>CM067081.1:216639492-217239492 GCA_034008185.1 Gorsachius magnificus
GAAAAGACCTTTAAGCTCATCAAGCCAAACCGTTCCCCTACCCCTGCCACCCCACCACTAAACCCTGGCCCTAAGCACCTCCTCTTTTAATCCCCCCAGAGCTGGGGACTCAACCCCTTCACTGGGCAGCCCCTGCCAGTGCCTGACAGCCCTTTGGGGAAGGAATTGTTCCCCATGGCCAACCTCACCCTGCCCTGGCACAATTTGAGGCCGTTTCCCCTCGTCCCATTGCCCGTTCCCTGGGAGCAGAGCCCGACCCCCTGCCTCACTACACCCTCCTGTCAGGTAGTGGTAGATGGCCATAAGGTCTCCCCTCAGCCTCCTTTTCTCCAGGCAACTTCTAGCCATTGTGTGGCTAGAAAGCTACAATCTAAACTCTCTCTATATATTCAATATATAAAGGGAGCTTGTAAGAAAGATGGAAAAAAGACTTTTTACCAGGGTGGGAGGAAACTGGATTATTTATCTACTTTTTCTGCTTAAACATTCATTTATCCCCCTCAGTCCTGAAGCAACAGTCTGGCCACACACTTCCGTGTTTTCAACAGAGGAACAAACCCCAGAGTATCCCCAGGTGGGACAGGGCATTTTTTTAACACCCCATGGAAAATCCTATTTAAAAGGGGTGACCGAGCAGCCTTGCTGCACAGGGGCTGCTTCCCTGAGGTGGGGGGTCTAGAGCCACCCCAGGTAGGGGCAAAGGGGGCAGTGGGGACAGGGATGAAGGGAGGTGCTGAGGTAAGGGCTACGAAGGGGGAGAGGGGGGGTGAGGGAAGGCGAGGAAGGGGCACAGGGGTATGGAGGGGTGAGGGAAGGTCCAAAGCAAGGTGCTGGGAAAGGCACCGAGGGGCCGGGAGAAGGGCTGAGGTGAGGGATGGGGTCCAGGGTAGGAGGTGAAGACTGAAGGGGCTGATGGAGATCCCAAACCAAGGGGGTGGGGGAGGGACTGTGGTGAGGGAGGGGTCCAGGGCAGGAGGTGAAGACTGAGGGGATGAGGGAAGCTCCAAACCAAGGGGCTGGGGGAGGGACTGAGGTGAGGGATGGGGTCCAGCACAGGAGATGGAGACTGAGGGGACAAGGGAAGGGTCTGAGGGAGCCCCCAAACTAAGGGACTGAGGTGAGGGATGGGGTCCAGGGCAGGAGATGGAGACTGAAGGGGCTGAGGTAGCCCCAAACTAAGGGGCTGTGGGGAGAGACCCAGGCGAGGGGAAGGTGCCCGGGACATGAGGTGAACGCTGAGGGAGAGGGCGCTGAGGGGACGGCGGGAAGGGCCGCTGCAGGCCGGTGCGGCCGCGGCGGTGACTCGCGGGAAGAGGAAAGCCGCGGCCGCGCTCTCTTTCCGGTTCAGTTTTCACTTTCTGTTTTTTTCCCCGGCTACCGCCGCCCGGCCCCGGCCCTGCCTCCCCCGCCCGCCCGCCCGCGCCCGTTCCGGGGCCGGCGAATGGCGGCGGCCGGCAGCGCGCCCGCCCCGCATGCAGCCCCGCGTCGCCTGAGCCCGCCGGCCCGCCCGGCCCGGTAGCGCCGCGCCCTCCCGGGGTCCCGCCGGGGCGGAGCCGCGCCGAGGGCCGGGCGGGGCGGCATGAGGGCGGCGTGAGGGCCGGCGCGGCGGGGAACGGCGAGCAGGGAGCCTCGGCCATGGGCGAGCGGCGGGACGAGGAGACCGGCGGGCCGGGGGTGCGGGGGGGCCAGCCCCGGGGAGGGCGGCCGGCTCCATCCCACCCTTCGCCTAGGGAGGGGAGGCCGAGCCGGCTTTGCATCCCTCTTTCTCCAAAGCCGGGGCTGCCCGCTCCTCGCCGGGTGAGGGGAGCAGCCCTCGGCCGGGGCTGCAGGCACCTGCCCCGAGCCCCTGGGCGCCTGGAGGCCTTCAACACCCAGAAAGCAGCTTTTTTTTTATTTAATTTCAACCGGCTCGCTGGGGACACTTCGGCTTTTCCAAGCTCCCGCTTGCTCCGGTAGCTGACTCCAAGGCCCATACAGCTGGGAGAGCCGTGGTCCTTTTTGGTTTTGTGGCTGCACACGCCTTCGGTCTGTCCTTGGGGAGCCGTGCTGGTCAATACAGGTGCCCTTCAGGAGTGGGATACTGAAATACAAACAGATCGGCTGCGTGCTGCTCCCTCCCTGGCACTGGCATGGGGAGCTGAAGGCTGGAAGGCCTCTTTGCTCCCTCCTTGGAGCAACTGCGCTGCCCTGCAGGGCTGGAAATTGGCTCTAGAAGTGGGGGGGGGGGGGGCGGGAGAGAGAAATACGTCTCTGGTTCTGTGCAGTTCTGCTCCTGGATTTTCCCCAAACAAATTGTCCTGCAGAGGCTTGGATAGGAGCAGGGCTTGCCGAGCTGTAGGTCTGCGCTCCTTGATGGGGGTGATAATGTGGGATAGACAAAGTGAGCAGGAGGGTGGATGGCACAAAACCAGTTGTAAAACATGTTCCTTACTCCATGGGAACGAAGTTGTGGTTGTTTTTGGTGTTTTGTTGGGTTTTTTTAAATCTGCAAGAAGGCTTGCCTGGCCCAGAATAATCAGTAGCCCAGTGGTTTTGTGCTTGTTGTGGATGCAGGAGATGCTGGGTGAAGCTCTGCTCTGTGGGGGATTCAAGTCAGAACATTAACCTCATGGTTTTACCCCAAGTGTTTGGTCAAAGTGGATGTCTCTTAATGCTGCTTGATAGATCTCGTTACAGCGCTTGTAAGAGACTGGTAACGAACAGGGAGACAAACATGGGGCTCTACTGGCAATAGCTTGTTCTATAGTTGAGTCTGGACATTACTGGTCTGCACTTGAATGAATTTGTTAGATACACAGTGTGTCAAGAAAATGTCTGATTTCATAGAAATTGTTGGTTTCTGGTCTAAAAATTGTTTTGTCGGAGTATTACCTATTTGCTTGATAAGTGTAAGTACTTGCCTAGGAACAGAGACTGTATTACCCGGCTCTGAAACTGGTTTTACATACTAGTTTGGTCTATTTTTAGTGTTCCTCTTAAACCTGGCAGTTTTGGTGGTAGCAGAGCTAGCTTAAGTGTTCCCAGTTCCCAGATGCTCACCCCCGATACCCCTTAAGATCCGCATCCCGCCCGACTTTGAGCTGTGTTGGTACAACTCTGTGGAGCAGTGCAGCAATCCAGATTGCTAAACCTGATCAAAAATAGCCTTTTTTACTTTATTTTCTGCTGCAGTTTGCTGATTTTCTTCATTGCATGGCCCCAGCTGTGCCAGGAGGGGAAGAGAAGGAGCATTGGGGCGAGAGCTTGCGTAGGTCACTTTAGCCACCCACCGAAACGTGTGTGGGATTACAGCTTTGGTGGAGTGGGCTGGTTTTGTTACATTAAATGTATATGTTGGTCACTCTGGCACCTGCCAAAGTGACCAACTGATTGTTGTTGATTAGAATTCCTTTGAGACAAGAAAATGAAATGTTTATTGTTTTTGGTAAATGCTATTTTCACACAGTTCGGCTTTTTCGTTGGGTTTTTTTTTGATGGTGAGACGACTACCCACTAGTTCCGATGGCGTGTTTGGAGTCAGCGTGTATGGGGATTTTAGTACTTGGCTTTGGTTCTGCTTTTGTTTGAAACTATAAGTGTGTCTTGGTAATTTCCACAGCCAAAGGGTCCACAGAGAGCGTGTGGTTAGACCTCTGTTGCCCTATCAAGCAGAGCAAGAGACTGGGGGAAAGAAAGTCAACGCTGAAGGGTCAGCATCTATAGTGAGAGCAAAAGTGATGCAACAAACCACACCTAAGGAAGGATATATACCTGTTCAGGATGTTTTCAGGCTTACTCAAAGGCAAAAGGAGTAAGTAACTCGCAGTCTGGAGGAATGCAGTTGCAGGATTTCAGGCAGGGGAACTGTGTGCCCGCTTTCTCCAGCCACAAACAAGTTGTTGTTTTATTTTTCTTTTCCCAAGTGGGATGGCTCTGCCTCAGGGAGGTTGTTTTTAACACACGAACCATTGCTGTTGCTCTCACAAGGCTGCCTGTGTGTCGGCAGACCCTGGACATCGCTGCAGCGCGTGCAGTCGCCTTGACAGCCGGTGGGATTTAGATTCAGGACATCCCCAGCGTCGATTTTTCAGGGTCCCGGGAGGCAGCAGATGAACTCCAGCTCACGTGGTGGCAGGCTGATGTTTCTTGGGAGGGCTGGATGTTGCTCTGCGGGTGCTGTGTGGTTGGCTGGGTTTCAGCATGTGGTTTTCAACGTAGCGTCAGTGGGCTGTGCGTGAGGGATCCTTAAAACGTAACCTAGTCAAAGGCAAGCCTGTCGTCAGCGTGTTTTTAGTTTGCTGTGCACTGGTCTACAGCTCTCCCACAAGGTCAGAGCACCTCAAGTCTAGCTGTCTCAGGCCATGGGGCTACTGCACTAGCATGGAGAATCACTTGGCTGGCTCTTTTTGCAAAGAAAGGGTTGTATTTACTTGTCCAAGCGCTAAAATACATGTGCTGCTGCTAGATTTGGGAAGAGCCAATGCGAACACCTGCAGCTGAGTGAAACCACAACAGTTGGCAACCCTGTATGAGATGACAGAAGAGGGGAGCCATGGCAGGATGGGGCTTTGAGGAGCATCTGCTGAAATGAAAGGCAGCAACAACTGCCTGCACAATGAATTAACGAGGGAAATCCTGGAATAACCACATCCTCAATTACATGAGCAGCTGAAAGTAACAGGAAGGAGATTATAAAATCAAGGAAATGTTACCTGGAAGGTTTCCCTGGTGTAGAACTCCTGCTCTGCGTAGATTTTTCACCAACATCACTGTGGGGCAGCTGTGGCTTTGCCCAGCCAAGGATGGGGACCCTCACCTCTCTGCGACCTGTCCTAAGGCTACATCACCCTCCAGGGTCCAAACTTCATCTTTTCATCCAGCCTGAACCTCCCAGGATGGAACTTGAGGTATTTCCCCTTATTTTTCCATCTGCCGGTTCCAGAAGAGAGGCTCCATCATCTCTGTGACTCTCCATCAGGGAGTTGTGGGCTGCAGTTGGATCTCCTCAGCTTTTCTCCCCCTGGACTAAACAAGCCCATCTCCCTTCTCTCTGTGTAATTATGTATGGTCTTGTTGGGGCTGCCTTCCCTGGGTAGGAATTTAGGGCACAGTTTGAAACAACCAGGTTTGCTGAAATTTCTTATAACACAGAGGTTTTTTTACATAGTGTAGGAACATAACCTTCTCTCCCTGTGAGGAAACTAATAAAAGTTTTCTCCCCAACCGACTAGATGCACTCACTTATTTCTGTGAGGTTAAATCTGTGTTGGCAGAGTTCAAGTGGAGCTGTCTGTGTAAAGGTTGGGGCAGAGCTCTGGGCAGAGCGGTAGCTCTCCTGAGAAGGTGCCAGGGGTTCCCGGCATCATCTGACTGCTAAAAGTGATCTAAATAAATCCTGTCAGTCTCTGATATTGAGATGAAAAGCATTACAAATGCTCCTGCAGCCTAGATATCTGCATTCCCAGGCTACCTGATCCCAGAGGTAATGTAAAATACAATCCAGCACCTGGGTTTTCCAGCTTAGCAGCAATTGCCTTGTCTTACTATGGAAGAGTGGTTTAAATACATCAAACCAGGAGATTGCAAAAGATACCATCTCACCCCAAACAGAAACGTAACTCCCAGGTTTATGGCCAAGGATGTTAATTTAGGATATTGGAGCTGCATCAGCCTGCTTACTTTTTTTTTTTCAGCTCATTGCAAAGGTTAGAGAGCTGTGCCATCCAAAAATCCCCCCTGCTTGACAATTTGAATGCTTGGTCCTTCAGTTATGAAATGTTCCACAGTTATGAGAGCTCCTGAACCTCCATGTGAGCCAACTGCTTTCTTTCTGAGAGTATGAGGAAACATCCGCTGCAGAGAGGTGGTTTGTAATGATCTGTTACAATGATTTACTTGCAGGAGGCCTGTAGCAGTTGCAAGATAATTGACTCGATAAGTTCCTGGTCTTGCCTGTGAAAGCACTCCATAGAGTAAGAGATGCTTCCTACCATGATCGCGCCAATATGGCACTGCATACCCATTATATAGTGTCAGCTTGGCTCCGTGCACGTTGGAGTAGGGGTAAAACCTCGTGCTGATTTAATGGGCTGTCCCAGCTGAGACCAAATATCCATCTTGGCTGGTCTCCTGACTCCAGGAGTGGCTGCTTAGGGAAAAGCACGTGAACGTGACAAAGATAAAGCGCTCATTCTCTGAAGACTCATGCCAACTGCGCGGGTTTGTGGCTCAGGGACTTCCTGAGGAAGAGCTGGAATCTTTCTATTTAATATTTTCGCGTTGATCTTTGAACCCATCTGTAGCAACCCATGTTGAAACCTTCAGAATATGCTGCTTGGCAGACAGCCTGTGCTGCCTTTTCCATCCCCAGCGGGCGGCCTTTTCCCCTTTCATTTGCCAACAGACTCACTCCTCATCTCTGCAAATGGGTGCCTCCATCAGCCCAGTTTAAGCCAGAGGTCTTGTTTTGGCTGGACCATGAGCACAAGCCTGCCCTGGTAATTCATCCCATGCCCACCATCTGCCTCTGGTACGTGTAATATCCAGGCTGTCTTGGCTCTGTTGATGTGTGGTTTAGGTTGGATCCGTTACCACATGGCAGGTTCAGCCAGCTCTGCTTATTAGCAGCCCAACAAATACAAGGTTAGAACAGTTGTCTGTGTTTCAGAGTGGAAAAAACGAGTAGGAAAAAGGCAAGAAAGCTGAAGAAAAAGATGCTGGGAAGCAGCAAAGCGGTAGAAGTTGCTGATAATGGCAGGAACAAGGCACTTGTCTGGTGTAGGAGAGCGTATTTTGAGATTGAAAGGCTTTGAAGAACCCACACTAAAACACAAGAGAACCCCTGAGAGGCTTGAATATGCCAAGGCAAATGATTTTTTGCTTCGGTGCCATGCTAACCATGCCCTGGACCGGTTCCCGTGGGCATAGGACACCTGCTCCACAGTGGGGATAGCTCTGCCGTGCTGCACGGAGCCATCTCTGGGGTCTGCCTCGGGTGATCAGCTTGCAAATACGCCTCATATCAGCTGTCTGTGCTACGTCTCCTTGCCCGATTACTCCTGGACAGTAAATGTAAGCTTGGTTTACATCATGTCATTAACTGAAAATACTTCTCAACAGTCAGAAGCATCTGCCATAGTCAATGACTTGCTACTTTGGAGGCATGATGCCTTCCTGCTCCTAGACATTTGTGGGAGATGGTCATTTTTAGCTTTATTTGGCTTAATTTGGCTCAGCTTTTTGGCTTAAACTGAAAGAGGAAAGCGATTTCTGGGCTTCAGCAGTAATGAGCCAAGAATCATTACAAAAGTTGAGCTGTGCAGGTGTAGCGATCATGGTCACAACTTCTGTGGGTGATCCAACTTGCAGGTGGGTAAAGATCGTGACTGTGGGGTTTCTGAGCTCTGCAATACACAGGGACATGGAAGTCTGTGTTTCTGAGAATTTCTTTATTACAAATTACTAGAAAAGTACTATTAGTAAAAACAAATATATAAATGTATAAATATATCCTACGAGTCACTACAAAATTACTCCAAGGAAAGCAAGTGTGTATATATATAATTACAAGAGTAAAGCAAATATATGTATATTAGAAGCTATTTCAGGATTCCAGCTAGCAAAGCAAGTATATACTTATAGAATCATAGAATTGTTTAGGTTGGAAAAGGCCTTTAAGGTCACCCAGCCCAACCGTTCCCCTACCCCTGCCATCCCACCACTAAACCCTGGCCCTAAGCACCTCGTCTTCCTGGCTTTTAAATACCCTCAGGGATTGGGACTCGACCCCTTCCCTGGGCAGCCCCTTCCAGCCCCTGACAGCCCTTTGGGGAAGGAATTGTTCCCCAGGGCCAACCTCACCCTGCCCTGGCACAACTGGAGGCCGTTTCCCCTCGTCCCATCGCCCCTTCCCTGGGAGCAGAGCCCGACCCCCCCCGGCTCCCCCCTCCTCTCAGGCACTTGTAGGGAGTGATGAGGGCTCCCCTCAGCCTCCTCTGCTCCAGGCTGAACACCCCCAGCTGCTCCCCAGCAGCCTGGGGCTCCAGACCCCTCCCCAGTTTGATGAACCTTCACACCAGAAGGATGGGATGTCATCCAGAGAGACCTGGACAGGCTGGAGAGGTGGGCCTGTGTGAACCTCATGAGGTTCAACAAGGCCAAGTGCAAGGTCCTGCCCCTGGGTCGGGGTAACCCCCAGTATCAATACAGGCTGGGGGAAGAAAGGATCGAGAGCAGCCCTGTTGAGAGGGACTTGGGCGTGCTGGTGGATGAAAAGCTGGACATGAGCTGGCAATGTGCGATGGCAGCCCAGAAGGCCAACCCTACCCTGGGCTGCATCAGGAGAAGCGTGGCCAGCAGGTCAAGGGAGGGGATTGTGCCCCTCTACTCTGCTCTGGGAGACCTCACCTGGAGCCCTGCGTCCAGCTCTGAGAGCCCTCAGCACAAGAAGGACATGGAACTGTTGGAGCGGGTCCAGAGGAGGGCTACTAAAATGATCCGAGGGCTGGAGCCCCTCTCTTATGAGGCCAGGCTGAGGGAGTTGGGCTTGTTCAGCCTGGAGAAGAGAAGGCTGCGGGGAGACCTGATTGTGGCCTTTCAATACCTAAAGGGGGCCTATAGGAAAGATGGGGAAAATCTTTTTAGTAGGGCCAGCTGTGACAGGACAAGGGGTAATGGTTTTAAACTGAAGCAGGGTAGGTTTAGACTGGATCTAAGGAAGAAATTCTTTACAATGAGGGTGATAACACACTGGAACGGGTTGCCCAGAGAGGTGGTGGAGGCTCCATCCCTGGGAACATTCCAGGCCAGGTTGGATGGGGCTCTGAGCAACCTGATCTGGTTAAAGGTGTCCCTGCTCACTGCAGGGGGGTTGGACTAGATGACCTCTAGGGGTCCCTTCCAACCCAAAACATTCTATGATTCTATGTGTGCTGCTATAAATATATTATGCGAGATGTCACCAGTGTGACGGTCAGCAAACCGCTGCCAGGAGTGCGGTGAATTGGTGATGGAAAAGCCTCACTTCAAAAATGATCCATGTCACTGAGACCAGAGTCAGCCAGGCCTCCCTGGAGAGGGTCTGGTCTGTCTGGGAGATCTCATACGGGAAAGTTCTTGCAGAGAAGCTCATTTTGGGTAGGTAGCGAGTTACTTTTTATACTTTTTTTTGGTGTAGGGATGTAAGTGGGTGTAGGGCATCAGTTCCCAGAATAGTTGTTGCTGACTTCTGTTCTCCTGGAAGGTCGGTTCATTATCTCACTTTCTTTCCCTGACAGGGAAATTTTGGCTGAGCTTATCAAGGATGTGTCAGGACTCCTGGAAAAAAAGAGACATCCTTCTTTGTCAGTATGTTTACCAGGTCACCTCTGTGGCTGCTCCCTCAGCAGGCTGTAGCTAAAAGAAGTTAGCAGGTAAATAGCTGGTCAAGCGTGTAGTAGCGTGGGGTTTCTAATGCAGAGTTAAAAGGGACAGTTCATATAATCATCATTATAATTACTGTGTGCTAGAAATTATTGGAAGGTAAAACTAAAGGGTGAGGGCAGCAAAATCGGGATGGGAGATTTTAATAAGAAAAGAGAAAGTAGAGTTCAGCAGAGCCAAAGAAGTTGGGAGGATGATCTTAAGGAGTCTCAGTTGGCAGTACATGACCTGTCGACGGTACAGAGTGGCACATGGTGGGGCCAGAACTGACACTGCCAGTGATGCCTGCTGTTACAGCTCATACTAACGATGGGACCAAGCCAGGAAAACGGGGAAATCCTGGTTGGAGAAGGGCTGTGGGAAGGGACTGTGCAGGAGCGGCTATGCCGAGGACCAGTCGAAAGCTCTGCAGGTGAGCAGTGCAGCTGTGTTCAGCATGCGTCGACCGCACTGGGATGCAAACTTTTTGACATTTGACAGCATTGAAATGACTGCGGCAAATGCTACTAAAATTTTAAGGTAAAAAAAAAAAAAGACTGGGAAGAAAAGCACACCTTTTTCTCTGTACAAGTCTGTTCAAGTAAGTCATTTGAAAGCTGTGGGTTTTCTTCCTGGACTGGCTTTGCGTGGTGAGGCCATCCAGAGGTCACATGAAAATGGATGAGCCAAAAGAGGATCCTGTTTTGGGGAAGTATGTGTCTCTTGGCCTTGGCTGGCCCTCCTGACAGATGTCCAGCACCTGCAGGAGCCCTGAATTGGAAGGGGGAGCAAAGGCGTGCAGCTCCCAAGAGGCGTGTGGGCCGTGCGTGTCTGCCAGAGGGGCACATCCACTCAGGCTGGCTTTAGCCAACGCTTTGCAGAGGACGGATCAGGGCACGTGGAGACATTTGCAGGTGCGATAGGGGAGGAAGGGTCCAAGGAGCTGTCTTTAAGTCTAGAAAAGGAGGCCGAAGGAGTAGATTAGCAGCCTTCCAAGGAACGCAAGGCTCTTGGAGGATGACTTCTGCACAGCCGCAGCACGAGGGAAAGGTCAGCCTTACTTGCGGCATTGGTAAATGATGTTAATAGCTGCAAAGGTGATTGTTTTTTCTCCCTTGCTATCAGGGTAGGAAATCACCAGGACGGGCTGTGAATCCCCTCCCCAAGGGTTTCAGGGCGCGGACAACACCTATGGTGGGTTCAGCTTTGCTGTGCTGGTGCAGAGCTGTGCTGGGTTTCTCCAGCTCTCCTCCAGCCTTCAGTCCTGTGATCCAGCTCTGCTGTCCGAGCGACCGCGTGCGAGAAGTCAGTCAGTCCCGTTCCCTGAAGATGCTGTGTGGTGGTAGTGGCACATCCAAACTGCTCAGAGAGGACCGTACGCTTTCACTTTTACTTTTGGTTTAGGCACTTTCTCTTTCGCCTCCTCACAGCCTGCGCAGAGACTGTCAAGGCCCTTCTGCTCCTGCAAATGAAACCTGGATGTGTCAGGGTTTTGCATATATTTCTGTGAGCCCAGACTCTTCCTTAGGGTGGGAACAGATCTGAAGGAGCCCTTTAAATCTGAAAGGGGAGATGAGGATCACAGCAAGCTGCCAGGCTCAGCGCCACACTCTGTGATTGTTTCATTTCATGTGTTTATCTATTACTATGGCAACTTTTTTTTTTCCCTCATTTTGGACTTTCATTTTTACGCTGCAGCTGAACTCACAGGGAGGAACAAATGTTTGAGTTATCACCTGCAAAATTGCTGTTTATGTTGCATTTCCAAGAGCTTCCCAGCCTTTTTTTTTTTTTTTTTTTTTTAAAGCCTTTAGCTTTTACCCCTGAAAGATATTGAATATCCAATTCTTTTGCTGATTTAACACTGGGCACTCTCAATACGTGTTCTGCGCCCGGTGGGGTTTTTAACCCTGTAATCTCTATTTGTTAACTTGATGGTTCACATGGTTTCCACAGCGTGGAAACACACAACTGGCTCCCAGCTCACACTTTTAGACGTGGCCTTTCTCATGCTTCGAGACCACAGATTTGTTGATGATGCAGAGTTGCAAGACGCTATCGGTAGGAGGAGGAGAGTATCGCACCCTGAAAAAAACGAGGTGGTTTGGAGCAGCAGCTGTGAAATTAAATAGCACCCGCTGCAGTCCTGTGTTTTTGGGACATAAGGAGCGGTCGAGGGAGCTGGGCTTGTTCAGGCTGGTGGAGAAGATGCTGAGGAACGGGGCTGCTTCTCCTCAGAGGATGACTCCGGCCACAAGCATTGTGGTGCTCCAGCAAGAAGCAAAAAGGGATGTTATGTTTGGTCTGAGCCTTTGAGCAGAGCTGTGAGTTGGGATGTAATTCCCTGATCTGATTTCCATGGAGGAGTCTGAACTCCCTGACTGCTTCTTTGAGAGCCGCAGGATGCAAGAAACACAAAGACAAATGGAAGCCAAGTGAGGAAAAAAGTGAGCAAACTTAACATCCCTTCCTATCCTAATTAGCTTCAAAGAGAGAAAATAATAATACTGAGAGAGGTGGAAGACCTCTTTATTTTTCATTTTTCTGCGCTTGAGAGCCAAGTTGTGTTCACCTGCTTTTTTACTGCTTCTAATGAGGCATCATCACCTGAAAGTGGGAGGTTTAGAAAGTGAATACAAGAGAGCACAAAAGACCCCAGAGCAATGTTAATAGAGGCAAAAGTACTGCTAAAGACTTTCCTTTCTGTGCTCCCAACTACCCTCTACTTGCTTTTCTTAGAACCATTTTTAGAGCCGTTTTTATACCATTTCCCCCCACTTTTTGCCTTGTCCGGATTTTCTTTTGCTTGGCACAGTGCAGATGCTGTCTCCCTTCCCCTGTTAAGCCCCATAGCGCAGACTGGCTAACTGTCTTATAGCTGTGCAGCTAAATGAGTTTAATGCATGCAATTTGAACTCTTATTTTTCCTGTTCCTTATATTAGCTCCTTTTTTGGCCTTGAGTAATTTGAGAGGAATAACAAGATTTATGACAGAGGGAATGATTTTTTTTTCTTCTTTTTAATTGAGGGGAGGAAAAGAAAAAAAAAAAAACCCTATTAAAATCTATGCTTTAAAAATAGGAGTCAAAACACCAAGTAGGTTGCAGGGTGACAACAGATGTGATCTTGCTCGTTACCAGGTTAAAAAGTTAGCAGTTTAGAGGTTAAAACAAGAACTTACATATTTGGCCTCAAAAGTTTTGGTGAGGTTTTTCTTCAAGAGCGACCAAAGTGCAAAACCTGCTCTGCAGGTGGGGTTTGGCGGTTCTACATTTCTTTCCTTATAGATGACTGCTTTATTTTCTAAAGTTTATGGGTCAGAAGAAAGAAACCTTTTCAGTGTGTCTATGTTGCAAACTCAGCTTGGGATTTGAAATCTCGTAGCTCATGAATCACCCCCAATAATAAACATTTTTAAATGTGCAACAGAGACTGAGCCCAGGATATCCTGTGTTTCTAAGTGGCTGCTTTATTTAATATTTGGGTTTTAACAGCTGCAAGAGCACAAATACTGCAGGGCTTTCCTTTGTTTCTGTGTCAGTATTTAATTTGTCAACTGCTTTGGGACCTCTTCTTGGTGGGGTGCTGATGGGAAGTGTTTTACTGGGATGTTTTCCATTGGAGATGTCGAGAGAATTTGGGCTTTGAGAAAACTCTGCCTGTTGAGGCTTCGAAGGAGGGTTTGCTCTCGTGGTATTGAAAACCACATTTACCCAAGACCTAAAGATCTTTATAGTAAAACAGATAACCCTGAGAAACTGAGCATGCACCAAAATTTTCCCTGTGTGCAGACATCAACTCTCATACCCTAAAAGAGCACGCAACAAATCTAAGTAACTTTTTAACACAAGAGAAAACTCTGACCTGCTCAGAGTGTAAGGTTAATTTACCACCAGGCTTTGCTTCTAGTAGTTGCTAATGATTTTTCTTTTTTTTTTTTTTTTTCTTTTTTTTTTTTTTCTGGTATTCCTCCTGTGGAAGGGCAATTTAACTTGCAGACAAAGACTTGGGGATTGCACGGCTGGAGGGGAGCTGCTGCTCCCAGTGGGAGCCACAGAGCTGATCTGCTCCATCAGCTCCGTGGAGATCTGGGCTTGATAAATGAGGCCCGTGTGCAGTGAATCACTGGCACTCAGCTGCCACCCACCTCTGCTGAGGCCCCGTACTCATCTGGGGATGCCCAGAGTTAATATTTTCACCTGCTTTTTGCTTTCTTCCTCCAGGTTTTCATCCAGAATCGGAAGAGTCGAGTTCCCTTTTGCAGACAGCGGTTTCAGTGCTGCAAAGCTCCTACTTGGACTCCACATCTCAGGACGGTTTTCAGTACAGCCAAGCAATTCTGGTAGAAAACGATGTTTTCCTAAGTGAGGTAAGGCTGGTGGAGGAGCAAGGTGTTGCTGGCAGCTCGGGAAATGGTGGTGTTTCTTTGTGAGCTGCAGATGTCTGTAAATGCTGGTTTATTGGCAGGTTTTTCCTTGGCAGCACCTGGCTGCTCTGCTTGCCTTGTAGGGCCCCATTTGCAGTTCCTGACTGAAGGGAGCCTTTTCTTTGCTTGCTTGCACTTCTTCCTCCCCAATCTGATCAGGAACAAAAGGTCCATTCAGCCAACTTTGCCAAACATTCAGCAGCAGTTCCTGGAGCAGGCCTTCGGGGCAGGTTGAAATGCTGGTTTGATAGCAGGAGAACTTTAATGTTATTGCACTTCTACTGATTCACAGCAAGACAAATTTCCGTGTGCTATTCCTTCTGTCTGCCCTCACACCTGTGCAGGCACCAGTTTTAACCCCATTTCCCTTTCTCCAGCTGACTGGGGCATGTACAGAACCACTTTTAAAATGCCTTCATCCCTACAGTCCCACTGTCATTGGCATGGAAGACAGGTTGTCTCCTCTGGGGACGGGAGATTAGTTAGCGGTGTCCCAGCTCACTGCAGGGGGGTTGGACTAGATGACCTCTAGGGGTCCCTTCCAACCCAAAACATTCTATGATTCTATGAGATGACCAGTCTGCTGGTTGTCATGAATTAAATAGAGCTTAGACATTTTGGCTGCCTAAATCTGGGATAGTCACTGTGGAGCTGGGTGAAAGCAGGTATCAAGTAATTTGCTGATTTGCCTGTGAGTTCTAAAGCCAAAATAAGAAAAAGCAGTGATGAGATCATTGTTTTCTTATCTTCTAACCCTGTTTAAAAAATCCCATCCGTCTACAAATTCTGTGTTATTAAAGCCCCAAAACATCATGAACTCAGACCCAGCTCTGTTTGCTCCTGAGATGTCGTCCTCCCCCTCCCCACACCCTGTCTGCACTGAGAACGTGCTCTGCTTTAACTATCAGACAAAAGAAATTGGAGGAATGTGTTACTTGGCTGTAGCCAGACCCTCTGAGCTGTAGTTGCATGATAACACCCACCCTCTGGCTGAATAGGCTTCCCTGGTCAGTGGAGAGAGAAAAAGAGAGGTGCCCCTAAGAGTCTCCCCTTCTGTAGGCATCTCTTCCATGGCTGATCTGTCTTCTGATGGCCATAGCTGGCTACTAAATGTGATGCTTCACCAGCCTACATGCTGCTCAGTGAAACAAGCTCCCCAGTAGCCAACGATATGTGGCAAGAAGGGCAAGGTGGGAATAAGGCTGGACTTCCCTGGGATGAGTACAGTGTGACACTGCGGGGCTGGATGTGCCTGCTGTCCCTTGGAGGACATTGAACATGTTCTTCTGGGGACAAAAGCAGAGACAGACGGACAGACAGATGCATGGATTTGGGGCCTTGTGGAAGACTAGGTGTGCACGTGCCGGGGGGAGGGCTCATGAGCTGGTCCAGCATCACCTGGCTGATGCCCCCTATACTGACCACAACATGGGACACGCTGTCCTCACACCATGAACACATGTCACTTGGCTCTGGCATGAACGGACTAGAACAAAGTGTCGTTGTGTCTTCTGCAGCTCAAAGCTTTTGCCCAAGCAAAGGAAGCCGCTGGGTACAGCCAGGAGGAGCTGGAGGAGACCTTTGCATTTCTCCTGTTTGATAACGAAGAAGAGGTAACCTGAAATGTTTGTTCAGCTTAAGAATTTTGATGCCAAGTGCCTGCACATGTGCTCTGTCTCACCAAACTCAGCAGATCTATTGACAGAAGCGTCCTGGCTCTCTTACCCCAGTTACCAGTGCAATTACTACTGTATAAATAGTCCAGAACAGATTCTGAAAGCAGCTCCTGGAAGGTTTTAGTGATGGATCTTACTTTGCATCTCTCCAGTTGATTACTGTTTGAGATTTGACTGCCTCCTTTGCCCTCTGTAGGGAGATAGAAGGAATCTTCCTTTGTCCCAGTGGGTTTATGGTCAAGTACAGGCAGGTGAAACCTTTCATGTATGCTTAGAAGAGAAAAGTGCCTTGGTGACAGAAGACAGGAGTTTGTGTGGTGGTTTTGGACCAGCTCCCTTGGTTTTGCCACCTAGGTGGAGAAAGAGCCTGACACAGCTGTTGGGAGATAGTTATTCCTGCCCATTTTTCACTTTTGATAATAGGATACTTTTGATTTTGTGAGAAGAGTTTGTCTACAGAAGGATGCTCAGGAAATTTAGTTGGGAATTCACGTTTAATGTGATTTAATGATGCCATGCTAAATCACTGTAGGGATGGTTTTGTTCAGGATGAGAGTAGCCTGAATGCAGTTTAATTCTGTTCAGTTTGGACTGAGCTACAGTAAAATAAACCACTTCCAGTCTCAGTTTGGGTGCAGGAATTGTCCCTCTTCATTTTAGCTGTTTGAAATTTAGCATAGTCTGTGCCAAGTGACTGAGCTCCTTGTACAGATCCTAGGAAAGGGGGAGTTCTCCAGAGGACACTTGGACCTCGTTTAATGCAGGCATCTAAAACCTTTGGGCTAAATCGCTCTCTGGAGGTGCCTCTCTCTCCATGGTTCAGAGGTTCTAGCTGGGTGACTAAGCTAGAAGCTTCCCTTTAAGGAGGCAGAAGTTAAGTGTGATGAGCGCCCTGTGTTGCTTATAAAGGGACTGGAATACAGTTTGACTGGTTTGCGTTTATTTCTCACCCCTGATGAGTTCAAACTGCTCCTGTTGTCACTCTTTGGTCAATATGCGTTTGGTCTTGGCACACTTTGATGAATCTGCCTTGGACATGGCTTAAATCAAAGCCGGTGAGATGCTCCCAAGGCAGTAATTGTGCCTATGAAGGAGTGAGGACAGAGTAGCAAATGTCCTTTGTCTTCACGCCAGCCCTGTTGCATTTATTTTTCCACATGCAGATAAAGAAAGTGCAAAGTCCAGCCTTGCACTTGGGGTGGTTTCTGGAGATGCTGGATATTTTCCAGAGTTTTCTAAGCTTTGCTTTTGCTCCCGCACAGGTTTTTGTAACAACACTTGATAAATCCAAGTATTTATCTGAGTAGTACCTGAAACAACAAATCTTCCTATTGGTTGTTCCAGTGGACATTGTGTTTAGTTTTCTTTATACCGTGGGTGTTTTGGGACTGTAAGAGTCTGTAATTGACTTGCAGCACGTGTTTGCCTGTTGCAAGTATTTTGCCAATGGTCATGCTACAGATTTCAGTAGCTGTCTCCTTGAAAATAGATGGTAAAAGAGCCTCTCTCTTCTTTTGAAGGCAAAAGAGGTGTGTCACACAGGCCTCCGTGTAAACAGCAGTTCTATTTCCATACTTGGCGACCCAGCAAAAGGTAAGATTTCTATTCAGAGGACCAAGAGGCCTGTTTGCTGTTCTGGGGGTATCAACTCCTTTAAAAACAAAAGCAAAAGCCCGGGCTAACTCCTGGTACTGCCTTGTTATTTACTGCAAAGATCCATGGAAACTCCCTTGTTTCTGACATGGGAAAACTGCAGTTGTTTGTATCAAGCAAGCAGCAGTGCTGTCCTTCTGCCCCCTCAGCCAGATGAGGATGGGATCTTCCTCAGGGAATGTTACCATCTCTTCACCTCTCCATTTCATTTATTTTTTACCCTTGTTAATAACAACCTATGTCACCAAAGTGGCTTTTTGGCAGCTCTCCCCACCAGTTTGCTCTTCAGAGTCCATTGCTGAGCTTTTGCCAGCAGTCTTGTTAATAACCAGAGCAGATCGTGACGTGTCGAAGCCCTTTTCAGTCTATGCTTGTTCCTTGCCCAAAGGTCTGGGGCCTCAAGACATGCAGTGTAAGACACGTTACTCAAAGAAATCCTTCTGCCAGAAGCAGAACGTCTCCCAGTGCCATCCTGCAAGTCTCTGCAAGCCAAGATGCCTAATTATTGAACAGTCAATGGCAGTGAATGCAAACCCAAGCAAGAACTGGTTAATTATCTGGGTGTATATCAGTCCTGATGGACTGGGATAATCATTATGGTGTGTCTTTGTAGCCCTTCCCCTGCCCAGTCCCTGTTTCCCCCCCATGTAATTCTCTACCCATCTTGTCTACAAATATAAAGCAGGAGTGAAGAAACAACACCCCCCATGCCCCCAGTAAATCCACATGGGATATGCCCTGAGCACGGAGAAGGGATGGGAATAGGCCATGTCAGAATAGGCCTTGTCACGGGGTAGAAAACTTCACGTTGGCATCTGGGACACTAAAGGGCCATAAAGAGCCAAGGAAGGGGCCTGGAAGGGTTTGTGCCATGCCATGAGCCTGCTCTTGTGCCCTTGCAGTCTGTCCCCCCCACGTATTGCCTTTGTATGACTCCAAATTGAGCAAGGTGCCTGCCCCACGTGCAGTCTGACCTGGAAGCCCTTCACCAGATCTTCCAGTAAGAGAGAAGCCCTCGCTCAGCATGTTTTCATGTAGTGTGGGCAAAACTGATGTTAGCTGGGCTACTTCTCCCAGGAGAAACCCAAGTTTAAATCCTTTCCTAGAGCTGACCCTGAAACACAGAATGCTGTTCCATACCAGCAGTCAAAAAAAGGAAGAATCAGAAAGAGTTTCACCCTTTTTATGGCAACAAGTGCTACTGTAGTTTGCAGCACTGGCTCTGCAGAGACTCCAGTTCCCACCAGGAGGGTCCTCTTTACAGCTTTTTTTTTTTTTTTTTGGCAAACAGCTTTACTCAACAGACAATTCACATTATCTTGCATTGCTTTGGTTTCACAGGGGTTTATATTTCCAAGTATGCAGACTGTCTTCATCCAAGACCCTGGTATCATGGAAAATCAGGCTATATTGTCATTTGTAAGCTAATTAAGGTAAAATGCAAGTCTGTCTTTTTATGTGGAATGGTTTTCAGAAGCCACTATACAGTGCAAGCAGCTTTTAAGGAGACGTTGGCGCCTGTAACTGTGGTGGTCTGAGGTGTAAAATCAGCTCTGAGAGCCTGTTGGGATTTTTGACTGTGGGATGTGTCAGACTAGAAAGCAAGGGATCAGATTGGGCTTGGCTGATGGCCTGGCAGGGGGCAGAGGACGCAGCAGACCTTCCAAATTCCACCGCTGAGATCAGAAATTCCCCTTTTTTCCTGGACTCTCGTGCATTTGGGGGGTTTGAGGGGGTGACCTTAAGGTGGCTGAGAACACCGTCCCATTCCCTTGCTCCATGGGGCTGGTGTGTGGTACCTTTCTCCCTTCCCCACGAGCTCCTGCTCTCTGTAGTTGGCACGGAAAGCGCACTGCTTCCCTTGGTTCTCCTGAGCAGCGCTGGTTTGTCTGCCATGCCGAGCTCGGCCAAGTCAGGCCCCTCCTGTTTGGAAGGATGCAAATTCACACAGCCCCCTCACAGTGAGGAATGTCGGGCTGCCAGCAACACTGTCTTTGGGGAAAAGGAGGATTCAAGGGTCTTTTAAAATAAGTTTCTGCAAACAGTTATGTGTATTTTCTTTTTTTTGTAAATTTTCTGGCACAGGGGAAGGTCAAGGTGGTATCTGAGAATTATACAACCAGCTATACCTGTCCATCTCCTGGCTACGACTGCCACGTCACCGTGAGCAGAAACAACATACCATTGAAGACCAGCCACTGCCAGGCCTTCGAGCAGAGCCAGGTATAGGTTTGCAACAGGACTGTGCAGACAGCTCATTTGCAGGCCACCGGGGAGCACAGCACTGGCCCAGGGGCCTTGCTTGTTCCTCAGCGTGTTTTTCATCTGTTTCCCTTCTCACCCCAGTATTATGTGTATGAAGTGTCCGATGGCAGCACTGCAGAGCGGCCCAGGCAGATCTGCCCGTACATAGTCATCTCCTGCCAGTACAGGGAGCCGAAGGAAATGCCTGTCTTAGCTATAGAGAACCTGTAAGCAACTTGTCTGTAATACCTGATGGCTTTTGGGGGCTGTTTTCCTTTTCCCATTGCTAAATGTTCCTCTTTTTCTCCCTTTTCTCTAGACCCGAGCTTAACCACAAAGGTAGGAGCGCCTGATGGTTGGTTTTGTTCTATAAATATACTTTCTCTGTTTGCCCTCCCCTCCTGCTTTCTCTGAGCTGTTCTCCCTTTTGCCTGTAGCATTGTACTGTCCATGGAGGGGGCAGCTCTCCATCCAGGGCCAGCTTTTGTGCAACATCGCCCTGAGGACCCCATACAGCTCCACGATTCCAGCCCAGCTGTAAGTTGTCCCTTTCTCTTCTTTCTGTGCAATTCCTGGGGTGTGAAGCGTTACACCTTTAGGTGTCTGTGTGCCAGCAAAAGCCAGTTTTGTCTCTCCTGCCACATCCATTCATTGATCAGCATCTTCTTGCAGCTGTACCAGCTTACCACCTGCACTGTCAGGGCAGTCATCAGTGTCAGGAAAGCAGTGTTGGGCAGCCAATGGTGCAGCGTCACGGCAACAGTTGGATGAGGGCATGAGATCAGGCCCGGAACTGCAGCTGGAAATAGCTGTATTTTGTCCTCTCTTTTTGTTAACTTCTTTGGGATGTTTATTCCAAATCAATTATTCCTGCTTGGGATTTTCTTCTCTGTGAGAAGTGGACTTCCTGATGGCGCACGTACTATCAGCCAATTGTGTTTACAGATTGGCATGATGGCAAATAAAGTATTGAGGTAACTGGCATTCAAAAAAATGAGATATTTAAAATCTTCAGTAGCCAGAAGTTGACCAACAGGCAGCAATTTGAAACAGCCAGTGACAGCCAGTAACACAGCCACCAGTATCAGTGTTAGGAGGTATTTATGAACAGCATCCTCAAATCAGCAAAGGGCTAAGCAAGCTGCACCTTCTCCAGAACTGCTTTCTCTGGCTTCACAGTGACAGGACAACCAGCACTCTTTGCTATGCTTAATCCTTAGAACCTTTTAATGCTTGTGATCTCACCGTCTGCTGCTTTATCCCCACAGGCCTCCCAACCTGGACATTAACCATGTCATGGGTTTGTCCGACTTGAAGAAAAAGCTGCCAGAAGCTGCATTTGGGAAAAGAAATTACATTGAGAATGAAGGTGAGTGCAAAACTCACTGGCGTGATGAGTAACGTATGAGCCAGCAGTGTGCCCAGGTGGCCAAGAGGGCCAACAACATCCTGGCTTTTATCAGGAATAGTGTGGCCAGCAGGAGCAGGGCAGTGACCGTGCCCCTGTGCTGGGCACTGGGGAGGCTGCCCCTCGAATGCTGGGTTCAGGGTTGGGCCCCTCACTACAGGAAAGATATTGCATTGCTGGAGCATGTCCAGAGGAGAGCAACAAAGCTGGGGAGGGGTCTGGAGCCCCAGGCTGCTGGGGAGCGGCTGGGGGAGCTGGGGGGGTTCAGCCTGGAGCAGAGGAGGCTGAGGGGAGCCCTCATGGCTGCCTACAAGTGCCTGAGAGGAGGGGGGAGCCAGGGGGGGTCGGGCTCTGCTCCCAGGGAAGGGGCGATGGGACGAGGGGAAACGGCCTCAAGTTGTGCCAGGGCAGGGTGAGGTTGGCCCTGGGGAACAATTCCTTCCCCCAAGGGCTGTCAGGGGCTGGAAGGGGCTGCCCAGGGAAGGGGTCGAGTCCCCAGCCCTGGGGGGATTTAACAGCCGGGCAGAGGCGGTGCTGAGGGCCAGGGTTTGGTGGTGGGATGGCAGGGGTAGGGGAGCGGTTGGGCTGGGGGAGATTAAAGGGCTTTTCCAACCTAAATGATTCTATGATTCTATACGTTTGTGCATAGGAATTGCTGCAGGGTGTCAGAGCGCAGGTCCATGTAGCGCTGGGTCCTGTCTTGAAGGGTGGCTGATTGCAGATAAGTGAGGAAAAATGCCAAGGCAGCACAGGGATATTTTCCTGTCCACACTTCATATGGTCTCCTGGGGTGATATTATCCTCTTCCCAAAGCAGCCGTTTAATCCAGCCCGTTCCCGGGACAGGACGGAGTGGGAAACCTTGGTTTGAGACCTGGGCTCCCATCCTGCAAGGTGCCAGATGTGGTGCAACTGAGAGCAAATGCAGAGAGACAAACATTGGGGTTGTTCAGCCTGGAGAAGAGAAGGCTGCGGGGAGACCCGATTGCGGCCTTTCAGTACCTAAAGGGGGCCTATAGGAAAGATGGGGAAAATCTTTCTAGTAGGGCCAGCTGTGTCAGGACAAGGGGTAATGGTTTTAAACTAAACCAGGGTAGGTTTAGACTGGATATAAGGAAGAAATTCTTTACAATGAGGGTGGTGAAACACTGGAACAGGTTGCCCAGAGAGGTAGTGGAGGCCCCATCCCTGGACACATTCAAGGCCAGGTTGGACGGGGCTGTGAGCAACCTGATCTGGTTAGCGGTGTCCCTGCTCCCTGCAGGGGGGCTGGACTAGATGACCTCTAGGGGTCCCTTCCAACCCAAAACATTCTATGATATTCCCCTTCTTACATGATCTTCCTACGAGGTGAGGGACACTTCACCTCTTGGGGTCCGACCCAGTGTCTCCTGCACCTGGGTGGATGGGGGTAGCTGCTGGCCAAAGCTGAAAGCTGTGGCTGCCTGCAGTAGTTTTGGGTCACTGGTAACCTACTTGTCCCTTCAAGGGAACTGCCAGTGACAGTGAACAGCAGCGTGAGAGGGGGAAAGGACTCCGGAAACCTTGAGGAGAGGCAGGGAATGCTCAGCAATCAGCAAATAAAAGCACAGATTTGGGGAAGGGAGATAAGGGTTCTGCTGTCCTTTTAGTGGTACTAAGAGACGCTGCTTGCCTATAGTCAACCACTCTCTGTCCTGGTCAGTGCAGGGTGGGGAGGAGGGGACCTGTGTCTAATTACACTTTGGGGTTCGTAGTGCTGATTGCTTTTTGGGTTGAAGTTTCGATGAGCCTGGCAACTGTCAGCTCCAAGACATTGAGCTCTCGATGGCTGTGAGTGGCTGCCCATTGCAGCAGACATGCAGTTACTGACACAGATACCTCAGGTTGCGTGTGGAGAGCTCTGGATTCGATTTGCAGAAGCTCCAGGTGCATTTCCATGTCATCTTGCACCAGAATAAGCATAAACTGCTGCAGGGCAGGGCACTGTTTGGGCCAGCTGACAGCGAGCCTGTTTTGGAGGTTAACATTCAGCTCACAGTGCAGATGGAGACAAGATGGTGCCAGGGCAGGGGAGGAGGCAGGAGAATTGGGGGGGGACCACAGCAATGCTTGATGAAGGTGCTGTGGAGCCACGGTCTTACGGTTGGCTGGTGAAAGACAGGAAATACTTGAGCAGAAGAATTTTGCTGCAAGGTTCTGGAGGGGTAAAGGTGGGACTGAGATCTTGCCTTTGTTAAACTCCCATGGGGATCAGAGTGCGGAATAAGGATACTCCATAGCAGGGAAGAGTATGGTGTGTTAGAACGAGATATTTCCCTCTGAAAGGCTCCCTTGTCTCTGTTGAAGGACACAGGATTGGGCAAATTGATTTTGTTAGCTGCAGAGATAAGATAGGAAGCATCTCTTGTGAACCATGGGTTGAAGAGGAAACTCACTGCGATATGAATGCATATACCAGCTTAGGAAATCTTGATAAGTTTTGTTTTTTTTTTTTTAAACCCAGTATTTCCACCAATTGCGCACACATCTTCCTGGTATGAGAGCACTTGTTTGTTCAGAGTTCATGCAAGAGGCACTATTCCAATGTCAAATTCTCTCTCTTTTGTCTGCAGTCTGCTTTCAGGGTGTTTACTTCAGTCTGTATGAAGTAGAAATATCAAAGAAGGATCAATATAAAATGGACCAGTTAGTAGAAAATCTAAAGGAAAAGGACTTGGTAAGTATTTTAAAACATTGTCATTCTGGGTAGAAAGTGGCCTTTTCAATGACCTCTTGAAACTTCTGGTAGCATTATTCACAGATTCTGAACTAATGCAAAATGGAATTAATTTCCCTGCTTTAATTACTATTTTCCTGACTGGTTATTCTCAAACATAGTTTAGTCTTTCTTTATATAAACTGTTCACTGAAGTTTACCCACTATGAGCTGGGAACTGATGTCTAGGGTGAGCACGCCCTGCTGAGCAGAGGGCATTATACCAGGCAAACTTCTTCTTTGGCTATTTATACCAGATGAGATTGTTTTATTGTCTTTATTAAATGATTTTCCCCCTGCGTTATGAACAGCATGGTGGACAAGGACTGCAAGGGGATCTTATATGTTAAGAAAGCAGAAGCAAAGTCCCTCAGGGCCAGAATGATAATTACTAAGCAAAAGACATAAGCTGACACATGCCTGCCCTTCTTCGTCGTGGCTGAAAAATAGTCCCCACTCAGCTAGATACTCACGGTTATGCTGCCAAAACCTCATGGGCTTTCGGGAGCAATGAAGATGCTGGGATTTATCCTTTTTTTTTTTAATGGAGAATTTCCTTTGCAGTGTATTATCTGATAAGGCTTTTTTCCAGCACACTTGGGTCTTTTTGTTCCCAGTGTGATTGTCACCTCACCTTGTGACTCCGAAGGGGTAAATCTCACCCCTGTGGAGCACTGCACCTGCGTCTCTGCTGGGGTTTGTGGTTGGCTTGGGTTTGGCTTTGCCACTGCTGCTTGCTCTCTCACATCTGATGCTTCCTGTAGATTCAGGGTTGTAAATTCATGGCCGCAAACTTGTGGCTGGCTGAGCACATCCTTCCCTTGCTATAAATTGGCAGTGGCCCATGAACTGCCTGGAAGTGCTGTGGCTGTGCACCACTGCTGAAGAGAGCTGCCCACCGATGTGCAGCTTCCCATGTGCAATGTACCGGAGCAAGTGTTTATTGTGGATCCCTGTAAGAAAAACAATCTGACTCCCTACAGTACTGATTCAACTATTTTTTATTGGTAACAACATGAGAAGAAAAAAAGAAGGGAATAGCAAAGACAATGTCCCTTCACACACAGGTAATTGTGAAGTGTGCAGCGTCAGCTGGACCTCTGGTTGGGGCACAGATCTGTCCATGCTGCCACTCATCTTGAGGTTCCCAGCATCTGAAGGGACATATGTTTATCTATGCTATCCCTTTTTTTCTTCTCCTGTTCTCACCAAAGATATTTTAATCAATACTTTACAGAGTCCAAGTGCCTTTCTTACTGGTGCATTACACCATGTCTGCAGCCACCGAGGGTTATGACACACATCCTCTCTAGAGGAGTCAGGGAAGATGAGATAGTTGAGTTGTGGTTGTGAGCGGTGTGGTATTGAAAGCCATCGGGAGCATCACTTCCTCACCCTCGTATATCTGTCAAACTGGATTAAAGTATCTCCCCCATTTCTGTGAAGAAACAGTCACAGGCCATTTTGGGTGCGCTCCTTCCCTCCCCTTAGCATGCTGTTGAAGGGCCCATGGGTGAATCCGCTTTGGCGGCAGCTCCTGAAACTGCAAATGAATAATGCCCTCTGTCTCCTTTCCCTTTTAGCGGTGCGTGGGCCAGGCACACACCTTGCGCAGGGCCCAAATGAAAAAGAATGGGTGGCTGGGGCTAGGTGGGGTTGCCTGAGGCCAGCTGCGCTCCTCTTGGTGCCGAGTGACCTCTCTCAGCTCTCTGTCAGGTGGCTGCTGCCTTATGGCTTGACTTTCCTCCCCTCACCTGCCTGCAAATCATACTGTCGGTGAGGAACCACAGCTATTTCATTGAGCTGGATTTATGCAGCAGAGATGCTGGCTCTTATCCCTTCTGCTCTGTGGGCTTGAGACAAGCAAAGCAAGGAGTTCTGAAATGGTTCGGCATTTCCGAAGTTGTTCTGTTGTCCTGGAGAAACGAGGCTGTGGGCATTAGTCCAATCCTCTGTTATGTCTGAACCTACTGAATGGGAACAGCAAAATTTCACAGAGCATTAGAAGCCCTAGGGTTATTCGGTTCCTGTAAGTTTCCTGAAAAGATGTGTCTGCCTGGAAGAAAGAGATGCAAATGGGTGTCCCCATGGAGGGAAAGGCAGTCCGAGCCAAGCTCTGCGATGAGGCATCAAGCAACACCCAAACACAAGAAAAGCCTCGATAAGCGCATATATCTTTTAAGACATGCGGTCATCCAGCAGGATGAGACAGTGTCACAGGTGTCTCTGGGACTCAGTGAATTTTTTTTCACATATTCACTGATACTGACGCTGTTAATAAGCAAGCTGCATGGCCTGAACTTCAGTCAGGCTTGTGGCTGGGACAGTTGGTTGTGTTTTGTCAGATGCTGGTGTCCAGCTTTGCTTTCCCTGCTGGGAAAACCTTCCCCTCAGGCTGCAGAAAGCAATTCCTGGCTAAGATGCCCAGGAGCTTTTGAACTGAAGGGACTAAAGTTATTAACCTTGTTCATTAATTACAGCTAGTTTGGCTAAGCATATGCATTTTTTTAAGGAATAGATGGGAGGAATTTGAGTGCTGAATGACATCATAAATGGAACGCTTTCGGTCACAGGTCCCAGTTGACCCAAGTGGCATGGAATGAGCTGGTGGTGTTGGCACACGTTCACTGGCAATCAGGGCTTGTTGACAGTCATGCTGAGTGGTATAAAGTGTGTTAAGGAGGAAAGGGAGCGGTTGCTCTTAACTTTTTATGTGTTTGCTATAGGCAATCATCAAATATTTACAAGATCAAGGAGTCCTTATCCTCCTCACGTCCTCTGCCTTGGCACGAGATGATGGTAAGACATGGCTACGTAGAAACCAATATCTGTGCTTAAATGTCTTGCTCTGCTTTAGAGACGGAGGGTGGGCATCCTCAGCCTAAACAAAACGTGTTGCTTTTTTTCATAGGGTTTGACCCTAAGGAGCCTGTCAACCTCCTGGCCCTGTTTCTGTTCACCTCATCGCGGTCGGTGTGCCTGAGAGGTAGGGACGTTCCCTTTGCTAGCTTCAGACACTGTGTTTTGGGTGTGGGATCCTCATCAGAGGCTCCTCACAGACACGTTCCTCTTGAAGAGCCAATTTTTCTGCTGAGAACCACCTACAGCTTTAGCAGAAAGGGTGTTAAAAGAGAGAAAAGTCCCAACTCTAGCTATGCTGCATTTTAAACTGATCTCTCCCTGCCTCTCCCATTCACTGTACATCCTTGCCCCTTTGGAGGAAGTTGGTGGGAGCAACAAATAATTACTTTTCTTCCTCTCAGTCAGTTTTCAGCAGCATCCACTCCCTGAACTGTCTTATGTGTGCACATGGGAGTCTGACTCCTGCAGAACCTGGCTTACATCCCTAAAGGTGCACTGGAGCTGTGCTCAGGGGGCGAAATGACCCATGGCACTCACTGGACCCTGCATGGAGCTTATGTGATTTGCTAAATAGCCTGCCCTAAAAAATAAGTTAATTGTTTTTTGCTGAGATAACAAGTAAAATGGGCTCTGAAAGGTCGCTGCTGGCGTAGGGAGGGAGAGCAGAGGTAGGGGAGGGGCATTGCTCGCTAAAGAGCAGCGAGGGTTTGGAGGCTCAGCTGTGTTGTGTGACTTCTCTGCTGTGGGATCTGTAAATGCTGGTAGCAGGGCCATGACGACCGGTCAGTGTGTGACGGCTGAGGGAAGGTGGCAAGGAGATGGTGCTGGGCAGAGCTGTGATGCTTTGCTGCCGTCGAGGTGAGTCGCAGCTCTGGGACCTGAGGTGAATCCAGGCTGTCTGTAGCTCCAAAACATGCTGCTTTTCATGTAGAACAAACACAGAGGCACTAAATAAGAGAAGGTAAAGATTGCGTAGTTTGAACCTGCAGATCTTGAAATAAGAATAAGCTTCAACCCCTGTTGCATTTGCCTCAAATTTTCTCTGTTGACTTTTTGCTGCACCATCCACGTGGAAATACTCATGTGACCATTTCCTCTTGTGGACATAACGAAAGTTACTGCTCTGCCTCCCCTGGAGAGCTTTATCCGCACACTACTTGCTACATCCACTCCACCAGTAATACTTGCAGCCTTACAGATCCCCAAGCAACATATAAACAGGGGCCCTTTGCTCTGCGTAACTCTGGCTTGCTTTTTGTTGAGTCATCTGAGGGACAAGCCAAGGGACTGTTTATGCCAGCACGCACTGGTATTTCAGTCTGCCTCTGTGTGAGTGATGGCTGGCGTTGCTGACGGAGCTGCGCAGGACATGCCCATCTCCCCTCCCCAGAAGATAAAAATCGGCAGAAGAGCCGGCAGGACCTACCAGCGCATCCAAGCATGGATTGCTTTGTCCGTTTCAGTGTTTAACTGCCAGCTATAAACTTTCTCCTTCAGGATCTGCATACGAAGTGGGCTTGTAAGTCAGGTGAAGACGTGATGGTAACTTGTCAGTGCGCGGCGCGAAATGTCTTTGATGCCTGAATTCAGTCAGCCTAACTTTAAGGACACGCTGCTGGCAGCTGTGTTAGTGTGGCAACTTTTCTAGTTTCTTTTCTAGGCAAAGGAGAGAGACGGGCTCCTCCTGAGGCAGACCGAAGATCCAAAGTGCCAGGTCAAACCTGGGATCAGGTTGTTGCTGTAATGCCTGAAGTTGGGTAAGGTGAAGGGGGAAAACATATGGAGACCAGGCTGGAGGTGGGAACTGGCCACCCAGATATTGAGATCTTGCTGCCTAGCCCCACAGTGGTTATAAAATACCCTCCAGAGCAGAGGGCTCTATTCCTGAAAGACTGACTGTGAGCACTATATGCTGGGGGAGAGGAGAACAGGCAAGGACGTGTTTACCTTGAAGAAGGTTATTGTGGAAGAAGGTGGAGGCAGGAGAGGGAAGCAGGCATAAGGAGCATCCCAGAGCAAAGACAGTGCAAGCAGCTGGTTGGTAGGAAGGTTTGGGGCTGTAGCAGACATCGCCTGTGGCTGGTGTCGATGCTAAAGAGGAGGCAAAGCATGGGCAACTGGAGAGTAGCTAGCAGCGAAGCGAAGAGGCAGGGGGAGAGGATAATGTTGAGCAAACACTCAGCGTTGTTACGTGATGGGATCTGAACGTTGATGGCTTCCAGATGTTTTCCCTCTGGTGCCAGCAGTATTCCTGCACGCGCTGTCCCGTTCTGCCTACGCAAGCAGCATTACCCCAGCCAGCCCTGACTGTTCCCTGGGTCCGAGACCTCTTTTCGCTGGGATCATAAACCTTTAGGGATTTGCCTTTCTATGAAGATAAGCAGAGCTGTGCAGGGATTTGGGGTTGAAAACGGACGGTCACCGAAGACAGCAGGGGTGCAGAGGAGATGCAAAGAGAAAAGGAGGGTGGAGGACAGACGCATTTGAAGTCGCTCAGCTCAGACTTGACGCATGAATATGTTTCCCATTTCGAAACAAGCAGCCTCTGAAGCTCTTCCCTTCCTGTCCAGACAGCCGTTGTGAGGAATGTAGGGCAGGCATAACAAGCCCGCTGTGCAGATGTGCCACAGCATTCCTGAGCCAGCAGCAGAGGCAGGCAGCTGGGATCTGGCTTGCAGGGATGCCTGGGCTTGCCGGTAATTTGGACCGGCATTGCCAGTGCAAGGCAGCAGCAGGGCCAATAGGAGAATAAAATCATCCATCTGGGAGGGGAAGAGAAATGCCTTTGCCTTGCTGGGAAAAGATATGACTGGGAAGGGCGCTGGGGTTGTCAGCCTGACCCTGCAGCCAAAAGAAACCTCGGAGTCCGATCATAACACACAGATGGGCCAAGCCTGTGGAGGCAAAGCGCCAACATCAGACCACTGGGTTGCAGCGGATGAAGCTGAATTAAGCCTGGTTTGTGTGGAAAGGGAGCTCCACCGACAGGCTCTGCATATCACACCGGCTCTCCAGGCATTTCCAGACGCCAAGAAGAAGCTGCTGTGCCAAGCAGAGCCCACTTCCACGGTGACATCTGCGAGGGCAGGCACCCTCGAGCTTTGGGACTCATTCGTGTTGATCCCTAGTGGGAGCTAACCTTTATGACGCTATGCACTGTACGTGGTAGGGTGTTAGTCCTGCTGAAATGAGAAGCACCCACTGTTTTCGGTAGGATCAATCCCTCAGCCTTAGAAGATCACCCAGGGGGTTGTGTTCTTCATTTATACAGTCCCCTGGTCTGCTTGGGGAAGTCTTGTGTTCCCCATCCCACTCCAGAGCACTAACTTGGTATCTTCATGTGAACTGCATCCACATACGCTGACAGCAGGTAGAGATGGAGCTGCTGGAAGTTATGTCGGAACAGGGACATAAACAACACAAGTGATCTGAAAATGGCGCTAGTCCAAACACCCTGCATGGGCAACCCTAAATTTAAACAGATTTGAAAAAACCCTACAAATCCCATGTATTTTCAGAGCCCTGACTGTCTTAAAGGTTTGATTTAGTGACAATTGCTGGACTGAAGGGACTTACCCCACTATGTGTGCGATCTTGCCCTGTATTTTCCTGCAGAACGGGGCTAGCTGATACAACAGCAGTCTTTCATCTGAGTTTAATCCACTTTTGACTCCCACATGCAATTCTTTTTTACCTTCAGCAGTTACAAGCATCCATCAAAGCAGGACATCACCCCTGGGGCTAGCTTTTTGTAGGTTGGCTTCTGGGGCTTTTTCATAGCTTTCACGTTCTCTTAGCATGTAACAGTGAGGTGATTTGGGGAATTTAATCCTTTTTCAATATGAGTAAAATTTTGGTTTTTTACTTTCGCAGTTGAAAAGGAGGATCCCAAAGACGAAAGGGAAGATAGTGACGATAGTGACATCTCATTAAAAATAGCCTCAGTTTTGCCTGGACTTCGCTATGCCTTACGGAAAGCCACCAGTTCTTCAGGGGAGGACACAGTCAGCACCAGCATACGTATCAAACAGCGCTTCCAGGAATATGCAAAGCTTGATCAAAATGCACAGCCCACCTCTGGCCAAACCAGTGAAGTTCCCCTTTCTTCTCTCCTCTCACCAACCGAGGATGAATGTACTAATCCCTTCAAAAAACACTCGGAACGGTCCTTCTCCCAACTGCAGCATTATCTCTCTGATCCCAGCAGCTATACTCTGGAAGTGTCAGCTGCCTTAGGATGTTTGACTGGTGCTGCTCAGTCTCTTTGCTGTAATTCAGAGGCTGATTGTAAAGGGGACTTCTCTTCAGCTGTGCCGTCAGACCTTATTCCTCCCAACACAGCAGCAGAAATAAAAGTCAAAAGTGACAACCCAAAGCCCATGGTGGGCCTGGACCGGAGTGGTGAAAGGCCCACAAAAGACATCAACTCGGCCAGCAAGCTATGGGTGCACCAGAGCAGGAGGAAATCCAGCCGAGCTGTTGTGACCAGCACCAGGAAGAAATGGTCACCCCTCAAAATGCAAATGCATCCTATGGGGGACAGCAGCAGGAACAGGAAAGTAACCAAGAAGAAGAAGATCAGCATTGCTTTCTCTTTTCCTAAAAAGCCAGGGCTCATGGCCAATCCCAATGAGCCCATGCTTAAATTAGCCAATTTGCAGTTTCCGCACAGAAGGAAAAGAGGTAAGTGCTATATAAATGGGACTGACTTCCTCCTGCTTCTCCGGGGTATCCAGCCGGGATACTGAGGGTTCACTAGGCACCACGTCCCCTCGCTTGCCCAGAGCAAGCAGATGCCTCCCTGAGAGCATCCAAGTAGGCCTGTGGTGATGTCTCCACAGTCTCTTGTTCAACCTGGGAAGGAGCCCAGGGCTATGACAGGGGATTTCAGTGAAGGTGCCCAAAACCCAATGCAGAAGGTCCATGCTGTTGCCTTCCTTTGCTTATGAGTGACTGTGCACAGGTACATCGGCCAGGTCATGGTTATTGCATCCCTTGCCCATGGGCTGTCGATGGCTCAGGCAAGGAGCAGTTGCCAAAGCCGTGGTCATTCCAGGCCTGCCTAGATAACCGTCTATCCTACGTGGTCATGTTCTGACTCCCCGAGAGTCAACTTTCTTGCTGTGGCCTTGAGGAAACAAGCGTGAGATTCATCACACCCAATTTACTCTTCTGAAAGCTGGTATCTGGCCTGAGCTGCAAGGTGTTTCAGTGGCATAAATTGTCCTCTGAAGGCTCCTGTCTTACTGCCGAGGATAGGCTAAGCCTGTCCTTTTGAGCCAGCCCGAATCCACCTGATTTGTAGAGACACTCAAAGTGGGTTGAGATGAATCTCAACCTTGGTGATGAAACGTGGCTGAAAACACACAAAGGAGCCTCTCCTGGTATTTACATACATTACAGGCAGTGACTGTAGAAAGGGGCTGTTGTGTAGCCAAGGAGGTAGCACGGTGTCTGCCCACTGTGAGCTGAAGCCAGCTCTGATTCACAGTCCATCGAGCTCTGTCCTGGGGCACGTTGCCTCAGGCCTGGGTGACATGGGGGGGGGGGGGGAGGCGGGGGGGAGGCTCTTTTGTGTTTCTTGGAGAGGTAAATAAGTTCTCTCAGGGTGCAAATGTGCCAGGCAGGCATTAGAGTGACTTATCCCTGTAGAACACCTATTCTGGGTCAGGAAAGCTGGCTTTTAATGAGCTTAAGAAGTGATGCTTAATTTTTAATAACTGCTTACTGATCACTCGCATCAGTAACAAACCCATTTATAAGATCAGATGCATAAATCAAGTCACTGAAGATTACTCTGCTGCTGCCAATCACTTCTAGAGCAGTCCTTCCACTTTCCTTAACTGGATATTTTGCAATTACTCCTTTTTAATCTGAATATGTCTCAAACCAAAAGAAACGCTCTCCCTTTTCCTTGTCCCAGGTGCGGAGGTCCTGTCTGCAGAATTTGTACACAAAACACAGTCTGAACCTGTTCAGAAGGAAACATCAGCTCCCGACGATCCTGGCTTGGAAACAAAGAGACCAAAGACACTAAAGAACCCGGACATCAAAAACCTTCCTGTTGAGGAGACTGTCACAAAGCCAGACACAAGTAAGTTGCTAAAAGTGTGGCTAATAGCCCATCGAAACCTCAAGCCAAAAAGCAAGCAGAAAGTGGTCAGAGCACTGTTCCCTGTGGAAATCTTTCCTTTAAAAGCTGAGCCATCAAACATCACAGTCAGCTCATGACCAGATGGTAGTGACAACACGTTTGGCAGCAGCCAAAGGGCCTTACAACATTTAGAATCATAGAATGTTTTGGGTTGGAAGGGACCCCTAGAGGTCATCTAGTCCAACCCCCAAGTGCTGAGGGTCTTGCTTGGGGCCTGGGTACTCTTGCCCCACAGCCAGCAGGCTCCCAGTTACACACTCACAGTGTAAAATAATGAAGGCGACTGTGAAAATCAGCGTTACAGAATGTCCAAACCACTCGGGGTCTTTTCTGAGTCTTTTCCTAAGCCCTCAGTTTACATCCTTGGCAAACTGCTGGGATAGTTTAAAAAGCCTGATTTTTAACTGCTGAGCTCTGAAATGGTGTTGAGGGACAGAGCCTTATAACCTCTGCTTGTAGCCAGCCTAGGTTTTTAGTCCGTTGCATTGTAAATCCAGTCGTTTTAAAAAGAGTCGAATTGTCGCAGCCAGACTGCAGCAGGTTTAAGAGGCAGCGTGGATAGCCCTGAGTGTAGTGTCTGCAGGTGCTGGCTGGGAGTGTGTTGTTAAACTGAGAACGAGTATCACGGTGCCAAAATAAATGATGGCACAGGAGAGTCATTTTCTGTTAATTGGTTAATTCTCTTAATTTTTCTCACACTCGCACTTTGATGTCCTTTTTCAGATCTGTCCCTGGTCTTTCTTTTTCCCCTTCCTGGGGGAGGTGGAGGCTTTAGAGACAGGTTTAGCCTCACCTCAGCTGAGTTTATCCATTCTTCTCGGTCTTTTTATCGCCACGTGTTCCTGAAACGTGGCACTTTTCATCAGCGTGTGTGTATCAAACGCCGCCCCTCGTTACCCCTGTCACGTGAGGGCTCCTGGCATGGATCTGGCCAGTGCTCTCACACAGGCAGGGTGTCAGATGGGTCCTGCTGAACGCCAGGATCTGCCACAAACGCAAAATCAGAATGCTTAGGAGTAAGAAATACTCAATTTATATGTCTTACTATGCCGTTCCCGAGGGAATTAAATGTAACACATAGAACTTCAGCATAAATGAATGTTAATAAAGTTTTACTTGAAGAGAGATATTTTTTTTTTTTGTGCTGGTTTTTAGTAGAAGGCATTAACCTTGTTTAATGACTTCATGCTGTTTTTACGAACATGGGCCTTGAGCCATGGTGAGGGGCATTTTTAACGCTGGAAACTAAATGAACACCTAATTTGCTGTGCTCTGACTGCCTTTGGGAGCCCCCAGGTTTCTGCATGTGCTCTGAAGTGCAGCTCAGGGGCAGGTTATGCTCTTGAGAGCGTGTGCAGCGGGAAGCATAAGAGCAGGGTGTTTTTTCTCTGGGTTTTAGACAGGGTTTTTTGGTAACTGTGAATTACTGAAAGCATAGCAGGGGTTTATCTAGAAGAAAATCTAAAGGAAAAAAAAAGGATTAAGGAAACACTTCAAATATTTCAGGTTGTATTTAAGTGGCCAAACTACCCTGTGCACAGAGGACAAGGGAAATTTTGTTCACTCTGGATCCCTTTTCTTTGTGAGAATAAACCCCTTTCCTAAAGTTGCTTAGATCCCAACTCTGGATCCTTTTGTATCAGCCATGGAAGTGGTTTTGTAGCATGGTCATGGAGGTGTTCAGTTTTTAAGTGTGCAAATTCCATGTTGGAGAAATGCTTTTTTCCTGCCAAACTGAAAGCCTGCTTTGAATCCCTTCTTGAGGCAGAGCAGTGTGGCCTTTGTTTATTCTCTGACTTTGTTTTTCTCACGCAGACTGGAAGGAGCCATCCTCTGTCCTCCCGAGTGAGGTTTCTTCCCAATGCCACGGAGCAGATAGCCAAACGAGTGAGATTTACCCAGGCGGGGTTGCTGATCTCGGTTTTGATCTGAAGGGGGACAACTACGAGTCCCACGCCTTGAACTTGCTGGCTGATCTGGCTCTGGGTTCTTGTATTCCTTCATTTATCCCCAGGGACAGCAGGTTGATTGCTGTGTCCTGCAGCCCCTCCAGCGACTCTGCAAACGAGCAGCAGGGTAATCGCAAGCACAAATCCTTGCGTGTTGCTTCCGACCACGAATACCACAGGGTAGACAAGCTTGCAAAGGGAACCACCTCTCCTAGCAAAGTATCGCTGAACCAGAAGCTTCCTCCTGCTGAAAAAATAGACTTAAATGACTTAGCCTCTGTTCCCAGGGAGAAAAGCCCTGGGATTTTCAACAAGAAGAACAGCGCGAGCACCAGCCCTGCAAAACACCATGTGTTGCCTCCAAGAGAGACTCAAGAAGCTGCCGAGGTCAACAAACACTCCTTCATCTCCGCTGAGCACTCATACGCCTCGCAGATGCCTGAGCACTCAAAGAAACACATGTATCCTAGAAATGCCCCCTACCCTGGACAAGCAGCCTCCAGAAATGGGACCAGGAACACCCGAGCAGGACCACTTGTTGGGAAAGTCCTGCCTTTCCGCCACCAGCAGAACAACACCCACCACCAGCGACCCTTTGAGGCTGTGATGATGAGGCACAGGAGCAGCCTGCTCTCCCCCAGGATGAAGGAGGACTTTGCCAAGTCCCACACAGTGAACATCTGTGGCGAGTCCGTGAAGGTGATGTGCCATTGGGAGGCAGAGTATCTCTTCAACCTGGACAGCAGGTACACCAACGATGCCCTGGAGAAAACAGTCATCCGTGCCCTGCATGGGTAAGTCAGTCTTGAAGGCCATCTGCAGGAGACGTCTCTTGCCGGACATCTGCAGCGCTTTTGAAAGGGGCTTTTTTTGCTCTTGTTTGCTTTGCTTTGCATGATAATTGCCTTTTCCCGCATGCTCAGATGCCCAGTTTTGCTGTATTAGAGCTGATGTGTCTTCCCTGCGCTGCCATCATAGAATCGTAGAATTGTGTAGGTTGGAAAAGACCTTTGAGCTCATCAAGCCCAACCGTTCCCCTAACCCTGCCATCCTACCCCCAAACCCTGGCCCTAAGCACCTCGTCTGCCCGGCTGTTAAATCCCCCCCAGGGACAGGGACTCAACCCCTTCCCTGGGCAGCCCCTTCCAGTGCTTGACAATCCTTTTGGTGAAAATTTTTTTCCTAATGTCCAACCTAAACCTGCCCTGGTGCAACTTCAGAGGTCCAGAGGGACCGTGACAGGTTTAAGGAGTGGGTCCCATGCAAACCTCACGAAGTTCCACAAGGCCAAGTGCCAGGTCCTGCACCTGGGCCAATGCCCAGTACTGATAGAGATGACTGGGAGGAGCCCTGTGGAGAAGGGCTTGGGGGTACTGGTGGATGAAAAACTGGACATGAGCTGGCAATGTGTGCTTGCAGCCCAACAAGCCAAGCCTACCCTGGGCTGCATCCAAAGCAGCATGGCCAGCAGGGCGAGGGAGGGGATTCTGCCCCTTTGCTCTCCTCTGGTAAGACCCCCCTGGAGCCCTGCGTCCAGCTCTAGGGCCCTCGGCACAGGAGAGACATGGACCTGTTGGATTGGGTCCAGAGGAGGCCACAAAAATGATCCGAGGGCTGGAACCCCTCTGCTATGGGGACAGGCTGAGAGAGTTGGGGTTGTTCAGCCAGGAGAAGAGAAGGCTCTGGGGAGACCTTATTACGACCTTTTGATATATAAAGGGGGCTAATAGGAAGGACAGAGAAAGACTTTTTACCAGGGCCTGTAGTTGACAGGAGAAGGGGCAACGGTTTTAAACTGGGCAAGGGTAGGTTTGGTTCAGACATAAGGAAGAAATGTTTTATGCCAAGGGTGGTTGGACACTGGAACAGGTTGTCCAGAGAAGTTGTGGATGCCTCATCATTGGAAGTGATCAAGGTCAGGTTGGAGGGGGCTTTGAGCAACCTGATCTGGTGGGAAATGCCCCTGGCATCTTCCCCCATGGCAGGGGGGATTGGACTAGGTGATCTTTAAAGGTCCCTCATAACCCAAACTGTTCTATGATTCCTGTGGCTCTGCAGCTAGAGTTGGTACCTAGAGTCATGAACAAAAGTCCTTTGCAGATGTGAGTTTCTCTTTTTTTTTTTGACAAGCTGTAAGAATTTCATCAATTGATCTGTGTCTGCAGCCTCCCTGCATTGGGGCTTAGCGCTGTGGGGAACCAGGAGATGAGTTACTTTGTGCTAGTCAACTGGAAGGTGGATGAAGACATTTCAGGCTGTGTTTTCTTTTCCTTCCAGGCCCTGGGACCCTGATCTGCCTGATGACGTGGAAGAGATGAAGCTGATACTTCATATGTGGGTGGCTCTCTTCTACAGCAAACCCAGCAAACTCCTGAGCAGTACGAGGAAGGTGGTGGAGCACAGCAACCCCGAGAAGTACGTCTCAATAAACAGCACTGGGGACTTTCTTGAGCTGAGTGATGATGGTGAGGATTATTTTGGGTTGGAGACATGCCCTGCAGACTCTCGGTCAGACCCTGAGCAGACTCCCAGCAGTTCTCTGGATCACAGCATGCATTGCCAGGGATCTTTCTGCCCAGAGGAGAGCCCTGCAGACTCTCAGACTGATGCTGATGGGACTCCTGGTGTTGTCGAGAGCACGGTATCATCTTCTTCTGAGGAGCTTCCCTGTGGGGAGGAGGAGCCTTCCTCCACAAGCTGTCCCGAGAGCCTTTCCCTCGCTGAACAGGCCGATGAGAGCCTGGCTGTGAAAGACAGGCAGCCGGTGGTCGTTCCTGAGGAGTGTGTGCATGACATCTCAACCATCACTGCGGTAAGAGCTTGGGGTTTGGGTGAGACGAGTCTACAGGGCACACAATGCATTTCGTGCTTATAGAAGTAGGATCTTCTGAGAGAAGTGAAGCAGACATCCTTGTGGGCCCTCTTAGAGACAGATAAGTGGGGGTCCCCAAAGCAGGACAGAGGAATGTCCCCCCAGCATTTAGCTGCCACAAGAGATTGCCACACAGACATGCTTGGAGTCACCACAAAAAAAGCCTTCAGGCCTCAATCCGGGTTTGGATGTCCTCTTGGACTGAGCTGGCATCCCCAGGCTCTGGCACGAACTGTATCTATCCCCATCCAAGGGACCAGGGCCTCGACATGGATGCTCTCCAAGGGGGAGGAATCCCAAAGAATTAGAGCAATGAAAGTGTCAAGCTTGGCATCTGTCCCAGGTTTCAGCTGCGAGCTGTGCAAGCCTGGCCGAGGTCTCAGACCTGCACTTTACAGAGGGAGGAGAGGAACCACAAACGCGCCAGACCGACACTGGAAAGACTACCTGTCGCCTTTGGGCAACTGCATTTGTCTGCCCATGGTTGCAGCAGCCCAGACGTGTCACAGGACACGGCAGGGCCTTTCCTCTGCTGGTTTGGGAGAACTGAGGTTTGCTGGCATGGAGAGGTTTCCCTCACACAGATAGCAGTGCAGTGCTTTGCAACATTTCCCTCACCCCTCTGCAAAGTTAGTTAATATTCCGTTCTGGGTGGGGGGGTCTAATTATTTTTTATAGTTTCTACAGTTTACAGATGGTCAGAAGCAGAGGTACTTGGGTAAAATTAAAACATGGGTGTCTGATGACATTTTTGAAGCCTGACTTAAAATAATTCCTTTAAAGCTTCCACTCTGAACACAAAGGCAGCTGCCCTAGGGCTGTGACTGTTTTGCATGAAGGAAAAAATATCCCAGTGGGTTTTACCACTTGGGTTTAGTGCTGTGGAGCAGGCAGAAGTGTTTTGGGAGGAGATATGGAGTCACTGTCCATAGTGTCCATATAACTTGCTTGGAGAGGTAAACTCAGTAGAGAGTTACCTCTGGGCTGATGGCCCCTGCTCCGTTTGGCCTGGTTTTAAGCCATTTTGTGGTGTAAAGAAGGTAGAAAGTTTAAAAATCTTTCCCTGGCTGTCTGTGGGACTCTGCTTGCAGGCTGCAGTGGGGATGGTAGTGGCTCACTTGGGGTAGGGATTCAGCCTGGACTTATTTTAGAGACAAACTAACGTCCTCAGATGCTGTTGGAATGGTTGTACTCACAAAGTTTGAGCATTTAAAATATCCATGTCCTCCTGCATGGGTGTCTCAGCTCCTGCATTTGCCTCCTTGAAGATTAACCTCTGAATTATGTTGTTTCAGGAGGAGCCACCTATGGAGGGACTGCTGGACACTACGATTGCCCCCAGCCCTTCCAATGAGCTCAGCAATGACGGCAAGCCCCCAGCTGCGCTGGGCAGGGAAAACCCACGCAGCCAAGCCCCAAATCCCAGTACAGCACCCTGGAGTGATGCACCGAGTGTGCTGTGTGAGCAAGAGAGTGGGTGGGCAGCTGGGTCAAGGGGTGGCCCCGGCCCTCCCGAGGACAGGGAGAGCACGGGGGATGCTGGGCACTGTATGGAGGTTGAGGACAGCAGCTGGGCCACCAGCGACAGACTGCAACATGCCTGTGATTCAGTGCCCTTAGAAGTGCATCCCAGAAGTGCAAAGCCTGATGGAGCTGGTGGGGAAGGGAGGGAATCGCAAGACCTCTTTGGACATCCAGAAAAAGAGGAGGAAGAGGTGGAGGAGGGGAAAAAAGAAAAAGAGGACTCCAATATGAAAGCACAGTCCTGAGGCCTGTTGATTTAGCGTTTTCTGAAAGCGGTGATGCTGACATGGAGCACAAACACAGTGAGCAGAAGTCAGTGAATTCAGCATGTGTGAGGGACTTTGGCCTTCCTGAAGAGGGCCCTGTGCCCAGCCCCACTGCCTTAGCGTCCTCCTGCCCAGGCAGATCGACACCAGTGCTGTCAGATGGGACTGGAACTGGCCCTCAAGGGCTTCCTGGTGAGATGGCACCAAGTCTGGACACACTGCAAGAGCCTTGGGAGGCTCCAGCCACCTTGGGTATGGAGACAAACGGTGTTGGTTTGGCACATGCAGCCAGTCCTGCCGATGCGGGGTCACCCTGTGACAGCGGGTTAATGCTGCCGTTACCGTCTGATCCGAGCCTTGCCTGTGGGACACAGCCAGCCAGTGTTACAGGCAACGTGGGACCTGCCGGAGAGACGCTAGGGGACAGCTTGGAGCAGAAAGACAAGGATCGTGCGCCCTCTGCAGAAACGTGGGTGCTTGCTGGGAGCAAAGCTGCCGGCACAGCTGGCCTTGAGTCACCGTGCAGCCAGGGAGTGTCACTGACCTTGTCCCCTGACTCCAGCTCTGTCTGCCTCACGTCTCTTGATGGAGCAACAGATCCAGGGGCTGCTCAAGAGGACCAGGAGGTCATGGCAAGCATCCAGTCTCCATCGCAGAGTGGTCTGGGAGGGAGCAGCTGCCTTTCCCAAAGGTGTGGAGGTGATGTTTATGCTGACCTTACTTGGCTGAGCACCGGTGAATCAAACCAAGACAGGAACAAGTTTTTGGTGGAAGAAGAGCAGAGCAGCCCTTCTGCTAACCAGGCAGATGTGCTGGATGAGTCCTTGGGAGCGGGTGATGGGCAGGGCTTTGCCTTTGACTATACAGCCTTAGCAAGTGACTCTGAAGCTGGGGAGAGCGATGATGCGTGCCTCGGTGCAGAGAATTCCTCCGGGAGCGATGAAACAAACACAGGGATGGTCAGTAACCCACCACAGAAGCCAGAGAGCTCGCTTCATGACCTGCTGGAGTCAGAGCCCTCATCCTCAGTGAGAGAGGGGATGTCTGCTGTGAAGGAGCACCCCGGGCAGCAGCAGAGCTCCCCAGACAGCCTGTCCCCACCTGCCTGCGCAGGCTCGGCTCCTGCTTCTCCCCCGCAGCAGAACCCTCTCCCCTGTGGTGGAGACACAGACCCCCTCCACTGTTTGTTAGAGCAAAGAGAGCAGGGGCCAGTCCTGTGCCAACATGGGAAGTCCTGCAAGCAAGTAGGTGCTGCAGAGGTGAGCGTGGCTGCCGACAGCCCGGATGGCTCCTCAAAGCCCAGATGTGCAGAAGAGGTGAAAAAAGACATGGGTCCGTGCTATGCAGAGCCAGCGGAGAGCTCCCCAGCAGATGAGCTTGTGCCAGGTGACCCGAAATCAATGCCTCATTCTCCTTTGCGTGGTCACAAGGCAGGTCTGCACGGCCCTGAGCAGTACTCAGTCCTTGGCACGCACCCCAAGACTCTCTCTCCTGGCACGAGTCTGGCTCCAGACAGTGCCCCAAGGTCTTGCTGCACGGGCACCTGCCCCAGGTGTGCCAGCCCTGGGGGCCGAGCGCTGGATGCGGTAGGGAGCCACGAGGAGGAACCCATCCTGCCTGAGGATTCAGAAGGAGGAAGCAGCGACCCTCTTGCCAGTCCTGCAGCTTTTTCGGCAGGGGAGTTGCTCACGCCACTGTGCAAGCCCCAGTCTGTGTGCAACCAGGGCGAGCACGAGGCCGAGGGATCCGATGTGTTTGCTGATCTGCACCGTGCCAGCATGGAGGTGGGAGAGGGAGAAATGCCCACTCTCCCCTTCCCAGTGTTGCCATTACGTGTGCACAGTGGGGTCCCTGGAGAAAGCCTGGAGCTTAGTGACAATGAGGATATTTCAGACATGCTCCTGAGGGCAAAGCAGCTCCCCAACAAAGACAGATGCATGGGCTCTGTCTTTGGCTCTGTCTTTGCCTCTGAAGATCCGTTTGAGACTTCCTCCAGTGACTCGGACCAGGATTATTTTGGGGGGACTTCACAGTCCCTGCTTACAAGATCCATGGATGCTATAGACGCAAGGACTAACTGCGACTCCTCCTCCATGAGCTCGGTGCACACGGAGGGGTGCACCAAGGACTGGGGCTGCTCGTGGGCCGAGCGCGGCTGGCCCATTGCCCTGGGGGAAACTGGCAGCGCGCGTGTTCCACCGTATGTCAATATTAGGGACAGCCAGGGGATCACCAAGGACTACCGGAATTTTGTGATCACCAAAAAGTATCAGGAGAGGGTGGGAAATTTGCAGCCTTCGAAGAGGCGTAGCCACTGTGCGGGGCAGTCTCATTTGTTAAGGTCACTGATGGGGACTTGGAGGGGTTTTGAGGAAATCACCCAGCACACTTTGGACATGGAGTGTCTCCGTTTCCATTATAAGCTAAAACAAATCCTAAGGAGTGGGAAACCACCCTTTTCTACCTCCAAAAGCATCTTTCCAAAAGACTTTCCTCCCCAGGTGATGTCTGAGACATTGCCTGTGCAAGAAGCTCCCATCCCGCTCTCCCCGCGGAGCAGGAGCCCTTTGCAGGTGACGATCCTGCCCTCTGACACGTGGCCGAGCGGGCTCGGCTGGCACCGGCAAAGCAGCTGGCATGGGGACCCATGTACCCCGTGGCAGGACACCCTCTGCGATGAGAGGGGCAGGGCCAGATCCCGAACCCAGAGCCAGGGCCGCGCGGCTCCCTTCCACCTCAGCAAGCTCAAATACGATAATAAGCTAAAGGACTCACGGGGGGACATTGCTGTCATCCTTGACGAGTACGCCGAGTTCAACAGGGTGATGCTGAGCAGAGCTGACATGGGGAGCGAGGGCCGAGGGCCGGTCTCGGCGCACGGGGAGGCTGCGAGGGGGTGGACGTGCACGTCCCTCCCCGGGAGGATGGCTGCCTTCGAGGAGATGATCACGGACCTCTGCAGCACGCTGCGTTTCCGCCTGCGCAGTGTGGCCAAGGAGGCCTGCGGCCGCACTGGCATGTTCTACCTGGTGGAGACGGGCAAGGACCCTTTCTTTGCAAGAGTGAAGGTAACAGCCAGTCCCACTGGCTGGGACGGGGATGGGTGGCCCTGGGGTGAGAGCTGAGGGTGGCAAGAGCAGTCACAGGGCAAGCTTGCTCAACCCGACATGGATGGCATTTGGTTGCCTTAAGCCAGGAGCCTGCCCCTGACATTTCATCTCGGCTCCCACTGCCAGAAATTAGAATCACAGAATCATTTAGGTTGGAAAAGACCCTTAAGATCATTGAGTCCAACTGTTTCCCTAGCCCTGCCATCCCACCACTAAACCCTGTCCCTAAGCACCTCGTCTGCCCGGCTTTTAAATCCTCCCAGGGATGGGGACTCGACCCCTTCCCTGGGCAGCCCCTTCCAGTGCTTGACAGCCCTTTCGGGGAAGAAATTTTTCCTTATGTCCAACCTAAACCTCCCCTGGCTCAGCTTGAGGCCTTTTCCACTTGTCCTATCATTTGAACATCCACCGGGCCAAAACAGATCGGAAGTTCAGGAGCAGCTCAAACTCAACCCCCCCAAGGTTGCTTGAGCTCTCATTAAAGGGTTGGAAGCTCAAGGAAGGTGATTGCGTGAGAAGATTTGCTGCTCAAAAATAGCAAGGAGGCCCGATGCACAGTACAGTGAGATGCTCGAGGTGGTTTTCTAAATGTTTTTGCCAAGGGAGGTAAAGAGCTGCTTCCTCCACCTCTGGCTGGAGCCCCAGCCTGGAGCACACTGTGCTTTTGACAGACGGACACCGTGGGTTGCCCTTGGCACCAGGGTGCCTGGTTGGGGTTGCTGTCATGCTCCTCCCTCCTCTCCCCAGGCACATGCGTGCCAAGGCGCGTGGCACCCCTGTTGTGAAGATATTCTCCGTACAAACCTTCTCACCTGCTGCAATGATTTCTGTTTCAGACCTTGCTGAAGAAAGATGGCCACGTGGAGATCGAGCCTCTGAGCTTCTGCGAAGCAAAACACCTGGACACGGACAGGCTGCTCGTTGTCATCAGGAATGAGGACATTTCCTTGCACATCCACAATGTAAGGCCTGAGTCCGTCTTCTTTTTTTCTTTTTACCAGCACCATTTTTTGAATATCAGGATCCATTTTACACTATTTTTTAAATTTTACACTATATATAGCTTTAGGTTTAATTGTCAGTCTCTGCGGATACACTGTTCTCTCCACTGAAAGAACAGTGCTTCGTGAAGAGCTGTTAAAAAGAAGTGTCTCAAAAACATGAAGTCTGTCAGTTCTGCTTTCCTTCTGTCTCCTTTTTTGATCGCTGGAAAGCGTCACTTGATGTAGCCCAGCTCAAAGGCTGGGCTTATCTTGTGTAATGGAGGAGTTCAACCGGGCTTTGGCTGATGGGCTCCAGCAGTATCGCAGCAGACTGAGCCACTGGTAGCTCCCAGTGTCGCCATCCACAGCTTTGGGGTCAGGCTATGGAGACAGGAGCATCGGGGTGATGCAGACAGAGGACGGGGTGGGCTCCCCGGGTCTGTCAAGAGCGGGTGTGAGCTGCAGAGAGGTGCAAATGCTGTTGAAACCACCAGCTGTGTGCGCAAAAGCATGTCTGCCTTGAGCAGGTCCCGTGCTTGCTGGAGCTAAAGCACTGTCCCAACGTGCTGTTTGCCGGAGTGGACAGCCCCGAAGATATAGCAGGTTGCACGTACCAGGAGCTGTTTCATACCGGTGGCTTCGTGGTGTCGGACAACGAGGTGTTGGAAACTGTGACGCTGGGTGAGTCTCGCTGCGGCCTCTCGCTTGGATGCGTAAACACACGGTGTTGGCTCCCAGGCTTCCTCCGCTGGTTTGCTGATGCCTCCCGAAAACTTGCCATGGGTGTCCTCTGCTCCTCCTTTAGTGGGGGAAATTCTTTCCCTCTGTTTGACATTTGTAGACCCCATCTGGATAGTGGGTCCGGGTCAGGGCTTCCAAAACCATCTAAGGACAGCGAGGGCTGCTGAGATGGTCAGGGGCTGGAGCAGGGGTCGTACAAGGAAGGTCAGCCTGGAGAAGGGGGGGCAAAGGGGAGCCCTCGTTGCTGTCTTCAGCTCCCTCACAGGAAGGGGCAGAGAAAAGGGAGCCACACTCCTCCTGGAGACACGCAGTGATGGGACAGGAGGTGACAGGGTTGATCTTACCCTTTTAGATGTCAGGGGGAAAAAATCCACAGCAAGTGTGTTCAAACACCAGGACAGGATCCCAATTTCACGACCCGTGAAATATCCTTGGAGATAGTCAAACCTCACCTAGACAAAGCCCTGAGCGACATCAGGTGGCCCAACTTTGAGCAGGGGTTGGGCTGGAGACACCCCCCCCCCCCCCAGGCACCCTTTCCACCCTTGGTTACCTGCCAGCTCTTGCTGTCTTCCCCAGGCCAACTGAAAGAGGTGGTGAAGGCGCTGGAGAAGCTGAACACAAGCGGGAGGTGGAAGTGGCTCCTTCACTACAAGGAGAGCAAGAAGCTCAGAGAAGACAGCAGGTAACAGCTCTGTGGTGGCGGCTCCCTCACCCCTGCTGTCCTCACAGCAAGGACGTAGCCACCGCGGTGGAAGGCGGTGTCCCATTCAGTGCACTCTGTGCAAGGACACAGGGCGAGTTAGGTGCCTCTGCTTGGGTTTTGGCCTCTTACAAGATAAATGTAAAGATTTTTGTTTAAATAAGAACTTTTCTGATCAGTGGGAAGACCACACACCTCCAGTCTGGAATTGCCAAAGTTCAGCATTTGCGCACTAGCAAGTAACGTGCAATAGAAATTTTTTTTTTTTTTTTTTTTTTTAATATCTATATGAGATGGAGCAGCAGGACATGGGACCTGGAGAGGATCAGATGGCCTGACACGTTTTGTGTCTTGCACGTGATCCCGGATGAGGCAGAGCTCTGGCAGCTGCTTCTTGCACCCCGCTGTATCTCCATAAGGCAATTCCCCCCGCTCTTTGGCAGAGATGCGCTCTGCGAGCGTTAAAGCCTGCAAGGGGCTCGAGGAAAGGCACAAATTTCGTTTGAGGAGCCGCATGATCTGAAAGGTGCCTCTGCAAACTGAGCTCCCTTCCCACCAGCTCCTCCCAGCTTCTGCACACACACACCCCCCCCCCCCCAGGAGCTCAGAGTGACTTCCTGGGCCTTCCTCTGCCCCGCCGTCTCTTTGCTGTTTCTTTTTCTGTCCCACCCCTTGTGTGATTTGGGTGAGCGATGAGGAGCTCTGACGTACTGGGGTGTCTTGGGGAGCACGTAAAATCAAACACTGCTGGGAAAAGCAGAACTTCTCCCGTTCGTATTTCCTGCTTATTTTAGGTTATTTTCAACAATGTGTTTTTAAATGATGCAATTTGAAAAAGAGAAGTAAGATGGTAAATGTTTTTGTTGTGGTTTAACCCCAGCTGGCAAGCAAGCCCCACGCAGCCGCTCGCTCACTCCCCACCAGTGGGATGGGGGAGAGAATCGGAAGGGTAAAAGTGAGAAAAATCATGGGCTGAGATAAAGACAGTTCAATAGGGAAAGCAAAAGCCACACGTGCAGGCAAAGCAAAACAAGGGATTCATTCCCTGCTCCCCACGGGCAGGCGGGTGCTCAGCCATCCCCAGGACAGCAGGGCTCCATCACGCGTAACGGTGACTTGGGAAGACAAACGCCATCGCTCCCAACGTCCCCCCCTTCCTTCTTCTCCCCCCAGCTGTATACACTGAGCATGACGTCATATTATGTGGGATGTCCCTGGGGTCAGTTGGGGTAGGCTGTCCCGGCTGTGTCCCCTCCCAGCTCCTTGTGCCCCCCAGCCTCTCTCTGGTGGGGTGGGGTGAGGAGCAGCAAAGGCCTTGGCTCTGTGCAAGCCCTGCTCAGCAGGAAGGAAACCATCCCTGGGTTATCCGCACCGTTCCCAGCACAAATCCAAAGCACAGCCCCATAGCAGCTTCTCTGAAGAAAATTAACTCCATCCCAGCCAAACCCAGCACAATTTTTATCGGGCAGGCTGCCTTTGTTAGTGCCAGACCACGAGGCTTTCTAGTAACGGCCTGCGAACAGAGAGAGCTGCTCTGTTTTGTCTGAGCAGAGAATGCTCCAGCAAACGGGGGGGAAACCTCAGATCCTCTCCACCCTCAGCCTTTACGACGACAGCACAAGGTAACCGTTCTGAAGACCTGGTTTTCAGTCCTTGAGAGGTTGCAGAAGGTCAGGGTTGGGTGTTTCATCGCAGTCTGCGAGATGAGGACTCGACCTGTGCAGAGCAGATGCTGCTGTGGAGTGAGTGTTTTCTTTGTGCTCCATCAAGGTGCTCACGTAGCATCTCTCGACTCCGTGGTGGGCTAAGGAGCCGTGCTCTGTTCAGAGCTGCCTCGAGCAAGGCGTCCATTTTGTTTTCCTGCTGCGTCTGTGATCCATACGGTGACGCTTGCTCCTGCCATCTCCATTTAGCACGGAGTAGCAAGTGTAGAAGCACCCATGAGGCTGGGAGAAACACACACGGGGGGGAAGGCGGATCCCACCCTACCCTGCTCATTCCCTGGGAGAAGGGGGATGAAGCCCCTCACCACTTCACCTTCCCCCTCTCCCAGCAGGGTGGACACCAACGCCCGCAAGAAGCACCTGATCCTCAAATCGTGTCAAGGAGCCGATCTCATCGAGGTGCTGCACTACCACGCCTGCGACTCCGGGTCGTCCCCTAAATCTGAGTACGTCAAGTGCTTGTTGAACCTGCAGGTTCAGCGCGTGGGCACCAGGTTCGCCGTCTATCTCACAGGTAAGGACCGTCTTCAGTTGGCGTGGCAGGCAGGGGAGGAAAACACCCCGTTTGCTCCCATTTCTGCCATAATCATGGGTAAGGTGTGAGTTGATTCATGGCAAGTCGGTGCAGCAAAAGGTAAAATGAACAGATTTGTTGGCAGAGCAGCGCTGTTAATCTGCTCCCGTTTGCAGAACGGAATAACCGGGGTGGGATTTGGGGATATTTTCTGTACGTTTCAGAATAACCAGGGTGGGATTTGGGGATATTTTCTGTAGGTTTCGGAACAACCTCGTTCGCTTGTTTGAATTATGGTGCCGCTCTTCCCTTTGCAGAAAAGCCCAGCATCAGCAGGGAGGTCCTTGAAAGCAAAGGAATCCTCGTGGCCGACGTCAACACCTTCCTTGGGACGGTGCAGAAAGCGGCTGCCCCGTTTAGAAGCAGCTACTGGTAAGGGGTGGGACGGGGGGGGGCGATCAGGATTGTCCCCTTTTCCCCCAAAAAGCCTAGGAGCAGCTCCCGGGGTGGCAGGCAGGGAGCTGGGATCCCACAGCAGAGCCAGGACTGGCTGCAGGATTTGCTCCAGTGTTGCCAACGCTTAGGGCCGACTCCTGAAGCTCGGCAGAGCCGTGCTCAGCACCGCCGGGAACGGGGAAACGCCGCCTCTTCCCTCAGAGAAGCTCTGCGAGAGGCCGGCGCTGCCCGGCGCGAGGAGGGGAGCAGAGCAATAACCCGTGCCACGTCTCTGTTGCAGGTGACGAAGCGAAACCGCGGCACAGCTCCTCCCCAGGCCCTGCTGCACCGCTGGGGGCATCCTGAGCCTCTGCGGGGCGGCCCCGAGATCCCGGTGGGGTTTGGGTGCTGCCCACCGGAGCCGTGGCGGGGGAAGGTTGGCTCCAGTTGTGTACATAGAAATTATTTAAAGATGGTGAAAGCAAACCCCGCTGGGGATTTTACTCCCTGCCATCGAATTGCATATAGGACGGAGGCTATTTTACCATTACACGGTTTTAAATTATTGGAGTGTTTTCAAGTGATTAGTGCAGCTGACATTGGAAGACATAGGAAAATAAAAATAATAACAAAAAAAAAAAAAAAAAAAAAAAAAAGCGCCTTTTACTTGAAGGTCAGAAGCAAGATGAGTTTACAATAGAGGCATAGATACTGTACACGGGGGTGTACATTTCCAGGGGTTGTTGGTGACCCTCACCCCAGGGTCGGTCAGGCTGGTGGCAGCCCGCTCTACACTACATTTCGAGTCGCCTCCCGGTGCCGTTTCACGTGCGCGCTCCAGCACATGGAAGGCTTGTAAGCAGCCAGACAACAGGAGGTGGGAACAACAACCAACAACCAAAAAAGCGCTTTTCTTTTTTTGTGGTAGCGCAGAGAAACGCACGCTGGGAAGAAAATGCCGCATGAATGACCTCTGTCAGATACTCTCTTACGGCTGTGGAGGACAGGGTCGTCCTCTTTTTTTTTTTTTTTTTTTTTTTTTTTTTTTTTTTATTAATAAAAAGATGCAAGAGGTTATGCACAGGGTGACTTTGTGTAGCATTTAATTAATAATAATAAAAAAAAAAAAAGTTAAAAACTTAAGTTTCACGCACTGCTGTGCGCGGGAGAGGGGGTTTCCTGCTCAGCTGCTCCCCTGGGCAGCTTTCCCAGCTCCCAGGAGGAGCAGAAATCGGCTTCGTTCTCTGTCTCCCCCCAACCCCAGCTTCGAAGCCCGGGGGGAAGGAAAGCGCAAGCGAGAGCGCTGGGCTCTAATGGAACTCACGGAGCCGTGGGATCAGCACCCTCTGCCTTCCCAGCAGGAGGGGTGAGCTGAGCGCTGGGAGGGGAGGGCCAGGTTACAGCAGGGAGGGGGAAGGGACGCGTTTAGGGGCAGGAGCTCGTCTTCCTCGTGCGCTAGGTCTGGCCTCCAAAAAGGCTCAACTGGGCCACGCTGGGCCCTGAAGCAGCCGAAAAGGAAGCGCAAGGCGAGGGAGAACTTTCCCCGCCACCGCTACACCCCGCTCCGGCAAAAGGGGCACCAGGCGGTTTAAACAGACGTAGGTGGTTCCTGGACCGGGCGCTCGGGGAGAGGAAGTGCCAAAAGCCCCCCGAGCCCGGGGCGGGAGGAAGGAAAGGGGCAGCCGCAGCCGCAGCCGCAGCCGGGTTTAGCGCAGCAGCTTGGTGAAGGCGATGCGGTCAAAGACGCGCCGGTTCCTCTTCAGCAGCAGGAGAGCAGCAGAGCTGAAGGGAAGGACAAGCCCTTTCCCAGCGACCCAGCACAGCAGCACAAGACCCATTCCAAGGCATTTTCCTCATTTTTTTTTGGTTCTTCCCCCCCCCCCCCCCGCCCCAGCAGCAGGGTTGCTCCAGGCTGCAAGATGTGAGGGAGGGGGAAGGGTAAGGCTCCCTCCCCTGAGCAGCATCTCTTACTCAGAGAGATCAACACTGCCGAGCAGCCGTAAGAGCAAAAATTATTTCCTACCGTGCCAAGCAAGTGCTATTTCTGGATGTAGGCACTGGGGGGGGGGGCTGCAGGGAGGGCGCAGGCTTGCGCCTACCCCCAGCTTTAGGCACAGCCTTGTGCTGCAGCATCTTCCCCCCCCCGCCAAGAGCAGCTGGAGCGGGGAAGCCCAACCAAGGGAGGGGGAGCTTGATTTCTAGTAGGAAATGCTCTGCGCCCCTCTTCCCCCCACCCCGAGATCAAGGGGATCTCGGAAAGGAGATGCTGCTCCTACAACTGAAGTGAATCAGACCAGAGCCCAGGACTGGTTTCCGGAATTTGGCTTTACTTCGCAGTACAGAAATCATTTGGAGCCTTCAGGAGAGAGGAGAAGCACAGGCTCTGTCATACCGATACCGCAGTGCCGTTTGGTCCATCCGAGAAGCCACCAGGGTAGAGAAAAATACTTCCACATCTTGCCTGCTCTGTAATTTGTTCTCTCAATTTTATTAAGATTAAAACACAAAGGAGCCTTAGGCACAGCTGTGTCCCAACCCCTGTAAACCGTTTTAGAAGCTTAAGTGGAGGTTAAGTTCCGTGCCCAGAACTAAGCCAACATTCGCTGCTACAATAGATGTGGGCTTTTGTCCATGATACAACTTGCCACAGCGTTAAGATTGATGGGAGGAGACTTGAGGGGTGCTGTCCACAATAATGGAGTGCTCGCTTTTTATTCTCCTTGATAGCAGGTTTGAGTGACAACCGGTCACATCTACTTAAGCTCACCAGAAGCACATAATTGTGAAGGATGGTTTACAAATGATTAAAAATACAAGGGAAGACACAGCTGTCAATGAGTTATTTCAAATCGGCACCAACGTCTACGTCTGCAAAAAAAAAAAAAAAATAATAAAAATAATAAAAAAAAAAAAAAAAAAGAAAATAGTATTTTTTTTTGGTTGGTTGGTTTTTTTCCAGTCTGCCTCTCGCTTACGAGGTTAGTCATTAAATCAGTCAGTAATTTGCCAGATTCTGGACAGCAGCCCTACTAGAATGAAATAATTAACACATGATACCCAAAAGGGGAACATTACCAGTGCAGTACTCTTCAGTCTCTCAGAGATGGGATTACAAAAGCAGGCCTTACAATATTGAATTTCTTACAGTGTTCATTAAGTTCCTTATATATTCATATTAGCCGATTTAAATTTCTCCTAATTAGGGATTCTCATTACTGCTGCTCCTCCTCCCCATAGATATCATTTTTCTTGCGTTTCATCTCTTCGAAGTCAAACTCTGATCCCATCATCCTCTTATAAATATCTTTGATGTCATCGCACGTCGTCTCAAAGTGAGTGGTGGCGTCATAGGTGCGAGAAATGAAGATCTGGGAAAGGGAAGCAGCGGTTTAGCATCGAGCCGCTCTCCTCACCCGCCTCCAACACCAGCTCGGCCTTTACTCACCTGGCTTTCGGTTCCCAAGTCGGTCGGTGCGAACAGGTCACTGATGCTAACAAACCTGGAAGGAAGGGGGAGGGGGGGGAGGGAAAGAAAAAGAAGGAAAAAAAAAAAAAAAAAAAAGCTTCAGAATGATTTTAACGCATCGCTGAGCATCACTACGGGCGCAAGAACGGCCGGACTAAGGGGCATTGCTCTGCCCAGCGCGTCAGCGGTCAAAGCACAGAGGGAATTCAGCATTTTGACACCTCCTCGCAGCCAAATGGCCTTCGGGTCCCCTCTGCCTTCACGCTGCAGGCCCGAGCGCTCGCAGCGGAGAGCAGCGAGGCGAGAAATGGGAGAGGGGGCTCGTTGAGGGCTTACTTCTGCTCAATGGGCTCCAAGAGGTCCAAGGCCGGCTTGATTTCCTTCTCTGGGTCCGCGGTTTCCACGGTAGTGCTGGCAATGGCGATGTACTTCCCCTGCGCCGCCACGTTGTGAGCGGAGGAGATCATGCAGACGTAGATATCTGGGGGAGCGCAACACAGCAGCGGGTCAGGACGTGCCAGGGAAACCAAGGGCCCAGGTCAGGCCTGCCTCATCCCAAAAGCCTCCTCGAGGCTCACGCGCATCTTTCTGCGCCCCCCCCCCCCCCCCCCCCAAACACTTCGTCCCTCCTCGTCTCGTCTAAGACCACACTTGGGTGAGTTCTGTCCTCGCCCCTCAAGTCCTGTCTGCTCTCAGCCGAGGGGCCTGGACACTAACAGTCCTGGCAAGATCTCCAAAATTCAGTGTCCTGTGGCTACGACGGCTCCTGAAAGCCAGCGGGATCCCCAGCAGCCAGCCCACCCCTCCGTCCAAGGGTGAGGAAGCATCAGCCTGCACTCAGGCCTCCCCCTCCCAGAGCAACCCCACGCTCCTCGCCCACTTCTCCCATGCTGGGGCACTTCCTTCGGCGGGTTCCTCACACGCCTTTCTCACCGCAGGCACTCCAACTTCTCCCACCGCTGCTCTAAACTCGAGCACGACCTCGTTGGGGCCTCAAGGATTTCCAGACAAGGACACAAAGTCTGCCGCAGGAGCAGCAGTAAGGACATTTTCCCGTTCGATTCACCTCTCGCCAGACCATCGGAGCGCGTGTTTAATGACCACGCTGCCTCAAGCGCAACGAGACCTGCGCACGCCCCCTGCAAGTCCCCAACCCTCCACGCACCTGATTTTCGGTTGACCTGATTCTGTGGAATGATGATCTGGCACGAGTTGGCATCGTTTGTATTCTTGATCGGGTGGCTCAGGATGCAGATTACCCGAATCACTTGGCCGACCTTCGTTACGCGGTCCGAGACGTAGCTGGGGTCGCAGATGAGCTGTTTGCAGCGAGCGACCTGCAGAGACAGACGGACCTTGGGTGACCACCGCGCGGAGGTGCGCACACAGCCAGCCAGCGGCGAGGAACTGGCCGATTTTGAGGAAAACCGAGAGTGTTTTGAGGCAGCCCTTCCTGCATCAGGTTCTTATTTCGCTGCCAGCAGCACGCTTCAGCTTGGACAATCCAAATCTCAGTGCATTGCTCTTAAAAGACTACACAGAGCTGTATGAGCAATCACATCTTCCCCTTCATTCAAGTACGCAGGTAAGCTCTAACCACTACAGAGTCCAGTCCTTCCCGTCTAGGACCGTAACTTGCAGCGGTCATGGCTGAACCAAACAGCTAAGAATTGACCATTCTGCACCCAGGTGGCCAAGAGGGCCAGCGGCATCCTGGCTTGTATCAGGAGTGGTGTGGCCAGCAGGAGCAGGGCAGGGACCGTGCCCCTGTGCTGGGCACTGGGGGGGCCGCCCCTCGAATGCTGGGCTCAGGGTTGGGGCCCCCCCTCCCTGAAGGACCTGGGGGGGCTGGAGCGTGTCCAGAGAAGGGCAGCGGAGCTGGGGAGGGGTCTGGAGCCCCAGGCTGCTGGGGAGCGGCTGGGGGAGCTGGGGGGGTTCAGCCTGGAGCAGAGGAGGCTGAGGGGAGCCCTCATGCTGCCTACAAGTGCCTGAGAGGAGGGGGGAGCCGGGGGGGTCGGGCTCTGAAGGGGCGATGGGACGAGGGGCACCGGCCTCCAGTTGTGCCAGGGCAGGGTGAGGTTGGCCCTGGGGAACAATTCCTTCCCCAAAGGGCTGTCAGGCCCTGGAAGGGGCTGCCCAGGGAAGGGGTCGAGTCCCCACCCCTGGGGGGATTTAACAGCCGGGCAGAGGCGGTGCTGAGGGCCAGGGTGTGGGGGTGGGATGGCAGGGGTAGGGGAACGGTTTGGCTTGGTGATCTTAAGGGTCTTTTCCAACCTAAACGATTCTACAATTTCACATTAGAACTCATTTTTACAGTAACAGTTTAATATTTGACCAATTTGAAGCCTCCAGGCAGCCCACACTTGGGGACATCAGTCTATAGCACGGATTAGCACCTCCATGCTAGCCAGGACATGTCATCCCCGGCCCAGAAGGGACACATTAGCCTACCAGGGAGCGCTAAACTGTCCTGCGAAGCTCCCCCTCCGGTTGGGAGGGCATTTATAGCTTCCAAGCAGCTCACAGGACTCTCGCTAGTTTTATATTGCCAGGTTGAGAAGAAGCTGCAGAACGGCCGCGCACCAGCTGCCTGAGCAGCTCATGCTTTATGTCGAGGGCAGAGCTGGTTCCATACCCAGGTTAGACACAAGCAAGCAGCTCCTTTCCAGTTTAGCCAGCCTGATTTGTTCAGAGACAACCTTGCCACCCCATGACAACTTCGTTCCTACTCCTGGAGTAGGACTACTGTCCTGTACTCCTCGCCATGAAAACATCAACACGTCTTAAGCGAGCTGGCATGGGGCAAAAGAGCAGCGGTGAAGGAGTTTTGGTCCTAGGGCTCTGATGAGGGTTTTCCCACTGCATTTGTTCAGATCAGTGACCGACAGCCTCGATTTTGAGCGGCAAGAGGTGGGGTGGGGAGTAAGGAAAGAATTGGAAGGTACCGTACCTCCCCTTCAGACTTCACACCAACCACTTTGCCATTTTCTATCACGATCTCTTCAATGGGCTTGTTCAGCATGTAGGTGCCTCCATATATAGCACTTAGCCTGCAAGAGTAAAGCCACTTCAGCACGTTCCACAGGTGCACGTTTGGTTTTTAACAGCCCTTCTAGCCCCTTGTTTCTGTTCCACTTGGACAAACCACACATCAAGACTTAAACCCCTTTCAAAATACGTTGCTTAAAAACATCTAGGCAGCAGATGGTGTCTGCTGTTCCTTCTGCAAGGCATCAGCTGGTATTTGGAGCAAATAATAGGTGCAGTTACATCCGGCCAGAAAGGATGTGCTTGGTGCAACCCAGACAGTCCTACAGCGTGAGAGCTGCAGGCTACACCACGCAGGCAAATCCGACTTCTTGGATAAACTACAGGCTGCAAACAGTTATCTCTGAGCAAACCCAGAACTACCACCCCCGGCAAGAATTGTGGTAAACAAGCCCAGAAAGAAGCAAATCTCACGTGAAGGAATGGCTTCTCGATTAAGACAGCGAGAGAACCATTAATGACTGCAGTATTTTTATGCGGCATCACATTCTGGAAGCCCAAGTGCCGAGTCCACGCATCCGATCCCCCACTGGGTACCAGAGCAGGGCTGAGGAAACACTGGGAGTCCAAAACCAAGTTCTCACCTTGCAAATCCCTGGGGCAGCTCTCCAAGGCCATAGAGGGGATACAGGTACGGGCTTTTACCATATCTAGCCAGCGACTCACTGTAGAGCTTAATCCTGTTGATTGTTTCTTGGCATGGTTGATCTAGATAGCTGGAGAGGGCAGTTAAGACGATTCGCAACGTTTCCCAAACCAAGGCTCGCAGCAGAACACACCGAGAGCACAAAACAATTTACTTCCCATGAAGGTTCTCCTCCCCCTCCCGCTCCTGGCAAGCGTTTTTCCCTGGAAGCTCCCTTTTAGAAGCACTTAGCGCCCAGCACCCCAGCAATTTGGGGGAGCAATTGAACCCGCACTTACTCGTCAGTCCTGTAGAGCGCAAGGGCATGGCCCGTGAAGTCTATAACATCTTGCCCCAGGTCAAACTTCTTATACACGTCACGCATGGTGGTCTTCTTGGGATCAACGCCTTCGAAAGTTCGGGGGTCGTTCTCATCAAAGTTGGCGACGTACACTAGGAATTTCCTGAACCGGCGTTTCTCAAACAAGCCCATTAAGCCTAAAACCAAGGTATTTTGTCAGAATTTAAAACACAGCTACTAAATGGCTTTTCCCATCGCCACAGGGTATCAGAAGTGGGTAAGAGCCACCGAGGGTTTCAAACATCACTCAATAATGTGGAGTTTGGCCTGGAGGAGTAACCAAGGCTCTCCCATTCAGGCAGGAGACACATAAACATCTGCCAAGCCAGTCCGGTGTACTGGACCTCAAGAGGTGGCACAGCCAACTTCCTTCAAGGCGTGGCTGGAGGCCCAGCTTCTACTCGTGACTCCCAGCTGCAGCAAAGCTTGGAGAGCAGTTGCCACTTGGCCTGGCATAGAGCCTGACCTGAGCTTCCCTAAGCTGCGTTTGGCATCTACCAGGCTTAGCATCAAAGCCAGCGGTGCTGGGCTCTCCTGCAGCCTCGCCAAGGAACTAGCAAGTGCTGCAAGAGTCAACGCTTCAGACACGAGATTGGCCAAGGCACCGTTTACATGTTTTAATTTTCTATGAATTGGAGAAGCAAAGCCAGACTTGCCGAAACATGAAGGCAGAGACGGCACCAAAGGCACCTCCTTCTTCTGCCAGTAAGAGTCTCTTAAGAGACCACTTACGAGACAGCAACGTGGCCAAATTACCGATTGCTTCACAACGAACAGGAATATCTGCCACGAGGAAGGCTCCAACATACAGACAAGCCGCATACTGGGAGCCTTATCTGCAGGAGTCACTTCATCATGAGACTTTCCAGAGATGCTACCAAATGCATTTCCCATCTGAAGCTAATGCACTGCCCTCTGCCAGCGCCTAATGTATGTCCTTACGCTCTTATGAATGATTCGGTAGTTTTATCTGAAGTGTGAAATTTAAAGTAGACAACACTTAAGATTTGAGCTAGGTGCCACATATCAGAATTAGTCATTCCAATTTGCCTGCTGATGAACGTGACAACATTTTTCACACGCACGACTCCATCCGACAAGGACCCAATGTTAAATATTTATGGCAGAGCCGGGAACATAAGCCCCAGATTTAACCTCTTGAGGAGGTAAAATACTGCTAAATTCTCACCAGCTGAGCCACAGAACAGGCAGCTTGACCGGCTCCACCTGAAATCTCCAAGAAAACAGTAACTCAAGGCTCAGGAAGCCCAAGACTTCTTGAGGTATTTGATGTCAAATGAGATGCAGAAGAATCCTATGCTAAGCACAGCTTGTTACTGGGCTGGAGTCCACACACAGCACCACGTGAGGAACGTTAAGATTTGTTTTCTACACAAGCACAGAATACCCCGAGATGCCTTTTTTTACAGACTGTAGCCTCAGGAGGAAACAAAGCAAGGTGCAACTACTCACTGGATGCCAAGGCTTCTGCCTCAGTGGAAGGAACTTTGTAGATCTTTCCTCCCTTGTAGACAAAGCTTCCCTCGATCACCTTGAAGTCTAAGTAGCGAGTGACTTCTGTGTAGAGCAGCATCTTTACCAACTGACCTGGAAAGGAGGTTTTGGCACAAGTCAACCAGCTGGTCTGTAGCCAGAAGCCAAGAGGAGGCCAGTGCTTCTCACACAGCAGACAGCTCTTCCAACACAGCAAACCCTCCAACTGCAGCACCGCGGTTCAACCCACACAGCTCTTACACCTTTGTGTAACAGCCAGGGTGTGGCAGATACTCACTAGTGCAATTATTAGGCAGTTTTAAGGCAATGAACAGCTTCCTCATCGCTCCTGCGGCTTCCATCAATCCTCTGAGTAAAGGCCATCCTGCAGCACGATCCCCCCTTAGGGGAATCCCAGAGGGATGCTGTCCCTTAGAAATACACCCTCAAAGTAAGCTGAGACTAGAGTAACCAAACCTCGACTGGAATCGATTATCAAGTCTTCCACTGCGCTAACCTTGAGCAAGACTGGCGCTACACAACACCTCTATCCCCTCATGCTTCAGGGACAGGTTCCAGTAGCAAGGGGGTGGTATTTGGCAAAACAAGCTGCCCCTGAACTTGTTTGCTTCGATAACCACTTGACCGATAGTGGGTTTGGTCCAGAAGACCTGTCCCAGTACTGGAATACATGGATTAAAGAATGAGGATTTGTAGCATCAACAAGGGATGACAGAGTCTGCAAGCCATAAAACAGGAACAAAGGGGATTGACAGTCACCATGGAATCAACTGTTTCTTCCTAATCCGGGGAAGAATAACAACGCACAAATTCATGGCATTAACTCCGGCTAGAAACGCAACCCCTTTAAGAGAGGGTGTTGGAAAATGGACGTTCAAACCTTCCAGACGAGCCACTGCTGCACACTCCCAGCTGGAGGCACCTTCCGAGTTTGAGAGATCCACAGCCAAAACAAGTCACCGAGCAGAAGCCGTGGTGCTTCTGGCATAAGCGCATGCAGATCAGCTCGGGTGAGCTTTCCGCGGCTCTTTGATTAACGCCGCAACAAGTTAATGAGGAGGTAGCTGAAGGGCTGTTTATCTGATGACAGCGCTGAACTAACACTGAACTAACCCAGGCTAAGCTTACGAGGCAGATTTGGGAGCTCAGTGTCGCTTACCGTTAGCCATAAGGAATTTTGGAATTAGGTCCACGTTCCAGTCTCTTCCTCGCCCCATAGATTCTGGTGGAGTTCCTGGTAGATTAAACCTTTTGTAGAGCTTCGGAGAGAATACAGAAGTTATTATAGCAGAGGAAATATCTATGGGTACAATTTCTCCCACACATATACACACTTTCCACCCCCACATCTCCCCAGCTGAACATTAGCTCTTCACAGCAAGATTCCAGCCAGCGTTTTAGCTCCAATTTGATTTTTAATGCAATACACGATGCACATCCAGTAGATTCTTACAGTAAGAATCGGGCAGCATTATTCTGCTCATCCGGTCTTTCTTCCTCCAAGGCTTAAAGCTTGGGAATTTACGACCTGCTGAACTGAAATACTGTTTAACATTGCTAAAGGTAATCTGATCAAAGTGCCAGCTTCAGGAGAGGGCAGGCTCCTCCATATGCTTAAATCAGATTCCCCAATATAAGTATTTAACCCAGTTAAGCAGCAAGGAGAGCAGTGATTTCCTGACATCTAATTAGTCAGCTACACTAACAGCCTTAGGGGCTACACAGTCGCAGGGCACAAGCAGTAACCAAATGAGATGGCACCTATCTAGCTGGAAGCACTTGCAGACCAAGGACCAAGCGTAATGCCAAGGCACAGAGAGCACACAGCATTCGTTAGGCCAACATTTGCCACCAAGCTCCGCAGTAATGATTGAGCTGAAGAGTTTTAACATCTGTCGGGCATTACACCTCCAAACAATCACTCAAATGCTGCTCGCTCAAATGCTTCGTGCTTGAATCTCAGCTGGGAACTACAGAAAACAAGTCTACCAAGTCTAAACATACACACTGGTTTCTCCCCCACTATTATCTGGTGTGGAATTGCCATAAACATTACCCAAAGGAAACCCTTAAGAGTAATTACTTCAAATCCACCCCTAGGATAGCTGAAAATAAAGCCCGCTTTATGTGCCTGGGCAGGACACAATAGGCGGGTGTCAGCCTCCGTACTTACATCCTCCAGGGGCGTAATGGATGCGCTTTCCCCTCCATAGTAAGAGTTACGATCCATGTGAAGGACTTTCTTTCCATTCACTGACATGATCCCGGAGAGGATGCATTCCTATGGAGAGAGGAAACAAAGGATGCAAGGGACAAGTTAGTGGCATTCCAGCCTCCTTCCATTTTTCCTAACCAGGCTCTCTCAGTTCAGACAGCCTGCTGCATGCCTCGATTTGAAGGGACCTGCACAGTCCTTTGAAAACAAACACACCAGTTGCCTCACTCCAGAATTAAGACATGCCTGCTGAAAGACTTCTATCTCAGACAGATTAACCCCTTACTAGGTTTGCTGTCTGCTCTGGGCAAGCCAACCAAGGTGTTTTAACTACACAACCGCCACCTACCAGGTCTCCCCCTGGGGATATTTCTGGGAAGTTCATACATTTGGGCTGGATTAGGAAAATCTATACTTCTAAACCACCAGCTATCAAATTAAGGATGTTCACAGAGAGGCAGCACCCTCATTTATGGGCGACACCAGGAGCATAAAACCTTGCCTTGAAGGATGGCAGGTAGTCTCCTCAAAACCTCAGTTTTTGCTATCTGCCACACTGGGACACACAAGAGAGTCAACAGCTACTCTTAAAGAAGTAGCATCAAGAATAAATTAAGCCATTCAGAAGCTTTATCATCCAAGTAGACGCTTTGCTATGCGTGCTATGTACCCACTGAGATTAAAAACACAGAGATTACTCTGAGCAGCAGATCAGCTGCTATGTCTGAACGCAACACCAAGAGGCTGAGACTAATCGCAGAGGGACACAAGTTGTAGCTTGCAGAGCAAGCGAAGGGCTTGCACAGCTAAATCCCCATTAAAACACAACTTTGCAACTAACCCGGTCACCGGCTCCGGCATTCGCAAGCCAAAGAGCTTAGCAAAAACTTGAATACTTGCACGCTTAGGACTGCTTATCGTGGAGGTTTTACTGATCTTTCCTGCTCTGCCTCAACTCTCTCCAAATAGAGAGTTACATCTGCCAAGAAGGACTTGGGGGTGCTGGTGGATGAAAAGCTGGACATGAGCCGGCAATGTGTGCTGGCAGCCCAGAAGCCAACCCTGCCCTGGGCTGCATCAGGAGAAGCGTGGCCAGCGTCGAGGGAGGGGATTGTGCCCCTCTGCTCTGCTCTGGGGAGACCTCACCTGGAGCCCTGCATCCAGCTCGGGAGCCCTCAGCACAAGAAGGACATGGACCTGTTGGAGCGGGGCCAGAGGAGGCCAAAAATATGATCCGAGGGCTGGAGCCCCTCTCCTATGAGGACAGGCTGGGAGAGTTGGGGGTGTTCAGCCTGGAGAAGAGAAGGCTGCGGGCAGAGCTGATTACGGCCTTTCAGTATCTAAAGGGGGCCCATAGGAAAGATGGGGACAATCTTTTTAGTAGGGCCAGCTGTGTCAGGACAAGGGGTAATGGCTTTAAACTGAAGCAGGGTAGGTTTAGACTGGATCTAAGGAAGAAATTCTTTACAATGAGGGTGGTGAAACACTGGCAGGGGTTGCCCAGAGAGGTAGTGGAGGCCCCATCCCTGGGAACATTCCAGGCCAGGTTGGACGGGGCTGTGAGCAACCTGATCTGGTTAGCGGTGTCCCTGCTCCCTGCAGGGGGGCTGGACTAGATGACCTCTAGGGGTCCCTTCCAACCCAAAACATTCTATGATTCTATGAATTGAGTTCACCATCAACATTATTTAATTTGTAGGTCCTGGCCACATCTCATGTTATCTTTCCCTCGCATCCAGCTGTTGAGAGATGCCACTGCTGCACGTTTGCTCACCCAGGAGCAGAGAAGCCGTTCGTTCAAGAAAACCAGCAACTTGGCCCTGCTGGCAGAGGTCCACAGCTCTGTGAGAGCCTCCGTGTTTCCTCCACGTGCACCTTGCCCTGCAGAACGCTCAGGGCTCTCCTTGCGTGTCACTTCCCCCCTGCTGCAGTGTGTAGGAGGTTTATTTCAAACTACGTTATGGCAATGCCAGCCAATATGGGTAGCTGTCAGCGCACTCGGGCAAACCAGTTATAACGCAAAAAGTCTCCCACCATACATGATTTACGTGACTTGCAAATCCTAACTCGGGTAAATCCTCAGTGTAAAGGAAGCTTTTAAAACCATCTTGAACTTCACCGGCCAAAGACCAACCCACATCAAAAGCAGCTTGCAGGAGGGGGTATTTTGTTCTGAAGCGTCTTGACATCTGTAGGTGCGTGGATGGCTGGCAGGGATTGGTGGCGTGAGGACTTGCTGTTCTTGCGCTTCCAGGTGGCAATGGGCAAATCTTCTCTGCTGGGAGAGCAAGGCACTGCTAGCCAGCCCGTTACCCACCAGGATGCCCACGAGGTCATTCAGCCAAGGTCCTGAAGAGCAAAGCTCAAGCTGCCTGCCTGGCACACGGCAAGAATGGGCCGCTCCGAGTTGAATCCTTGAAGTCGTGGGCGATTTCAAACACAGTGCCCACAAGGTTTCGTGGTCACCACACAGATCCTGAACAGAGTTCACTGCAGTACTTCCCAAAAAACCTCTCCATGATCCATCAGCTGCTCCTTCCAGCACCATATGGGCTCCAAATCCCTTGTGTCCTACAAGGCCCCTCCACTTTTTCCAGACAGGCTGAAGCAAGAAGAGACCCTTACAGCAGACATCCCTGTGTTAAAACACTACTTGAGAGCCATGAGCCCTTTCAAGGCTGAGGAACTGCACAAGCGAAAGTACAGGCGGCTTTTATGGTGTCAGTTCAAACATTAATGATTAAGCACAGGCAACGTGGGAATATCACACCAAGTGCATCACCACCAGCCAGCGTGATCTCCTCAGTTAAACTGAATTTCACGGAGCTCTACACGAGGGTTCTGGTTTGACTCTTTGCTCTAACCTGTGGTTTTATTCCCCCTGGAACATCTTCCAAAACCCTGGCTCATCTTCCAAAACCCTGGCTCACCAGCTCTGCCAGATGGTGGGACAAGAACTGCCAAGGTCCACGCTGGAGCTGAGCCACGAGGAAGCCAGCTGGGATTTCAAAAGAAAATAAGTATCAACTGGAGGGATGAAGTTACAGTAAAAGCTGCAGAAGCTACATTCTTCAGTCCAGATGTCAGCTGATTTCCTTCCTCCATTTAAGGAAACTTCAAAGTGTTTCTTGCTCTATCTTCTCAGAATAGCTCACCCACCACTTCCCAGCGAGCACGTATCCTTTCAACAGGTCGCCTGCCCAAATCGCCAGCATCCCCCTAGAGCGGATTTAGGTACCAGCAGAAGATACAAGAGGTCTTAAGTACCTTCTCAATCTGATTTCATACCCATTAAACACCAATATGGGGACAGAGGTGGAGGCATTACGATACTATTTTATCCAAGGCTCATTTAACAGGTTTGTTCTACCACCCAGGCTCCTGCAGAGCCCCGAAGTGTTGAAATCCCGCACGGGCCTTTCGCCATCGCTTCCCTTCACAGCCGATGAAGCGACGGCATGGTCATAAAACACACGAGACGCACAATAGATTTATCTTCCCAGCTCAGCAATTCCTTTCGACGGCTGCGCCGGCTGACCGCTGGCTATACCCATCCACGGGTGCACTAGTCTGCATCTAGGAACCGCTTGGTGTGTCATGACGTCGTTTGGGTCAGGGAGCGAGGAAAACAAACAGCCTGTACCGATAAGGGGAGGGCTAAAATCAGTTTAGACTGCTAATAGAAAAGGGGAACATCAGAGTTCAAATCTGTGGCTTTCTGACTGTATTATAAAACATCAACCCCATGCGAACAGGTAAAACTGAGCTGCTGCTGACAGCAGAAAGGGCACCAAGGCGCAGCAGGGAAAGCTCCGGGTATCCAGCTGGGGTCGAGCACAGTCTTCGTGCAAATTACAGTCACGCTGCGCTACTATAATCCACTGCTTCAGCCAGTTCAGGTTACGACGGGCTCCCGGCAGCTCGCATTGTGTTGCCGAATGAATGACAGAGCAAGTCTTACAGCGATCGATGGCATCTGCGGCACCGCTCGGCTGCTTCAAATGGCCGGAGAGCACAGAACCAGAGAGCAATGTGCATCAGAAACGTAGAGACAGCACATTCGATACAAATCCATGAAAAAAAAAACAACACAGGGGTTAAGGGGTAACTCAGAGGTAGTGGTGTTTCCATGCTTGCTTAAGACCATCAGCTCTTCCCTTGCTTGCACGAAACTGGTCATGAATAGACCTTCCGCATGCAGAAGCCTTCAGGAATGGAGGGAAGCAAGTACGTTTACATGGATTTTCTCCAAGTAGGGCAGCGGTTCAGAAAGGCTCAGACCGACCGATGGAAACTTGAGCCGGTGTCGGTCCATCTAAATGCCGAGGGGTGGATTCTGCACAAAACATTTAGCAAAATCCCTTCATCTTCGAGTACGGTTTCTGGCACAGCAAGAGCTCTTTCTTAGAAAGACAGGGCTGTGCTGCAGTGAGCAAGAAGTTACACCCAGCTCGTTACCATCGCCCAGGCTATTCCGCCTCTCACATACGTTGGCTACATCTACCGTGCCGGACTCCAGCAAGCAAGACTCAAAGCTCTGCTTAGCCACACAAACTGCAAAAGCAATTACTCACTGCACTTGAGCAATCCCCTCAGCTACCAGGGGATGATGCAAGGGACAGCGACACGCCGCTTGGTCCTCGCAGTCACTTTGATGTTCTTTATTTAGGCTCTTTAAGCAACGAGGCCTGTGCCTATATGATTAAATATTTCTTGAACCAAAGAGTTTGGCTGCTCTGCTCCTATAGAAAGTGAATCTGTATCTTTGCGACGGATTTATATAGCTTTAACGTGGTGAGGCAGCTGGCAAGTAAGCAGCTTAGTTCAACACACTGGTGTCTGCAGCGAGTGAAAACCCAGCAGGAACACAGCGTTCATCTACTGGGGCTAAACAAGATAGTTTAATTACACCCAACATTCACATCAAATAACTCGTGTTGTCTGGAGCACAGAAGGCAGATAATGCCTGTCAGAGGGCACAACATCCCACTCCCGAACGTCCTGGTGAGCGAGTACCAAGTCCTTTCCAGACCACAGAGGTGTAAATTAAAGTGAACTGAAAAGACATGCCTGAAAATAAAAAACACTAGGTGTTCTCCAGCCTGCCGATTACCGCGTCAGATTAAAAACAGGTTTGTGCAGTAGGTCTGGAGAAAGATGCTGCCTAATCTGCAACGCGCCTGACAAGCCTAAGCCAAGGATCTTAAAGCTATTAAGACTTGGAGAAGCCATTCCCACCAGCATCTCCAGGATGCGGTAGCTGGAAGACCTACCAGCTCTTGTGCTAGGGCAGCCAGACTCACCAGCACTTTGCAAATAGTTCCTGTAGTCAGGATGCACGGCCCGACACTTCACTACCACCCGATGCACAGAGGGATCTCCGTATGAGTGCTGCAAAGTTATTATACCTCATGTAAGTTTGAGGCTGTTGTATCAGCAGTAATTCAGGATTAAACATGCTCTGGGATTATTTTTCCCCATACTGCGACGATTTATCTTTACAAGCTTGGCACTGCAATGGGGTCTCCCATTTGCATAAATAAAGCAAAAAGTTAAAATATTTTAGTGCCAGTAATCCCAGTTCTAAAGCTGCCTGTGCTCTTCTATTACTGGTTGAAGAAGCGATTAACACCTGAAATATTTGTGTTGCGCCTTCAGATCCATCAAAAGTGGAATTTACGCATGCACTCTTGTGCACTTACATAGTGGTGGCCCTGCAGACCCAACCAGAACAACCACTGCAACAGACGTGATTTGTGGCTCTTTTACAAAGACTTTCTCTGTAAACCAACAACTGAACTTTCACTTTGGAAAGAGAAAGAAAAAACCCTCCAGATCAGCAGCCACTTACTGCCTCTCCCAGATGGTCTGGATTACAGCTATTTTATGGGCTTTGTACGAGTCCTATTGACGGACGCTGGAACAAGGCAACTGGTAACTCATGGGACAAGACACAAGATGGACGCAGCCCAACAGGTAGCCTGGCAGAGGGCGCAGTGTTCGAGTATCTAGCAAACAGGACCCCCAGTTAATCTCCTTCCGTTTGGGCAGCATCAAGAGAGATGGAGCATCAAGGAGACACAAACTCACTCAGCTACAACAGTTGCCTGGTGGGACTCCAACACTTCTAACAGTCCATTTCTGCAAGGGCCAGCTTTAAGGAAAGGCTGGTTGAAACCACCACCTGAAGTTTCAGGACAGTTCAAGGCTCTTCTTGGAAGAGGAAAGAAACAACTGCACGTGTTTACGCAGCGCGTTTTCCAGTTCCTTTTCCTCAGGAAGCCTGACTCTGACAGCACTGGTACCAGACCAAAGTTGGAGGAGCAACCTTCAAGCTTCCAGTTTGATGGCCAACCTGGACCAGGCTCTCTGCGACACTACTCACCAGCCAAAATGGTTGAGCCAACACTGTGATTTTAGGATCGGGAAGCCATTCACCTGCTTTTCCCATGAGCTGCTCAAGTCGAGATGAAGTTCATCCTGTTCTACTTGGTATTGCAGAGGTAAAGCCTGCACATCAGAAGCAAAATAAGCACTCCTGCACGCTCTCAGGCTCTGGAGTTTGGTCAGCACACCTTAAAATACGGCCGTAATTTATTCCTTTTAACTCAACTGCTGATCATTAGCATTAGCTTGTCTTAAAAGTGATTTCACAAGAGGCCTTTTGTCAAATTTACATTGGCATTTGTCAGTTTGAGATTAAGCATGGTGCTTACCAACTTGATACCACAGCTCACTCTAAAGCATAAATTAACATTTTAATGGAGCGCAGATCTATTGGAGGCCCCTTCGCTAGAAGCTCATTATATTTCACCTCCCTAAAAGTCCATTTTCCCGCTTTGGTGAGCTAGAGACAGGTTTTAGGACAGACTACAGCTTTCCCTATCAAAAAGAAGCTTTTGCCTCCCAAGTCATTCCTGCCACCTCAAAGGAAGAGCCTTTAGAGAAAGGAATGAAAGCAACCAGGAAAGTTGGGTTTACCCTACGGCAGCAGCTGGGAAGACGCTCCCACACTTTGCACATTTGCTTTGTGCCGCATCCCGGTTTTGTTACCATTATTCCCATACTCGAAGCAGGGGAGGGATGATAAACCAGATCTGCTTTAAGCAGCCATTCCCTGGTCCTGTGTCAGCAGACATGACACCTTCACCACTGTGGCAGCCCCCAGCAATCACAGCGTCAAAGCCACAGTAGGAAACATGTATTTCTATTTACAATTAGCATCAACAGGGGAAGTGGGGGAAATCCCTCACAGCCAACCCCAAAGATATCTCTTTGTCTAGCCACCTCTCCCCGTTAACGGAGGGGGGGGGGAAACAAAAGCAGGAAAGGCTATTTAACAGCGAGGAAAACCTCCTCTCCACCATATTGGATCTTCTCACACACCCCCCCTCACCATTCTTCAAACAATGCCTCTTATATGTAACCTGCAATCCACCCTTCAGCCCCTACTAAACCTGCAGTGGATAAGCTAGCGGCAGCCCCGGGCATCTCCCCGGTTTGAAGGAAGGCAGGAACCAGACAAAATCCCCACCAGCAAACCTCACGGGCAGCGGCACTGCCACTTCCCCCCCCCCCGCCCCCGGCAGCCTGCAGCATGGGCTGCATCCTCCACAATAGGACAAAGCCCCACCATGGCTCATCCCCCTCCCTCCGCCGCACCCCCAAGTGCCATCAGCTGTCAGCTTTCCTCAAGGATGACCAAAAGGAAGCGACAACGCAGGAGAGGAATTATTTTTTTTCTTTCTTTCTTTCTTTTTTTTTTTAACGGGGAGAGAGGGGGAATCAGACAAATTTGACAGGCGTGCAGGGCTCGCCCGCCTCCCCATCCCCCTCCTGCTGCAGTCAGGGCTGGATGGAGAAGCCGAAGGCTGCAAAGGCGGAGCGGGGAGGCGGAGGGGAGGGGGGGGGGGGGGATAACCAGGTCTGCCTCCACCCTAAGCCGAGCTCGGCTCCGGGGAGGGCACGACTCGATGGACCTGCAGCCACCTCGGGTTGGAGGGTGAAGGGAAAAATAATAATAATAATTAATAATAATAAAAAAAAAATTAAAAATCAGGCAATAAATCCCCGCTAGCGTTTTATTGTCCGTCGTCCCCCGCCCTCCCTTCGCTAAACAACTGCATTTCCTGGGGCCTCCTCCCACAGGCAGCGCCGCGGACCGGGGCCCTCTCGGGAGCCTGGGCCCGGCCCCACGGGGTGTGTGGGGGGGGGAAGCCGGGGGACACACACCCCACCCCCCCCCCTAAACAGGGGGGTCTGTGATAACCATATAAAAAAAAAAAAAAAAAAGAAACCAGACCGCGGGGGTGTAGTTAGGGATGAGGGAAGTGGACCCAGGTGGCCGGATGGGGGGGGGGGGAGAAGGGGTGTTAGTGATGGGGGGTACCATGATAATCAGATGGGGTAAAGGACCCAGCTCTCCCAGGGGAGGGTGGGGGTGAGAACCCAGGCACCCCAGGATAGTATTTGGCGGGGGGGGGGGGGATTGGGAGGGGTGGGTACGATGGCGACAGATGAGGAAAAGGGTCCGAGCCGGGGGGGGGGGGGGGATAACAGGTGAGATTTTGGGCAACACACCACGGCATCCGGGGAAAGGGGGCGGGAATCAGGACCCGGGTACCCGAGCCGGGGGGCGCGGGGGGGGGCGGCGCACGGGGTGGAGAGGGAGGGGAGGCCAGAGACAGGCAGCACCCAGGCGCTGGGGTGGGGAAGGGGGGGGGGGGGGGGGGCCGGGCAGGGTGGCGTCCGCCCGCTGCAGGCCCGAGGCCCAGGCGGGCGGCGGCGGCTCCTCCTCACCGTGAGGCCGGTGCCCAGCACGATCACGTCGTACTCCTCATTCATGGCGGCGCGGGGAGGGGAAGGGAAGAACGGGGTGTAGAGGGGAGTCTCTCTCGGATCTCTCTCCGCCGGCCGGGGCTGAGGCGAACCGGGCGCTGCGGGGCCGCGGGAGCGGGAGAAAATGGAGCCGCCGCCGCCGTGAGGAGACCGCGCCGGGAGGAGGCGGAGCCGCCCCGCCCCCGCGCCTGCCAATCACCCGCCCTTGCCGCCCGCCATTGGCTCGCCGCACCGTCGCTAAGGGGCGGGCGCTGCGCCGTGCCGACGGCGCTTGCCACCGTGGTGGGGGCGCGGCGCGCATGCGCGGCGCCCTGCCCGCGGGTTCGTACAGCGCCGAGCACAGCCAGGGCGTCAACTTTTTTTTTTTTTTTTTTTTTTTTTTTTTTTGGGGGGGCACACGTGTGCACGTGCTGCGTGTGCAAAGGGCACGTGGGTGCCCGATGAGTGCAAGGGCTGCGCAATGCAAGGGCATACGTGCAACAGGCGCGGGTGCGTGCAAGTGGATGCGCGTGCACAACCAGGACAGGTTGTGCACGGGTGTGCAACGGGTGCCTGCGTGCCTGTCCTGGTTGTGTGCCTATAGGAGAGGGGCACACGCGTGCAACAGGCACATACAGGGCCGGGCCATGGGTACGCAGACGCAAGAGGCGCGGGCTTGTGTGTGCGACGCCGCTATCCACGCCCCACCGCAAAGGGAGCGTGCAAGGGGCACGCTTTGCAACCAATGACGATAATTACGACGCATTTCCACTTCCCAAAGGCAGGATTTCCCCCTCCCCGCCTCACACACATTTCCCCCTTTTCACCCCAAAACAGGCGAAGAAGAAAAGTTTTTGCTCTCATTCAGATTTACGCTGGGTAGGGCAAATCTCCCTCCCTCCCCAGCAAAACCACAGCACCAACATAAAGGAGACGAGCATTTTCAAGCAAATTTGGGGTTCCCCCCCCCCCCTCCATCGGAGGGTATTTTTTTTTCCATCCTTGCTCCACTGCCCACCCCTTCCTTGAAGCAAAGCAGGAAAATTTGTGGCTGTGCGTGCATTTTAATGCCCGGTAGATCGGCATCTCGCCAAAGAGGAAGGAGCCAGGGAGAGAGCACGTCCGCAGCGGCCACGGCAAAGCTGCTTACGCACCCCGGGGCCGGGCTGCAGCCACGGGCATGGATTAGACACCTACAAGGCTTAAGACATTTTAATTTGATCGTACATCTGCATCCCCTGTATCTACCAGGATCGGAAAACCAGGCGAAGCTCCACTACGCAGCCAAAACCCCACGGTGAGGGCTCGGATGGGGAGCAGAGCAGCTCCTTCTAAATGGTTTCAATATTTGGAGGAGCAAAGCCTAGAGAGATGAAGGCGGCTGCATGGTCCCAGGGGGATGGGACCTTCCAGCCCTGAGGTGCCACGGGTGAACTCCACCTGGAGTACTGTGTCCAGTTCTGGGCTCCCCAGTTCAAGAAGGATGAGGAACTCCTAGAGAGTGTCCAGAGGAGAGCAACTAGGATGGTAAAGGGACTGGAACGTCTCCCCTACGAGGAAAGGCTGAGGGAGCTGGGCTTGTTCAGCCTGGAGAAGAGAAGGCTGCGAGGGGACCTCATCAACACATACAAATATCTCAAGGGTGGGGGTCACGAGGATGGAGCCAGACTCTTCCCAGTGGTGCCCAGCGCCAGGCCAAGGGGCAATGGGCACAACTGAAGCAGAAGAGGTTCCAGTTGAACGGGAGGAAGAACTTCTTGACTTGGAGGGTGCCCGAGCCCTGGCCCAGGCTGCCCAGGGGGGCCGTGGAGTCTCCTTCTCTGGAGATATTCAAACCCTGCCTGGACAAATTCCTGGAGAACCTGCTTTAGCAGGGGGGTTGGACTAGATCTCCTCAGGTCCCTTCCAACCCTTGCCATTCTGTGAACGCTGCTCATTGACAGACTGTGTATTCCCTGCTCCACACTGGCACGGCTGGGCTCTGCATCTCGCACCAAGCTCATTCACACCCAGGTAATAAAATAAAATCAAATCTTTGTTTACAGGGTGTTGGCGAAGGCTCGGTGGTGGCAGAGCATTCAGCAGGAGAGCACAGAAGGAATAAGCGACGCTGGCAGCGAGGTGGTGACATTATCTGTCCAGAAATTGGGACAAACCCCCTTCTGTGCCAGGCAACGTGCAGAAACACCTGGGAGTGGGTAACAGCGTTGGACCCTTCAGGGACGCTCATTTCTGGTGCCCAAGCAGCAGGTACAGGTTTTCTACCTCCTCACCAACATCCGTGAGCATCAGACACCCATCGATCTGCACTAAGTGCCACCACGAATTCCCATGGGACAAGGTGCAAGACACACAAGCAGCTTGGGATGGGACAGGCAGCCTTGTTGGCAGCTTCAGTTTAGCTTGGAGGACTCAAGTGATGTCTGTGTGGAGGTACCTGCAGTAGAAATGTTGAGAGTGGCCTGGATGGAGGACGAGCAGAAAGACTGCTGTGGAAGCAGCAAGGAGGCAGGAGAAGAGATGGCAAAACAGTCAGGGGTGATGCACCACGGTCAGCAGGTCCTCAAGCTCTTGGGTGATGTCAACCAGCCGCCAGATGGGACACCAATGAGAGAGAACAGCTGGAGGGCAAATCCTCAACTCAGAAAGAAGGGCGACAGGATGGAGTGAAAAGTCACCCCAAGAGCTCCTAAGAGGTACAAAAGGACACATCCAAAAGGGGATCACCAACCAAAGAAAAGCCTATGAGATGGGATGAGGATGCAATAGCTGCAGTCCCTCGTCCTCAGTGTCATCACAAGGACACCTGGCTAGACCACCTGGAACACGAGCATCTTGGCATTTGTGAGTTTCGGGGCGGGGGGGAAGGTACAATGGTGTGGCCACCAGAGCAAAATCAATTTTACTTAAAACCCAAATGCCTTACCCTTTTGGTAAGGTTTCTGACAGCACTGCAACATTATTTCATAGAATTGTTTGGGTTGGAAAAGACCTTTAAGATCACCAAGCCCAACTGTTCCCCTAACCCTGCCATCCCACCACTACACCCTGTCCCTAAGCACCTTGTCTGCCTGGCTTTTAAATCCCCCCAGGGTTGGGGACTCAACCCCTTCCCTGGGCAGCCCCTTCCAGTGCTTGACAGCCCTTGTGGGGAAGGAATTTTTCCTAATATCCAACCTAAACCTCCCCTGGCGCAACTTGAGCTTTGATTTCCTACCTATCCAGAAGTTTCTACTTACCCTGACTGTATCTCAGCCACATCCCACAAGACGAAGGCACTAGGTCTTCTCCTCCGCGTGGCTGCAGGACCAGGAGTGTTTGCAGGGTCCCCAGCATGCGCCAGTGCAGAGGGTGGAAGGTGGTGTAACAGGACAGCACCGAAGCCATGTGCCGGCTGCCAGGCTCTGCTCCAAGCTGCCTTCAGCGCCACGTGGCACGGAGCCCGGCTCCTGGGCTTCCTCCCCAGGGACCAGGCGCCCGCACCGTCTCTCCACACGAGACGTCTGCTGGGAACGCAACGGGGATTCGCACACACGCAGTCTAGCACTGCCGAGCTCTTCTCAGCATTTTGCAGCACGTTCCCGGGGACACAAAGGTGTCCTGACCCCTCGCTCCTACCTTGCAGCAAGTAAGCAACAGCAAAAACAGCAAGACAGACAACAAGGGCTCTCCTCCGGGCTAATTTTGCAGGCATAAAGCTGAATCCACGTTCCTTTTCTCACATCCTTTTGTACCTGATCATCTGTAACGACAACAGCCAGTTTGTTTCTGTGCATCTTTTTTATTGCCCGAGGGGCAGATTTAAAAGAAGGGTAAAATAAAAGTGCTGGAGATGTGCCATTATGTCTCGCTTTTGAACAGGAGCGTGGTGCCTGAGCTCCCTGTCCCAGGCGGACAGGCCCTCTGCTACCGTCCAGAAGCCTTCAGAATCATAAAGCACCTTCAAAATAATGCAAATTCCCTTTTGTGTTTTCAAGGCCATTTGCTGTGGCCAGGAAAGCTTGAGACAGACATTTGAAAACATTCTCGCTTGCTTTCTCATAAAAGCTCAGACTCACAAGGCATCTGCGCTCGTTAGCAGGGATATTAGGAGGAAACAGCTATTTCATGGTTTGCTAAAATCATGACAAGTGGGAATTAAGCAGCCCCTTGCATTTACCAGGTTGCAGCATTGCTGTATGGAGGCCAGGGCTGGATTTACAGAAACATTCAGATCTTTAGAGGAATAGAGCCACTTCCTCGCCTGCCCAGGGGCTGACACAGCTCCCATCAGCCTGCGCCGTTAGCACCTTCCAGCATTAATTTGGTTTTTCTCCCTGGTGGAGGAGAATCTCCTTCACAGATGGAGAAACCAGACAGGAAAAGACTGGCAAAAAGCAGGTCTTTGCATGCATGTTTGAGCGAGCCAGAAGATGCTACCGAGCCCCGTTTCTCCTCATCCTGCAAGCTATCAGTCCCCTCTCGTAGCCCCCCCAAATGATTTTTGGGAGCGTGCTGCCTCTCCTCCTGCAACGTGAGCAGGCAGAGGGGAGAAGGCCCTCACCCCACTGTAAAGGATGCTTAACTCAAGCGGAGAGCAGCACTGTTGTCACTCTGGCTTAGGATTGTCACGGCAAATTCTGCTCCAGGGACGGCAGGGTGGGAATTTCTAACTCCAACAGAGCTCAGCATCATCTTAAACCCACCCAGGAGCACATGGGTCATGCATCAAACCATGACGTGAGCACCACGGCTTGGGCAGAGCAAAACCTAGCTCGTTCGCTCGCCTGTCTGATTTTTAGCACCTGCTGTCACCAAAACTGCAGAATCCTGTTGTTTTTTACATCTTGACGTTACATATAGACAGGGGCATACCATGTTTCTAGGCAAAACCAAATCTGTAAGTCCAGATGGATACAAATAAACCAAAACGACTACAGTAGCTCTTACCTTTATGTGTATTCCAGGCTGTTACGGACTTACTGGCTACATTAAATATTAAGCCATTTCCCTGTACACTTCAAAGAACAGGAATTTTTTTTTTTTTTTTTTTTTTTTTTTTTTTTTTTCTTTTTTTCCAAAGTTCATTGGTGGTGAGAAGGGCCAAGCAAGGCTGTCTGGAATAACAAATACCTCTTTTTTTTTAAAGTCTGATCCAAAGACCCTTGATGCCACTGCGAGGTTGAGGTCTTCGTGTTGATTTCAGCAGGCTCTGGGATGAGTCTTGGGCACAAAAAGGATGTAAGAGGTTGATGCAGCTTGAAGACTCCCCACACTTGTCCTCTGCAGCTCAAACCTGATGAAGGAAGAGTCACCGAGCGCTCACTTACACTGCACCACACTCAGCCTCTCTCAGGGACTATCAAAAGAGGTGGCCACTTAAGGCAACTTAAAGAGATTAGTGGACAGCAGTTCCATTAAGGGCTATAAAAATCAACGATCCAGGTGTACTTCTCCTCAGTATGTCCACTGTATGGAAACATCCCAGCAAGAGCTGGGCAGGCTCCAGGGGGTTCAAGCCATGCAGGTCCTCAGAGGTCATCTAGCAGTGGCCCGTGAGGCACCTTCCTTGGATGGTTATACTTCAGGGAGCTGCAGCCTCAGCTGTTTGGACGTGCCGGGTGTTGCAGAAGAAGAGGTGAAGTTCAGCCCTGAAATTTGGAAGTGTAAGAAAAAAAAGCAGCCATGAGTTAACAAGTACAGGGTCAGCACAGGAATGTCACAGCCCAGACCCATTACATCCACTATCGTTTTCAGATAATCCTATTTAAAACAGGCTTTTCATGTCCATTATCTTTTTGAGATAATCCCATTAAAAGTATGTTTTCTCCTAAACATATTTCCCAATTGTCAAGCTTGGTTTCTCTGCTCAATCCTTGGGCAAAAATTCCATCATTTTAAACGGGTGTTTGCCTAAATCTGCATAGTCATTAAGTGGTAACTAACGTACCAGCTGAAATGAAACAGGCTTCTCATTTTCCCATTTTGTCTCACGTGCCAACATCCATTTCCTGGAAAACCTGGATGACATCAGTCTTCCTCGCGAGCTGCTGTGCCAGCGTGCCTGTGCCATCTGGGGCATCCTGCAACCCAGCAAGGAGCAGGATCCGTGCAGCAGCCGCCTGCTGCCCAGCACACGCCGCGTGCAGGGCTGTGGGGAGACAAGATGTCGAGACAGGAGCTGAGGTTGCCTGGTGATTTCAGCCTCAGCCCGCTTCAGATGCAAATATCAGATTTCCAGGGAAGGAAACAAGAGTCCGTGAAGGGAACGCATCGAGGGTGAAAAATTATTTTTCCCAGTTGCAACACCCGGCCAAGCAACTGTGTGATGGTGCAGCAGGGCTCAATTGCCACGGGTATGCATATCTACAGCAGTGATGGGTTGACTAAACCTGCCCAAGGAGGGGACACGTCCTCTTCCACACCCAGCCATGCTGGCAGAATAATGATCAGCCCGGCCTACCCCAGCTATTACCCCCGTCCTTCCCTCACAGGTTACTAGTCCCTCCAATCCATCGAGCGGTACTAACCTGGCTGAGCCAAAGCTAACCAGGTTTGCAAACATATCAGGAATATTTAAGTCAGCTTGGGTTCATTTTGACTGAGTCATGGACAGAGGGTGCCCACGGCAGGAGGGGGAGGCTGTAGGACAGAGCGGGCAGAGCAGGCCTCCGGGCTTCTTACTGCTCTGTATTTGGGTTGGATTTAATAGTGCTGTGCAAGAGAGGGACTTGAAACTACTCTGGATGTGACCAGGGTCCTTGATGGGCTTGGGGCTCCCTGCCAGCTCACTGCAGGCTCAGGGAGTAAATCAGAAAGTTTTCCATGCACTGCGTGCAGCAAAGAGCATCCCACGGGAGGAGGCTGAAATACCCCAGCCCGAGCCTCAGCTCATCCCACAGACCCTTCTGACAGCCGGCATGCTGATCCAACACGGCTCCAGCACAGTTAGGCAGTCCTGTTACACTTGGTTTGTGCAGCTGGATGAGCCAGCCACCTTCTCCTGGCCTAATCCTGCACAGGGGTGAGTATCTGTTATGCTGAGGGTCGTTAGCTCCTGCTGCAGGCTGATGTTGACCTTGAAGCATTCTGATCCCCATGGATAATCCACGTAGGACACTTTGCAGGAGCAGAGTCTGGGTGAGAAGCTCCCCGGGACTCAGTGACACTAACACACCAAAGGTACTGGGGAACAGGGCAGCCGATGGGCACGAGGAGCCACCACAAATGTCCCAGGATTAGACGAGTTCAGCAGAGCTCAAATTTACTCACTGAGGGGGTGGAAGGAGAGATCGAGAGATACAAGACTGTTCATGCTCGCCGCTGAAGCGTGTTATTAAGCAAACCTGAAGACTGGGTAAGTTGCCAATTTTGGCAATGGCTGAAACCATTTATAAATACTTTTTTGAGAGAGAGAGAGATGCTGATGCAAGAGATGCCTCATACTCTCACACTGGGAATGCCAACTCACTGGCATTACTATAGCAACTATATTTACGTTCAAGCTCTCTGTTATTTGCTCATAAGCCATTCCTAGGCAGTTTGCTAAGGAATTGAGGCTTAAGAGCTTGTGCAATTGTTGTATTTGTCTGCCCACCCTAGCTGTTTTGAATTGGCTAACTTCAACCAAATTTGATGGTGAGTATCAAAGATACTAAGCTCCTGAAAGTTTCATGCAAAATAAGCAACTGGGTAAAGAGAAGCACCAGTTAGTATCTCTGTTCTTCCCCCAAGGGAAAGGCCCCAGTGCAGGTCCAACCACACCATTAAACATCAGAAAGTCCAGCAGGAAGAGAGCCTGTAAATGAAAGCAGCAAAAAAAAAAAAAAAAAAAACCAAAAACAACCCCACACACGCCACGCTGCTCCAAGAGCCATTTGCATACGTGCATCTGGTAACCCCTCGCATGCTCGGCTGAGCAGACGCAGCACGGGCTGCTTTGGAGGCTGGGCTCTTGTTACTAAAGCACACTCTCGCTGTCGTACAGAGGGTGAACAAACAGCTCAGCTGCCTTACCGGAACGGCTCTTCCCATCCTTTGCGTGGACATCAGCGCCGAGGGAGAGCAGCGTCTGGATGGTGTGCACGTGTCCTTCCTGCAGGGGTGAACACAGGCACGTGGATTATTTATTCACAACCAGCTCTGCACCATTTCTCACCTTTGCATTTAGCAGAGACAACACAGGCCTGAAAAGAAAGGAGGCCACAAGCGATCTGTTCCTAACTGCATATGGCACCTGGAGGGGCACAGACACAGATCCACTGCGTCATGGTCAAAACTTGGGGCTACCAGGAGTTGCTCCAGAGGACCTTACAGCAGCTGGAAATCAGGGTCAGCTGCCGGGCCGGGGCAGACACGCTGCTGTTGCCCTACAGGAATTGGTCAGAGAGATGCCGCCAGGCACCTTCTCCAGCCCTCCCGCTGGCAGCCTGTAAGAGGAATGAAAGCTTGGCCTTCGGTCAGCGCGTCTGCACGCCTCGCGTGCCCCTGGCAGCAATTTTGACCCAGAGGCTGAAAAAGCAGCAAGAGGCATCCCAGAAGCATAATCCTCTCTGCCAACATTGAACACAACTTTTTTCAAATCAGAAGTGTTCAATTAAGACCAACAGTGCTTAAAATCATGCTACAGCGCAGAGGTGTCTCCGGTGGTACAGCCAAAGAGAGCGGTGCCTCAGCAGGGCAGGTGTGATAGACACACAACCCAGTTCAGATCCAGGCAGATGGATCTGCTTTTAGACAACTGTAGATCCCGTATGATCTTCCTGATCATGGTCAACAGATCCACCTTGCACAGCCAGGACCTTGAGGTGTGAGGAATTTGGAGGATTCTCTCCCAGCGCGGCTTCGCCTTCGCCAACGGCTGCAGAGGAGTTAATGCACAAATGACCTCTGACTTGCAACTGGGTGACACAACCTAAGAGATGTTTCTTAATAGCAAATTAGCACATTAATTTGTCAACCGATCTTGCCTTTTCCTCTCCAGTCAAGTAACTCAATTAAATTGCTTTTAACTTCAGCTGGCCACAGAGCTGTAGGATCCCTGACTTACCTTTCATAATTGGCAGCTGGCTGTTTGTTAAGAGGACTACGTGTCAGCAAAAAGCCGTGTGTTTTCCCACGCTCTAAGTCCACTTCAAGTACCACGGAGAATCTAGAGTTGCTCTTCCCGAGCCGTATTTCAGCTCAGAGAGCAAAACCTGTTGCTGATGTGGACTGTTGCACATCTGCCTGCGGTACCCTTGGGCACTGGCATTTCCTAAAGGATTACACCAGTATTTGTAATGCCCTGTGAGAAGAGGCAGAACGCCACGCTTACACACCGTCACGACCCACAGTGTCCTCTATCTTTCCTCTGCCGGTAGGCAATTTTAAACGCTGCAGGGGAAAATGTGGTACAGCCCCCACACCACTCCTCTCTGCACAAGCTTCTCCGTAAATAAATCCTCTCTCCCTAAATAACACGCCTGATTTTGTAATTACTTCTTCAGTGCAGTGAATTAGTCTTTGTCGTGCGGCATGAGAATGGAAGGCCCTTATTTTTATCCCCACCACCCACTCCTTTCCCCCATTATCATACGACTCAGTAGCATCTTCCCCCCTGCTCCAGGCTTCCATTTCCCCGCTGCATGCACACCCCCCTCTCAGTGGCAAAGACAGCAAGCCAGGAATTGCTTTAGCTGCCACAGCCTTGGCAGCAAATTGAGTTGAAAGCGTAATTTGATTTTCATGTATTTATAAATGCAAAGTGATGAGAAAAGAAGAAAAAAAAACAACCCACTAGCCAAACAAATGATGCTGTAAATATAAAGTGACACTGAGCCTCGGGAAGGAAGAGAAACCCATCAAATCGCTCCCCAATCAGCCACTCGCCAAGACAGAGCTGGGATCTTCTCCAAGGCACATTACATTCCCCAATAGCCTTGCTGTTAAACGTACCCTTGGCAACCAAAAGGGCTTTCAACATGGTTTCTCAGAGCATGAGGAAGGGAAGCTGGGAGAAAGGCCTCTTTTGTGGGAGCCAGCAAATGCCACGGCTGGGTCCTGCTGGAGGAGAATACTGTTGCCAGCACTCCCAGTAAGTGTCATTGATGCTTTTGTAGGAGTGGGGTGCTGGGATGCTGCTCCGTTCCCACTACAAGTCTAGACGGGGCTCTGAGTGCTGCATGTTAAAGCTCATGAGGTTTAACATGCAGGGATCTGAGCAGGGACCTTCCCTTGCTTCCAGCATGCTGCACACTGCAGTGCAACAGCACCAAGCAGAAGGGAGGCAGCACGGTCCCAGGAAGGATCCTGGTCAGTGGCGAGGCTTTTGGGATCTGCTCTGTGCTCCCAGGGAGCGTTGCAGGACCCACAGCCCACCAGGCCCCACTTCCCACACAGGCGTGAGATGGGAGGAGGAGAAAGCTCAAACGACTCTCACTGCCTGGAATTCAAAACAGCTCCTGTGTGAAGGACACAGATAAGCACCCGGAGCTCCCTCCGCCTCTCCTTTCTCACATCTGCCCATGGGCAGGCCAGAATCCAGCCTACTGGGACAAACAGTTGCTGTTTCACAGCGCATCAGCCATCTTCTGTCTGGCAAGCTGCTGACATGAAGACTGGCCACTGACCTGCTGTGACCCAAGCTGCCAGGGCTGAAGAAAGAAAGAAATCTGAGCAGCATTTCATCCACATCTCCTCTGCCAAGCGAGAAGATGCTGGTCAAGAACTGTCACAGCTCACGACCTGTTGGTACCTAAAGCTCCCAATAACTAGCAGGGTGGACTCCCTTCAGCTATCGCACTTTGGTACAAAGTCAGCAGACAGGAAGCGTAATGCTCACCAGAGGAGTGGATCAAGCCCTGTCTGCAGCATGGCCAACTGGACACATGCCCTGTAACCATCCACCTCTGCTCCTGCATGATCCCACTCAGCCACAAGCCAGGCAGGAGGGTTACTAAGCCACAGCGCAGTCAGCAGCATGGGCAGGAGAGCGGTGAACAGAGCAGCTCAGATACCCACCAGCACTCTGCAGCCAGCTGGATACACTTAATGAGGGTCTAAAACCCATTAAACAGGATACGGGATCACTTAGGAGCAGATAAGACGGTGACAGAGGATGAGCTAGGAAGTTAAATCCTCCATCAGTGGCAAATATCTAAACCAGCCTGGTTTAGATGTCTGCCTGTAGTACATCAAATGAGAAAGATTTTGTAGAGGAAGCCTGGGAATAGGAACAAACCTTGGCTGCATAGTGCAGTGCTGTGAGTTGGAGGGTTGTCGCTCTCTCATTGACATTGACACCCAGCTCAGAGACCAGGAACTGGATGGCTTCATCCTGGGCCGTGACAGCTGCCCGGTGCAGAGGCTGAGCACCCAGTGCGTCCATGGCTGTAGGACAGGCCTGGAACAGGGGAGAAGGGAAAGGGAAAGTGTCCTGGTTTCGGCTGGGATAGAGTTAATTTTCTTCACAGAAGCTAGCATAGTGCTGTGCTTTGGATTTAGTACTAGAAGAATGTTGATAACACGCTGATGTTTTTAGTTGTTGCCAAGCAGTGCTCAGACCGCTCAAGGACTTTTTGAGCTTCTCCTGCTCGGCCAGGTGCATAACAAGCTGGGAGTACAGCACAGCTAGGACCCAAACTGTCCAAAGAGCTATTCCATACCATAGAACGTCATGCTCGGGGGGGTTGGTGGGTCGGTCGGGCGCTCGGGTACTGATCGCTGCTCGGGACGGGCTGGGCATCGGTCGGCGGGTGGTGAGCAATTGCATTGTGCATCATTCGTTTTGTATATTCTGTATATTTTGTTATCATTCTCATTATTACTATTATTATTATTTTCTCTTATTAAACTGTCTTTATCTCAGCCCTCAGCTCTAACCTTTTTCCCCTTCCCGATTCTCTCCCCCATCCCACTGAGGGGGGGGGGGGGGGGGGGGGAGTGAGCGAGCGGCTGCGTGGTGCTGAGTTGCCAGCCGGGTTAAACCACGACAGAAAGCAACGAACAGGCTGACCAAACCTTCAAGGACAATCAACCAGCCCCAGCAGAATCGTATGGGAATCGACTGAGGTTGTTCAGCCTGGAAAAAAGGAGGCTGAGGGGAGACCTTATCACTCCCTACAACTGCCTGACAGGAGGGAGGAGCTGGGGGGGCATGTTGGGCTCTGCTCCCAGGGAACAGGCGATGAGACAAGGGGAAACGGCCTCAGGTTGCACCAGGGGAGGTTTAGGTTGGACATTGGGAAAAATTCCTTCTCCAAAAGGGCTGTCAAGCACTGGAAGGGGCTGCCCCAGGAAAGGGTCAAATCCCCATCCCTGGGGGGATTTAAAAAGCCAGGCAGACAAGGTGCTTAGGGACATGGTTTAGTGGTGGGATGGCAGGGTTAGGGGAACGGTTGGACTTGATGAGCTTAAAGCTCTTTTCCAACCTAAATGATTTTATGATTCTGCGATATCTGCCTGCCACAGTGATGGCAATGAACACGAGAGGTCCCCAGCAGGACCAATGCAGTTGGTAGCACCATGATTTGCAGACCAGAGCCAGCTCTCTGCTGAGCTTGTTAAGCAATAAGCAAAACCAGCGCCAAAAAAGAACCAAGCCCCTTCTCTCTGTAGTTGGAACACGTACAATGGGTTTCAACTCTTTAAAGCAGCAAGGAACAACCCATGTCCAACCTTTGTGCTGTTGGAGAAGAACTTGGGACACAGGTAGAGGGAGGGAGATGGGTGGGTGACCTCATGAGATCTCTTCTGTGAGTTTCTGAACGCAAACCACAAAGACATAAAATCAACAAGGGTAACGGAAGTAATACACAGTGCTCTCATCTTAAAGGATATAATCCAGCCTCTTGAAGTCTAGTGGGCCTGACTCATGGTTTTATAAAACTTAAAAGGTAGCAACACTGCCATTAGCGTTTCCAGTGCTGCTTCATGGCGGTAAGCCAGGGCACCACAACGAGGAAATTAAATCAACTATTCCATCTTCATTGCCTGAAATGCGAGATTAAAAATGTAAGCAAGCTTCACAAATGTTTTATCCTGTAAGGGCCAGATGAGCGGAGACAAGCACATGAACTTCTCCTGAAGAATCTACACACTCAGACATAACCTGGGCTTCAAACCATCTCTGCTGGGTGAGGCTACGTGTTATGGCTGAGTCATTCCAAAGCCTGTGATCTCAAAAAGTTTGGTACCACCTTCCCTGGCCCACTCTGTGCCATGCTGGGGGCTCAGCCGGCCAATTCAACCTGCCAGCGTGGCACAAACAGCTTCATTGGTTTTGCCATGGCACCTTTCTGCCAGGCCAGCGAGCTGCACCAGTTCAGCACGGTGTCTGATGAAAAGCAAAGCTGGTGCAGGGGAGAGGCAAAGTGAGGGCAAAGTAGGTGAGAAGAGAGGCACAACCCCATCTCCGTTGAGAATCAGCCATTAGGTGGGCTCCAACCACCTCACATCAGTTCAGCAGTCAATAAATAATGCCACGGTCCCGTTCCCGCTACACACAATTGGCTCTAATGACATCCCTGGTACGCCTTGTATGTTGGTGGAAATTGGAGATTACTGGGAGACAACACGGGAGCAGCAGCTGCCATGAGAGGGGGAGGCCAGGAACGAGCTGCTGCCGGTGCAGCCAGACACCTCCATGTTATCCACCCTCAGCACTGCCACGAGAGCCTCCACACCAAGCCCTGGCACTCCCAAGCACTGGTCTTGGCTTTGACACAGCTGCCCCTGCAATGCTGGGCAAGTCCTGTCCCCTCCTGCCACTGCCTTGTCTCTCCATCCCCCTTCGTTCTGGGGACACATCCCTGCCCCAGGAATCTTCACCATCAGCTACAAAAACGAGGGCTACAAAAATGATCCGAGGGCTGGAGCACCTCTCTTATGAGGACAGGCTGAGAGAGTTGGGATTGTTCAGCCTGGAGAAGAGAAGGCTGCGGGGAGACCCGATTGCGGCCTTTCAGTACCTAAAGGGGGCCTATAGGAAAGATGGGGACAATATTTTCAGTAGGGCCAGCTGTGTCAGGACAAGGGGTGATGGCTTTAAACTAAAACAGGGTAGGTTTAGACTAGATATAAGGAAGAAATTCTTTACAATGAGGGTGGTGAAACACTGGAACAGGTTGCCCAGAGAGGTGGTGGAGGCCCCATCCCTGGAAACATTCAAGACCAGGTTGGATGGGGCTCTGAGCAACCTGATCTGGTTAAAGGTGTCCCTGCTCCTGCAGGGGGGCTGGACTAGATGACCTCTAGGGTCCCTTCCAACCCAAAACATTCTATGATTCTATGATCAGCTGAGTCCTGGTGGCCTGACTTGGCAAAATCTTCCTCATCTCCAGAGGGAATTTGCCTTCTTTCGCAATCCGCTTCTTTACAATTTGGGCATCTGCTTCTTTTACAATTTGGTTACGGTGAACACGTGGATTGCCTGTCCTGGCAGTTCTAGGTCAGGTCCTGCAGGAGGGAGATGAGGTTTTTGGCACCTACCTGGTGTTTTTCCAGGAGCAGCCGGGCAATGTTGACATGCCCGTTCTGGATAGCATCCATAAAGGGAGTGACTCCACATTTGTCTCTGCTGTCAGGTTTGTACTGGCACCTGGGAGAGAAGACAGAAGCCAGGACAGAGTTGTTAGTGGCTCCAAAATCCTTACTGCACCAGTTGCTTTGCACTGGTGGGGCAGGAGACTGTCAGTGGATGAGACTGGAAACAGCAGATATAAAGCTTGCCTGTAGACCGTGCATAAACCTGTCTCAGTGCTTTCTGGCCTGGGGTATGGCCTGCTGGGGTTTTTTGGGTCAGAGATCTGGTACTCAGCCAGTGCAGCTTGCTCAGGCTGCAGGAAAGCCAGGGATCTACTGATCATTTTTATTTCCCTTGCCCCCCAAACAGAGGAGCTCTAGAAGTGGAAGGCGTGCGCTGGCAGAGGGGAAAACCATATCCTCATGTAACACACCACATGCAAAATCAAAGCCCACAGGTCTTGCTCAGGTTAAAGCTCCATTGAAACAAGAGAAGCCTGAATTACAATTGAAAGCCTGGCTTGAATCACAGGGCTATGTTTATGCTGGGCCAAGCACGGAATTAACAAGGCTGGGACGAGTTGGCTAAGAGGAGCTGTGGCTAGCAGCAGCTGCGATGCCCAGGGAAAGCTGCTCCAGCTCTGGAAGCGGGCAGTGCTGGTTAGGAAGGTAACAGGGTCAGGATGACTGGGCACGGGCTGATTTAAAGCCACTTCACAGCAGCCTCCCAGGAGCGAGAGCCTGAAAATAAAGCCTGGAGGCTGAGTCCAGCCTGGAGGAGCTGTACTCAGAACCAAGCTGCCAGAAAACTGTTTTGGTGTTATCGTACAGCCTCGGACACATGGGAGGCAACAGGAATGAATCAGCACAGTAAAAGAGCTGAGTTATATAACCGGGGTTTATGTCATAACGAAGTCAGAGCTCATCGGAGCCCATCCGGAGAGCGTCCTTGCTCAAAGGCCCCTAACAGGCTGTGAAAAACCCAGAGGAAACAGAGATGGCTTCAGGATCGCATGCAGGGCAGCTGTGCAATCGGGCTTGCCGAACGGGCATAAACGCCCTTTGTGTCCAGGCAGCTGGAACGAGCCCGGCAGTGGATGGCAGGCAGGGGAGAGCAGGGAGGCAGAGGCAGGAAGCCTGCTTACCGCTCCAGGAGCAGCTCCACAACGTCAAAACAGCCATGCATTGCTGCGAGAGAGAGAGAGAAGCGCAGGGTTAATTTACATTTTCATGCCACCATCCATCTACGGCAAAACATAATCAGGTTTCTGACCCTTGTGGCTTACTCAGGATGCAGGAAGGGGTTCCAAGAGGCTTTAAATTCAAAGCTTTTGATTTTTTTTTTTTTTTTTTTTAATTTAAAACATTGTCTCCGGATCTCAAGCCTTCCCTTCCCTCGATCCTATAGGAAAACACCAGATAAAATAAGGAAAAGGCATGCATATAGGCACCATTTGCCTCTACCTGCAGAGTGCATGCATGAGACTGCACGTGCGAATAAGCTGACACAAAGACCTTTTCTTGCAAGTATTTGTTAATCCCTGAAGTGAAATCTGTGAGAAGCAAAATGAACACAAAGCAGGGAGCTAGTGAAGAGCTGGATGGCATTTCCACCCCTCCTCAGCCACACAGACTACCCATCACTTCCATCTCATCATCCTAATGAAGCATCCTCACCCAGACAGCATCTCAGAGGAAAAACAACAGTGGGGGAGGATTTGAACATCATGCACTGAATTTTTTTTATTTTATTTTTTTTTAAACTACATCATATTACAGCAATGTAAGGACAGCCTTGATCTGGCTTTTTTTCTGCAGGTCGTTTTGCAAAACAAATGGAATACATTATAGAAAGAAAAAAAAAAAAAAAAAAATCAAACCAAGCCCAGAGCTGTTAGATCAGGCTATTTACTCTGTGCGACAGAATAAAGGCCCCTGGCAAATGTGTGTTACCAGCAATAACCTTCAGATGCAGCTGCACAATAGATGCTCTTTGAAAGCCGAACGAGGGGTTCCCATCCTCCCAGATCTTGGCGGTTTGTTCCTGCTCCCTGCCTGCTTATCCCCCCTTCACCTGAGCTGATGTAAACACAGGCAGAGCCACACTGTAAAAAGGATTTTCGAAATGGAAGCTTTAAAAGAAAAACCAAACCAAACAAAAACAAGCTATGTGAAGAAAAAACACCCCAAGCAACACAATTACATCCTTTAACAGCAGCAGACACACAAGAAAGCTGCAGCGCTCCGATCCACTGTTACACTCCACTTCCTCTAATTACATCTTCCCCGCTCCCTTGCCTCAGGCTACGGATATATGAAGCTGCAAAGCTTGAGGAATCAACCCAAAAAAAAAAATTGCACAGGGGGAGAAAATTACCCATCATCTATCTAGGGATAACTGCGCCAGGAAGCCAGCTGGACTGGTCATGGGTTAATGTGCTCATATCCACACCCTTGGGATGTAAACTCATGGAGACGGAGGTTCCTCTTGACAGACATGATTTCCCCCAGCAGCTCCAGCATCATCTCCGGCCCCTCACCCACGCCCCCACCTCAGGAGCTGTATCTGTGTAACTGGGCTATGTGGTGGTACGCGTGGGGGATGCTGGCACCAGCACCCACCGAGCAGCAGCCCCCAGCATCATCCTCGGGTAAAATTACTCTGCAGGCAAAGGTGGTTTATGCAGCTCCAGCCCTTCCCGCTGCCCAGTCGCCCCTGCATCAGCTGCTGCTCCACTAAGGTGTGGTCCAGGGTCTAACCTGAATCAGTAAAATGACCAGAAATCAACCCAAATCATGGGTTGATGGCTTTACCACAGTGAAAGTCAAACATAGGAGGCAACACAGAGATGGAGACATCTCTATGAGGCAGTGAGAACTGGGCACTGGATCCCACCATTGCTCGCTGTACCCCAATATCCCAAGCGCTATGAGGCAGGGAAGAAACTTTAAACTCGGGGTCAAAAGCACGCCTTTTCCTCAGGACAGTCCTCACCCTGCTCCTGACCCTGTCCTCAGATCCTCAACCCCCAGATCTCAAACCCAACACCCACCTCTCTGCGGGGAGAGAGCTGAGAAGGGGCTGCGAGCCCAGCCTGCCAGCCCAGACATGGAAATACAAGACCTAGGATTAAGCAGGGGCAGGAGAACACTCAAATAAATGAGGATTAGCAATTTCCCATTCAGGTAACCTGCTCCTTCAGCTATTTTGCATTCCCAGGTCAAACACAAGGACCAAGGCGCAGCCACTGCCCCTGGGCTGGGACTGTCACTGCTGATGAGCACAGCGCAGTGGACAGGCGGCTGCTGAGGGCCGGAGAAGTAACAGGAATGACAGCCAAGGGGCAAGATACCCAACAGATTAATTACAGCACAGCAGGGGTCTCCTCACAATACCTTGGGTCTTTCTGGGTAGTCAATCCCTATTAAATTCTTTGGGAAATGAGTTTAGGTAGCTGCAACTTTGAGCGGTGGCTCCCCACATTTCTCTCTCCTGTGGAGATGATGCAGAGCCCTGCGACACGCAGCCTAATCCCCGCTCAGGGACAGGGCACATTTCAAATTCAGGTCAGCCACCACCTTCCAAGCCTGAGCCTGCCCCGCAACGTCACCCTGGCTTGGCATCACACCTCTCTCTTCACTCACTCACTCCCTTCATCATCCCACTCCCACTGCATCTCTGGAGGGCAGAGTTAAGGGGATTTAAGCTCTGGGAAGACCCATACTTTCTCTGCACTACCTTGCACCAGACCTGACTCTCTGTAAGGGGCAATGAAACACGGTGGGACAAACTTAATTCTGCATTATCGTATTTTTTTGGCCATTCAGCTTATTAAGACTCAGAGAACTTAACTGAGGCACACCTTGTACATTGTTCATAAATTAAGATAAATCACTCCATCTCAAGGATGAAAGAGTTCAGAAAGCCAGAAACCAAATCCAAACTGCCTCTGGGTCACTGTTCAGCTAACTGTGTCTTTCTGCTCCCCACCAAGCCTACAGGTGATGTCTGTGGTTCCTCAAATCAGTTCACACCTTTTATACATCCTTTTAAACCAATGCAAAGGGCAGGGCAGGGGAATCTGACACAGTGGGCTCCAACCCTAACAGCCCCTGCGTATTCCCAGCAGAGACTACCCTTTTCCTTTGCAGAAAAGCACTCTGGATTTCTCATCGCTTAATGCTACCTTCTTAAGTGCAACGTAAGAATAACAAAACTTGTGATGCTTCTTCTGGAAGTTATGCCTAGAGATCCTGCAGCTCTTCAGATCTGCCACAATGACCTAAGTCACCAAGCACTCGGACAAAAATGGATCATTTTGAGAGATACACCTCTTACAAAAACTGACAATGAGACTATAAAGCAAACTGGTAAAAATGTCCATCAACAGGCAGATCCCAAAAGGTGCCTCCGACCACCTCTGCTGGTTTAGGACTTTTAAAGTGTCAGGATATGCTTGGAGCCTTGCAGATTTTCCAAGTGCAATTCACAGCTTTATAGCACCAGCAAGGAAAAGGGTACTGCAATGTGTTCTGAGCCATGGGAACCGAGGCGTATCTGCCACAGGGAGGCAGAGATGGAGGCAAACACCCTGAGCCAAGGAGGCCAAAGTCAGCGGGTGATCGCGAGCGCTCCTGGGATGGATCCACCACTCCCAAGGGAACCATTATTCACCAGAAAAACATGCTTTGAGCATAGGCAAAATCGAATGCAGTGGGAATTATTGAGGGCCCTCCAACCGCAGCAGCTTATTCTTTGGCACATCATTAAGAAATATTAAGCCTAATTCTTGCTGTTTATTTATCTGAAAGCAACTAAAATGAGCATCTGTCCTGAGGTGAAACCCTGCAAAGATGCAGCAGAGCACCGTTAGCAGACTGAAGTTCAGAGAGGTGAGCTCCCACTAACGCCTCTTTTAATTTGATTTCAGTAACTTAATATTTAACTGTTTCCCTGTGGTTTTGTATCAAGATAGGTCAGAGTTTGCCTCTCCAAACTAAACGGGAACTGAAACAGCAGCCTCTTTCTGTTCTCCACTGCTGCCACAGCCTGCTCTCACTCTTCTCTTCCAACCCATCTGGTGGCAACAGGACCCTCTTTTACCTGCTGTGTGCAGAGGTGTTCTCTTTATGGTGCTCTCTGTGTCCCAGCTGCCTGGAAACATGTCCAGCAGGTACCGAAGGACCTGGGGATGGCCCTCCCGGCTCGCGATATGGAAGCAATTCCAGCCATCCTTGTTCTTCAGCAGTGGGTTGGCTCCATGCTCCACAAGAGCTTTGATCACCTCCAGGTTTTGCCTGGTGCAAGCCATCATTAGGGGGGTCCTGAAAGAAAGACGAGGCAAACATAATAACCAGAGACACTGTGCCCCCTACGAGCCTGATGGCTTTTGTTCTAAAGTCTGAGCATGAAGCATGATTTAAAGTTGTCTGTAGCACCAACTACCCTGTCTAATAAAACACAGTTGCTCGGTGCCAGCTGTGGTAAGCTAGCCAGAGGGAAAATTGATGTGCTAAAATCACTCTGAGGTAGTAGGAAACTTTGCTGGCTAAAGGCAAAGACCTTCTCCAAGCCTGAGGCTAAATTCATCGTCTCACCTGCATTCAGATGCTTTGACTGAGGCTCACCACGTGCTGCGTATGGACCCATGAGATTTTACAGCACTATTTTTTCATGCAAGTAATATAGGGTCTGGACTTTTGGGGACTGTTGAGGCAGAGCTGTTGAGGCAGAGCTGTTGACATCAGTGATTCTTACCCCAGCCAGTCACCCAGCCAGGGAGCAAACCACAGACAACTCTGTGTCTCCTGGCAATAGAGCATAAGTATAGCAGCAAATGCCACTCTGGAACATTTCTGATGCAGAGCAGCTGGCCTGAGAGTGAGGTTTTTCACAGTTTTGTCCTGTTTCACATGTCTGGGAACAATCTTTGATAGTTAAAAACATTTTTACAAGCTCCCCAGGGGAACAGCATCTTCCCCATCTCACAATTTCTGAGCTATGCCTTGCACGGATTGCATGCATGCTCCTGGAAAGCCAGTGGACACATCTGACAAATAAAAACTGCAAACAGCTCATCTCGCCCTGCTTTCAACCCCATATCCAGCAATGGCCACGTTTTCATACCTATAAGCCACACGCTGCAGATTAACAATCACCCCAGCTCCTGCTTGGCAGCAGGGCAGGTTCACCACCCAGTTTCTCCTCCCTGATGACCTGTTATCTCCTTGCCCATTCCTCCCCGCCGAGGACCAGTGTGGTTGCTGGATCTGCAGCCTCCTTTGGAGGAGCAAGCCCAGAGCCATCAAGAGGTGGGTGTTAGCCAAGGGTTTACTTGCAAGGCAAAGCACAGGTAACTCGTGGTGGTGAACACACAGATCTCCCATGTTTGGTTTTACTTAAGTGACTAATTTCACTGACCTCACCAGCATCAACCCCTATTTTCCTTAATTACCACTTTATATAACAACAATAGTTTAACTCCTGCAAGTGGGAGCTGCATTCTCCATTTTATCTGTTTATAAACTTCACCCAACATCAAATTCTGGGTGCGTGCATGGATCAGACAAACCTCTGAGCTTTAGAACACTTCTCCAGCACAGAGAGGGCTTATCTCCTCTTCACCAACGCACACACATCAGCTGGGAGACAAAAACCCAAACCAAATCCATTCCTCATTCAGAAAAAGCTGCAGCACTTCCCACTGCACAAGGAATAAGAACTCCTGGGCCTAAACTGCAGGGAGAGAGATTCGGCTTAGACATTAGGACAAATGCTCCACTTGTGAGGACAGATAAGGACAGGAAAAGAGCACCAAGAAGGGAGATAAAATCTCCGGTGATGGAGATTTTTAGGAAGAGATTAGACACGCGTCTGCTGGGGAAGATGGGGTAGAGCTGAGCCTGGATCTCCGCGTTTCCTGCAGCTCCGTTTCTGAATGGTGCCTCAGATCAGTATTTTCAATGCAAATGAGACTTTGACCGAAGGCTGGGACATGCACTAGCAAGGACATAGCTTCCCATTTTCAATCCGTGGATGGAAGGATACTGCAGGCCTATCAAAGAAAGCCAGGCTTGCACATGCGTCTGCACGCAGCTCATGAGATTTCTGCCTCCCTCTGCTCCCCCTGATGTCAGCACAACGCTGCCACAGCCTCGAATTAGGAGGACTGGGATGCTGCCTTTGTATTTGTGTTAGTTCCGTTTCCAAACAACCTCCCCAGGCTTTAGCTTGTGGGCTGGGAAGAATCTTTGCTTTCTTTTGCAAGGTGGTACACAAATCTCCCTCCCCAAGGGGAGAATTTGACATTAATCAAGCCTTATGCTTGTCCATGGATTAGGCTTTATTTTTTTATTCCCAATTCTCATTCCCTCATCATTTGCTTATGTGTTACCCACATGGCAGGCAAACAAAAGCCCTGAAGAAACCAGTTGTTTCTTCAGTTGCTGAGGCTGTTGCTATTGTATCAGTAGCAAATCTGACCTGAGAGGCTGTTTGCTGGGGGGAAATGGGAGTAAAACTTACTTTTTATGTTGTTATTTCAGTTTCTGAGGACGGGGACACAGAAACGTGAATCAGTATCACGGATTTCCATCAAACAGGGGAATCGGGAGGAACGAATAGCTGCGAATGAAAGCTTTTAAATTGGATCTGCTAAGGAAGCAGTAATTTACAAATTCTATGATAAACAGGGGGAAATCAGCAACAGGGCTGGAATTTAGCCAAGAAAGCCAACCGTATCCTGGGCTGCATCGCAAGAAGAGTGGCCAGCAAGGCGAGGGAGGGGATTCTGCCCCTCTGTCCCGTTCTGGTGAGACCCCCCCTGGAGCCCTGCGTCCAGCTCTGGAGCCCTCAGCACAAGGAGGACATGGACCTGTTGGAGCAGGGCCAGAGGAGGCTACAAAAATGATCCCAGGGCTGGAGCCCCTCTCCTATGAGGCCAGGCTGAGGGAGTTGGGGTTGTTCAGCCTGGAGAAGAGAAGGCTGTGGGCAGAGCTGATTGCGGACGTTTGGGGCTTAAAGGGAGCCCAGAGGAAAGATGGGGACAATCTTTTTAGTAGGGCCAGCCGTGACAGGACAAGGGGTAATGGCTTTAAACTAAAACAGGGTAGATTCAGACAAGACAGAAGGAAGACATTTTTTATGATGAGGCTGGTGAAACCCTGGCAGGGGTTGCCCAGAGAGGTGGTGGAGGCCCCATCCCTGGAAACATTCAAGGTCAGGTTGGACGGGGCTCTGAGCAAACTGATCCAGGTGAAGATGTTCCTGCTCACAGCAGGGGGGTTGGCCTAGATGACTTTTAAAGGTCCCTTCCAACCCAAACCACTGTGTGAAAAGATGGCTCCTGCAGTTGCATTCCCACCTCCTGCACCCAAACCTCTTTCAGATATCACTCTGACCCACGTCAAAGCAAGCCAGTGACCTACCAGTCTGCCTTTTTCAAGCAGTCTACGCTCGCGCCTCTCTCCAGGAGGTAGGAGACACACTCCCTATGGCCCATGGAGGCCGCTTCATGGAGCGGTCTTTTGTAGTCACTATTGAACACCTCAACGTCCATCCCCAGCGTCTCTACCAGGTAGGCGAGGACATCCCGGTGCCCGTACCGGGCAGCGTGGTGCAGCAGCGTGTCCCCCGAGCGCCCATAGCGCTGGTTCCGCACTGCTGGGCCCAGCGCCTTGTCCGGCCGCAGCTCATCCCGGAGGAGATCCAGCCGTCCCTCCTGTACCAGCCGGAGGATTGGCCTTGGCCTCTCCCCTTTCGCCATGGCTAGAGGTCTGGAAGAAAGAGGCAAAAAAAAAAATCAGGATTATGGTTTCAAACTGTGTGAATATAATGGCTGCTCCCTGGGTCAAAAACAGAATTTCCTCCCAAAAAAAAACGGCCCGGCCCCAAAAACCCCAAACCCCTTCAGGAAAAAATTTCCCCAGGAAAACCAAATTTCTTTTTACCTCAGGAAAACCATGAACCAGCCTCTCCCGCAGTAGAAACAGAAATTTCCTTTTCACTTGGGAAAACTCGGAACTGGCCCCCAATTTCCTTTCCATTAGGAAAACCAGGCCCCCTCAAGGAAAACCAGAAACTGGCTTCTCCCTCGGGAAAACCCAAAAATTCCCTTTCCCCAGAAAACAACCTCCAAAATTGGGAACTGTCAGAAACCAGCCTCTCCCTCAGAAAAATCAGAAATTTTCTTTCCCTTTAGGAAAACCAGAAACTGGCTGCAAGAACAGAATTTTCCTTTTCCATCTGGAAAACCAGGAGCCGGTCGCTCCCTCAGGAAAGCCAGGAATTTCCTTTTCCCCCCCAGGAAAACCGGAAGTTTCCTTTTTCCCCAGGAAAACCAGCTTCTCCCTCAAGAACCCAGTAATTTCCTTTTCCCTCCAGAAAATGGGAACTTTCCTCCTCCCTCAGGGAAACCAGGAATTCCCTTTTTCCTCAGGAACACCAGGAACCGGCCTTTCCCTCAGGCTGGGGACCCGCCACATTTCCCTCCCCTCAGCCCGCGTCGTGGCGAGTCCCCGCGCAGGGCACTCCCCGGCGGTTAGAACCCACCCGCGCTCTGCTGGGGCAGCGTGACGTCACGCGTGACAATACGCGGCGGCGTGATGTCAATCCCAGAGCAGAGGGGATGAGGGTAAACAAAACTCCGGGAACGTTTCCCTCGGCCCCAACAGCGTTATCCCGCTCCCCGGGCTCGTCCCACCCCGGAAGAGCTCCGCCATTGGGCAGCGCCGGGGGCGCCACGCGTTCTCTGATTGGTCGGCGGGGCCGCGGGAATGGCGCGGGAAGCGTGGAGGCGGGGCTGAGCGCGTGGGGAGCGGAGTGAGCACCTTGGGGGGGGGTTTGGGGGGGGGCCCGGGGGGCGGGGTGGTAATGGGGGGGCCCTCAGGTGTGTGTGGGGGCTTGGTAATAAGGGGAGCCCTTGGCAATGGGGGCGCCCTTGATAATGGGGGAGAACTCTTGGCAATGGGGGGGGAGCTTGGTAATAGGGAGGGGCCTTGGCAATTGGGGGGGCTCTTCTGGACCAGTGTGAGGCAGCCCCAGGGGGGCACTGGGCTGCCAGAGGTCTCCGCAGGCAGGCACCGTGCTGGGGGGCACAAGGCCGGTGCATCCATGTGGGGAAAGGGTTTGGAAACAAAGTGCTGGGGGTGGATGGATACAGAGATGGCAGGAGGTCAGACTTTCTCCTCCCAAATGTTTCTCATCCCCACAGATCTTCCCCCATTCTCTGCGGCTGCTGCTCACGGCTGATCCTTTCGCTTCCCAGCTGGAGCATCTTCTGGTGGCTGACGAGCTCTGCCCCCCCCAGTTCCTAACGTGGCCGAAGCTGTAAACCGTGACGTGCGACGCAACCTTTGCTCAGCGCTTTTATGCCTACTGCTGTCACCAATGGAAGATCTTGAGAAACGGGAGAAAAGATGAATGCAGGTGAAGCCTGAGCGGGTCATCTTGCATTGGGTTTCCGGGCTTGAATCCTGTGGTGTGGTCCTGGCACCTCAGGGGTTTTGGTGTTCTGGGGTGGAGGAGCAGAGGTTCTGCCCCAGATCCTACATCCAGTCTTGTGTGAGACCTTTCTTGTCCGACAGCTCTGGGAACGGGCACAGAGCCAGTACCTCGGCTCCGATGTTTGCCGGGACCGTGTGGTTAAGAGAATTGGGGCGCTTCAATGATTCCTGCTTTTAATCTGGAAGTTGGATGAGGCTCTGAGCAACCTGGTCTGGTTAAAGGTGTCCCTGCATACTGCAGGGGGGTTGGACTAGATGAGCTCAAAAGGTCCCTTCCAACCCAAAACATTCTATGATTCTATGTATATGAAAAACTTTTCAATTTCAAGTGAGAAATACCATTTTTAAGTAGAATCATAGAACAGAATCCCAGAATCCCAGACTGGCAGGGCTTGGCAGGGCCCTCCGGAGATCACCCAGTCCCACCCCCCTGCTCAAGCAGGCTCACCCAGAGCAGGGGGCAAAGGACATGGTACAGGCAGGGGTTGAAGATCTCCAGAGAAGGAGACTCCACAGCCCCCCTGGGCAGCCTGGGCCAGGGCTCGGGCACCCTCACAGTCAACAAGTTCTTCCTCCCGTTCAACTGGAACCTCTTCTGCTTCAGTTTGTGCCCACTGCCCCTTGTCCTGGTGCTGGGCACCACTGGGAAGAGTCTGGCTCCATCCTCGTGACATCTACCCTTAAGATATTTGTAAGGATTTATGAGATCCCCTCTCAGCCTTCTCTTCTTCAGGCTAAACCAGCCCAGCTCATGAGAATCATAGAATCACTTAGGTTGGAAAAGACCCTTAAGATGATCGAGTCCAACTGTAAACCTAACTGCTAAATCACGTCCCTAAGTGCCACAGGACTGCCTTGCATTGTTTTTTTTCTTCTGCTCGCCTCGTTTGCCGTGTTTAGAAGAATGTGGGATGTTAGAAAACAGCCCCCCCAGGGAGCTCAGCGGGTGCTTTTAACGCCGCTCTGTCGAGCTGACGTGGATGAAAAGGAGGAAGCAGCGTAAATGAACAGACTGAACCTTGGGTCCGGCTGTACGAAATCAGTCGATTACTTTCATGGCTGCCATAAACACGTTAGAGGAGTTTATCTGCCGCAGCACAGTGTAGTAATAAAGTAAAAGTGATACCGCACGAGCAGTGTTTTGCTGATAATTCTCCTGCTGGAAGGAAGCCCCTCCTGTGCCGCGGTTTCGGGTTTCTCGTGAGCCTTTTTGGTAGAAGAGAGCTGCGTTGTTTGTACTTTTTCTGCTGGCCATCCCGCGTATGGAACAGAGGAGCTCATGCACATTTCAAGTAAGCTTTTCTTAAAATAACTCTCCAGATAGTTTTGTGCTGCTGCTTAACCATCCTTCTCGCAGGGAAGACCTGTGCTGCAAGTGGGTTGTGTTTCCTCCTTCATGGAGGATCTCAGCTTGGATCTGTTTGCGAGAGGCTCAAGTTTTGTGAGTCTGATTGTTGGCCCTGACCGTCCCCGGGTGAGTCACTGTTGTCTCTCCCAGGAGTTTGGGCAGTTTAGCCTCCGCAGACTTCCCCAACGTCCTCCTAGTGATACTTTGCATTTACACAAATGCCTGTATCTTCTTCCTCCGTGGTACAGTATTGTAGAGAAAGCAGCAAAACTTGCATGGATTCTGATTTCACGTCATTCTCTTTTGTTCCAAAGCCTCGTACAACACAGGAGCAGGGACCTGGGGTGAAGTCGCTGTTGCAGGGACTGCAGATGTGTCACCTAGACATGATGCATTGCCCTTCTTAGCACCTCACCAGAGCATTGTACAAGCTTCTGCTATGATTTATTCGGAGAAACTCCTGGCTGAAACACTGCAATATCGTGTAAAATACCTGAAAAGAAACCATGTACTTATGCCTCTGTTAAAAGCATGGACTGTATACTGTTTGCTAAAAGTTTGGGGTCTTTTTTTTTTTTTTTTTGCATGTTGGCAAAGCAGTGAAGGGATTCAAAAAAAAGCACCTGACGGTCGATGAATGCGAAGCTCTCGCACGGAGCGCAGAAGGTTCATCCGCCCTGACGCAGCCGTTGAGTCAAAGACGAAGTAGAGGAGATGTAAACAGGGGCCTCCATCCCACCCACCGGAAAAGTCATCAGGAAGGTACAGTGGTCTCGAATACTTTGAAGGCTGAGGGATTTGGGGGAGAAAAATGCTAATGCATTGTGTAATCCATCACCAAACTTGTGCTGATAGGAGAGTAATGCTGGGTGAGGTGAGTGCAAATGGAAGGAATCAGTCGGGTTTGAGTGGTGCGTGGCAAAGCTGGGCTTAATCTCCACAAAGTCAAGCGGCAGGAAAAAGAGATACCTTGATTGCTTCCCTCTGTGGGGGGAACGAGCTTGCCTTTGCATGTGTGTTTGGTCTCTCCTCACACCAGAAATGCCTCCATGTCTCCATCGCTGAGCTGTCGGAGACTACCTGGGGAGAACAGCAGCTCTCCCTGAAGGAACGCTACAGCCTCTGCAATTAGGCACTATTAATGATGCGATTCCTGCTTCTAGATGCTCTTTAGGGTAATTATTAAATAATAATGAGCTGTCTAGTTATATAGGATGGCAAAAGTGTTGTGGAGCATTTAACAGATGTTAATGATCTTTGACTTTCCTAGGAGTGGGAAACGTGATACGCCACTCGTAGATGTGGGTCTCAAAAGTGCCTTAGAGGGCTGTCGAGGGTCGATAAGACTGACTTAACCTGCACACGACAGGGCTCAGGGCTCGAACTGAGGGTGAAAGAGCTGTTTTCAAATAGCTCATGGTGCAGGGTTAAAGGCGCAGCCTCAAAACCTGTGTAAGGACAAGAGACGCTACACACACGTGTGAATGAGGAGACGGGTAGAAAGCAAAGAAAAAACTTCCTGAGTTATTCCTGAGCGAAAGGGTAGACTTAGGAGCATTTTGGTGTTTCCCTGGGAGGCTTGGGAATCTCTCGGTACCTTGGTGTGAGCTGACTCACTTAGAATCATAGAATCATAGAATTGTTTAGGTTGGGAAAGCCCTTTAAGCTCCCCCAGCCCAACCGTTCCCCTAACCCTGCCATCCCACCACTAAACCCTGTCCCTGAGCACCGCCTCTGCCCGGCTGTTAAATCCCCCCAGGGGTGGGGACTCGACCCCTTCCCTGGGCAGCCCCTTCCAGTGCTTGACAACCCTTTCGGGGAAGACATTTTCCCCAATGTCCAACCTAACCCTGGCCTGGCACAACTTGAGGCTGTTTCCCCTCATCCCATCGCCTGTTACCACTTCACAGAGAACATCTGCTGCTGAGCCAGAACAAGACACCAGAGTCCTAGACTCTGTGCTTGTAGACATACTTTTCTTTTCCATCTTCGTATTGGCAGTATCTTTGGCTAGATCACTTTTAAAAAATCTAGTAATCTTACATGCTCCATTTTTTAGGGTATTGGACTCGGACATTAGGAGGGGAAGTGTTCTTTTTAAGCAGCAAGTGTCTTGCAGATCAGATTCTTTAAGGTATGCCTTCGTGAGCATCCAGAAATAAAATGCATTCAAATCAGCAGTAGCTGCTGGTGATTTTGTTCTCGAGTTACCTCTCAGTTAAGCATCAGGATATGTTGCAGACTGGGAGCTGGGTAGAATGAATGCTACCAGTGCTGGTAAATTTAGTCTGTGTGCTACATGCACAGTATGGCTGTCAGAGAAAGGAGAGGCTGCCGAGAGCAGTCTCTTGCCAAGTTTCGGTTTCCTTTATGGTCTCCAATGTTTTATGACGTTGCAGACAGGAAATAATCTGTCGAGAAATGGCGTTTATCCTCTTAAAGGATAAACAGTGCAAATATCTTAAGGGTGGATGTCACGAGGACGGAGCCAGACTCTTCTCAGTGGTGCCCAGCACCAGGACAAGGGGCAGTGGGCACAAACTGAAGCAGAAGAGTTGAACGTGAGGAAGAACTTGACTTTGAGGGTGCCCGAGCCCTGGCCCAGGCTGCCCAGGGGGGCTGTGGAGTCTCCTTCTCTGGAGATATTCAGCCCCTGCCTGGCCGATGTCCTGTGCCCCCTGCTCTGGGTGAGCCTGCTTGAGCAAGGGGGTTGGGCTGGGTGATCTCCCGAGGTCCCTTCCAACCCTTGCCATTCTGTGATTCTGTGAAAGGCACTGGTTTCTCTTATACTGGGGTAGGAGCAGCCTGCCTGGCAGCAGCACCTGGCTTGGTGCTGTGACTTTCTCATGGTACAGAGCAGTAGTTAAACCCTGAAGCTTTTCTAAAATCTTAGTGTGCTTCTCATATCCTCCAGGATAAGGACAATAAATAACTGCTGGGAGCCCAGCCTCAGTCTGAGGCACACCACAACAACTCAGGTCTCACATTTTGTTTCCCTCCTATTTCTCTTTCTTTGGCTAGTGGAAATAATCTCCCATGAAATTTATTGTGTAGCCGTGTTGCTGTTTAACACATGTCCACCGTGTTATGTTGTCTGAGGATTGTTGATCTGAGAGATTGTTATGCAGACCATATCTTTTTTTTAGAAGCTAGTGAAGGTGTCAGATGGACCTTGAAAGTGCCCAGATTATGTGAGCAGTGCAAAGAGGTGAATGTTGTTCTGTTGACTTCCACAGGTTGCCAGAGAAGCAATGTGAAGCAGGACAGTTCACCTGTAGTAAGCTCATACGTCTGTGAGGAACCCTGTGAAAGTAGCTACCACCTTACACAACCTCTGGTCTCCTTGTTAGCTCAGTGTCGTGGTTTAACCCTGGCCAGAAACTAAGCCCCATGCAGCCGCTCGCTCACTCCCCCCCGGTAGGACGGGGGAGAAAATCAGATGAGTAAGAGTGAGAAAACTCACGGGTTGAAATAAAGACAGTTTAATAAAAAAGCAAGCCCCCTGCATGCAAGCAAAGCAAAACAAGGAATTCATTCCCTGCTTCCCTTCGGCAGGCGGCTGTTCAGCCATTCCCCAGGGCTCCATCACGCGTAACGGTGACTTGGGAAGACAAATGCCATCGCTCTGAATGCCCCCCCTGCTTCCTTCTTCCCCCAGCTTATATACTGAGCATGACTTCATATGGTATGGAATAGCCCTTGGGCCAGTTGGGGTCAGCTGTCCCAGCTACGTCCTGTCCCAGCTTCTTGTGCACCTGGCAGAGCATGGGAAGCTGAAAAGTCCTTGACTGGTCTAACCACTTCTCAGCAACAACTAAAACATCAGTGTGTTATCAACATTCTTCCCCTACTAAATCCAAAACACAGCGCTATGCCAGCTACTAGGAGGAAAATGAACTCTGTCCAAGCCAAACCCAGGACACTCAGTTAGGAGCAGTGCACTTTGCGCTTGTTTCTGTTGACTTCACTCACACTCTTCCTCTTTCTGCAGGCAAAGGTCAGCAGAAGAACATCACTGATTACTTCAGGATCTCTCAGACACAAGTTGTTGCTGCTGGGACAAAGAACAGTAGGATCAAAGAAGAGCTACTGGATCCCCTTGTCACTGAACATGATGAGTCCTTCAGCAGTGTCTCCACTGCGATCAGCAGTGATTCCAGCTCCTTTCTGGAGGACGAGGACTTTGTACCAGCTCCCAGGAAAAAAAACTGCAGAAAACGGCCTCTGTCCACTGCAGCTGCAGGCATTTGCAAGCCAGAGTATGATTTGTGGGGTGAGCCTGAGACAAAGCCAATGGTAGCTCATCCAGAACACAGCTGGATCAAGCAGGAACTTGATAATATGGAAATCGAACCAGTCCCTGATGCACACTACGGACTCCTGGGGACTCGGAACTGGGAAGTGCCTCAGGGAAGTATTGACAAGCTGCCCGTTGAAATCCTTAGGAACATCTTTGCTTTCCTACCAGTGACTGATCTGTATCAGAACCTAAGCCTGGTATGTCGCTGCTGGAGGGAGATAATCAGTGATCCACTGGTAAGGACTGATGTGATATTGATTTGAGCCTGTCCCCTGTCCCTTCTCCTACTGCTCTCCTCAGTCTTGTGCCTGCATGCGTTGCTGTAGGAGCATCCATGCTGTGGAACTCTCTTAGTTCCTTTAAATCCCTTTATTGTTTCCTAGTGCCCCCGTCTTTTCTTATGAGGTTTTTGTCATTTTTTGGTCTTCAGGACTACAGTGGCATCTTCAGATGCCAGCCTGTATCAGAAGGTCAATATTGGGGTGACTTCCTTTGATGTGTTCTTCCCATACATGGAAAGAGAGCATCCTGTAAGACCCCACAAAATCGCCCTCTGCTGTTTTCCTTGCAGCCTTTTTTTTCTGACAGGGATCATACAGGAAATTCTGGCTCCCAGACTGGGCAGTGTCCTCTCGTGGCCAGTGTATGTCACTGTCCCCCAGCCTGTGTATGTGTGGGGTTTCTTGTAGTCAAACAAGTTTAGAGGAGAGGCCTTTAACTCTGTTTTTATGGAGTTTGGTTCATCTGCAGTCAAGGCCTGCGCAGTACAAACAGTCATGAACCCACTGGCAGTTGTTCTGGCCGCAGAGAGGATCTCGGCATTTCAATTGAAGTTGGCTCAGAGACAGCTGGCACCACTAAACCTGCTCACCACTTGCATTGGAAATCCTCAGCTTGTACAAAGAGGCTGTCTCAGAGTGGTGGGGGACCGATCACAGCCCAAATTTTTGTGGAGGTCCAAGTTCTTGTTCATGCCCCTTGGATAAATTTGAATGGGTAAGGCTGGACACAATGCAGGAGGTGTCCTGTGCTCAGTGCTTTATCAGCACAGTGTGCGTGCTTTGAGCCTGAAGAGAGATGCATAGGAAATGAATGCATTGAATGCTCAGTGTGCTCAAGTCCTCCCAAGTCTGCTTTTTACTCCGTGAAGAGCCTAAAAGGCAATACCCTGTCTGTTTTTACCAAAGAAGTCCAAACAGCAGGCTGTGGGAGGATACCGTTTCATGGACACAGGGATTTTAAGCACTCAGACCCAACTCAGAGCAGATCTGTACAATAATGCGGAAAATATCCCCATTCCTTTAATGCTTTGACATTTGAAACTGAACCAGCATCACCCTGTTCCCATCATTGAAGAAAAAAGAGCATTTTTAGACATGTTTGCAGGCTATGAGGAACAAGTCTTTCTCTCTTCCCTCTGTTTCCTCTTTCCTTCCCCATTTCAAATTAGGTACCCATTTCCATCAAGCTACAGAGACTTTTTGAACTCCAGGTCTTCTTTGGAAGTCATGTTGATTAGCTTATTGCCAGAAGAAACCTATTTTCCAGTGCTGTGAGATGAAAGATGGTGCTATGTGCTTCACATTCTAGTTCATTCCTTGGAAAAAGCTATACCATCGGTACCTAATGAAGGAGGACATGGCCCTGCGCAGAGTTGAACAGGTCTTGCAGGATTTTGACATAACCAAGGAGCGGGAAGAATGTGTGTTGGGGCTGATCAGGTGAGTCTTGTAGATCCTCAGACCTTCCTTGCTGTCATGGTTTAATCTCAGCTGGCAACCAGGCCCCACACAGCCACTCGCTCACTCCCCCCCAGTGGGATGGGGGAGAGAATCGGAAGGGTAAAAGTGAGAAAAATCATGGGCTGAGATAAAGACAGTTCAGTAGGGAAAGCAAAAGCCACACGTGCAGGCAAAGCAAAACAAGGGATTCGTTCCCTCCTTCCCATGGGCAGGCGGGTGCTCAGCCATCCCCAGGACAGCAGGGCTCCATCACGTGTAACGGTGACTTGGGAAGACAGAAGAAGACTTCCTTCTTCTCCCCCCAGCTGTATACGCTGAGCATGACGTCATATGGTGTGGGATACCCCTGGGGTCAGTTGGGGTCGGCTGTCCCAGCCATGTCCCCTCCCAGCTCCTTGTGCCCTCCCAGCCTCTCACTGGTGGTGTGGGGTGAGGAGCAGCAAAGGCCTTGGCTCTGTGCAAGCCCTGCTCAGCAGGAACAAAACCATCCCTGGGTTTACCACACTGTTCCCAGCACAAATCCAAATCACAACCCCATAGCAGCTTCTTTGAAGAAAATTAACTCTATCCCAGCCCAAACCAGCACACTTGGTTTGGGTCTTCTTCCATTTTATCCTGTGAATTGCCAGGGTTTGTCTTCTAAACAGGAGGGAGACGTACAGGAAGATGAGGAAGGAACAGTAGAAATCACTAATAGGGTTCTAGAAATAGGTAAAAAAACCTTCCCTTTCCTCTTCTTTGTTGTGTCGGGAGTGCATGATGTGCAAGTAGAGGATGAAACCTGGAGAAGAGAAGGTGGAAAGGGGATATAATTGCTGTCTTCCCTGCCTTATGAGGGGCTGTAGAGAGCATGATGCCAAACTCTTTTTTGCAGGAGCACAGGCAGTGGCCACAAGTTACAGCATAGGAAATCCAGTTAGAAATTAGGAGAGTGGCCGAACATGGGCCTAGAGAGGTGAGGAGTCTCCGTCCTTGGAGATGCTCAGATCTCGGCTGGACAACCAAACAAATTTGGAAGTTATCCCTGCTTTGAGCCCGTCGCTTCCGAAGTTCCTTCTGCAGTTTCCCTGATTTTGATAGCAAGTGAGAAGTGATGAGTAAGTGAGGGAGGGGCTGCAAAGCCTGGGGCAGGGATAGCCTTGTACTGATGTCTTGAGGAGATGGAGAAGCAGAACATGGACTGGGAAGAGGGGGCAGAAGAACAGTCTTGGTGCTGGCCTTTTGACTTGGAGCGTGGGGGAGGTGGTGGTTGCGCCGAAGGAGGAAAGAGGTTAGGAGAGCCTGAGCAAGAAGGTGTGAGCAAGCAGCTGCAGGCTTTCCGCAGGCTGGATTTGGAGGCTCAAAGGAAGGTTTTGGAGGTGGACCTGTGTCAGAGCACAGCCAGGTTGGGTACAGCAATTGAGAGAAGCTGCCAGGAGCTCCAAGGCAAGCATTAGATGACAAAACCAGAAAAGGCTGAGCTGTCCTGCTTGCTGCCTTCTGGCACCTGACACGAGCTTGGGAGATGATGTTATACGGTTGCTTCCTGCAGGGTGACAATGCTGGAGAGAGTGAGACTCAGTTTAAGCATCCCTTTTAGCATCCCTTTATGTTTCAGGATCTGTCATGTCAGTCCTTCTTTTCCGTCTCTGGATCAGCCAGCGTCTCAGAGTGGCTCAGCATCTCCTGGATTTAGTTAAAACACAAAATGTCTTTAGAGGGTGTGAGCTCTTCTTCCTGGTCCCTCCTATCTCCAGTGTGTTACCTCCTTTTCCTTTCCTGAAAGGCTGCTTTCCTGGACCCACACTGACTTATCAGTCACAGCTCAGCAGCAAGCCCAAGCTGGGTGCCTGATAAAAGCAAACGCTCTGTTCAGATCTCTGTTGTCCAGAGGGCAATTTTATATGACAGTTAAATGGTGCAAATATAAGAGTTAAATTGGGTTAAGAGCAAGGTAGATCCGTCTTCTGGAAGGAGACTTTGAGACAGCCAAGATGAACTTGCAGACTAAGGGCTTGATGCAGCAAAGTATTTAAGCACGTGTCTGGGTAACAGAAGTGGGAGTTACTTGTCCAAACGGCTCTAGGCACAAGAACCAAGGTTGGAAATCCAAGTTCAGCACCTTGCAGCCTCACTGTTGAATGCACCCAGTCAAATCTGTGGGCCGCGCAGCAAGGTATAGTTACACTTAACTGCAGCCTGACTGGTGGTACTTTGGAGAAGTCATTATTTACTTGGAGAATAAACTCACTTGACAAGGCTTCTTTGCAAATGCCGCTGTTCCCATTCTGCGCAGGTGCGTGTCTGCCATACCCACCGGACGGAAGGTAGATTCCAGCGCGGTTCTCCGGTGCTTGAAGAGACATCACCTCTTCTCAAAGGCTGAAGTCTGCGTCGCCAACAAACTGCCGCATTTACAGAGCAGGACGGGGGTAAGTTTAACAGCTATTAACTGGAAACAGCTGGGAACAGCTATTAAACACTGGCAGGGGTTGCCCAGAGAGGTAGTGGAGGCCCCATCCCTGGAAATGTTCAAGACCAGGTTGGATGGGGCTCTGAGCAACCTGATCTAGTTAGCGGTGTCCCTGCTCCCTGCAGGGGGGCTGGACTAGATGACCTCTAGGGGTCCCTTCCAACCCAAAACATTCTATGATTCTATGATTCTATGAACTGATTTATTTAAAAGATTTAACAACTGGTGCTTTAAGGTCATATCTACCCTCCTGCATCTAAATTTTTCCCTCTGGAGTGTTATTTGGTACTATTCAGGGTGACTGAAGACAACTATTTGTCATGGCATAGGTGTTTTTTCGGTGTTGAAGCAGGGTTTCCCTGCTCCTACAGGCTCAAAGCTTTTTGCTCACTCTTTCCTGTCATTGCCTATACCAGCCTGAAAACACGTGGGCCATAATTGCAGTCATGGTGCTTTTCTCCGACGGCGTCAGCGACATCCAAAAGCTGATGGCGTATCTGCACAGACCCTCCTCTACCCTCTCTGTTGTGGATGTGACTGAGACACTTTACTGCATAGCCACGCTGCTGTATGCAATGAGAGACAGGAACATCATGATCACTAACAGGTAAGGAGTGGGGAGATGCTTCCTGCCTCTTTCTAGGCATGCTGATATGTTATATGTAATTTTAGGCCCCTCACTATAAGAAAGGCATTGAGGTGCTGGAGAGTGTCCAAAGAAGAGCAACGGAGCTGGGGAGGGGTCTGGAGCCCCAGGCTGCTGGGGAGCGGCTGGGGGAGCTGGGGGGGGTTCAGCCTGGAGCAGAGGAGGCTGAGGGGAGCCCTCATCGCTGCCTACAAGTGCCTGAGAGGAGGGGGGAGCCGGGGGGGTGTTGGTCTTTGCTCCCCAGGAACAAGGGATAGGGTGAGTGGAAATGGCCTCAAGTTGTGCCAGGGCAGGGTTAGGTTGAACATTAGGAAAAATTCCTTCCCCAAAGGGCTGTCAGGCCGTGGAAGGGGCTGCCCAGGGAAGGGGTCGAGTCCCCATCCCTGGGGGGATTTAAAAGCCAGGCAGATGAGGTGCTTAGGGACAGGTTTAGTGGTGGGATGGCAGGGTTCTATATACGGTGAATATATGCTCATGAGCAATTATGTTCCTCTTGATTAGGGTTCTCCAGTTCCTTGGTGCACGCAGTCTGTCAGGAACAGTGTGCACATCCCTAGCTTTTTGCAGGAACATTCAGGAGCGTTGCCTTTAGACTTGCTTTAATTCCTAGACTGTTTCATAGTCTGCTTGTTTTGAGGGAAGTGCTAGTCAAGAAAAATAATTTTTTTCAGAAAGAAAAGCAGGTTTTAAAGCAACTGTAGAAACTTTCTGATTAGAAATAGATACACATCAGCTCCAACAATTTAATGCCATTATTACCTTCCTGAGACCAGTTACTAGCTTCACTGTTCTTAAATCACATTCCAAGTCCCATGGGCACCCATTGCATGTGCGTAGCGATCTGTCCTATGCGTTTTGTTCACAGAGGTGCCTGGTAATGCAGCTAAGAGCCCACAGGTTGCTTCAGAATTGCAGTGAGAATGAGGTGATGTTTAAGGACACATGTAAATTTTTCTTATGAGAAGACTGGAAAGGAACTGCACTGGAAATGGAATCTATACCCAGAAAAAAACGGTTGTAGGCTGGTCTCTGCAAGTTATAGCTCAGCCTGGGTTAGACACAAGAGTAGGGTTTGTTCTCTGCTTGCTCAACCATGGGCTGTGTACTCAGGCTACCAACCAGGGAAATCAGGATGTTTGTTTGGCCTGTTAGTGACTGATAATTGCTGGCTAAGGTCATACACTTGAGTAAACATCTGCTGAAGATGTGGCAGGCTCACAAGTTCGTGGTCAAGGTCACCCACGTCCCATCTCCATCTCCTTGAACAATCTAGACTAGAAGAAATAGGAATGACCATGTCTCTTCTGCCATTCTCTCTTCAAACCACGTGAGGTTTGTGATTTAGGGCTTAAGGAGGAAACATGTCCTCAAGGAACTGTCTGGTGCTTATTTGCAGCTCTTAGAGCAATTAATGAGTCTGAGCGTGGAGGTCACCTAATGGGAGACACAAAGTCTGTCCTGGAGCATGGCCCCGGGGTGGCAGCTGCTCAGTCGCAGGAACAAAGCTGCGGTAAAAGAGGTAAAACCACAGTGGTGGCAACCCTGCCGTACGATGGAGGTTCATTTTAAACCAGTTGCTGGTGTAATTAAAGCCGCAGAGGAGTTGTGCTCCTCTCTTTGCAGTACCAAAGCACCATGAAGTATTGTCCGGGCTAACACACTTGTATCAAACCATCGTAAGACAGGTAATGAAACCGGCTGACTTCAGAGGCCTAAACAAGCCCAAATTCTCTCTCGGGCTCCCCCAGACTCTGTTGCTGGTAGTGGTTCAGGAGAGCAAAAAGATCCTGTGGATTCTGACCCCAGGTCATGTTTGCATGGCAGACCCTGAAACACAAACCTAGCAGGAGTGAGGGAGAGGCCACAAACAGAGCTGTCCCCGTGGTGCCTTTGCAGTCACTTCTCAAGGTATAACTAACTGCACTTTTAAAATACTAAATATTAATACTGTCTCCTGCAACTCCCTGAGCTCCTGGGGCTTTGCACATTATTGTGGTGGAAGTATTCAAGACGTTGGCGGTCCATTAGGTGGCTGCAGAAGTTTAATTTGTTATTGATGATTTCTCAATGATCGATTCTCTTTTGTCCTTTCTACCAGGATCCATTACAATATTTTCTACTGCTTGTACCTGATGGAAAATTCTTCTGTACCTGTGCAGACAGTAGAGGAGGAAACACCACTGGTTTCACGCTGCAGAAAAGACTTATGGTCCAGGTAATGCTATTTTAGGTAATCCAAGCAATGCGCCTAAGTACACAGGGTCCCTGGTGGAGTGCTGAACCTCGAAGGGGGAGCAAACGTTTCATGGCAGGGACAAGACTCTCAGATTCATAAGGATTAATACAAAACCTCCTTGCCATCTTCTCCCTGAGTTCTCAGAGGAAAACCAGAATCAGGCTTTAAATCTGTAAAAATTGAATTACCGAGCACTGAATTTAAGAGTCATTCTTCACCGATGGCTCTGTGTATCAGCGGAACACAGTTCTGTTTGCTCCAGTGTGATGGCTGCTGAAATTTCACAGAGCCCAAATCACCCCAAAATACCTTCCCAAATCACCACTCTCCCTATGGATAAGAAGGTCTGGAAGGAGGGGAGAGTGCCTGGTTTAATTTTAACAGTGTGTTCCTCTGGAATGCTGCAAGCTGTGGTCAGCCAAGATGGGGGCTGGCTTGCTGGTGACATTACTGTAGCACAGATAATGTGGCCGTTTGTTTATAAACACTGCTTTCTGGGCATGGGAGCTGCAGGATATTGATTTGGCTCCTGTTTTCTGGATCCTGTTGGATAACTGTTATATACTAAGTGTTATATATATATATATATCTGTTATCAATTAGTGTCGGTTGGTAGCTTGCTGCTTAGAAAGGAAGGACAGTAAGGAGTGAAATGTTTTCCTGGCCTGTGGAGCTCCAGGCCTGATTCCCCTTCTGCTGCAGTTATCCTGGGTGGGTTCATTTAACTTCCTTGTCCTTACAAGAAGGGGAACGAGTTGTGCTTTCATCCGTCACAGAGGTCTAGCAAAGATAAATCCAATAAAATCACCAATGATCCAAGGTACAACAGTGAGAGGTCATAACAAAAAAAAATAAATCAAAGGTAAATCGATGTTTGGTTTCAGTGCGTCTTGGTTTCCCAGCCCTTTCATTCTATCCCTCCATTTGAAGTCTTTTTCTGAGAAGATTTTGCTTGTTCAGTAAAAGATGTGTCCTGGGGGCAGCCACCTAACTGCCAGCTGTGACATGTCAAGGTTGCTTAAACAAAGCTTTCTGCCCTTACACATGGTATCGGGGAGGACCCTGTGCGAAGAGATGGTTCACGCCATTGTCTGATTACAGGTTTCAGACCTTTATGAATAAAACACTTGCACTCCAGCCAGAAGTGCTGAATGCCTTTCTTAATGTTAATCAAAGCTCTCAGCTCCCCTGAGAGGCAGGGATAATTGATCTGACCTACATGCTGAGAAATCGGAGAGCAATTTAAGGTACAGGCTCTCAAAAGCAACAAAGCACCCCAAACCCAAGTTGCTGCTTGTTTTCAATAAGCACAAGGAGCTGGGGTGCCAAATTCATTTTTAAAGCATGGCTTAGGGCCCTTGAGAAGGTCTTTCCCTGTGTAATCTTCCCCAAGGTTTAATTTTTATTTTTGCTATCTTCAATCTTTTCTTATTCCTTGCTTTTCTCATTTGCACAATAAACAAGTTGCTCCAGTGCCACCTTCCTGATCGTGGGATGGGATAAATCATTCATTGGTCTCCTCCTGCTGTTAGTCAATTTGTTTGTTTTATGTGGGAGAATTTATTTTCTTAATTCCTTTTGCTCTGTTTTTTTCTGGTTTTAGTAGCTGGCCTGAAATAAACCTGACCCACGAACAGCAAAGGATTTTGAATCACAAAATTGAGCGTGGTCAGATAGTGAAAATCATGGCATTTGCAGGTAAGAGCCAAAAATTATGTTGTAAAAATAAATGCATAACCTCTAATTCTGCTCCTCCGCTCCCTGCTGCTTCTGCCCAAGGAACTGTGTGGATGCCAGGGGTATCAACCTTACTTTTAATCAATAGAAAAAAAAAATCAGGGCAAGCTTTTGCAGAGAAATAGGAATGGGAAGCATGGTGGTGGTTGCTCCCATGCGAGCTGGGTAAATGTCGTATTCGGACATGGTACCGAAACCGAGTGTTTGGGTGCTGTCGATGACTGCCCTGAGCAGCTTGTCAGGGAATCCAGGAGAGGAGAAGCAACTCTCTGAGTGTGGCTTAGTCGCGTGCTGAGCCTGTTTCGCAGTGTTATTGTCCACAGGCCACTAGACGGAGTCGCTTGTACTTGTTTAGATTTAACATCTCTGTAAGAGCAGCACAAGCCAAGAAATCTGCACTTCAACACCGTTCTGAAAAGAGGAATTGCATCAAATTGAGGGAGCCTATTTAAAAAGAAAAGGAAAAGTAAATCATCTCCCTCCACCTGCAGAGAGCTTCCTTTAAAGACACCGCACTGGGGGCTCAGAGCTAATGCATGCTCTCTGCCCAAAAGGCTTGCAAAAGGACATGTACAGCTAAGCACCACGGTACAGAAGCCACTAATGATGGTTTCTTATGTCTGTACAAAGTCACTGCATCCAAATGACAAAACCAGGAACATTCATGAGCTTTGACAGGTAACGTGTAATTGCAACAAGGCAGGGCAGAAAAAGAGCTTGAGGAACCGCTGGCAAAAAGCGTAAAAGACTCGTAATCCTTCTTCAAACGTGTGGATGAGGATGCTTGCCAAAGCATCTGTTGGCTAATTGCGGTGTAAAGGATGCCTTAGAGTGAACGATGCAGTGGCAGAAAAGCTAAATGTGTTTCTGTGTCCGTGTTCATTGTAGAATCCCAGAATCCCAGAATGGCAGGGGTTGGAAGGGACCTCGGGAGATCACCGAGTCGAACCCCTCTGCTAAAGCAGGGTCACCCAAAGCAGGGGGCACAGGACAGCGTCCAGGTGGGGGTTGAAGATCTCCAGAGAAGGAGACTCCACAGCCCCCCTGGGCAGCCTGGGCCAGGGCTCGGTCACCCTCAAAGTCAAGAAGTTCTTCTGCATATTCAAAGGACTGGCCTCAGGATCATTCTCTATGGGGGGTCCACCAGAGGGTCAGTCTCGAATTCACATGGGAAAGGTTGCGGATCCATATGCGTTGGTACTGTTTGTTTCATGATCTGGGCTGTATCACCCAGAAGATGTAAAGGAACTCAAGAATAAAGTGGCTGAACCAGTAGCTCAGTGTGAAAACTGCCATGGCAGTGGGGTGCTACAGGGAGAGGTGGGAGCAATCTCCTCGTGAGACCAATATCTGTACCAGGCAAAATGGTCAAAGATGGTCCTTGTGGGTGGATAGCTGGTTAAAAGCTAGGAAGCGAAAGTAGGAGCAGATGGTCAGTGTTCCACACGGAAAGTGGTAACCACTGGAGTCCTGCCGAGACCTGTGCTAGGACCTGCTTTTGCCCACATTCACGGGTCATCTGGGAGAAGTGTGAGAGCAAGGTGACGAAGTTTGCTGACACTGTGTCATCACTGAGGACACAAAAAGGGGCAAAGGAGGAAAGGTACAGAGCCCTTCTTGTCTCAGGTTTCTGTTGTGATTGGTTCTCTACGACTGAAGCGACTTTGCCTCTAGGTGTGGATGGTGCTGCCCTGCAGCAAACTGGAGTAAAGGAGAACATCGTTAGTGGGAGATCTTACAAGCAAACGAGCTCATGAATCATTCAAAAGAGGAGCTTTAACATTTCATTTACCAAGCTGTCTTTCAAGCATATGCTCAGACTTCTAGAATATTGGGTGATAAAAAGATAACTTTTTTAAAGGCTTTTTGGCTGCAGAGTAATTTTTCAAAGCCACTTTGCTCCACAGCTTCTGCTGCTGCAGTTGAGTCAGTGAATAAATTCCTATGAGCTGCAAATTGTCCTGCTGTGGAGTTAGGACAGCAGGAGGGGGAAGGTAAGGCTGATGAGAGGTGTGCAGGTTCATTCTAACTAAAGGTTCATTCTACTAAAATGCTCCGAGGGCTGGAGCCCCTCTCCTATGAGGCCAGGCTGAGAGAGTTGGGGGTGTTCAGCCTGGAGAAGAGAAGGCTGCGGGGAGACCTGATTACGGCCTTTCAGTACCTAAAGGGGGCCTATAGGAAAGATGGGGACAATCTTTTTAGTAGGGCCAGCTGTGACAGGACAAGGGGTAATGGTTTTAAACTAAAACAGGGTAGGTTTAGACTGGATCTAAGGAGGAAATTCTTTACAACGAGGGTGGTGAAACACTGGAACGGGTTGCCCAGAGAGGGGGTGGAGGCCCCATCCCTGGGAACATTCAAGGCCAGGTTGGATGGGGCTCTGAGCAACCTGATGTGGTTAAAGGTGTCCCTGCTCCCTGCAGGGGGATTGGACTAGATGACGTCTAGGGGTCCCTTCCAACCCAAAACATTCTATGATTCTATGATTCATACCTGACTCTGGATGCTTTTTGTTTGCTTTCTTCTCTTCTTCAGGTACAGGAAAGACCTCAACCTTGGTCAAGTATGCAGAGAAGTTTGCTGATCTGAATTTCCTTTACGTGACGTTTAACAAAGCTGTTGCAGAGAGGGGGAGGAGTGTCTTCCCCAAAAACGTTATATGCAAGACTTTCCATTCATTAGCATTTGGAAGTGTCGGCAAACAGTGAGTGGGGATTTTGCATTCCTTCATGGAAGGCCAGTGGAGCAGGAAAAAAGACATGTTGGGAAAAGAGGGTCTGGTTTTGAAGTAAGCCTCCAGGACTTGAGGAAGCAAAAATAATGGGAGAAATTATTTCTTTCACTTCCTTCAAGCCAGACTGTGATTTACGGTTTCCAAATTCTTTCAGATTGGATGGGCCAGTGATTTTAGCATCCATGTGAGCCTGGGGAAGCAGACTCATTGCGCTGCTCTGACATAGACTGTGCTGACATAAGCCCCATTGCTGTTTTGGGGGCTGTTCATCCTGCCTGTGTTTGTAGCCAAGGAGCACTTCACAGGGAGATAGAAAGCCACTGAGAATGGCTTTTTCCCATTTCCCGTTTATACTTCAGTGGTACAACCACTCTAAATGCTGCTTTTCTTTAGCAGAGGGGTTTTTCCTGAGTTGTTCTAATGATCCAGTTTCTGGCACCACCACGAGAGTGCTGTTGGCTCTCTTGAGGGACAAGAGGCCTTGCAGATGGATCTAGATAGATGGGAGCATTGGGCTATGATTAATGGGATGAAATTTAACAAGTCCAAATGCCGGATCCTGCACCCAGGGCAGAGTAACGCTGTGCACGAGTATAAACTGGGAGAGGAGAGGCTGGAGAGTAGCCCTGCAGAAAGGGATCTGGGGGTGCTGGTCAACAGCAGGCTCAATGTGAGTCAGCCAAGAGGGCAAACCACATCCTGGGGTGCATCAACCACAGCATGACCAGCCGGTCAAGAGAGGGTATTACCCCACTGTATTCAGCGTTGGCGTGGCCTCACCTTGAGTACTGTGTGCAGTGCTGGGCCCCACCATTTAAGAATCACAGAATCATAGAATCCCAGTTTGGAAGGGACCTCAAGGATCATCTGGTCCAGCCTTTCTAGGCAAGAGCACAGTCTAGACAAGGTGGCCCAGCACCCTTTCCAGCTGAGTCTTAAAACTGTTCAGTGTGGCGGAGTCAACCACATCCATGGGGAGATTATTCCAATGGGTGACTGTTCCCATGGTGAAAAATTTCTCTTTCATGTTCAATTGGAATCTTCTCAGGATTAATTTGTACCCATTATCCCTCATCTTTTCCATGGGACTCCTTGTGAAAAGGGATTCTCCATCTTCTTTGTAGCCACTTTAAATACTGGTATGCGGTGATGAGAGCCCCTCTGAGCCTCCTTTTCTCAAGGCTGAACAAACGCAGTGCTCTCAGCCCATCCTCATACATCAGGCTTCCGAGCCCTTGGATCATCTTGGTGGCCCTTCTCTGGACCCCCTCCAGCCTGTCCACATCTTTTTTGTATAGCAGGGACCAGAACTGTGCACACCATTCCAGGTGCAGCCTGACAAGTGCTGAGCAGAGTGGGATGATGACTTCTTCATCTCTGCTGGTGATGCTCTTGTAGATGCAACCCAGCACCCTGCTGGCCTTCTTGGCCGCAGCAGCACACTGCTCACTCCTATGGAGCTTGTTGGCCACCAGGACCCCCAGGTCCCTTTCCACAGAGCTGCTCTCCAGCTGGGTGGATCCCAGGCTGTGCTGCACTCCTGGATTGTGTTTTCCCAGGTGCAAGACCTTACACTTGTGCATGTTGAAAAGAAGGATGTTAAGGTCCTGGAATGCACCCAGAGGAGGGCAACAAAGCTGGTGACAGGGCTGGAAGGCATGTCCTACAAGGAGCAGCTGAGGACTTTGAGCTTGTCTAGTTTGGAGAAAAGGAGGCTGAGGGGCGACCTCATTGCTCTCTGCAGCTTCCTGTGGAGGGGACGCAGAGAGAGAGGTACTGAGCTCTTCTCCCTGATGTCCAGAGACAAGATACATGGGAATGGTTCAAAGCTGCATTGGGGGAGGTTTAGACTGGACATCAGGAAGCATTTCTTTACCAAGAGGGTGCTCAAACACTGGAACGGGCTTCCTGGAGAGGTGGTCAACGTCCCAAGCCTGTCAGTGTTTAAAGAGGCATTTGGACAATGCCCTTAACAACAAGTTTTAACTCTTGGTCAACCCTGCATTGGTCAGGCAGTGGGATTAGATGATCGCTGTAGGTCCTTTCCAACTGAAATAGTCTATTGTATTCTATTCTATTCACCAACTATGTTGCACATCTAAACTGCAGACAGTAGAGAAAATGAGCCACAACATGGAAGAAGAGGGGAATCCTCTTACCTCGGTCTGAAAACAATCTGTAATTGCAGGGGTGAGTTATGGCAATATCTCTCCAGCTTGACTTTTCATCTGTAAAATCTATCAAATGAACAAGTTTATGCTTCCACCAGGAATATAGTGAGGATAAATATGCACAGATTTTAAAGATACTCCATTACTAGGTCAAAGCGGGTGTATAAAACAGAGCTTCTGCAAGTGTTAGTTGTTTTTCCAGTAGGTTTTTCCTGCGTGTTTCAACATGTCTCTTATTTTTTGTCATCTGTGGCACAGCTATAAAGAAAAAGGCAAGCTGAACTTCTCCAAGATGTCGGTTTACTTCGTGAGTTCCCTTATCCAGAACCGCGAGGGACAGTCTCTGTTCATAAGAGGAAAAACAGTCTTGCAGACCCTGGAAAGCTTTTTTGCCTCTTCAGATGAAGAGATCTGTGAAGAGCACACACCTATTTGGTTCAAAAATACTCATGGCCAGAGAAAACTTGTCAGTCGAGAAGAAAAGGAAGTGAGTATCTGAGATGAAGCAAGACTGGGGCTACAAGGTTTAGAAGGGGCTGTAGTTATCCCGCATCTCTCCTAGTTCATGGGTATTTGTGCTTCAGCTGGAAGAACTGACTGTCAAAATATTTTTTTTTTTTCCCCTCTGGTGACAAATCCAAAGGAACTGGGGCCTGTTTGTTCTCCCTCTTTGCACAGCTTGTTCCTAGAGAGAATATCGCTGTCTCTGCTCAGTGCAGATGTTTCTTCCCAACAAGGAAAAGAGAAGAGATTGTATTTATGTCAGTGCCTGAATGGCATTGTGATGTTACATGTACAGACAATAAACATTTTTGTAGTCCTTTTGATATGCAGAGCCAAACCCAAAAATTCTTATTTAGAATACAGACATCCTAGCAACACTTAAAAGGAGAGCACTGACATTGCAAAGAACGCGGGCTGGAGTCGTGGAGAAAATTAGCCTTTCTGCTCCACGTTGATCACATCCGATCAGATCCAGCCCAGCTAGCAGAAATCCAATTTGCAGTCATTATTTCTGGCAGGGAATGAATTGACAGCCTTGAAATATTAAGTACCTTTAAGCACCTTGCAAGCTGTCCAGAGAAGCCAAAACAAACGCAAAGAGTTATTGTGCAGAAGTTAGGGGGTCTTGTATTACACTGTCCTAATAGCTGAGCCGAAGAAATGTTCTTTTCAGGGAGCTGCATTTGGAAAAGACTGTGGTGAGGAGAAGAAATTACTGGTGGTGACACAGAAGAGAAGTAGGAGGAGAAAGGCTTCAGAGAAGCCTTTCAAGATCATAGAATCACAGAATCGTTTAGGTTGGAAAAGACCTTTAAGATCATCAAGTCCAACCGTTACCCTAACCCTGCCATTCCACTACTAAACCATGTCCCTAAGCACTAAACCATGTCCCTAAGCAACTAAACCATGTCCCCAAACCAACATTCTTAAGATCTGCTATGCCTGGACTGTTTTCCTGCTCGAAGCAATCTATCCAGACTGTCCTGTTTTCTCCTTCTAGATCAATGTGAGAGAGGCGAAAGAGATATGGCACAACATGAAGAAGCTGGATGGAGACGTAGAGAAGAAATACAAGATAACTTGTGATGGTAGGAGAGGACAGATGCCAGGTGGCCTTCAGATAAAGAGCTGTAGCAGAAAACTGAATGGATTCATACTTCTTATTTCTGGCTGTGTACCAGGAATGAGCATCAAAAAGTATAAAATCTGGATTCTTCTTGCCACTGGCTCACCAAGGAGCTCAAAACAGGCCCAAAGGCTGGAAGTTTGTTCATTTTTCCTGTTTGGCCTCAGAAGATGGTGAAACTGTTCAGCTGTGTGTGATTGGCAGCAAAACCATAGAAATAATGCGTGAGACAGTGGGCGGAGGAATGCTAACAGCGAGCGTTAGTTCCTTGCTGCTGCTGGCCTGTCCTTTCCTCTTGCTTCTCAGCATGCATGCAGATAGTGCCAGAGCTAGCTCGTGCTGGGGAAAACCTTCTTCCTTGCCATTTTCTTTGTGCATTAAGAGTTTTGGAGTCAGCAGTGTTGCTGCCTTCCTCCAGTGCAGTCAGGTTGGTTTGGGTTGTGTTTTTTTCATCCTTCATACAGCCCAGGGAGACAGACCAACATCTGGGAGCAATAGAGATTTTTGCAACACTGCTGAACATTGTGCAAATTCCAAGCAAGAAGTAGGGCCAGAAACTTTTTTTTTTTTTTTTTTAATGGATTTGTTTTACAGATCATGGTGTTTTATGATAGGGGGCCTATAGGAAAGACGGGGAAAACATTTTTAGTAGGGCCAGCTGTGTCAGGACAAGGCGTAATGGTTTTAAACTAAAACAGGGTAGGTTTAGACTAGATATAAGGAAGAAATTCTTTACAATGAGGGTGGTAAAACACTGGAACAGGTTGCCCAGAGAGGGGGTGGAGGCCCCATCCCTGGGAACATTCCAGGCCAGGTTGGCCGGGGCTGTGAGCAACCTGATGTGGTTAAAGGTGTCCCTGCTCCTGCAGGGGGGTTGGGCTGGGTGACCTCTGGGGGTCCCTTCCAACCCAAAACATTCTATGATTCTATGATGAGAAAAGTACCCTCTCATTAACGTGCCTTCTTCTTTCTCTCAGGGTACTTGAAACTTTGGCAGCTCAGCAAGCCTCAGCTCTCAGAATATGATGCCATTTTTGTCGATGAAGCACAGGACTGCACTCCAGGTGAGCGGTGCCAGGAGACAGTGCTGCAGCCTTCCTATGAGCTTTACAGAGAGGATGTTCATGTACTCAGGGGGGTGTGAGAAAGTAGCACAATTAATAAAAAAATCTGCCATTATAACTGACCCATTGCTTGGTCCCAGATCCTTGCAAATTCAGTAAGATAGCTTGTAGTCAGGCTGAGAGTAGAATCATAGAATAGAACCATAGAATCACTTCCCACCACTAAACCCTGTCCCTCAGCACCTCATCTATCCTTCTTTTAAATACCTCCAGGGATGGGGACTCGACCACCTCCCTGGGCAGCCCATTCCAGAGCCTGACAACCCTCTCGATGAAGAAGTTTTTCCTAATGTCCAACCTAAACCTGCCCTGGCGCAACTTCAGACCATTCCCCCTCATCCTATCGCCCGTTACCAGGGAGAAGAGGCCGACCCCCACCTCACTACAGCCTCCTCTCAGGCAGTTGTAGAGGGCGATCAGGTCTCCCCTCAGCCTCCTCTTCTCCAGACTAAACAACCCCAGTTCCCTCAGCCGTTCCTCGTATGACTTGTGTTCCAGACCCCTCCCCAGCTTTGTGGCTCTCCTCTGGACATGTTCCAGCAACGCAACGTCTTTCTTGTAGTGAGGGGCCCAAAACTGAACATGACTGTACAGGTGCATCAGCTTGAGGCTTGAGGGGTTGCTTTCAGTTCTTCTGGGCATCCGTATGAGCCATCCAGACCCTTTTTGCTGTTGCTTTGCTGCTACCAGGCAAAACCAGAATGCCAGCATAGCCAAGGACATGGTTTATTACAAGAGCGGTGAGACATTAAATGTTTCCGCTATCAGAACAGCAGAGCTGCTCCATCCCACCCCGGCACTGGGTGCAAGTCTTGCCTGTTCCTTGCACCATCCCGGGGATTCCTGAGTCACGTAGCAGAAAGCTGTTGGCTTTCTTTGCCTGGGGTATGGGGAGTCGCTCTCTGTTGCAAAGCAAGTTGAATTGGTTCTGCAGAGGGATCTAAGAGGACCAAACTGTGTGCTGAGGAGCAAAAGAAGGGGCACGGAAGAAGACCTGGTGTATTCAGCAGATATTAAATCAGCTCGAAGGCTTCATTGGTCCATCTTCCACCTGTACTCACTGGAGACCTGGTCTTGCAGGGCTTTGGCTGTGCTTTCGCAGCTGCCTGCAGTGCAAAGTGGTTTCTCTGCCAGCACAACCGAGCCTTGGGCAAGCTTGGTCGAAGTGAACCGAAGGGCTTTCTGAGGCCGTGCACTGAGTCAGTGTGCACGCGTGCAGCGCCTCCGGGTCACTGGGAATGGGTGGTGGATTTGTGCTGGGCTCACGCGTGTGGGATTAAGATGCTGTGCAGCTGCAGTCCAGGAAAAAATACCGTCAGACTAAAATAGCAGGAGGATGTTTGCAGACCTCCCAGTCATCTGCACACTTCCCTTTGCTTCTCCCCAACTTGTCTCCTGCAGCTGTATTGACCCCTTCTTAAAAGCTGTGAGTCATCAGGCAAGAGATCTTGCCTCTGTACAGGCAAGAGATACTGTACAGTTCATTCTTGGTTTACGAGCAGGCTCCCCCTTAACGCTCCGATGTTTTCCTGCAGCCATCGTGGATATCGTGTTGTCACAGACATGCGGCATAATCCTCGTAGGAGACCCTCACCAGCAGATCTATACCTTCCGAGGCGCTGTCAATACCCTCTACGCCGTGCCTCACTCTCATGTCTACTACCTCACCCAGGTAAGATGAGGGTCTGCTGCTGTTCTTCCCTGTGGAAGATGTTTCATGTCCTTCTTCAGAATGCATCTAACAGCCAGACTTCTTGATTTTGTCACCAGGGAGTGCTTGCATTGCCTGAATCATAGAATCATAGAATCTCTAGGTTGGAAAAGCCCTTTAAGATCATCAAGTCCAACCTTTAACCTAACCCTGCCACCCCACCACTAAACCATGTCCCTCAGCACCTCATCTATCCTTCTTTTAAATACCTCCAGGGATGGGGACTCGACCACCTCCCTGGGCAGCCCATTCCAGAGCCTGACAACCCTCTCGATGAAGAAGTTTTTCCTAATGTCCAACCTAAACCTGCCCTGGTGCAACTTCAGACCATTTCCCCTCGATGCCTCGCTTAGTGGCATGCTTTGCTGTTCGCACTCTGCACTGCAGAGCTCCTTTGTGCCTCTTAGTGGAGTGATCCCATCACTAGGAAAGCCACGTGGCTTTCAAAGTGGGTATGGGGGTAGAGACCCTTAGTATATGGCTTATTTCAAGGAGACCCCCTCTCTTCTGGGTTAGTTCTGAGTGGGCAAGGGTAGATATCGTCCTTGATCACATTGCCAATCAGTTAGGACAGTGGGTCTCATGCATAGAGGGGAAGGAGTTAGGAGCAAGGAGATGAATTTTGTTCTGGCAGTGACCTCCTTGAAATAAAACCACACTGACTGGTGGCTGTATACATTATCTTTTTTTCTGGCTCTGTACAAACTCCGTCATTGCCACCTCTGTCCCACCAGTGCCCCTTTGGCCATGATATCTCCTGCCCTGTTTTTCTGCCAAGGGCCTAATTTTCATGAGCAGCTTCAGCTGATCTGGGTTTGCCCTGGAAGAGAGCTCCCACCTTCTTTCAGCACAAGTGATGCTTGTGTCTCCAGGCTACCTAGGCTGCTGTTATGCCAACTGAAAGCACCCCCTGATTAGTTTTTTTGCCTGATCAGCCACATGGCTACACAATTCTGACAGCTAATGTAAGGGGGAAACTCTCCCCTTGGAAATCCTTGTGGAATGAATCAGCTTAAATGAACCATACAAGCACTTAAGCCAGAACGGCCACCAAACGCCCATCTACCTGAGCTGCCTTTTCCCCTTGCACCATGGCAGCCTTGCCAAGGGGCAGGAGCCAGGGGTGGGCACATAGGAATGGGGACTACATTAATTTGCAGTGGCACGTCTTGTGACAGCCTTGGGACCAGCCTAGCATCACCTCGCTTGTGGAGTATTTTTGTGTTACAAGGTTTTCCGCTTCCCTTTGCTGGTGGAGGTGTTGTGCTCAGCCAGGCACTGGTGGGTTTTAATCACGGTGTAATGAAACTTGATTATGGCTTTGACCTCACGGTGCTTTGACTGTTGGCCCCAGACCTACAGGTTAGGAAATATAAGGAGCAACCTCCAGCCCTGCTCTGCTGCTCCGGTCCATCACCTCCCCAGCATCCCAGCCAAGTGAGGGACCTAGCTGCTTTCCCACCACCTCTAGCCCCTGCCCTGCTGCCAGACAGACGTGCCATGCTGCATTAACTTCCTGGGGAAGAGTCTTGGCAGTGGCAGCTGTTAGGGTGGAGAGGCTGGAAACCACGTTTTGCCCTGTATGATAGTCCCATCTCACAGCACAGTTCCTATCGCCTTGGGTGTAAGAGTGACCAGGGTTTCTAGGAATAGTTTGGGGGGATTTGGGTGTTTTTTCTAAGAGAAAGCTTCTCCAGAAGGTTGGTGGGAATTGTACAGTTCCATATATATTAATACTTTTGTAGGTTCTAATGAGTTCTTCTTCTTTTCCTGCGTTTTCCTTCATTTTCCCATGTAGAGTTTCAGATTCGGTCCTGAAATAGCTTATGTTGGAGCAACCATTCTGGATGTCTGCAAGAAGATCAGGAATAAGACATTAGTGGGTAGAAACCAAAAGGGTAAGTCGTGTCGGTGCACCACTCGGCTCGGTCGGCTCTGTTCAGTGACTGGGAGTCACAGAGCTACTGCATGATAAAGAAAGTGTCTCAGGATTAATCCTGATTTATGAAGATTTTGGGGTTTTAGGTACCTGCTTTCTAACTGGGAATCTCTTCATGCAGGTGATGTGAGAGGCAGCATGGGAGGGAAGATAACAGTCTTATCACGAAGCAATTTTAACGTGTTCGAGGACGCTGTGAAACTTACTGGAAGAGAGAGACCGATTAAAATACACGTGATTGGGGTAAGGGGAAATGGCCAACGTGTCTTTCATGTCCCAGCCCAAAGTCCTCAAGTCTGTTAGCACTTGTAGCAGCGATACCTGCAAGTGTCTCAAAATAGGTGTGGCTGATCTGCTGTCACCTGACACCCAGGTTTAACACTAATACTCAGGGAGAAAGCAGCAATCTTCTTGTGGCTGGGGAAGGGTTATTTGGAGCAGCTGTTCCCCAAATCGGTGCAGGTGAGGCTCCCTTTTTAGGCCCATCTGTCCCTTTTTTCATCAGGCTCAGATGAGGTGGCAGCAGCTTCAGCCTGCTGGATGGGGCTGGGGCAGAGGGGCTGCAAGTATTTGCATTAGATGGAATGCTGCTGACTGCCTTTGGCCACCGGCACCGTGTTCCTGCATTAGGGAAAGAAAAATAAACTGTAATTGCACACTGAGTGTAAAAAGCCATGAAAGGCAGTTGGCTGTGCCCTGAGGGAATGAATGTTTTTCAAGCTCTCTTGAGAGATGAAGACAATGCTTGAAGCTGAAAGGTAAACTTTGGGCTTGTAGGTGCCACAGAGGGCTGTGCCATGCTCGTTCCTAATTTCCAGTCCTGTGCTGGTCTGTTCCCCATCTCGATACACCCAGGAAAGCCAGAGAAAGTTGGTTCACCAATAATGCTGGGGAACCAAAATTGAGATTTCAGCAATGCTGAACGTTAACGCCTTGAGGGAGCAACAGTTCTGAGGTTTGCACTGAATTTTCATCTGCAAAAAGCACCCATGCACCTGAAGAAGGAGAGCGTGCGTGTGTGCACATCTGCAGGAATTCACATGCTTGAATTGCGGGGAGGTTTTAATAAGGTGTCAAAAGCCTCAGAGGAATCATTAGTCTTCAAACTCTGAATTGACACCTATGATTTAATTTGAGATCTTGTTCTGCACCCAGAAATGTAGGAGCACCAGAATAGTTGTCCTAGCGCTGAATGTGTTTGAGGAAAAGCCTGGTCTTTTGAATTTTAGGCTGATATTTTAATTTATTTTTAGCATTGGGAAACAGCGTATTACAGTGGAATGAATGTTTGAACTGTCTACCCAGTGCCAAAATCCTTGCCTGTCTTTGCAGTCGGGAATAAGTCTAAATTCAGACTGACACCCTTTTTGATGGAACAATACAAACTGAATTTGGAAACAAGGGGGAAACTACTTCTGAAAGTAAAAATAGTCAAAGCAAAGCCTTTTATTTCAGTTTATGTTGAAACGGAACCATTTACACTCAGTTTAGAAAGTTTCTTGTTGTTTTGGTGGCCCGTCACTTCAGGGAAGAGGACACAGTCGTGCCTGGAGATGTCTCCCCACAAAACAGCATGGATTCAACAGGCCAGCAGCATTTATGGCACAACAGATTTTTAAAGTTCTTTTTAACAAAGCAACATGCAGCTATGGGAGGCTAAAATGACCAAACCCCAAAACTTTTCTTGTTAGTGAATTTAGAAATTATAGAAATTACAGAAATTATAGAATCTTTTTATTGTAGAAATACTTTTTTTTTCTTTGAAGGCTTTGAAATTGCCCAGCTCTGGTAAATGCCAATGACAGGTCCTATTTCCTAGAATCATAGAATCACAGAATCGTTTAGTTTGGCAAAGACTTTTAAGATCATCAAGCCCAACCATTCCCCACCCCGCCATCCCCCCCCAACCCGGCCCCGCCCCCCCCCAAACCCCGGGGGGGCCTGACAGCCCTTTGGGGAAGGAATTGTTCCCCAGGGCCAACCTCCCCGCCGCCTTCCCCCAGCCCCAGCTCCGCTGCCCTTCTCTGGACACGCTCCAGCCCCCCCAGGTCCTCGGGGAGGGAGGGGCCCAACCCTGACCCCAGCACTCGAGGGGCGGCCCCCCATGCCCGCACAGGGGCACGGTCCCTGCCCTGTCCTGCTGGCCACACCACTCCTGATACAAGCCAGGATGCCGCTGGCCCTCTTGGCCACCTGGGCACCCTGCTGGCTCCTATTCAGCCCCCTCTCGACCAACCCCCCCAGCTCCTTTTCCGCCGGGCAGCTTTCCAGCCCCTCTGCCCCATGCCTGGAGCGCTGCATGGGTTTGTTGTGACCCCAGGGCAGGACCTGTCCCTTGGCCTTGTTGAACCTCACCCAGTTGGGCTGGGCCTATGGATCCAGCCTGGCCAGGTCCCTCTGCAGAGCAGTCCCTCTGCTCGCTGTCTGGCTGTCTGGCTGTCCACAGATCAGGCTGGATCATTGCTTTTTCAGCTGCCTCTGATTGTGCTACAGCCCCTGGGATTTCCCACTGGGCCCTGCTACCTTATCTAGGAACTCTTAGACAGCACCTTTACGCCTCTATATTAAGATAAATCGTTCTTTGTTTTAGGGGCTTGCCCGTTTTGGCCTGAGCAGAATTTATGATATTTGGAAGCTCAGTCAACCCGCAGATGAACGGAAAAAATGTGAGTACATCCTTACCCTTCTCTGTGTGCGTGATCCTCCCTACAGCGGCAGGGATTTTTTTAGGGTTTGCTGCAGTAATGGAAAGCAGCGCACTTCTTGGTGGTTTATTTTACATTTCCCCGTGAAATTATCCCTTGAAAACGCGTCTTCTCAAGGGTAGTGTCGTGGGCTGTGCTATTTCGGCTGCTGCAGTGGCTGGTGTTAATACCAGAAATGCTGAAATTGGGGGGCCTGTGTCATGCAGCCCTCCCCAGCTTTCCCCTGCAATGCCTTATCGTGAGTGCAAGAGCCCAGTAAACTCATAGATTGAGATTATTTTTTTTTCCGATGTTTTCTGTCAAATGAAGTTGACTTCATTTTTCATTTGCCTTAGGCTTTTCCTGGTTTGTTTTGTTTTTAAACCCGGTGCATTGAATCTTCTGTCACATACTTTCTTTTCACTGGTGGATAGAATTCATATAAATCACACCCATTTATTCATTATTGATTCATGTAAATAATTTCTTTAAAATCTCCCTCTGCCTTGGCAGCAGCAGGCAGCTATTGTTATATACGGGCACAGAGGCAAAGGACTTGGTGAACTGCCGTGAATGATTGGTTATATGGGTGGTGTTACTGGTTCTTTGGAAGGCAAAGTACCAGGAAAAGTCCTTGCCATCTGGGTAAAAAAAAAAAAAAAAAAAAAGAGAATAATGCAGGTTGGAAGGGCCTTGGGGCTGCCTCTGCTCTGATTTCCAGCTCCAGCCGCTCTACAGTCACATTAGGGTCTTTTCAGGCTGCTCTTTTCCCTTTGATTTCCAAATATCCCTGGGGAGGAAGGTTGTGCAGACTTCCTAGGACACATGGTGTAGAAATGAGTGAGCTCGGTGGATGTTTGCCAGCTGCTCTCTCCCGAGCTCCTTAAACTTCCCTACCTTCCATAGTTCGTCAGCGCTGTATCTCAAAGCAACGCTGTTTTGTGAAACTACCTGTCCTGATGAGAGCATCAAGTTCTGATGGTGTTTTGCATTAGTAAAGAGAAAATCCCAAGTGAAAACCACCCATCACAGAGGGAGGAGGGCACCCCAAGCCCCTGCATCCCACAGCAGCGGTCCGTCCGCTGCCCCAGTCTTGCTTTCCCAAATACTTATTATGAAATTTGATTAGAATTAAAAGATGCCATTATATGTGCCTGACAAATAAAACTCATGTCATCTGCTACTTTTCTTTTCAGCAAACCTTGTTATAAATGACTCCTTTATCAGAAAATGGGAAGAAACTCAGGGCTTCCTCGGTTTAAAGGAATATGCGCAGCACGTTGATGACAAAGACCTGGAAGTGAAGATTGCGATAGTGGACAAATACAAAGAGCGGATCCCTGAGCTGGTGCGGAAGATTGAGAACAGCCACGTGTCGTGTGAAGCCATGGCAGGTAAAGGCAAGCTGTGTCTTCAAGAGAGGATCAAATTCAGGTCTTTTTTTCAATCTAGCTTCAGTGCTGAATCCACCTCGTTCTGCAAAAACTTGATTTGGATCAAGTCAGTCTTTTAGGGAGGAAGGAAGTTGAACAGCAGCTTTTGGGGTACATCTGGGACTCCAGAGGGAGTTCAGCGCAATGAACCTGCCGCCTTAATGCTTAATGTGACTTTGCTAGAGGCAAATAAACCTTTGGTCACAATATTTCCTGCAGTTGGAAAGCCCTAGGACTTTATCCTGCTTTGGTGGATTCCTGTTGTAGTTGCCCTGCAACTTGCTGATTAAAATTTGGGGAGGGGGCAAAGCAATCAAGTCAAAAATTCACCAAATAAAGAGCATTGCTCTTTGGGAGATGGGGCTGGGGCTCAGGCTGCTGACAACCAGGCATTTTCCTTGGCAGGGATGATGTCTTCAGCAGTCTAGATTCCCAATCGAGGTGCTTTGCTTCTGATTTATATTTGGGGAGCTTCTGATTTATATTTGGGGAGAAGTGAAATGAATGCAGAATGAAATAATTACATTTGACTCGGTGCCTTGTGAACTGAAAAATACCATTTTTGCTGCGATGACCTTTTTTTTCCTTCTTGGTCCCCACATGCACTGGTTACAGATTACCTAATTGGTACTGTCCACCAAGCCAAAGGCCTGGAGTTTGATACGGTGCTGGTTGCAGATGACTTTGTTGAAGTACCACATCTCAGTGGTAATTGCCAGAGAAGAGCTAACTTCGGTATCGGTAAGGGAATACCCCTGTGTGGTACCCATCCTGATCTGAAAGTGGGAAAGCAAAGCGTGCTGCCGGCACTTGTCCTGCAAGCCCGTGCTTCTCGGTGGCGTCACGTGCCACTGACTGTCCTAGTGATCGTTGATCTTGTCATAGTTCCCTTCACAGCGAGATAGGGGCGGGGGAATATTCCTGCAGTCGAGCTTGTAGGGGTCTAGCAACAGAGAAAGACCAGCTCCACGCTTGGGGAAGGCACTGCTTTCCTAAGGTGCCACAATTCATGCTTTGGAAGAGCTGGTCTCTTCCCAGTGAGCAGAGAGGAGCCTGCGGAGTGAATCTAGAGGCTGAGAAACTCCTCCCACGTCAAGTCGGTGCCTGGGAGGTGGGAAAACACGTAGCAGTGAGCTGCTTCTCCAGGCATGTAGAGTCCTGCCTTTGCCTGGAAGGGAGAACGAAGTTCATGCTCTCCCAGAGAAGCACCGAGCGTCCTCCCAGAAGTACTAGCTGAAGCAGTAGAAGAATGGCAGAGCTATTCATTCTTGTTCTCTAAAGCTCTTGATGATCTTTCTTCCAACCTAGGTACGTATCCTGAGGATGAATGGAACCTACTCTACGTAGCAGTGACACGCGCGAAGAAGCATTTGCTGATGTCAAAGTACCTGGAACAACTTTTGGCATTGGCTGGGGTAAGTGAAACCTTTCCAAGATAAGCAAATCCTCAAGCGGGGCGGTTTAGGGCCCTGATACCTGCACTCACAGCACACTGCACCGAAGCGTGGTGCAGCATTGTCCCGTGCATCCTGGCTGAGCAGCCCTGCCTGGGAGCTGCAGCAATTCCTCAGCTGATGCGTGAGTTCTCCAGAGGCAGAGCAGACGGCCGGGGAGGGCAAACTTCCAGACACGCCGCTGTCTCGTTAGGATTTGGAGTCTTGAGGCAGCTCTGCAAGCGATGGATGACATCTCGGGCAGGATGGGCTGCTGCCAATTTAAAAAGGCGCCGAGAGAGCACCCACTACCCATAAAATTTGCACATCTCTGATTATAGTGTTTGGAGTCACCCTGATCCCAAGATTCCTGCTGAGCATGGCTATTCCCTGGCTTGTGCTGGCGTAGACCAGACTAGCCGAGGTCACATTTTCTCCTCAGTTCATGCTGATGTTCACCGTGATTTCAGCAGCAAGACACGAGGTTGCAGCAGGTTTTTTTCCCACAGTCCTTGCATTTGGATGTTGTCTTCCACAAATCCTGACTTCTTATCTCTGTGTGCATGTGGAGGTTCCCTTTTCTCTGTCTGCAGTGGTTGCTAGCTCTAACTTCACTTCCTTCCTCACGAGCTGCTGCTGCCTTCTGCTTGGCTTTTGTTGTCACCAGGGGTTTTCTTGGTTGTTTTATTTTTTTTAAAAAACACCATGTCGCAAGTCACTTCCCAGTGAAAACAAAAAAACCCCACAAACAGCCTGTTCCAGTATCTCACCTCCCTCTGAGTATTGTTGTTCCTTTTTTTCTTGTTTCTTAGGAGCATTTCCTTCGGGTGGAGCTGATGAGCGAGGCTTCGAAGGACGGGGCTGCCGTCACTTGTTCTGTGCCGCAGTGCAAGGGAACGTTGCAATCCGGCTCCTGGCTGGTTGTGAAGAAGCTCCCTTTGACTCATGTACGTCCCCTCCCTGGGCCTTTTGAGATCACAGTTCTGAATCGGGAGCCTCCACAAGCCGCCCCAGTCGCTTGAGAGGGAGCTGTGCTCTGTGACTGTTCTGAGCTATCACCCTGGAGAGGGACAACCTCAGCGCCGAGCTTCAGTGGCAGTTCCCGAGCAGGGAACGTCCCAGAGCTGGATCTCATGCCCACAGCTCCCCAGCCCTTTGCTTCTGCTCGCAGGCACGCCTCATAACTGAGGGATGACTTCCCAACCGCATGATTCAGGGTGGTGGTGCAGTTCCCGCAGATCCACTCCAGCCTTGACCTCTCTTCTGAGACTAATTGTGGTCTCAGATGGGGCTGGTTTGGGGCTTTTGTTGCATCAGATCTCATTTCTGACTCCTAGAGCCTCTGCCGAAGCCATTGAACATGGTTGGCAGAGCACCTCTCACCCCTGGCAGCCAGCTGGAAGTGACAAATGTGCCTTTTGGGTCCAGTTTTCACTTCAGTCCCACCTTCTGGCTTGGGGGTTGATCCTTGCCCAGAAGGTGTGGTGAATGCTGAGTTGCCTGAGCACTGGGATCTGCAAGCACGTAGTAAATCTGGTGGAGCTCCATGTCCACAACAAGAGATAGCGGCTGGCTCCGAGCCATCAGCAGGGGACACGAGTGCTGAGGTGTGCAAAGCCTCATCCTTCACCAGCAAAAACCTGCACAGGGACATTCTGGTTGTTGCAGTTATTAAACAAGCTGTCTGTAAGGGCTTTCCTTGCAAGGGAGGTGGCAGGAGATGCTTTGGGCGCATCGTTGCTCTCTTCCCTGGACATGAGGAGGTTGCGTCCGAGGTTGGAAGCCTTCCTCCAGCCTTCCTCTTTTCTCACATCTCCTCTCTTTCTCCCGCAGAGCAATGGCAGCAGGGACGCAGGTGGCTACCTTTGCCACGCTTGCACGCAGCAACGCTTTGGCTCTCTGACACCGCTCGTCTTCATCCCAGCGCTTCAGGAGCAGCCCATCCAGCACTAACGAAGCCCGCCAGCTCCCCAGAGCCCTTGCTGCGCCCCGGAGCCATCCTGGGCACAGGACAAGGCCTGTTGTCACATCCCAGCTCCAAAATCAGGTGGATATTGGAGCAGGATTTCAGACCAGCTCTGAGAGGAACCCTCCAAGCTCTCAGCAAGGAGGTGTGAGACCTTTTCTCAAGCCTTGCCTTGCCCACCAGGAGCTGGTCGGCACGGCCTGCATCACTGCACAGAAGAATATGCACTATATATATGCACTATATATGCACTGTATCGGACAGGACAGCTTTTTTTCTGAGCGTTACTCAGGTTCCCCTGTCACCAGGTAAAAAACCCCCAGTGACCAAACTGCCAGGGTATCCCTGCTTATTCCATCGTGTCACATCTCAATGAAATCCCTCTGACCCACTTGGAAGAAGAGGAAATGCAACATTGAAAAGTATCTGAAGAAACACTTTATTCCTAGAAATGGACTTTTTCCTGGCACCTCTTTTAATGGGCAAAAACTGTCAGCTCTGGGAGGAAGTCGTTAGTCTCTCCCAGCTGAATTAGTTTTCCTTACTTGTAGCAGGGGGGTTTCCCCAGACTCTGTTTCCCTTCTTCCTGCAGCAAACCCTAACTCTGAGACGAACTGGAGAGCGTTTTTAATGCCGAAATTAAATTTGTAACAAACAAACTAACAAAAAAGCCTTAATGCTTCCTTTTTCTCTCTTCCCTTCTGTTAAGAAGCTGTCCTGAGTTGCATTCATTTACCAGCCATCGCAGTAGCAATGGGGCAAGCAGTGTGGTGGTCTTGCCAGATTGGTGTCTTCTCCCTTTGAAGACGCCATGGCTCATTGTCCCAGAGCCCGTGTCATGCAGAGATCAAAACCAATTTTAGAAGAGATCTGCTCTTGGACATGGACCCGGCGCCGTGAGCCTTGCCTGCTGGAGCTCGTGCATCCTTTTGATTTCCGCGGTTATTCATTGAACAGTAGCTGCTTTACTGGCTCGCCTTTCACTTTTGAAGCATTGACTCCAGAAAGGTTTTCCCTCTTCTGCTCACCTAAGCGTGAGCAGAAGTTCACTCAAGACTTTGGAATGTTGGATGCAACCGCAAAGCTTGGTGCAGATGTTGGACCAGGCACCTCCAGCTACCCCTTCCAGCCTCACCTGCTTTCCAACCATCCCATGGTACGTTGGGAAGAGACAGTGCCGCTGCAGGAGGGTTTGGTCCGTCACACATCCAAAGTGCTGCTTCCTCCAGCTCCAACGGTCCAGAGCAGCAGCACAAACAGGAGGACAAGACCCAGCAGTGAGGAAAAGATGTGGAAATTAAGTCATTAGATACCTACTGGTTTCCAGCTGACTGCTAAAATCCCTTTTGCCATCCAGCTTGAGCGATGGTGGCTGCCACCTTGCTGTCACCTTTCGCCTCTGGAGGATGGCAATGCTGGTGGCCAGCGAGCCCTTGCTGCTGCAGAGATGGATTTCACCCAACCCAGCTGCCGTCTGTCCCCACTGTCCTCCCCACCATCGCGGCTGCCGAGATGCCCAACCAGACAAAAAAAATCAACTGCTGTGTATGCATTATTTTATATACAATATATACAAATTTATACATAAAACAGCATCAGTATAAAGCTGCCTGTTCTATAGCAAGTGGGAAACGAGTGGATAACAACTCGTGATGGATGAAAGGAAAACGTGCAAAAGAAAATAATTCCTAGGTCATGTTATTGCCTTCAGTCTTTGGTAGTGTCTATAGTGAAATCACTCCTGCCGGCGGCACCCGGGGTTGGCGCCAAAAGTGCCTCCGAAGGATCCCTGAGCTGCATACAAGGACCGACCCCCTGCGACCGTGGCAGGATGGCACCGGCACCCTTCGCTGCGGTTGCGGGTTCACCGGCAAATGGCTGAAAGAGAGCAGGAAGGGGGTAAGGACGCAGCATGGCTGGGTCGCTCGCTCTCTGTCTGGTCACTGCTTTCTGGTTTCTGGGGCAATTTTGGGGCAAAACTGCTGTAGGGAAGGGGCTGGTGGGCAGCTGGCCCAACTCTGGCCTTGCTGCTGACCAAGGGACAGGAGCTACTTGGGGCAGGGCAGCCCAGCTTCACCCCCAGCACCCAAACCCCATCCCCTGCACCTCAAATGCCCTCTGCTGGGGCAGGCAGCCCCCAGCCCGCTCCCTGCCACCCACCAGCACCCACAGGACCACCTGCTCTGAATTCTGGCTCCTGACGCAGAACACCCACCACCACGCCACTCTGGGGTGCTCGCAGGGCTCACCCACCCCCCGTTCAGCCACATAATGGGGCACCCACACACCTTTGGGGGCTGGAGTAGTCTCATCCATGAGAGTGGCTTGGTCAGGCTGGGAAGAGCGGCCACATGTCCCTGGGGCGAGGATGCTCCACGTGGAGGGTGGCTGGGGACAGGGATATGCTCTGCCACACACCGCTGCCGCTCAGGGAAGCGTCCGGCTTTCCATCCAAGCCCCAAGCATCCTCTGGGCTGGTGGGTGCACCGAGTTGCCCGGTGGTGGGTGCTCAGCCCATGGGGAAGACGCCGGGCGGCAACATCTCCTCGTTCTCAGCAGCGGGAGCCACCATGGGTATGGCCACCACCCTGTAGTCCTGCCCCGCACGCCTGTGGAGGAGAGAGGAGCATCACCGGCACCCGAAGGGCTTTCCCTGGCTTTCAGGAAAGCACAGAGGCCGAGGACAACTCATCACAAGGGTGGAAAGACCCCACGAGGCTCGGCACACTTACATTTTCATCCTCCAGCAGCAGCAGGCCACGGCACCGGCAACCACCAGCACCACGAGCGCTGCAGGAGACACACAGCAGCTGATGAGCATCGTCCAACGCGCGGCCAAGGGCACAGCCCGGCTCAGACAAAAACAGCTCCGCAAAAGAGCCAAAACCACTTCATGCACATTCGCAAGGTGCCCTCCCCGCCCAGGGAAGAAATTTGGGTGCTGCCTCCTTCCCCCCTTGGAGTTGTTGCCCACAGCATAAACCTCCCACAGCCCCGAGGAGAGCTTTTAACCTAAAAAATACAGAAAAAAAAAGCACCCCTGCTTGCCAAATTAAGCTTTTTGCCCAGCTTACCAATGGAGGAGGCCAGGGTCTGGATGGAAACTGGAAAAGAAAAGAGAAATGGAGATTTTTAGCTGCAAAGCCAGGAAACAGGGGGATGCTGGGGGGGGACCCTCACTGAAAAGGGGGTTGGAGAGAAGGGAAAAATGCACTGAAAAAGGAAAAAAGCCTTTGCTGGTTGAAGCACAGCCCAGTTGCTATCTCCCCCAGAGAGGCAGCCTGACCTGCGGCGTGGTCTGGGGGGGTAGCAGGCAGTGGGCTTGTCCCCAGGGCTGTCCCCTCTCCCAGCGTGGATGTCTCCAGTGGTGGGGGCATCTCTGGTGGCGTGGATGTCTCCAGTGATGGCCCATTGGGTGGTGGTGGCACGGGTGACCAGCCTTCAGCTCCTGACAGCCCGGGCGTTCCTGCTGGAGAGGGACTGGAGGTTGGGCTGGCAACGGTGGTTCCTGCTGGGAAAAATGGTGTAAAACCTTTTAATTTAAAATATTAAAAGGCATGCTCCAGGTACCACCGTTATTTCAGTGCTTAGCTTTGGGCAGGTTGTGGCAAGGACCATACAGTCCATCCAGCGGCTACAAAACAGCATCATTTCAGGCAATTGAATTAATTTGATCACACAATTGAAATATTTTGCTTTCCACACCACGATGGTTGTGGTTTTGCCATGGCCGCGATCACAGCGGCCCCAAACCAACCCCTGCAGGATGCATTTGCCCCTTCCTCACCCCTCTGGGTCGTCCTCTCAGTGTGCGGCGTGGTTGGGAGCTCAGGGCTGGGAGTTAGTGGAGGTAGAGCTGGATCCCCTTTGGGGAAGACACAACACAGAGACACCGTCAACGGCAGCACCCACGCCACCCCTCACCCTCCTCTGCCACACCGGTGATGGAGGTTTCACAGAATCACAGAATGGCAAGGGTTGGAAGGGACCTCGGGAGATCATCCAGTCCGACCCCCCTGCTAAAGCAGGTTCTCCTAGAGCATGTTACCCAAGACTTTTTCCAGGCGGGGGTTGAATATCTCCAGAGAAGGAGACTCCACAACCCCCCTGGGCAGCCTGTGCCAGTGCTCCGTCACCCTCAAAGTCAAGAAGTTCTTCCTCATGTTCAACTGAAACCTCTTATGTTTCAGTTTGTGCCCATTGCCTGGCGCTGAGCACCACTGCAAAGAGTCTGGCTCCATCCTCGTGACCCCCACCCTTGAGATATTTGTAGGTGTTGATGAGGTCCCCTCTCAGCCTTCTCTTCTCCAGGCTGAACAAGCCCAGCTCCCTCAGCCTTTCCTCGTAGGGGAGACGCTCCAGTCCCTTTACCGTCCTAGTTGCTCTCCTCTGGACTCTCTCTAGGAGTTCCTCGTCCTTCTTGAACTGGGGAGCCCAGAACTGGACCCAGTACTCCAGGTGGGGCCTCACCAGGGCAGAGTAGAGGGGAAGGAGAACCTCACTCGCCCTGCTGGCCACGCTCCTCTTAATGCACCCCAGGATCCCCCCTCCCTGGTCCCCACGGAGTCCTGGCTGCTGAGCGAGGGCTTACGGATGCATTGCAGTGTGGTGTTGGTCCAGTTGGGCTTGGTGGAGCCGTCAGGGAGGATGCATTGGATCAGGTTGGAGGTACCGGCTTTGCGCTTGTAGCCCGGGTTGCAGGTGTAGCGCAGGCGGGTGTTGAGCAGCGTGTTGTTGCCCACGTCGATGTGCGCATTGGCCACGTCCTTGGGGCGGCTGCATCGCGCTGGCACTGGGCGAGGAGGGCCCAAAAAAAAAAAAAAAAAAAGATGAAGATCACAACAGGGAAGTTAGGCACCCTCTGGCCCCGGCTTGCTGTGCTGAACGGCACACCCAAGGGGGTCAAATCCTGCCGGGGGGGTGGGTATTGGTGCTGCCCCGGGGCTGGGAGAGCCTCAATCCAGCCTGCAAAAGATGGCGGTGAGATGGCTGTGCCTGTGCACAGGGGATGGAGAAGGGCAAAGCCCCGTTTCCAGCCCATTTGTGGTCACTTGTAGCAGCTCTTCCGGCTGATGAAGCTTTTTCACAGAATTTCAGCCCCCTGCAGTGACCGTCCCGGGACGACAGCCCTGGTACGTCCTGCCACCAGCTGCTGCATTTTGGCTGGGCTTGCCACCCCCTTTTTTCTCTGCTCATTTTGCAGCTGGATGTGAAAAATTCCAGGTGCTGCATGAGTCCTCCAGCCACCTTCTGGGGTTTTTTCCTGCCAGAGGCTGCAGACGGCGGCCCCAGAGGCAGCTCAAATCTGAGGATAACGTGGGCGGGCAATGGGGCAGTGATGAGCTACGCGTTATGGCTTTTCTTATCCACAGAACAGCTCGTGCTTCCCCTTTGGCCCTGATTTCAGGTTGGTTTCGCAAGGGGGTGTTAAAATTTCGCTTCTTTTCCTGGTATAATGGAGAAAGTTTCTTGGTTGCCCCAAGACCGTACCCATGCTCGGACCCCTGCCGCAGCGTGGGAACAGCTCAGCCCTGCCCCCGCTGCCAGCTCCTGTTCCCCCCAACCCCGTGAGCTGCTGCGGAGAGGTGATGTTCCAGCGCCAGGATGGAGAGTTGCACAGCGGGAATAAAGCAATATACAGCTAGGCTGGAGTGGTCCACAGCTGGGATGGAGCGATGCATGGCTGGGATGTGATGTATGACCGGGATGGAGAAATGTATGGCTGGGATGGAGCGATGTATGGCCAGGATGGAGCAATGCACAGCTGGGATGTGATGTATGGCCGGGATGGAGAAATGTATGGCCAGGATGGAGCATGTATGGCTGGGAAGGAGCAATGCACAGCCGGGATGTGATGTATGGCCAGGATGGAGCAATGTATGGCCAGGATGGAGCATGTATGGCTGGGAAGGAGCAATGCACAGCCGGGATGTGATGTATGGCCAGGATGGAGCGATGCATGGCCGGGATGTGATGCACAGCATGGATTAATTGATGCCTGGGATGGATGGAGCAATGCCCCACGGGGATGGAGCGGTGCCCAGCCAGGATGATGCACATTTGGTACGGAGGGATGGATGGTTGGGCTGGGAGTGGGATGGTGACGGGAGCAGCGTGGGGATGGGAGTGCAATGGCAGTGGGGACAGGAGCACAACAGGGATGGGAATGTGATGGCAGTGGGGACAAGAGCACGATGGAGACAGGAGCACAATGGAGATGGGAGCATAGAATCACAGAATCATTTAGGTTGGAAAAGCCCTTTAAGCTCCCCCAGCCCAACCATTCCCCTACCCCTGCCATCCCACCACTAAACCCTGTCCCTAAGCACCTCATCTGCCCGGCTGTTAAATCCCCCCAGGGATGGCGACTCGACCCCTTCCCTGGGCAGCCCCTTCCAGGGCCTGACAGCCCTTTGGGGAAGGAATTGTTCCCAATGGCCAACCTAACCCTGCCCTGGCACAACTTGAGGCCATGATGGTGACGGGGACAAGGAGCACAGTGGCAGTGGGGACAGGAACACAACACGCTCCCCCAGGCACCTGAAACACCCAGAGATAAAAATCTCCTTAATCTTAAAAGGAAATCTCCTGCCCCAATTTGTTATGTATTCCCGGAACACCCCAAGGGCATCTGCTCCGTTTTGGTGCTTGGGTGGGTCCGTGCTGTGTCCCCCAGCATCGGGACACCCCGAAGAGCTGCAGCCGGCATGCCCGGAGGGCATGAGGGATGCGGCGGCCACACGTGCTGAGCACATTGGTTCTCAGCCTCCTCTCAAGGCAGTGGTGAAATTTTTGGGAGCATTTTAAGGAAACGCCATGGGCTGGTTCACAATGTCCTCACACATGACCAGACCTGAAGCCGTACCAGAAAATAAATGAAAAGCCCTCCCAGTGCCAAGACAACCTGTAGCCACATTTAAAAAGGGAGCACAGCAGGAAATCCAGTGGGAAACATCAAAAATATCTGGGAATAACAGAGACCTGCGAGTCCTGCTTATGCCTTTCAGCTTTTAAACCTGACCTGGTCATCCTAATCGCACCAAAGCACTTTTTTCCCCAGACTGTAAAATAATCTCCTCTTCCAAAAGACACTCAAGTCCTTTGACGGCAAGACCCCAGCCTCTCTGCTCTCCAGGATCATGACCCTGGCGTTTTGCCCCATCACTGCACAGAGATGAGAAAAAACACGTGCCAAGGGGGAAAAGGGGAAGAAATCCTTGAGGTTTCACGTTTCCAGCCCTGCTGCAGCCCTGGAGATGCGTGGCCAAGATTTAGGCTTTCTTTTGCACCTCGGCAGTGAATTGGAAACAGTAAAAAACATGAAGGGATGGGGAGAGCCATGACCGTGATGAAGCTCTTGCTTCCAAGTGAGGAGATCTGCAGTACCTCCAAGCCTCTCCTCTCTCTTACTTGCTTTTTTTTATTGAAGCAGATTGATAAAATTCCCTGGATCTGGGCACTGCTGGGGACTCGCACGCAGATTAAAAATAACATCTGTCTTCTGTTTTCCTGTTTAATTCCAGGAAAGATTCTCCCAGGAGGGCCAAAAGCATCTCTGCGCTTGTCTCCGCTCCCTTTGAGCTTTGCCGGTTGAGTTTTTCCAGTGATGTGTCAGCCCAAGCACTGGAAGACTCATCGCATCGTTAGCCAACCTCCAAAACGAGTCGCGGTGCCACATACCAGCCTTCTCGGGAAAATACCTCTGGCTGCCATATTTCGACCCAAATTTCATGCACCCTGCTGATATTAAATTTCCAGGTTGGAATGCGTGCACAACATTCGGGTGTTTGGGTTTTTTTTGGATTTGGATGATTAATTCATGTTTTCACTTGGCTTTTTGGCATTCTCTGCCAGTGATCTGAAATGACGCTGGTGAGGGTGAGCTCATTGCGGCACGTCAGGAATCCTGCACACTGGGAATCCACACTGGAAAAACTTTATTATTTTTTTATATATATAAACCAAAAAAAAATTAGTTTTCTTATGATCAGCAAAAGGGCCAGAGCGGGGCTCGTTTTCTGTGAACTGTTTAAAAACCGTAAGCCAAAAAAATAGTGGAGAAAAGAGATATTTCAGAAGCCTGCGCCCAAGACCGGAGACTTCACAAGAAATGCCAAAATCCCAGAAAAAAAATTAAAACTTTTTTCATTCCACTGAAGAACATTCACCATCAATTGGTTGTGCCAGGGATGGAAAGCAGGAGAGGACGTGATGCCCAGCATGAGCAGCCGGTACCAGAGGGCTGATCCAGCAGCCGAATTAAAAGCAGTATTATTCCTGTTCTCTAACATCCCAGATAACCACGTTTTCTGCCCCAAATGATGGTCCTGATTGCATCACTGCTACCAGGAACATTATCTGCAGGTCTGGGACTGGGCCGCTGGAGGGGTATCACCTTCAGGAAAAGCTATTTTCAGCCTGTTTCTAAATGCATCTGCTTGATTTTTGCTGCTGGATTTTATAGCCCTCGCTGCACTTGCCAGCTCCTCAGAAACAGGAATAAATTCATTTTCTAGGGCATTGCAGCTTCATCAGCAGACAGGAGCTTGGAGAAAGGAGAGAGCTAAAGCTGTCCCGAACCTTTGCAATCCCTTCCAGCCTTATTTCCTGCACTTCCATGCAAATCCTTCACACTTTTCAGTTAATTAAATATTTCCTAATGGCCTTGCTGTCATTGCCACCAGCAGCTTCCCCGGGCTGTCTGTGTCGCCAGCTCCTCCACCATCTGTGCTAAGCCGTGACGATGATTTTTCCTTAAGTTGCTTTTGGAGAGGCAAGACACGATGTGACATTCCCGGTCTTGTGACAATTATCAGCTGTGGATAAGTCACAGTCCCATGGAAAACCCACAGACCCCACCCGGGATGAAATCCTGCGGTGATGAAGCTTCCATGGGTCCATCTCACAGACCCTAAAAATTGCCCTCAGCCTCCCTGGATGCTGGTCAGGAGGTGGTGTGGGCACCCGGGCAGGGAGGTGGGCACCCAGGGGTGCAAGGGGAAAGCGGGGTGCAGCCTGGGCACCCAGGGGTGCAGCACGAGTGCCCTGACGGAGCCTGGACACCCAGGGGTGCAGCCTGGGCATTCTGGGGGGTTGCACTGGGGCACCTAGAGAGAGGTGTGGGCAAGCAGGGAGCAGCTTAGGCACCCTGGGGTGCAGTGTGGGCCCCGGGGGGAGCGGGACCCGGGTGCATGGGCCGGGGGAGTGCAGGGGCCGGCAAGCAGGGAGCGGGGGGCCCCGGGAATGCTGAGCAAGCACCCCGGGGGCGGCGTGGGCACCCCGGGGGCGGTGTGGGCATGCCGGCGGCGGGCCGGGGAGCCCGGGGGCCCCTTCCCGGGCAGCAGGGGGGGCAGCAGCGGCCGCGCCATGGGCCGGCGGCGGCGGGGTCGGAGCCGGGACCGGGGCCGGGGCGGGGGCCGGGGGCCCCGGGGCTCCCGCGGGGTCCACGGCGCTGCCCCGCCGCCGGAGATGCCCAGCGTGGCCGGACCCGCCTTCCCCTTTCGCTTTCGCTTTTGACCCGGGACGACCGGGGAGGGACGCACCGCCCCGTCGGGATGGGGAGCCCAGGGGGGAGGGAGGGGGGGAGTGCGTCCCGGGGGGGCCCGGGGGGGGGGGGGGGGGGGGCTTCGTGGCCCAGGAGGGATGAGATAACTGGGGGGGGGGATGCAAAACCGGGGGGCGGGGGATGCAAAACCGGGGGGAGGATTCATTGCCCAGGGGGGAGGGGGAGGGGGGTGGGGGGGGTAGATACCCAGGGGGATGAATACCGGGGGGTGGGGGGGGAGATGTGGTGCCCGGGGGGGATGCAATTCCTTCCCCCAACCGGGGTGGGTGCGATGCCCGGGGTGGGGGGCACCTGGGGGATGCAGATACCACAGTGCTGGAGCTGGAGCTTGCTGGTCCCCAGGCAAACCTCACACTTTGATTCAAGACCCAGGAAAATCTCCAGAGCTCCTGCAATTGGACACCAACCTGCAGCATGCCTGGGACTGCGCTGCTCCCACAGGTCCTGCTTACGACAAATCCTCCAAAAACCACCCTATGACTCCTTGCTCGTGGCCTCCTGGCTTTGTCCGTCTTCAGTTCCTCTTCTGTTGACCAAAAGCCATTTTGGCTTGGCAGTGAGTATCAGAAAATAGCTTCACAATAAGTATGAAAGGGAAGGAAAAGGGCTGTTTGGAGGAAAACATTTCATTGCCAATTAGCAATTCTTCATGAGAAGTGGGTAAGTTCTCCCTCTGCCCATCGAGGAGAGAACATTAACCTCCATTCATCTCCCCTGACGCAGAAGAAAGTCACTGATGGTGGCCCAATCAGCTGAGAAACCACTTGACCCTGCCAAGTGTATTTTACAAAGAGCAAGGAACGAGACTGAAAACCTTGAAAACAGGGCGCACACGCCTGAAGGATCACGACGAGGAACATTCAGGGCCACACAGGTGAAAATGCTGCACCCGTTACAGTGCTGGGTTTGGCTGGGATGGAGTTAGTTTTCTTCAGAGAAGCTGCTATGGGGCTGTGCTTTGGATTTGTGCTGGGGACAGGGTGGATCACCCAGGTTTCATTCCTGCTGAGCAGGGCTTGCACAGAGCCAAGGCCTTTGCTGCTCCTCACTCCACCCCACCAGCGAGAGGCTGGGAGGGCACAAGGAGCTGGGAGGGGACATGGTCAGGACAGCTGACCCCAACTGACCCAAGGGACATCCCACATAATATGACGTCATGCTCAGTGTATACAGCTGGGGGGAGAAGAAGGAAGGGGGGGACGTTGGGAGCGATGGCGTTTGTCTTCCCAAGTCACCGTTACGCGTGATGGAGCCCTGCTGTCCTGGGGATGGCTGAGCACCCACCTGCCCATGGGAAGCAGGGAACGAATTCCTCCTTTCGCTTTGCTTGCGTGCACAGCTTTTGCTTTCCCTATTGAGCTGTCTTTATCTCAACCCACAAATTTTCTCATTTGTCCCCTTCCAATTCTCTCCCCCATCCCACTGGGAGGGGAGTGAGTGAGCGGCTGGGTGGGGCTTAGTTGTCAGCTGGGTTTAAACCACACCAGTCCTTTTTGGCACCCAATGTGGATCTGGAAGGGTTTGACATAATGACAGATGTGTTTGGAATGTGCCAGATCTAATTTATAGCTGTTATTGCTGTTTAGCTATCAACAGGCAGGCTCCGGTGCTTGCCACGGGGCTTGCGTGCCTTACTGCCTGTTAGAGTCCAGTGCTCGTTAGCGGCTGCTTTTTGCTTTCGCCGCTTGCTGCACTGCTGCGCCGCCGATCATCTTCCTCTGCTGTGCCTGGAAACGTTCTGATAACAGCCATGGCCATGTGCCCAGGCTGGCAGACGGCCAGGGCATCGCTGCCGTTCCCGTGCTGCCGTACTGGACAGGCTGGGACTCCAGTGGGAACTCAAGTTGAAGGGACTGTGACCTGTGGGTGAATCCACAAGGGAGCAGGACACCCCGAAGCGTCTGTGGTCATGGATAAGTCCACACCAGAGCAGGTGCGTCTAAAGTGGCCAGGTTGGCCCCAAAGGGGGGGTGGCCCAAGGAGAAGTCCATGCTGGGGCCAAAGGGGGTACACCTCAAAGCATCTGCGGCTGTGCATGAGGTCATGCTGGAGCACCTCAAAGCATGTGGCCATGGATAAGGCTCCACTTGAGCGGGTACAACCTTAATGAACTGCAGTCTGTGGATAAGTCCAAGCCAGAGCAGGGACAAAGGGAGAAGTTGATTGCAATGTTAAACACTATAACCTGGCCCAAAGGGACCAGAAGTGGAGACTGTAAGACCTTTAAATTGTTGTAACCCATTATTTGAGTTGCATGTTATGGGAATTACTATAGGAGGACCTACCTGAACCGGTGGAGGAGAAGCCTTACAAGAAGCAGTGCAAGTGCAGCAGTGTCCCAACCCAAGCTGGCTTTGGTGCCTAGTAACTTCACACAAGCAAGCACTTCTCCTGTCCTGAGGGACCACCCTAACAGATGGAGCCCAAAGTCATGGACTGAATGAACTCAGTGGACTTTTCATGGACATTTTGTGGACAGACAAGTCACAGGGTTGGTCCACAGACTAGGGGAATGATATCTGTATATTGTATCAAAGGATGGGAAGGGGGGGGGTTAATGAGGATATATTGGATAGTGTGGGACCTGAGCATGACATAAATGGTATGGGATAAGGGGTGGCGAATGTGCTGGGTTTGGCTGGGATAGAGTTAATTTTCTTCAGAGAAGCTGCTATGGGGCTGTGCTTTGGATTTGTGCTGGGGACAGGGTGGATCACCCAGAGATGGTTTCATTTCTGCTGAGCAGGGCTTGCACAGAGCCAAGACCTTTGCTGCTCCTCATTCCACCCCACCAGCGAGAGGCTGGGGGGCACAAGGAGCTGGGAGGGGACGCAGCTGGGACAGCCGACCCCAACTGACCCCAGGGGTATCCCACACCATATGACGTCCTGCTTAGTGTATACAGCTTGGGGAAGAAGAAGGAAGCGGGGGACATTGGGAGCGATGGCGTTTGTCTTCCCAAGTCACCGTTAACGCGTGATGGAGCCCTGCTGTCCTGGGGATGGCTGAGCACCCGCCTGCCCGTGGGAAGCAGGGAATGAATTCCTCCTTTCGCTTTGCTTGCGTGTACAGCTTTTGCTTTCCCTATTGTGCTGTCTTTATCTCAACCCACAAATTTTCTCATTTGTCCCCTTCCAATTCTCTCCCCCATCCCACTGGGGGAAGGGGCAAGCGAGCGGCTGCGTTAGGCTTCGTTGCCATCTGGGTTAAACCATGACAACCATTTAAGTGATAACCAGTTTTCCAGGGCTCGGTGTTTAAATCGTTGTTGATTAAGCACACTCTTCAATCTTTGTACTCTGCACAGGTTGGGATTTCACATGATGAGCATTACGAAAAGCAATCAGCAGGTTAGAGTTCACAATCAGCTTTGCCAAGAAATAACTGAGGGTAATAATTCTGGCACTTGGTAAAGTAAATAGAGTCTGCAAAGCCTTTACCCTTCTTCTCCAAGCGTTCCTTCAAAAGTCATATAAAACTGAATTGTGTCATATCTGTTTCTGGATAAGGATTTTTGTGATCCTTGTGAAAACCAGCTCTGTAGCGATCATCGATAAAATAAGCAAACTATGTGGCGAGTTTGTATTGGCTTAACTGGAGAATTTCAATGGGAAGCGTTTCTACAGAACAACGAGGTGATCAGCCCCAGTCAGCATGGGATTATGAAAGGCAGGACCTGCCTGACCAACCTGATCTCCTTCTGTGACAAGGTGACCCACTTAGTACATGAGGGAAAGGCTGTGGATGTTGTCTACCTAGACCTTACCAAAGCCTTTGACACCTTTTCCCACAGCTTTCCCCTGGAGAAACCGGCTGCTCCTGGCTTGGACGGGCGTACGCTTCGCTGGGTAAAAACTGGCTGGAAGTCCAGGCCCAGAGAGTTGTGGTAAACAGAGTTAAATCCAGTTGGCAGCCGGTCACAAGCGATGTCCTCCAGGGCTCAGTACTGTTTAACATCTTTATCCATGACCTGGACGAGGGGATCAAGGGCACCCTCAGCCAGTTTGCAGATGACACCGAGCTGGGGGGGGAGCGTTGATCTGCTGGAGGGGAGGAGGGTTCTGCAGAGGGACCTGGCCAGGCTGGATCCATGGGCCCAGGCCAGTTGGGTGAGGGTCAACAAGGCCAAGGGACAGGTCCTGCCCTGGGGTCACAACAAACCCAGCAGCGCTCCAGGGTGGGGAGAGGGGCTGGAAAGCTGCCCGGCGGAAAAGGCCCTGGGGGGGTTGGTCGCCAGGCGGCTGAATAGGAGCCAGCAGGGTGCCCAGGTGGCCAAGAGGGCCAGCGGCATCCTGGCTTGTATCAGGAGTGGTGTGGCGGGGGGAGGGGGTGGAGCCCCAGGCTGCTGGGGAGCGGCTGGGGGAGCTGGGGGGGCTCAGCCTGGAGCAGAGGAGGCTGAGGGGAGCCCTCATGCTCCTACAAGTGCCTGAGAGGAGGGGGGAGCCGGGGGGGCAGGCTCTGCTCCCAGGGGGGGCGGGGGGGCAAAGGGCTGTCAGGCCCTGGAAGGGGCTGCCCAGGGAAGGGGTCGAGTCCCCAGCCCTGGGGGGATTGAACAGCCGGGCAGAGGCGGTGCTGAGGGCCAGGGTTTGGGGGTGGGATGGCAGTGCTACGTTAACTGACTTGATCTTAAAGATCTTTTCCAGCCTAAATGATTCTATGATTCTATGCAAACTTCATATTCTGGACTTAAGTTGGCAGAATTGGTAGAAACAGGGTGGTTTTGCTGCCTAGAGGAACACTCCAATGATGGGTATGAGCCCCTGCTGCATTTGTGGTATCTAGCTGGAGAGGATCCTCCATTCCAAAAGCTGCTCCTGAGCTTCACAAACAATATTGCTCCATGTTGGCGTTTCTAGAAGTGTGACTTTACTGCCAAGGAATCCAGCAGGAGCCGGGCAAGCGGCAGGATGGGGTCTGTGCAGCTTGGGGACTTGCAGGGGATCTCCGCCGGGATTTTTTTGAAATTCAGCTCCTTTTCCATTTGGGGTGATGCTGCTGGAGGGGGAAGCACTGATGAAACCACAAAAGGGATATTTCTGCCTCAAAATTTCTTTGGGTCTTAACTTCAGGATTTCCTAACTTTTGGGAATTTCAGTTCTCGGTTTGTAACATCATTGGTGAGAAGCATTGCAAGCTTTTCCCACAGAAAACTTGTTAGATTTTGGTCACAAGCCTTTATCTGATGCTATTAAAGCAGATCCACGGAGGTGAGAATTACTTATACCAGAAAAAAATAAGCACAATTGCAACCACTGATGGAACAAGGCTATAAAATTTCCATCTGGAGGCTTGGACACAACCCCTTTAGCCTGCCAGTAACATCCCCATAGAATTTCTCGTAAAGGAAAATTAATTCTTCTCTTTTTTTTTTTTTATTCTCTGATACTGGAAAGGAGGGTGGAAGATTTGTATGGCTCTTTCTACCATCACTTTCTTGGAGCACATAAATGTCTATCACATGGGGCTTGTTTCCTTTTGCCTTTCCTCAAGGTAAAAAAAAAATTGTGCATAATATCATTTGTCTGCTGCCAGACAGCATAACAAGTTATAGGCAGGTCGTGCCACGTTGTAGGGAGCACCCTTTCTGTACATTCATCTTTAGAGCTGATATTTGTAAAATTCAGCTTGCCTCCATTTGCTATCGAAAGCTGTAAATTATGATAAGTTGGAAATCTTGACTTTCAAAGCCTTGTACAGAGCAAATAGTGCTGCATCACTGGAAAGGCTTGAAAGAAAACACATTTCCTCCCTTATAATGAATTTAGGGAAATTGCCGTTGACCTTTACAAGCGGTCGAATGAAATAGTTTGTTATAGTGGACTAAAAGCTGGGGGAAATAAAATGTATGTGAGCAGGTTGGTTTTTATTTTGCAAATCTTCTCCTGTCTGCAGGTGGCCGAGACTGTGAAAGCTTTGGCTTGGCTTTACGGTGAGTTTGGGGGAAAAACCCAGTGTTGGGAGCATGGCAGCACCACCTTGTTCCTGCTGGGGGCTGGAGGAAGGCGGCTGCTGCTCCTGGGGAAACACCCAAAGCTTGTCCTTGCTGGGAGGATGGTTGCTTTTCCTCTCTTCATCGTGCTTGGGGAAGAGTGGCTGGAAAGCTGCATGAAAGAAAAAGACCTGGAGGTACTGGTTGACAGAGAGCTGAATATGAGCCAGCAGTGTGCCCAGGTGGCCAAGAAGGTCAACAGCATCCTGGCTTGTATCAGGAGTGGTGTGGCCAGCAGGAGCAGGGCAGGGATCAAGCCCATGTCCTGGGTCCCTCCCTCCCCGAAGGACCTGGGGGGGCTGGAGCATGTCCAGAGGGGGGAGCGGGGGGGGGGCCCGGGGGCCCCGGGAAGGGGCGATGGGACGAGGGGAAACGGCCTCCAGTTGTGCCAGGGCAGGGTGAGGTTGGCCCTGGGGAACAATTCCTTCCCCAAAGGGCTGTCAGGCACTGGAAGGGGCTGCCCAGGGAAGGGGTCGAGTCCCCAGCCCTGGGGGGATTTAACAGCCGGGCAGAGGCGGTCCTGAGGGCCAGGGTTTGGGGGTGGGATGGCAGGGGTAGGGGAGCGGTTGGGCTTGATAATCATAAAGGTCTTTTCCAACCCAAAAGATTCTATGATTCTATGAAAATAAGTACTTGCAACAAGCCTCTTGGCTGGGTGCATTGCTTACCTGAAGCAGAGCCTTTCCCAGAGACCTCCTGGGGGGTGGCAGAGATGTTGAGAAGAAACCAGCTAAGGGCTCCAAGCTTGGTATTTACAGATGGTTCCCTCTAAACCATGTTTTTGGAGATGCAGTGGTATGCAAGTAAGGAGGATAGAGTAGACTATGAGCTGACTTGTTACCCCAGATAGTTATTAAAAGTTCTCGTACACTTTTGTCTTATCCTTCCTCCATGCCACGGTTCAGAATAGGATTAAGCAGATACTGCTGCTCCCGAAGGTCATCAGAGGTGTAACCACGACCTCATCAGACTTGCGTTCAGCATGTAACAACTTCAATAACATATATGGCAACAAGGATATAAAGTATTGGTGAAGCGGGTTTCCAGAATGCTGAACCCGAGCAGCCAGGCAGAGTCACGGGCTTCTGCTTAGATCTAGAGAAGCAAATCTGAGATAAAAAGTTGCCACTGGAGTCAGCAGCAAAAGAAAGCATAAAGCTGGAAGCGTTTAAGCAAGGAATTTCTTACAAAAGAGCAAACTTGTTCCTGGTTAGACACGTTTCATCCCCGAGATGTGAGATTAAGCAGAGAGCGAGTTAAGAAAGGGTTTGATAAGGAGACAGACTGCGGAGACCAGGAGCAGGGCTGGGTCAGACCAGTGTAGTGACCAGCCCTGTTTTACACCCACCTGGCCCTTGTATACCTGTTTCTGGCTATTCCTCCTTTTTTCCTCCCTGATCCTCTTCCCCTGCACACTCCTTCACTGGTTTGCAGCTTCACTAAACACCCCAATATCCAGGGCCTGAGGGTTCTCATGCACACCAATCACAAAGTCCCAGGTCACCTGCAGTATCTTGACAGCCTATCAATTAGCATGAATAATGAGGTTTGTTTCTCATCTTTAGCCTCATTATGTTTGCCCGCTGGGTTTGTGCCTCTGTATATCTTGTTTACGGCTTCCCCCTTTTCTTATTAATCCTTTCAGTGTCGTCAAGGTACAAAAATCCCCACTTTCCTTTGCATAAAACACAGGAAAATGCGCAACTGAGAAGTGTGCCCTTCCTGCAGGATAAAAGTCTCCCTGCAGCCGGCACTGTGATTTTGGGGTGGGGCAAAGGATCCAAGAGCAGGGGGGTTCAAGAGAGGTGGGGAGGTGGTGAACACAGTGAGGGAAGGGCTTGCAAAGCATCTCAAACACATCTGTGGAGCTTTAACACCTGCATGACAGCCAAAGAGGCTGTAGCGAGGTGGGGTCGGCCTCTTCTCCCTGGAAACGGATGATAGGACGAGGGGAAATGGTCTGAAGTTATGACAGGGCAGGTTTAGGTTGGACATCAGGAAAAATTTCTTCCCTGAAAGGGTTGTCAGGCTCTGGAATGGGCTGCCCGGGGAGGTGGTCGAGCCCCCATCCCTGGCGGGATTTAAAAGAAGGATAGATGAGGTGCTGAGGGACATGGTTTAGTGATGGGATGGCAGTGTAGGTTAACGGTTGGACTTGATGATCTTAGAGGTCTTTTCCAACCTAGACGATTCTATGAGTCTATGAAATTAAGACCAAGACCCTCCTCACCCCCAATAACAAAGAGTTAAGAGCTTGGCTTGAAGTACCAAACTCACATTAAGGAATTAAATTCAGAGATGAAGCAATGAACTAGTGCAGAGCACTAGGTTTTGGACAAGGAATGACATGTATTTCTGAAAATGGTAGCAGAAAAGAAGAGTAGTTTGGGAAAAGCCCCAGACCAGACTTATTTTTCATGAATCTGTATTTTCTGGAATGAGATGTCTTGTTTGAAGCCAAGGCCCATTTTCAATGCATGGATAAAAATGAAAATCATAGAACCATAGAATTGTTTAGGTTGGAAAAAACCTTTATAAATGAATACAAATTTTTAAAAAATGGGCATTTCTTCTGGGGTTAATTCCACACAGATGCGATTATTGCGTAAGTGGGCAAGATAGATAAAAATCTAAGCCATGGAATAATCACTCTAGAAAAATTATACTGGAACAGTTTGTATGGTGGGAATAATTTATTTGTCATGGTGAAGAAGAACTCAGTCTTGCAAACCATCAACCCAGTTGCCTTTAATTCCCTTGGGAGTCTGCAGGAAAAATTTGTACTTTCTGGATACAGTTTAGCTGGTTTCCATTAGAGGTCCTGCTCAGGACTAGAATATATCTGCAAAGATTTCAAGTTATTTCGTATGTCTAAACTAGTAGAGCTTTAGCATGAGCAGAAAGACAAGATGTAGTTTTGCAAAAAGCCACCAACCGCCTCTCTTGCTTCTTGTGGATAACAGAATATTTTGTAAGGAGACAAAAAGGAAAGGGTATTTAACTATTTGCAGCCATCATTTCAGAGAGCCTTGCTTTAAACTATGGAAAGAAGCCCTCTGCTCTGTCCTGCCCACTGCCTGGCATTCAGCTGATGTTGAGATTTAGATCTACAAAGCTCGGGCTGGCCTGCAACTGCCCCTTTGAACTCTGTTTTCCTAAGATGTTGGACGTAATCCTTAGTGAAGACGCTCCTCAATTTCTCCTTCATTCATGGGGAGAACTGCAGAAGCTAACGGTAACTATCTACAACCTCCCACCTTAAAATTAGGTTGGACATTAGGAAAAATTTCTTCACAGAAAGAGTTATCAAGCACTGGAAGGGGCTGCCCAGGGAAGGGGTCGAGTCCCCGTCCCTGGAGGGATTTAAAAGCTGGGCAGACAAGGTGCTTAGGGACAGGGTTTAGTGGTGGGATGGCAGGGTTAGGGGGACAGTTGGGCTTGATCTTAAAGGTCTTTTCCAACCTAAATGATTCTATGATTCTACCTTGCAGAAGGAAGGTTGCCCATATCTTGCACAAAATAGAGCAGAGTACGTTTGCAGAGATACATTTGTGTGTTCAATGAATTAACATCACTGGCAAAAATTAATAAAAAGGGATTTTGCTGCTGGACCTTAGTGTAGCCTCAAGAAAAGAACCGATATCACCCCACTTTCCAGGAGTGGGATTTTAGGATAAGAATCAAGACACACTGTGACCCGATATAATTGATGTTTCCCTGTAAACGGGAGAGAACAGACATTATGTCACGTGGACTCAGTTCGTGGAAGATCCAAATCTGTTTTCTCTCAAATATTAAGATAATATAAACACTTTCTTCTTTCACTCCCTCACATGATATACTATTCACGGGGTAATATCATGGCTTTGACAAATGGTGTTTTTTCACAAGTGGTGTCTCCAGGGCTCAGTACTAGGGCCAGTTCTGTTTAACATCTTTATCAATCATCTGGACGAGGGGATCGAGGGCACCCTCAGTCAGTTTGCAGATGACACCAAACTGGGTGGGAGCGTTGATCTGCTGGAGAGGAGGAGGGTTCTGCAGAGGAACTTGGCCAGGCTGGATCCATGGGCCCAGGCCAGTTGGGTGAGGGTCAACAAGGCCAAGGGCCGGGTCCTGTACTCGGGTCACCACAACCCCACGCAACACTACAGGCATGGGGCAGAGGGGCTGGAAAGCTGCCCGGCGGAAAAGGACCTGTGTTGGTCGAGAGGGGGCTGAATAGGAGCCAGCAGGGTGCCCAGGTGGCCAAGAGGGCCAGCGGCATCCTGGCTTGTATCAGGAGTGGTGTGGCCAGCAGGAGCAGGGCAGGGACCGTGCCCCTGTGCTGGGCACTGGGGGGGCCGCCCCTCGACTGCTGGGCTCAGGGTTGGGCCCCTCCCTCCCCGAAGGCCCTGGGGGGGCTGGAGCGTGTCCAGAGAAGGGCAGCGGAGCTGGGGAGGGGTCTGGAGCCCCAGGCTGCTGGGGAGCGGCTGGGGGAGCTGGGGGGGCTCAGCCTGGAGCAGAGGAGGCTGAGGGGAGCCCTCATGCTCCTACAGGCCTGAGAGGAGGGGGGAGCCGGGGGGGTCGGGCTCTGCTCCCAGGGAAGGGGCGATGGGACGAGGGGAAACGGCCTCCAGTTGTGCCAGGGCAGGGTGAGGTTGGCCCTGGGGAACAATTCCTTCCCCAAAGGGCTGTCAGGGGCTGGAAGGGGCTGCCCAGGGAAGGGGTCGAGTCCCCAGCCCTGGGGGGATTTAACAGTCGGGCAGAGGCGGTGCTGAGGGCCGGGGTTTAGGTGGTGGGATGACAGTGCTAGGGTAACAGTTGGACTCGATCTTAAGGGTCTTTTCCAGCCTAAATGACTGTATGATTCTATGATTCTTAGCTTCAGCCAGCAGCACGTCCCATGATGTGATAGGGAAATAAAGGCACCCTCTACCCCCCCTCATTTCAGACACCAAGGAGCCCTACTTGCTGTTCATGTTCATGCTGCTCGGAAGAGTAAAATAAACAGCTTCAATTGCAAGGCTCTGGTCCAAGCAGACACCACTTGAATTTTTTTCTACAAAAGACTGTACACAGTTATGTGAAAACAAGCATGGTGTCAGAGGATTTGGACAAATTAATCATACTTGAATAGTAATTCAAACCTTTGACTGAAAGAATGCAGCTTGTTCTGAATTTGTCTTTGCTGGACTGTCTGGAAAAGCAGAATCAGAGATACTAAATGTAATTTCTCTGCATGATTTACACAATTGAAAAACAAGCCAATTCTCTGTGAACTAGCAGACAATACTGGTCATCCCATTTTGCAGACGATGTGAATTCAAGGAAAATGTAGAGAACAGCAATTCTGAATGCTCAGAGATATGGAAAACCACTCTAAAGATGTTGGAGAGGGGTGTGAGAAAGCATATATCTCTCAGGAATGGTACAGAGGTCTCATGGCACTCCAAACTGAAAGGAGAAATTAGTAAACCCAGAAGCTCAGAAAGGGAAAGCCACATAACACAACATACTGTTAGACAGCAGAAGTCCTTACAGACAAAAATCTACCCAGAAATCCAGCTGGTCACTTTACCGTATTGCCTGTGGATAGAATTAAAGAGAAACATTTCATCCAAAACAGTAGACCTACTCTAAAGGTTTAAACCAGTCTCTAATTCTCCAGAGACCAAAATGAGGGCTGCTTTTGGAACAGATTATCCACAGTGACCTTTCAAAGGGCTCATCTTCTTCCTTATGGCCACTACCAGGGAGCTGATGGCAGATGGGACACTTGGAGGCTGAGCCATCTGACATTTCCTTGGACACCAAACCAGATAAATAAATACCTGCCACATGCTACTGCTCTGACAGTCCTAGTTGCCCGGCTGATGGCAAACCAGCTACCACTGGGGCTTTCAAAGAGATTCATATCTGTTCTTCCTCCACTCTGCTACTTCGTTCATTGGATTACAAAATTAAGTTCGTTGGTCTTGCTGTGTTAGCGAAGCCAGGACAGCTGTGGTGCATTACGCTCAGCAACTCTTGGCTGCCTCCCAGCTGGCTCCTCTTGCCACCACCTCCGTGACACCATCATACTTGTCTTCTGGAAAGGACATTTTCTGCTGCTCTGCTGGAAAGGACACAAGAAGAATGCATCTTGGCGTTCCATTTGAAATTTCCTAGAGGGGTCCAGAAACTCCCTTTTTTATTCTGTACCAAGGAGCAGCGCTCTAGAAGGCAGGAAGCCACAAACGGCAAGCCTACTGGCAACTTCAGGTGCATTTCTAACTCAGTATTTGAGGGGAAAGGATGTGTTTTATCATGTAAATCAAGCTCATCAGGAGCATTTTGCTGTGCCAGAAGGTTTTGATAGTAGACCTAGCTTTACTGGTAATGTTGCCTGCTAGATGGTTTCTAGATAGACAGATGGGTGGTATAAAACCCAAACAGATCTTTGAAAAAGAGAACCAGCAAAATTGCATTTATTTATTTTTAAGAACAAATCAAGAAAACTCACGTTAAGCAGACAGCTTAGCAGGCAACTTTGGCAAGTGTCTTACAGCACGGAGAGACCACATGAAGAGGGCATCAGAGCGATTGGCGAGATGCTTATAAACGGGGAAATAAAGCTGAGGGGACTGATGGGTAATATTGAGCATTACAAAAGACAAATGCAGCAGGGTGAGAAACGTATTTTTGGTTTAAGAGCATGAAGGAAGACAGTGAAGGTTGTGGAAGGGGACCTTGACTTGAGTAAAATGGAGGACAAGAGAGATGTTTTTTCTAGTGGTATTTTCAATGAGTACTCCTGGAAGGCTGTGATGGTACAGCAGTCTAAGCAGAAGAGGGGAAGGGGCTAAAGGAGAAATTAGCCATGGGGTTGGAAAGAAAAAAGAAGGATGTTAGAATCACAGAATCATTTAGGTTGGAAAAGGCCTTTAAGATCATCAAGCCCAACCGTTCCCCTACCCCTGCCATCCCACCCCCAAACCCTGGCCCTCAGCACCGCCTCTGCCCGGCTGTTAAATCCCCCCCGGGCTGGGGACTCGACCCCTTCCCTGGGCAGCCCCTTCCGCCCCTGACAGCCCTTGGGGGAAGGAATTGTTCCCCAGGGCCAACCTCACCCTGCCCTGGCACAACTGGAGGCCGTTTCCCCTCGTCCCATCGCCCCTTCCCTGGGAGCAGAGCCCGACCCCCCCGGCTCCCCCCTCCTCTCAGGCACTTGTAGGGAGCGATGAGGGCTCCCCTCAGCCTCCTCTGCTCCAGGCTGAACAACCTATGGAGAGATTTCAGAAGCAGCAAGATCTGAATGCAGAATGTGGGTTGGGGCTGGGTGAAGCTTGAGGCCCTCTCATGACAGGCACTATACAGTTTGTTGGTTGTGATGCTAAGGGGAGGCGGGAGAAGGTTTGCAAGCTATTATGCGGGAAAGAGAGATTCTGGACAGCATGTTTTTGTGTGAAACAATCAGCTTCAAGGGGTAATAGTAGATCGTATTAACAATGAATGCTAAATTCCCCGGGCTATGAGGTCGCTAGGGATAGAGAGGGACCCTTCCTAAAGCGGCAAAACCACGGTGAAAACCGCGGTGGCGAAAAGCACGGGGAGAGAGAGCACCCCCTCACACACACCACCCCCCCAGCCTGTCCAGGTCACCGGCAGCAGAGAGTGCCTGAGCCTGTCACTCGTAGTGGAGGGCGGCGAGGACAACGGCTGTGTCCGGTGTGACCGGGTGGATGATCTGCTCAGCCTGGTGGCAGAGCTGACAGAAGAAGTGGGAAGGTTAAGGAGTATCAGGGAGCGTGAGAGGGATAGAGACTGGGGGAGCCAGACCTGAGGCCGAGGCAGCAGACGTTAGCACATAGGTAACCTTAGCTCCTCAACAGTTACAAGCTGGGAAGATAGAATCATAGAATCACCTCGGTTGAAAAAGCCCTTTAAGATCATCGAGTCCAACCGTTAACCTAGCACTGCCATCCCACCACTAAACCCTGTCCCTAAGCACCTCATCTATCCTTCTTTTAAATACCTCCAGGGATGAAGACTCGACCACCTCCCTGGGCAGCCCATTCCAGAGCTTGACACCCTCTCGGTGAAGAAGTTTTTCCTAATGTCTAGCCTAAACCTGCCCTGGCAATAACGCCAAACGTCAATTTTTTGGTACTTCTAAGACACACCCTCAGGAGAGATACACAGATTCATTCTTTTCTCCTTTCCTTCTAGTTTTTTTCTTCGTGCCTATGTTGTGTAACGTAACACCAGTATAGTTGTGTGTCTTGTGGTTAGACACGTACATGTATGTACAGCACCCCCCACCCCATATGTTCACCTGTACGTGAAAGTAAGCAAAACTGTAATGTGTTAATTAAACAAACACACAAAACCATATTATTACGGTCAACTACATAAAAAACACACGTGTTTACACTGCATGCATATGCAGATACAAAGAGGACACAGTTCATCTGGTGCATTTTAAACGCCTTTTTAAGATGAAAAGTTCCCCAGGAATTCTATGGACCACCGGTGACCAGTCCTATTCTGAAGAGAGACGTCATGAATCCATCATTTGTGTTGCATTATAAAGGGAGCCTGCACATCTAAAACAGAGGGTGAGATTTCTTTTTTTACACACATGCAGAAAGCTTGTAGAGATAGAAAGAAACCATGTCTCTTTTGTCCTGTTTCTTGCCTTTGCATATACATGCGCTCACATGTGTGCATGAGGCTCCACAAGAAGCTGAGGATCCCCTCCCTCTTCCACCAAGCAGAAGGAGGGGACCAAAGGACGGCAGGAAGGAAAACAGGTCCCTGCTTGGGAGCAGGAATCCCCTCCGGCCTCCCTCACCTTCCCAGTTGCCCTTACACAACAGATATGGGGCTCTGGAACTTGAGGGCCAGGCAAGGATGTAGGCAAAGGTCCATCCAGGGGGTTGCCTAGGATGAGTTGGTCACCCCCATGCATTAGGACTCCCTCTGTTAAGAAAAAAAGGAGGGTAATTGTTGTAGATGATTCTCTTCTGAGGGGAACAGAGGGCCCAATATGCCAACCAGGCCCATCCCAGAGGGAAGTCTGCTGCTTCGCAGGGCCCTGGGTTAGGGACATTACTGGGAAACTCTCTGGTCTGGTACGGCCCTCTAATTATTATCCACTATTGATTGTGCAGGTTGGCAGTGATGAGGTTGCAGACAGAAGTCCAAAATCGATCAAAAAGAACTTCAGGGCACAGGGGAGATTGGTTGAAGGATCAGGAGCACAGGCAGTGTTTTCCTCAATCCCATCAGTGGCAGGGAAGAATACTGAAAGCAGCAGGAAAACTCAGAGGATTAACACGTGGCTCAGAGGCTGGTGCTGTTGGAGGAATTTGGGTTTTGATCATGGGGAGGTTTACACAGCAGTGGGCCTGCTGATGACAGATGGAACTCTGCTTTCTCAAAGGGGGAAAGGATCCTCACTCAAGAGTTGGTGGGGCTCATTGAGAGGGCTTTAAACTAGGCTTGAAGGGGGAAGGGGATATAACCAGGCTCACTAGAGAGGAGCCTGGGGGTGGCACCCCGATGTTGGGGGTGAAATCGATATCCCAGCTCAAGTGCATCTACACCAATGCACGCAGCATGGGCAACAAACAGGAGGAGCTGGAAGCCATTGTGCAGTAGGATAGCTATGATGTAGTCACCATCACAGGAATGTGGTGGGATGCCTCTCATGCCTGGAGTGCTGCAATGGATGGCTATAAGCTCTTCAGAAGGGATAGGCAAGGAAGGAGAGGCAGTGGGGTGGCTCTGTGTGTTAGAGAGTGTTTTGATTGTACAGAGCTCAATGACTGGGATGATGAGGCCAAGTGCGTATGGGTAAGGATGAGGAGGAAGGCCAACAAGGCAAATATCCTGCTGGGAGTCTGTTATACACCACCCAACCAGGATGAGGAGGTGGATGAAGTATTCTATAAGCGGCTGGCAGAAATGTCTCAATCGCGAGCCCTTGTTCTCTTGAGGACTTCAACTTACCAGACATCTGCTGGAAATACAACACAGCAGAGAGAAAACAGTCTAGGAGGTTCCTGCAGCATGTGGAAGAGAACTTTCTGACACAACTGGTAAGCCAGCCTACCAGGCTGGGCAAAACTGACCCCAGCATTTGAGGGGCAGCCTCCCCAGTGCCCAGCACAGGGGCACGGTCACTGCCCTGCTCCTGCTGGCCACACCACTCCTGATACAAGCCAGGATGCCGCTGGCCCTCTTGGCCACCTGGGCACCCTGCTGGCTCCTATTCAGCCCCCTCTCAACCAACACAGGTCCTTTTCCGCCGGGCAGCTTTCCAGCCCCTCTGCCCCATGCCTGTAGTGTTGCGTGGGGTTGTGGTGACCCGAGTACAGGACCCGGCCCTTGGCCTTGTTGACCCTCACCCAACTGGCCTGGGCCCATGGATCCAGCCTGGCCAAGTTCCTCTGCAGAACCCTCCTCCTCTCCAGCAGATCAACGCTCCCACCCAGTTTGGTGTCATCTGCAAACTGGCTGAGGGTGCCCTTGATCCCCTCGTCCAGGTCACGGATAAAGATGTCAAAAAGAACTGGTCCCAGTACTGAGCCCTGGAGGACATCGCTTGTGACCGGCCGCCAACTGGATTTAACTCTGTTCACCACAACTCTCTGAGCCCGGCCATCCAGCCGGTTTTTACCCAGCATAGCGTATGCCTGTCCAATCCAGGAGCAGCCGGTTTCTCCAGGGGAAAGCTGTGGGAAAGGGTGTCAAAGGCTTTGGTAAGGTCTAGGTAGACAACATCCACAGCCTTTCGCTCATGCGCTAAGTGGGTCACCTTGTTCTATCAACTGGCCCTATGCTAGATCAGATATTGTTTGGTCTTTCCAGCATAATACTAGTGTTAGCTAAAGAAATGCTTGTTTACACTTAGTTCAAATTATACTTGTATTGCTGATAATGGAGCAGTGAATAGCTCCAGTGTTACTAACTGCTGAATCACAGTGTAAGGAAAAGAAAAAAATAAAATATTGAGAACATTTTGGCTAGGATTTGAAATTCTGTGAATTTATTTTAAATAACAGCTATTAAATGGGAGTATTCCTCAGACTGATTTCTTCCTTTGCTGCAGCTGCCTGTAATTGAATTCAAGGTTCTGCACAACACTTGCAATCCTTTATTTAGTGTGCACACATAAACGCTGTTTTTCCCCTGGTCCTGTTACAGATCATTTTTTACTTTTTGTTACAGGGTACTTTGTAACCTGAATTTTTCAGAGCAGAGGTTGCAGCAGCCTTTAAGCCCTTTGTGGATATCTCACCTGGTCAGCAAACAATCTGGGAATTTCTGAGTGAACCTGTCCCAAAACAGTTGTCTCAGATAAAATACCCTCTGAAACAACATTCTTCTTTCCACTGACGATGAAGCCTGAGCAGGATGCCTAACTCTGAGACACCCAGCATTCAGAAAGATTAACTCTGCCCTCCTGTCAAAGGGAGTACAGTTAGCAGCCATCCACATTTTTTGACCTCTGCCTGCACTTACATACACTTCAAACAGTGTCATGTTAGTAATAATACTCTGTCTTCACCAGTTTTAATTAAACGTTGCAAGCAGATGTCCTGGCACTGAATGTGGGGATGTCACAGAGATGGGCGAGGAAGGGAATGCTGCCGGCCCCACGGCCATGGTAGCAGTGCCTCCAGTATGGCTTACCTGCAGCCGCGATTCTCCCCTGTGACCAGAAAGGTAATGAATCCCCAGATTTCTCAGTTGGATCTTGCCTTGAACTTGTGCCGAGCTGGAGAACAGCTACAACATGGAAGAAAAAGAGTTTAGTGAAATGCCAGCTCCAAATTCCTCATACAGATAAACCATTTGAAGATGCATGCTGTTTAGTGAGGTTTCAGAAACTTCTAAACAGCCTAAAGGGCTTAAATCCTTAAAAGCCACGGGGTTTTTGAATGCATCTTCCATTTGGCAAAACAAGCGTGAAGTGTACGCAGCTCTAGGTGGGAAAGAAGATTCTAAAGCAGTCGAGTAGTTGTATAAAATGGCGTTTGCGATTCTTCGCTTCTTTGCAGCGCTGCCAACCATTTTTCACGATTTAAAAATGTCTCAGGACTGAAGATGCCTAGGACAGGCAACAATACTAAAGACAGAGTATGGGAAAGGAAGAAGAGATACTTGAAGCAACTCTGGGATACTCATGACATTTTTTAGATTGTTTTCTTCTCACGCATTTCACAACTCTAGAGAAAAGACACTGAATTAATTCATCCTCACTCCAGTCTATTTGTCTTTTTAAACTGAAAAACAACTGTCTTTATCTTAAATTATTTTCTGGCATTTCTTCAGGAAAAAGTAATAACGTCAGAAATTGGCCCTGTTCCCATTTGAGTAGTTGACTAGGACATTCCTACCGAGAGAAACGGCCATTTTGCTCTTGTCTTGCTCAAAATTACTGTCTGTACTATTAAACTTTCCAGCTCAAAATCGGCTGCACCTCAGTGGCCCATGAAAAAACCATGGTTACATATAGATACCTGCACATTCCCATCCAAGAGTCTTTATAATGTCCTTGATTGTGAAAAATCCTGTGTAAAGGTAAGGAGACAGCATTATGAGCGGGAGAAGTCAGGAAACTGATGAAATTAAAATCTCTTTCATGACTGCGTTACTAAAATACTAAGAAAAGTCCAGCTTTGAAAAGAAAGTTGCATATAAATGGAATCATGATGTCATGTTTTATCCTCTCAGCTGTCTCTATCACCTAAAGCGGCTGCAGAGATTTAGCAGGATACAGGTTTCTTTTACCATGTTTGCTAATCAATCGCCTTGTTTTCATGTTATCCCTGGAGGTGGCAAGCAGGAAAAGATTTTCCTTACGGCATAAGAAAGAGCGTGCCAACCTTCCCCACCCAGTAAGTGAGGGCAGCACCGTTTCCTCCGCTAGCAAACATGCTGGCTACGCCTATGGATTAACATCCCAGCTCTGCGAAGCCATTAACTGCTGTTTCACTTGGAAGTGGCAGCATCTTAAATGTCGCTGTTGATACTAATTTGTCACCTTTCAGGGCACAGCACTCAGTGCAGGGGTAATTTGTCCAGTCCCAGGCAGCTACAGGGCTGACACAGACCAAGCACTGAACTTGGATTTTACAGATCTTTTCTATGGATGAAAGACGGCATGTTTCAGGGCATGGTCCTTCTCCAGTGTGACCGAATGAGGGGTGGGTTATATTTTCACATTACTCCTTCTCATTAAAGTTGCTGTTGCCATTGAGTCTGCATAAGAAGACAAATACCACTAAAAACTGAAAAAAAATGCCCTGGGATTTGATCCTTCAAAAGCAAATGGGCTGGAAGAAAAGTCCTTGGGGCATATTTTCTCTAGCTCAGGTGGCACCAATACTGACATCTGGAGGTCCTAGGATCAAACTTCACTGATCTGCCACCCGTGGGAGGTCGTTTCAACAGCATTAACAGAGGTAATGCGTGCTCCTTCAAGATAAAATACTACTTACTCCAGCAGGCAGGCTGGAGCAGACGCAGTACCTAAGCCCTAACATGGCATCCTCTGAAGAACAGCTGCCACAGATAAATATAATTTGGGTCAAACATGATCTAGAAAACTCCACGAGAGAGACACTAATGCCTATTAAACACAACAGTCCAGCTACGGAAATCACAAAACCTGGCGACCACTGCAGTGCTGGAGTGAGGGTGATTCTTCTATTCTGTGTGCTTCTGCTGGAGACAGGGCTGCCTCCAGGTTATCCCCTTGGCAAAATGTGGGGCCAGGAAACTCAAGGTTGGTGCAGGAGGGCAGTTCTCCTACTTCAAGGGCCTACTAACAAAGCCAAGGGCCAGGTCCTGCCCTGGGGTCACCACAACCCCATGCAGCGCTCCAGGCGTGGGGCAGAGGGGCTGGAAAGCTGCCCGGCGGAAAAGGCCCTGGGGGGGTTGGTCGAGAGGGGGCTGGAGAGGAGCCAGCAGGGTGCCCAGGTGGCCAAGAGGGCCGCCCCTCGAATGCTGGGCTCAGGGTTGGGCCCCTCCCTCCCCGAAGGCCCTGGGGGGGCTGGAGCGTGTCCAGAGAAGGGCAGCGGAGCTGGGGAGGGGTCTGGAGCCCCAGGCTGCTGGGGAGCGGCTGGGGGAGCGGGGGGGTTCGCTGGAGCAGGGCGGGGCCCCCCCCCCAAGTTGTGCCAGGGCAGGGTGAGGTTGGCCCTGGGGAACAATTCCTTCCCCAAAGGGCTGTCAGGGGCTGAAGGGGCTGCCCAGGGAAGGGGTCGAGTCCCCAGCCCTGGGGGGATTTAACAGCCGGGCAGATGAGGTGCTGAGGGGCGGGGTTTGGGGGTGGGATGGCAGGGGTAGGGGAATGGTTGGGCTTGATGATCTTAAAAGTCTTTGCCAAACTAAACGATTCTGTGATTCTGTAATTATAAAATGGCTATATGGTGCTGGTTCTTCTAAGTCAGCCCTCCCTTTTGTCTTGGTACAGGAGAGAGACGTCACACCGTCCAACAGTGATGCATTTCAGAAACATCTCAGTAGCTGCAGAAGACGCATGGCAGTGATGATCAGATCCTCACTATTCAATCAAGATAAGACAACACTGATCATAACAAACAATCCCCTTCCTGAGTTGAATTGTAACCACATGGCATTTTACACTGAAAAGCAACTTGGAATGGTAAAATACTCCTCAGATAGTCACTACACAAGGAACAAGCTTAATTTTTAAACTATCGGGAAGGCCTGTTGAGGACTGGAGAGTCACACCTCTAAGGACGGCAGTAATGTTCAGTGTGCTGGGATGTTGATTTTGAACTTTGGGCCAATGACTGTGCCATTTTGAGTGCAGCAGATCATGTCAGAGATCACGGCGGGGGCTACCCCGACCCAGGTGCAGGACCTTGCACTTTGTGTTTTTGAACCTCATGAGGTTCACACAGGCCCACCTCTCCAGCCTGGCCAGGTCTCTTTGGATGACATCCCGTCCTTCTGTTGTGTCAACTGCACCACTCAGCTTGGTGTCATCTGCAAACTTGCTGAGGGTACACGCGATCTCGCTACGACATTGATGAATATATTAAACAGCACTGGTCCCAGTACAGACCCCTGAGGGACACCACTCGTCACCGGTCTCCATCCGGACATTGAGCCATTGACCACTACCCTCTGGATGCGGTCATCCAACCAATTTCTTATCCACCGAACAGTCCACCCATCAAATCCATAGCTCTCCAATTTAGAGAGAAGGATGTTGTGGGGGACTGTGTCAAAGGCTTTGCAGAATTCCAGAAAGATGAGGTCCTTTGGTTTTCCCTTGTTCACTGTTGTTTTCACTCCATCATAGAAAGACACTAGGTTCGTCAGGCAGGACTTGCCTTTGGTGAAGCCATGCTGGCTATCTTGAATCACTTCCCCGGCCTCCATGTGCCTTAGCATAGCTTCTAGGAGGATCTATGATCAATGATTTTACAGAAATCAAACCATATCCACTGGGTCTGCTTCCCACGATCAACGAGCCGATCCCTTAGCCCTGCTACTCAATGGAGTCAACGAGAGCATGTAGTGAGGAGTGGGAAGAGGACGTGGGTTTTGGGTCACTCCACACTAAAACTGTATTAAATATAACAAGAAACCATACCCACGGACTGTGGGTTCAGTTCTGGCTGGCTGTAGGGTGAAAGTCTGAGACACTTCAGCGGTGCTACCAGGACAAGCCACTCCTGACTCATTTTTGCTGTTTGCCTTCACCTTGGCATCATCACCTTGGCTGGGGAGCTCAGCTGCCTGTGACAAGCCAGATACAGATCACATGGAAAATATATATCTAGGGTAAAAAAATAAACCAACAAAACCAATCCTGTTACTTAAAGGGGTTATGGTCACAACAGAACCTAATGCCTCCATCTCCTGCAGGCCTGGCAGCACATCATGTTATCACGTTCTTCCATTTCTTGACTGCAAATTGGAGATAACAAGAGTCTAAATGGACCTAGGCATAACTGCTCGGAGCAGGGCTGACCCTGGGGTTTTGTTCATGTCTCCTGGTTCTGCTTGCTTGTTTGCATAAAGTCTCTCAGGCAGGGAATAGCAAAAGCACGCAACGTGGTCGATGGAAGGGGACAGCACACTGTGGCTAATTGGGGCTTGTAAACACACTTCGGGGGGACTGCGTGAGAGAATCAGGCCTGTGAGCAAACGCCGTATCAGGAGAGCACTGGGGGCTATGGTGAAAATGTGGGCAGGGTTTGGCAAAAGCTGTCTTCAGGCTCTCATGTCTAAGTGAAGGAGTCATCTAGTGTAACTACAGCCACCTCAGTCTTAAGGCTTTAATTTTAAACTAGATTATAGAGGAAGCTTAGAGGTCTGGGAAGAGGCATCCTGTGGCTGTGGCCCCATCTCCAAACAGGATGCTCCGTCCATATGCAATGTCTCCCTCCCTCTCTCTCTCTCACCTTCTACTCAATACAGAAGAAACCTGGATGACCAGTTCAGACTAGATGCCTAACTTTTAGATAGATGAAGTTAGGTGAGATGAATTCCAGCCTCAGTGTTGTGGAATTACACACAGACTTTTGTTGTGCTTTAAAACTGAACTTTGGTCTCTGTGCCAGCAAAGAGAAACTACAGAACTCAAACAGCAAATCAGAAAACAACAAAGAATAACTAAAAGTGTGTGATTTACTTATGCCTCTCAGCTGGTTTCACATGATAGTTTTGGAAAACAAACCCGCGTGCATTAGGATGGCTGCGTTATTGCCTTCTCTACAGCCTAGCCTCTTTGGCCTCCATTGCTTCCCTCCTCCAGCAGTTACTCCACTTTTACTTTCTCACAGAAACACTCCCCTCACCCACACTTCCTCATTCCTGATCCAAAACCTCTTTATAGTACCTTGAACGCCAGGAGCTTCTCTCTTGTGTTAAGGTTGATGTTTCCAACCCGCCTCAGTAGTTTGGTGTCATTATCCATTCTCTTCCAGAAGACTGGTCCCAAGAGCCAGATTTGTTTTTCCTTGCTGAAGACACAACAGAAGGAGCTGACAGAGCCAAGGACAAGTTTTCCTGGGGAAATGGCTGGGAAACTTTTTATGTTCAGGTGCAGTTGAAATCCCTTCCTTTCCCACATAATCCCTGCCAGAGCACTAACATGACTCTTGAGCTGTAACTTTGATCTGAGACTAAAAAAGGCACCTGGAGCAGGTAGGAAAGCTATGATTTGCCTCTTCTACTTGCAAGGAGAAGAGGAAGCTATCTGAGTGTTTTTCAATGGTGATTAAGATCCTCAAATAGTTTTGGTCGATAACGAAGAACAATCCTGCACAGGTGTTTTAGCCCATGTATTTCTATGGCTGCTCATCCCCCTGTGCTGTCCATCCTCCTGGGCCACCATGCCTGCTATTCCTGATTTTAAAAAGGTGCTCAGGTGGGCTGTGATGGGAGTCTCCCCCCAGTGCAGGTACTGAAGCCCAAGAATAAATCTCCCTCTCTGGAAGCAGCAGGGTAAGAGCTGGACTAGGGCATTTAATAGCTGGAGAAGGGCACTTAAGGGGCTCTGCTTCACCCTAAATCAACAATCATGGAGCCATTTCAGCAGCTGGGGTTGCCAGAGACTCCAGGAGGTCTGCTTTAGCCCTGGCCTGGCAAGGAACAGGATATGCTGGACCCAAGGTCATGCAATACCCATTTGCCTAATTCTCCCTGATCTATGAAAAGGGCTGCTTGTTTTGTTATTAGCGTGATTTATTACTGTTAAGTATTCAGAAGCATAAACAAGTAACACAAAGCTATTGCTGGGACCTCAGGCTACTTTCCTGAGTCTGCTTTTTATTTCACACCCTGGGTTCTCCAAAGACAGCGATTTTACAGCTGAAGGACAGTTCTCAAAAACCTTTGCTGAGAAGCAAAGAGAAAGGCAGTATCCACAACTCCACTACCAAGCCCTCCCTAAACCAGGTGGGAAGTTACCGTTCCTTGAGAAGGGGAAAGAAGGATGGGTTGGACAAATCCAGCACCCACCTACCTTCTGCAAAGCTATTATTAAGTCAGAAGTGAACAGAAACCAATGTTTAGTTCCTTGGATAGCTGGAGGAGGAGGACCAGAGGGTGTGGGGAAGGCGAGACACGGCGTTGGTACCCCCCACACCAGTCCACAGATAATAATACATAATAAGAGAAAAGATTCTCCTTTTCCAGCCTACTACAAGCCACTCTCTTTACAAGATCTATTAAAGTCCACCAGTCATTCTCCATCCGCAGCAAAGCTGCAACCATAGAATCAGGGAACGGTTTGGGTTGGAAGAGACCTTCAAAGGTCACCCAGTCCAACCCTCCCTGCAATGAGCAGGGACATCTTCAGCTCGATCAGGTTGCTCGGAGACCCATCTAACCTGACCTTGAATGTTTCCAGGGATGGGAAAAAGATTTAATTGTGGTGAGTAAAGACACCTCTCAGCCCCCTGAATAACAGCTGCTCTGGCAGCTGTAGTCATCCTAAACCCATACAGCAATTCACCCAGCACACATCCAGCAGCAGGGACCCAGCTGTATCATTCCTTACGTAACTGGGCACCATTTAAGATCTCCATGTAATGGCTTTTTACATGTGAAGAAGCTGCATCAGCTTCACAAATCTATTTTTAAGTTGATTAAGCCAAAAATGCTTGGTCGGTTTGTCTGTCTGTCAGTCAGCCACTTGGGGCTAAACACCCCCTCACAAAATGGCGGCGCGGCTCCTTTAAGACACACCCACACCCTGGCCTGCCTCAGCCCCGCCCCCTCAGCAGCGGGAGAGGGGGCGTGGCTTGGAGAGACGGAAGGCTCCCAGCGGCCCCGAAGGGCTTAGGGGTCTGAGTGACAGCTCCGAGACCCAATCAGATGGCAGGGAATGAGGTGGGGAGGCGGGCCTTCCGGGGTAACACCCGAGGCTGTGCGGCTCGAAGGGAGGGGGGTGACCGGCGGCGACATGATTAAGAAGTTTGACAAGAAGGACGAGGAGTCCGGTATGGGGTTGGCGGCGGCGGGGAGGGAGCTGGGGGCGGGCTCAGGGGTGGGAACGCGGCGCGGCACGGCCCTGAGGGGAGCGATCGTTAGGCGCCCAGCGCGCGCCGCGGCCTGTAACGGCCGCTGAGGTGAGGGGGGGTAACGGCCGCTGAGGTGAGGGGGTAACGGCCGCTGATGAAGGAGGTCCCGTCCGCTTTCTGGTCCTTCGGAGGCTCCCCCGGCCCTTCAGGATGGTCTTCGGGCTCCAGGGCCCGCCCCAGGCCTCTGAGGCCGCGCTCGGAGGGAACCAGATCCCCGCAACCCTGCGGGCTGCAGCTGGCGGCCTCTTCCCGCCCTTGCCGTTGGTGAGGAGGAGCGGTGCTTGCAGGGCGTGATCGGGAGCCGCACCGCAGCCTGGTAGCGGGGCAGCAGCTGTCCCCACGCGCAGGGCTTGCGGTTTGGACTGTGTCAGGAGAGGCAGCGTTCAGGTACCCGGCGGGCGGAGAAAAAAAGCCATCACGTTAGGCATAGATGTGGCGAACGAAGCCATCACCTGCACGTTTTCGCTCCACAAAATCGTCTGGAAGTTCACGCTGCCTGCAGTAACTGATGCCATCTTGAATTTGCTGTTGCTGCTGCTCAGAGGTCTTCTGAGCTGCAAGATGTGTCCAGCTGGGTTGAGTTTCATTTCATTCTCAGTTTCCTTCTGCTTGGGATGTGAGAACTGAAGAATAAATGAACTGAAAAAACCCAAAACCCTAGCCAGGGCAGGTTTAAGTTAGACATTAGGAGAAATTTTTTCACAGGAAGGGTTGTTAAGCATTGGAACGGGCTGCCCAGGGAAGGGGTCGAGTCCCCGTCTCTAGAGGGATTTCAAAGCCGGGCAGACGAGGTGCTTAGGGACATGGTTTAGTGGTGGGATGGCAGAGTTAGGTTAAGGGTTGGACTTGATGATCTTAAAGGTCTTTTCCAACCTAAATGATTCTATGATTCAATGAAAATGAAAAATTACTGACGGAGGAAAAGGGTCAGAAGCAGTAGTGAGGATTTGGAGCAATTTCTGTGGCTCTGAGAGGTGGTTTCATTGCGTTCATGGGTTGGAAGGCTGGTCTCTGTAAGCTACTGACAGAGAAGTCATCTCCAAGAAATTAATTACTTTCAGCGGCTGGATCTGGGCTGTTAAAAGGCTGAGACATTATAGTATGGAGGTAGTCTAGTGTTAATGACTTTGTGATGTTCAGCAGCCAGACTGTTCTGGAGTTTGCTGAGTAGCCCATTTTAGCCGTGCATTGATCAATATGCTTCTATTTCAGATCCTGATCAGCAGCTCTGTCCTGGTGCCTTCAGTGCTTTCTGTGCCTGAAGGAATAAAAATAGGGGGACTGGGGTGGGGGGGAAGAGTAAATAGTTTTATATAAAGGGAGTATTAAGGCAAAGTAAACACTTTCTTCTTCACCTTCCAACTATGTGGAAAGTGCCCCTCCCTTTTTTTTTTTTTCCCCCTGTAACTCTGAATACTTAAGAAAGCGGATTCAAAGGTGTTGATGAAGAACATTAGTTATTCCAAGAATGTCACTGTAGCATTGAGGTGGTTTTGTAAAGTTTCAGGGCTGTTCCTGCATGTTCAGTTCTGTTGGGTTTTGTGAGGAATGCATTTCCTGAACTGAGAGGTCTCTTTTGTTCCTCAGGTAGTGGCTCTAATCCTTTCCAGCATTTGGAGAAGAGTGCTGTGCTTCAGGAGGTATGAATAATCATCGTATAATACTGTTTAACTCTTTGTTTTTCTTCAGCAAGCGTTAGCAGCTTAAGGAAGTTTTACAGTGCGGCTCTGGGGGAAATGTGAATGGCTAAATGCATACAGTTAATTTAAAATCACAGGGATGTAAATTAAGTGCACGTGAAGTTACTTTATGAGGGTTTATATATGGTAATTGGGTTATATGTGGCTTCCATGTGGACATACAGGATCTTGGGGTGCTCTTTCTGAAGAGTTGATCTGCCTGTTTTCCTATGCTACGGTGTAACGGGTTTTTGTGTTTCTCTTTGTGTACTCCAAGAACGATTGCAAGTAGTGAGGCAAACGTGTGGTTAAATAATGGAGAATTTTGGTGGGTGCAAAAAGCTGCAAGTAGGAACCTAATAATTTAAATTTTGTGTTCCTACAGGCTAGTGCTAAGTAGTGTTTGGGCTACAGATGCTATGGAAAAAATTAAATTCTTATGCTTTTATTCTAAAGTATTTTTGCTAGGTCCAGACGGTAAACTGAGTCGTTCTCTGTTCAGAGTGCTGCCCATCCAGCAAACTCAACATGCATGAGCTGAATGACAGGAATGTGCTTGCTGGGACGCATTTTTAGAATGAGAAAAGTTATAAGCTACTTGGTTGAAAACAAATCGTTTTAGTTTTTATTGTGAAAGAGAAATTATTGCTGGGTTACATTGTAATACCATATTTATGCTATGTTTGTAGGCACGTATCTTTAATGAGACCCCTATAAATCCACGGAGATGCTTGCACATCCTTACCAAGATCCTTTACTTGCTGAACCAGGTAACTGTTATCATTTCTTCCCAGTCAGAATGAATATTCCTGAGGCTGAATTCTGATAACTTTCAGTGTGAAAGTTTTATACCTCTTCCTGTCAGATTTGGGAGGTAGCTTTTACAGAGATCAAAAGTTGAATGTTTACACTGTAGTATTACGTTCTCCCTTCCAATTTTGTCACTAAGGTGAGTGAGGGTATGTGTCACTCAAGCTTCTAAATCTTTTTAATATGTGCCAGGTGAGAGCTGCTGGTTGGTCTGCGGTCACCACAGCACTGGGCAATTAAAGAGCCACTTGTGTTTGCCCAGCTAAAGTAGGAATAACTGAGGTGAGCAAGGAACATAGGCCAGGAAGTGAGGAAGTGGAAGTGTGATAAGGACAGAGGTTTTCTTCAGGTATCCACACAGATCAGGTTTCCTGCATGCCAGGCAGGATTTCATGTAGAGTTAAAATCAGTTAGGAGGGACCTATGCTGTTCAGTCTTAACTGGCATCAGTCATCTTTAAGTAAATTCCATTTAAGCAAGGGAGTTCTACTGGTTAACAAGCACGACACAAAAATGACTGCTGGCACACTAGTGTCAAAAGAGGGAACACAGGCTACTTGTCAAACTATTTCATCGCCATATCACTGTGGATGGCATTTGTATTGAAGCCAAAGATAGCAGTGGTAAACTTGGTATTTACTCCCTAGGAAACACAAGGTGAGGGAGAAACACGAGAAAAAGTCTCAAAGAAAAGATTCTGGGTGTGTGGGTAGGCATTATAAGTGGTGGCTGAAAGGTGGAGGCAGCTGAATAATGACAGTGTTTTTTCTTTCACTTCTTGCATGCTGTTTTCAGGGTGAACACTTTGGAACCACTGAAGCCACAGAAGCTTTTTTTGCAATGACCAGATTATTTCAATCTAATGATGTAAGTACCTAGTGTTTACCACTTGCTGTCTCCCTGGTTTTGTCTGGATTCGCAATAATTACAAAACAGTTGGATGTTGGGATGTGGGAGGAGAGTGAGGCGAGTATCTCAGAGAACAAGCTCTGCATGCAAACTACTTGCTGAAGGCAATTCATGGTTTGGAAACAAATGGCTGAATAATAACATAGGGTTACTTCTGCAGGTTATTTTTGGTAGTGGGGTTTTTTTCCAAGTTCAATTACTGGTGTAAAGAATGTGAATAATGACAGAAAGCCTTAATATACAAATCAGTATAATTCTATGACTGTTTCTTACACATGCAAATAATCCCCATCTGCTTAACTTGGAATTTGGAAGTTGCCTGTACACCAAATACTGCTATTCCCTAGAACAGCTTGCTCTATTCATGAATCAGCATGGAGTCAAGGGATGAGAACATCCTAAAAATGCTGGATTAAACGTTGCCCAATGTGAAGTCCTTCTGATATCTTTTGCGGAGAGTGTAAGAGATCAGAGGAGTATGCTTCATGTGCTGGATCTCATTAATTTTTGTTAAAAATGAACTGGCACTTCAGGTTTTTAGAGATTTGGCTGAGGAAGGTTGCACCCATAACCGTTTAAAGATGGAATGAAAATTTTGGAAGTACAGACACAATGTTTGAGACCTTTCTCATATCCACATTTTAGAAAGTAGTTTGGTTGGGTTTTTTAAATTTAAATATGCTAATTGCTTTCAAAGAATTACAGTGTCGGTGCTCTTTGTGTATTTCTATTTTACAATAGCAAAGAGATCAGAAGTTGTTTTTTTTTTACTGATAATTACGAGACTTCTGAGTACAGACGTGATGTATCATTTCTTTCATAACTAACGTGTGGATTATAGTCTTATCATTTTGCAAGATGTATATCTCTTCTTCTGGTTTGTTTGATGACAGGGAGTAAGGCTGTTAGCCAGTTATCAAACGTGCTTTTATTTTTGTGCTTATGACTTTGTATAGATAAGGGGAAGAGTGTGTTCTATTTAAAAGTTTATTTAAGTTCTAAAACTTCTAGGAAGTGTTTATTCATAATTGCCTTTTGAGTTTAATAGTTCTCTGCAATACACTTCCACAGCAAACCCTTAGAAGAATGTGTTATCTGACTATCAAAGAGATGGCCAATATTTCTGAGGACGTCATCATTGTCACAAGCAGGTAGTAGAACCTACAGAAAACGCGGTATCAAAGCTCTGAAACAGGAAGCTGCATCTTAATGTGTTTGGTTTAGCTGCTATGGTTTTGTGTAATTGTGCTCTATAAAGGATACAGCAAGGGAAAACAAATTGTTCCATGTTGCAGAGTATGTGTCACCATATGAAACGTTAATTCCTTCCTACTGTGTTATTAGGCTTTTATAAAAAAGCAAGAGGCTTGCCAACAGTTTATCTGTTAGTTGCTACTTTGTTTTCTTGGGTTGTTGTTTTGTTTGGTTGGTTGGGGTCTTTTTAATTATTGGTGCTTGTTGGTTTTGTGAAAACTTAGGCTGTGACTTCTGTGTCACTTTGCTGTCAGAACAATTAGGGAAAAGCAGGGCAAAGCTCCGTTCAGCCTGCCAACTGAACTATCAATTTATTTTTTACTACAGAATAGACATTACAGTTGTGAGAAAAAAACTGGATCTGTGGCATGTGCAAGTGATCTTTTTATTTTATATTCTTCTAAAGCTGTTCAGCAAACTAAACTTTGCTATTATCTAACCCAAAATTTCGTGTGATAGAAGGAACACCACCACTAAGAAGGAGAATGGCTGAGCTAAATAAACCAGGCCTATGGTAAAGCAATATTGTGGACTACACATTTTGCAATTTTCCATAGAATCTGACATTAAAAATTTTCAAATAGCTAATTATTAAGAAGTTGTTTCTAGCCAATACTAGAGTTTAGCAGTTATGGGGTAGCAACTAAATGAGATGAGGTGAATGTCATAAAAGGATCAAGACATCAAGGTATTAAAGAAATGTTAACAGGTTGTCTTTCATTATTTTAGTTTGACCAAAGACATGACAGGGAAGGAAGATGTATACCGAGGCCCAGCCATCCGAGCGCTCTGCAGGATCACTGATGTAAGTACAGATCACATCACTGTTGGGGGAGAGATGATGAGTGTATTTAAAACAGAAAAACTACTCTTTTGCACGGTGTATTCTTATAGCAGTAATGGAACTGCTGCTTTAGGGAGGACTGCTCTAAAGCCCTCTGCAGATGTGAGGAACTCTGTGGAGCTGTAGCACTGTAAGCTTGAAGTTAGAAGGCAGTAGCTTTGGAGACCTAGTTTCTGATCTGAGGTTGCCTTGCTGTAGACTTCGATCGTGTCACTGAACCTTCAGGGCTGGGCAGCTGATACTCTGGTCTCCCTTGCAGAAGTATGCATTTTCAGAATTAGTTCAAGATTTGGATGACAAGCTGTCCGTGAGCTAGCAGTGTGCCCTTGTTGCCAAGAAAGCCAATGGCATCCTGGGGTGCACTAAAAAGAGCATGGCCAGCAGGGCGAGTGAGGTTCTCCTCCCCCTCTACTCTGCCCTAGTGAGGCCCCATCTGGAGCACTGTGTCCAGTTCTGGGCTCCCTGGCTCAAGAAGGATGAGGAACTCCTGGAGAGAGTCCAGAGGAGGGCTATAAAGATGACGAGGGGACTGGAGCATCTCCCCTGCGAGGAAAGGCGGAGGGAGCTGGGCTTGTTAGCCTGAAGAAGAGAAGACTGAGAGGGGATCTCATCACCTCATACAAATATCTCAAGGGTGGGGGTCACAAGGACGGAGCCAGACTCTTCTCAGTGGTGCCCAGGCCAGGCCAAGGGGCCATGGGCACAACCTGAAGCAGAAGAGGTTCCAGTTGAACGGGAGGAAGAACTTGTTGACTGTGAGGGTGCCCGAGCCCTGGCCCAGGCTGCCCAGGGGGGCTGTGGAGTTCCTTCTCTGGAGATCTTCAACCCCCGCCTGGCCGCTGTCCTGTGCCCCCGGCTCTGGGTGAGCCTGCTTGAGCAGGGGGGTGGGACTGGATGATCTCCAGAGGTCCTTTCCAACCCCTGCCATTCTGAGACTTTTTTTTTTCTGAGGGCCTTTTGAATATGCTGAGCATATATTTTTGCCTTTATACTGCTCTGCCTGTAAAGTATTGACACTTTTCTTTTTCCTTTTCCTAGGGTACGATGTTACAAGCCATTGAGAGATACATGAAGCAAGCCATTGTGGACAAAGTCCCCAGTGTGTCTAGTTCTGCGCTGGTGTCTTCCTTAGTAAGTAAAGCAGTAGATTATTGTAAACCTGTGCATTGTGTTGTGCCTGGGAAGGCTAGTCTGCTGCATGTGTAGCTCTGCCTGGCTTCCGTGGTGTTCTTTCATCTCCTTTTCCTTTGATATGACTCTTCTTCATCTCCTCACTGGAAAATAAACAAAAGATAGTAGCAATGGAGTTCCCTTTGTCTCAAGCAGACTCTTGTCTTCTCAAACTCCTTCCTTAACATTCTGTTGCTCAGTCACCTCTCTGTGCAGTTAGTCTAGAACATTAATTTCTCTGGGCAGGGGTTTGTCTGTTTTGAAAAGTCAAGTACACTGATGACCGTGAAAGCGCTTACCAGTTTGAGAGAAAGTAGAAACAACCTGTTCTGTGCTGTGGAGGATTGAACACTGGAGACTGAAAGAGCGTGTGAGTTCTGTAACCGAAACTAAAAGCAGTCTGCTTTGTGCTCTGCAAAAAAAACAAATCCATGAAACTGCTGCCCTGATAAGACTGCAAATCAAGATTATTTTTGCTATAGGAGGGCTAGCTGTAGAAGTTCACTCTGTTTTTTCTCTCCCTTGTTTGGGAGAAAAGGCTGGAAAAGATCTTGTTAGGTTACTATTTTTATTAGAGAGGAGAGTAAAAGTGAAAGCATGGTAGTCTGAGATGTCAGAAAGGGAGTGGTTTATAGGCGCATAGAATAAGGAGACTGGCTGCACTGGTAAATCAAGAAGGTAAGCAGGAAGCAGGAGGTCCAGCTGATGAGGCAGACTGGAGCCTGTGTTAGGACCCTGAGGGTGCAAACAAAGCTGTATCAAAGCTGACAACTGCAGTCTTCCTGCTGGACTAACCGTGGGCAGGTGGATTGTCCCAGTATTCTTTTCTGTCCTGTAAACAAAAACTCGCCGAGTTACTTTTCTCTTCATTGAAACAAGGGCATCCACACAAACTCTGTATTCGGGAGTTACTTTTTGTTACCTGTAGTATGCAACAAAACCCTAGATTGTCTCTAAGTCTTTAAACTTAAAAACGGAAAACAAGACTTGCGGTACTTCACTGTGCTTCTAATGTTAGTTTGTCTGCAGTCTCAATTTGTGGCTTCTTCCAGCATATGATGAAGATCAGTTATGATGTAGTCAAACGGTGGATCAACGAAGCTCAAGAAGCAGCTTCTAGTGACAACGTCATGGTGCAGGTATGTTTGAGGGGGGTTGTCCCAGGAAGCTCTAAATGCACTACAGGGTTTTAATGGTATTCTGTGAGTTCTTAAGATAATCTTAGAAAAGTAACTGTTTTTTCTTTTTCCCTTATTCTTTTAAAAATAAGAATTGGGACTTGGGGGAAACAACTCAACTGTTTCAAAAAATCATGAGTTTCTCTATGATCCCCGTGCAAGATTCTTAATTAAGAGTTGGTTCTTTAGTGCAGGCCTCTGCCCTTTCCCTGCAAGCCTTCTGATAGCTGCGATACCGCTGGCTGTGTCACAGTAGTCGTTGCAGAAGGACTTTGAATCTGAGTTTTCAAAAAGCTCCCAGAACATCAGCATCTCTTGTCTTGGCCTTCAGAAAATTTGCTACAGGACCACAGGGATTAGCCTGAGCATCAGCAAGATATCCATATTAGCAAAATCTTTTGCACATATGTTCCAAACAGCTGTTCTGACATTAATGGGGAGAAAAGGGAGTAAACTAACTTCATGGCTCTTTTGATCTTCAGAAATATGTTGAGGCTGTCTTATGTGGACAGGAAGGGGAAGGAAATACTGCAGATCTTTGTAATTTGTCAGGAAGCTTGGATCATTTGAGGTTAGGATGTATTTCTGCTAGGAAACTGTGATTCTTAGCTCTCTTCTATGTCTTACAGTCTGGCTTTTCCAGCTGCAGTGTGTATTCAATACCTGCACATCTCTGTTTCTGATTTCCTAGTACCATGCTTTGGGGCTGCTCTATCACCTCAGAAAAAATGATCGCCTTGCGGTTTCCAAGATGTTGAATAAGTTCACTAAATCTGGACTGAAATCCCAGTTTGCGTACTGCATGCTGATCCGAATTGCAAGCAAACTCTTGAAGGAATCTGAAGAGGGGTGAGTAGGAGGCAGCATGTGAATTACAAAACTAATTATAGTTTGAGGTAAACAGTAACTAGGGAATTTGCTTTTTTGTTTTAAAGTTTGTGATAATGTACATGCAGATGGAGAGAACGGTAGTGTTAAAATGCAGGTAAAAACAGAATGCTAGACTGAACTGAGCAGTGGCATGTGTGGCAGTTGTGTGGTGGGGTTTGAACTTTTGTTTTGGCACCAGACCACCAAAACTTAGCTGAGAGTGGCCCCCTCACTACAAGAAAGATGTTGTGTTGCTGGAACATGTCCAGAAGAGAGCAATGGAGCTGGGGAGGGGTCTGGAGCACAAGGCTGATGGGGAGCGGCCGAGGGACCTGGGGGTGTTCAGCCTGGAGAAGAGGAGGCTGAGGGGAGACCTTATTGCCCTGCACAACTGCCTGAGAGGAGGTTGTAGTGAGGTGGGGGTCGGCCTCTTCTCCCTGGTAATGGGTGATAGGACGAGGGGAAATGGCCTCAAGTTGCACCAGGGGAGGTTTAGGTTGGCCATTGGGAAAAATTTTTTTCACTGAAAGGGTTGTCAAGCATTGAACGGGCTGCCCGGGGAAGGAGTCGAGTCCCCATCCCTGGGGGTATTTAAAAGCTGGGCAGACGAGGTGCTTGGGGACAGGGTTTAGTGGTGGGATGGCAGGGTTAGGCTAACGGTTGGCCTTGATGATCTTAAAGGTCTTTTCCAACTTAAATGATTTTATGATTCTAAAACTGCAGAATAAGGGTTTGTACTTTGTCTAGTTAGATGCATTTCAAATGCAGTAAGGATCTACTTATGTTATGGGGATATAAATAAAAGGATCTCTCTTATTCTGGTCTTGCACTAGCAGAGGAGGGTATGGTTACCTGAGAAATTCACTTCCTGATGGAATTCTTTTATCAGTGGAAATTTTTGTTAATGCTGTGTGATACGTGATTAATAATAAAGTCTGTATTTCTGGAGCGCAACATTTCTAGCTTGAAGAAGATGATGTAAAGATGAATAGAACAGTAAATAGAAAGCTTAGACCTCAAGTATGAGTTGAGCAATACAGTGGTGTCGGAAGCATGATAGCCAGTGCATTAGCTGTGCTTTCTGTCAAGTTCTCAGAAATGTGGTATTAGTGGTTTGTACGTAATTCAGCGTGGTGCTGTGAAATGTCTTCTGTTCGTAGCCATGAAAGTCCACTGTTTGACTTCATTGAGAGCTGTCTGCGGAATAAGCATGAAATGGTTATTTATGAAGCTGCCTCTGCAATCATCCATCTCCCAAACTGCACAGCCAGGGAGCTGGCACCTGCTGTTTCAGGTTGGTCACAGAGTCCTTTGTATCACGGATGCAGCTGAAAGAAAGGGTGGTAAAGCACATCGGAGACTTTACAGCGTAACTAAATTACTGGACTCAAACCCTGAATTTTCCCCAAGTTAGAGGGCTTTTGGATGAGAAGCAGCTTGATTCCTCTTTCCCATTTCACCCAAAACTTTAGAGAATGGGCACTGGAGGTGGCACAGGGTGATGCTTGCCTTTTTCCAGCTGCAGGAAGCTGGGGTGGGAGGGAGGGAGAACTCAATAGCACAGAGGGGCCACAGACGACTACACAAACCACCTATTATTGATAGAAGATGAAAAATGGGAGGTTTTTTTTAACTTGCTGGTGAAGCTAGTGATAAATTATGAATAGAGCTGCATGAACATTTAGCAGCATGTAGTTGACTGTGAATTCATTAGACTTTTCCCTCTACTCTTTCTTTGAAAGAGACCATATCTGGTTTTCTACTGCGGTGAATTCAGACTAAACTATTTGCACCTCTCGATACTGAAGTGCTGGCACAAGGCAATTTCCCTTTCTTCATCTTGTGTGGCTGTGAGGGCTCTCCCCAAACATTACTGGTGCCTAGAGTTGCAGTACTGGGAGCTGGTTTTTGTTAAACAGTCTCTACTCTGTAACGCTTTGTTGTGAGTTACTTCTGTTGATTATTTTTTTTTTATTATTATTATTTTTCAGTGCTGCAGCTCTTCTGTAGTTCTCCCAAACCTGTCTTGAGATATGCAGCTGTACGGACCCTTAATAAAGTGAGTGCTTCCAAAACCTTCTAAACAAGTGTAAAACTCTGAGCAGCAGAGGAAGCCAGACTTCGGTGCCTAATGGTGTGTTACCTGAAGTAGAGCAACTGCTCTTGTGATTACTGTATTTGGAAACACTCCCTGTCGGAGAATTGGCTTTTCCATACCAGATCTCCTGGCGTGACAGAAATATCTTCTGCGCTCAAGCTACGTTTGCCCGTTTCTGAACCACAGGGCTATAACAAGCTGTAGTTGGACAGCTTGTGAGCTTTCAGCTGTAAGGAAGCAGAGTCCCGGATATTTAAGACTACGAAAAGTGTGAATAGGATGTGTGTGAAGGAAATAACGTTCTGATTTCAAAGCTGCACACTGCTACAGACGCAGTTTCTGACTGTCAAACCCACAAGCTGTAACTTAGATTTAGAGGAGTTAATTTGAAGCACTGAAACAAAAGAACCTGAGCTTTGATTGCATCCAGCAGTCCTGTGATGTAGGTTTAGTTGTGATCCTTGTGGAACAGAGCTTGAAAAACAAAAATGGGTTTTAATCCTTGCCCCATCGAAAGCTTTGGGTTGTAGAATGTTATTGCTCTCGCATAATTTGTAATTGTATTCTTTACAGGTAGCCATGAAGCATCCATCTGCAGTCACTGCCTGCAACCTGGACCTGGAAAACCTCATCACTGACTCCAACCGCAGTATCGCTACCCTCGCCATCACCACCCTGCTGAAGACAGGGAGTGAGAGCAGTGTAGACAGGCTCATGAAACAGATCTCTTCCTTCGTGTCAGAAATATCAGATGAGTTTAAGGTGTGGCATTGGAGGCCTCTGCTCTTTCCAGCTGCAGGTTTTTCTCCCATTCTTTTTATGAAGCTTTTCCCATTTGCGAATCCTTCAGTCACTTAGTCTGATAGAGCAAAGCCAGCCTGAAATTCAGAAGGTGTAGTCCTCTGTTTTCCAACTTAAATATACCGTGTTGTTTCTTCCCACCACTCCAAGAAAGGACAAATGTCGTTTGGTGGATTACTGGCTCCTCTGCAGTATCCTGCAAAACCTTGTACTGCCTTCTGGTTACCTCTTTGGAGCAGAAGAGGGATTTTGACTGTTCTGATTGAGTCTCTCTCACTTCAGTCTGATACATAGTTAGGAAATAGCGTGAACTGTAAATTTCTACCTAATTTGTCAAGTTTGGTCACTATGAACTCTGGTAGTAACTTGGTTAAGGATGCTAGTTCACTTATACCTGTCCCTTTTACACTGTGGAGTTGCCTTTGAGGAGCATAGCACGTCTCTACAGAGTCATTGTCTGCTAGTGTAAAGTGGTTTTAAGTTCTTGTTTTTATGAGAAAAGGAAATAAGTATTACACAAGTTTAAAATTGCAAAAAGTTTTAATGGCAAAATGTAACTAGTTAAGTTAGAATTAGGTCAGGATCATCACTGGGCAGAGGAAGCAAGGGGGAAGCCTTTGAATTAATGTTGTCCATCCTAAAAGCGTGGCCAGCAGGTCGAGGGAGGTGATTCTGCCCCTCTACTCTGCTCTGGTGAGACCTCACCTAGAGTACTGCGTCCAGCTCGGGAGCCCTCAGCACAAGAAGGACATGGAACTGTTGGAGCGGGTCCAGAGGAGGGCTACTAAAATGATCCGGGGGCTGGAGCACCTCTCCTATGAGGACAGGCTGGGAGAGTTGGGGGTGTTCAGCCTGGAGAAGAGAAGGCTGCGGGGAGACCTGATTACGGCCTTTCAGTACCTAAAGGGGGCCTATAGGAAAGATGGGGAAAATCTTTTTAGTAGGGCCAGCTGTGACAGGACAAGGGGTAATGGTTTTAAACTGAAGCAGGGTAGGTTTAGACTGGATATAAGGAGGAAATTCTTTACAACGAGGGTGGTGAAACACTGGCAGGGGTTGCCCAGAGAGGTGGTGGAGGCCCCATCCCTGGGAACATTCAAGGCCAGGTTGGATGGGGCTCTGAGCAACCTGATCTAGTTAGTGGTGTCCCTGCTCCCTGCAGGGGGGTTGGACTAGATGACCTCTAGGGGTCCCTTCCAACCCAAAACATTCTATGATTCTAGGAAATTACAGTCTCTCTAGCAGAGCCAGGTCTTGCAGCATGCTAGCACAAGGTTGTTAACACCTTTCTGCTGAGAGTCCACCACCTGATTTTTACCCTTCTTGTACATGAATTTAATCTATTGAGGTGACAACTTGAGATAATGAGAAGCCTGTATTTTTCATAGAAAAATAAATGCACACGACTAATGTCCTCTCTGTTGTTTTGCAGGTAGTGGTAGTACAGGCTATCAGTGCACTGTGCCAGAAATACCCTCGGAAACACAGCGTCATGATGACCTTCCTCTCCAATATGCTCAGAGATGATGTATGTTTGAAACTTTCTTTGTGTAGTTATTGGCAGGCAGCTCTGATAGGTGGTACGAAGGGTCTCTTATGTCAGTGGGTACACAGCAGTGATGGGGTCTGACTGATTACCGAGCCTTTGTTTCTCTCGTGGGTCAGACCTGTCTGAAATGTGCTAATGAATTAGAGCTGGTACATTGAAAACTGATCTGAAGATTTGGTCAGATGATGTGCCTGTTATGGGTCAGCGGGGACTGGGAAGACCCTGTTGGGTTATCCGGCACGCCTTTTCTCTTTATGTACAAATGTTTGGTTTCTTCAATGGAAAGAAGTAATTGAAGCACGAGGGGAACTGAGCAGCACTGTGGTTTGAGCTCTGCCTGCCAGGTCAGTGTCCTCGATTTTTCATTCCCAGGGTGGCTTTGAGTACAAGCGAGCCATTGTGGACTGTATAATCAGCATCATTGAGGAGAATCCTGAGAGTAAGGAATCGGGCTTGGCTCACCTCTGCGAGTTCATTGAAGACTGCGAACATACTGTCCTAGCCACAAAGATCCTGCACCTGCTGGGGAAAGAGGGGCCGAGGACTCCATCCCCATCCAAGTACATCCGCTTCATATTCAACAGGGTGGTGCTGGAGAACGAGGCTGTGAGGGCTGGTAAGTTCAGCTCAAATGCTCGACAGTTTCGTGTCTGAGCTCTGCTACAAATCTGAGGCCTGAAACTGGGTCTGGGGCTGGGAGGCAATGGTTACTCCACAGGCACTGTGAAGAGTAACTCTTCCATGCATCAGCTGTGAAGGTGATCTTATCCTGCAGTGTGTTTAAACTCTTTACATCATCTTAGTGTCAGCACTTGGTCCTCCTGCTTTGCAGAACATAAGCAATATATTAGCTTCTAGTCCCTTCTTTGACTGTTACCCAAAAGTCAAGAGGTAATACATGAGGAGGGGATGTTGCTGCTTCCATAAGAAGCATAACAAACTATCATCCTTTTATATGGAAATCTCCCCTCCACAAGATAAGGTTTCCTCCTTGGAAGCATGTTGCAGACTGATGCTTCCTTCCTGCAGAGCCTTTACAACAAACCCTTTAGAGTGTTCAGCCTTTTTTCACATTTGAGATTTGGCATTGTAGGGATATCGGCATCAGCTTGATCTCCTGCCTGTTAGAAGAGGAAGTGTGGCTGGGAGAGAGGAAACAAAATTTGGCTCACAAATACAGCATGGTCTAGATTGCATTTGATTTTTTGGTGACAGCTCTTTTGGTCACAGTTTCCTGATTGTGACCTGGGAGCGTGTGAAGAGCATCCCCCAGAGAGCATACACTGTATAGAAACTTTGTTGTTGTAAAAATACGGATTCTTTTATAACCACCAAGGCCATAAAGCTTGTACTGCCTTACAGAACTTTCTCTTCTTTCTGTAGGTGTGATTTCTTCAAGCCAATGCTGAGCTGAAATGAGATTAGTTTGGACAGGGAGCTATAAGTGGTTGCTGAGGGGTTTCAGCTCTTTGCAAAGTTACTGGATGCTGTCTGGCCCCCATCAGCACTGGCTGCATGTCATCCCTGTGTGTGAAAAACAGATTTATCTGGGGCTGTGAGCTACAGTTAATGACAGAGGGGCCAACAACTGGAATGAGCCACGGAGCTTGAACTAACCTTATCTGTTAGAGACCTCTCTCGGGACAGAGTTGCAGGGCTGTTTAGCTGATCTTGTTCTGTTATTCCCTGACACGAAACTATTTCCATTGGAAAATATGGAAATAGTTTATTCTTTCTATAACACTAAAAGGTTTATGGTGTGGAAGTGAAAACCTGTGTAAATTGGAACTTCAGGACAACAGTATGCAAAGCACTCTGCATCTGACTGTGAGAATGTGTTTGTGTATAGCTTGAGCACCTCTGATATCTCCCTGTTGTCTTCTCCAGCTGCTGTAAGTGCACTAGCGAAGTTTGGTGCCCAGAATGAGAATCTCCTTCCCAGCATCTTGGTCCTATTGCAGAGGTGAGTGGGTATGGCTGTTGTTGTGTTTGTGCTGAGCTTGTTGGCGACACTGGGCAGTCTGGCTCCACAGAAGCCGCAAGGCCAGACCACATCAGAACTTGCACTGGGGTTATCACAACATAGCAGTAGAGCAGTTGGGAAATGGCTGTCTTCTGCCCTTCCTTCCTGGCTGAAGGGAAGCGTAGTGCTGCTGGAGATAAACAAATAAAAGATGTAATTAGTCATGAAAACATCTGATAGTAATCTGGTCTGAGACCGTTCCTCAATGGGTAATAAATCTACAGTGATTTAGTACATTTTTTGCATCCCTTGAAGCAAGAAAATACATTCCCATGTTACTCATAAATAACTTTTGTCTATGGTTGAGTAGTGATCTCGGGTGTTCCCATTTCACAGGTTTGTGTCTCTCATTAAGACCATTCAGCCTCCTTAAATTGTCTGTACCATAAATGTCATGGTCTTCATTTGTGTAGCACTATAGAGTAAAGCTATGCCACATCTGACTTCTGAGGAGAGAGGAGTAATTCAAATTATGAAGTGCTTCGGGCAGAAGGCAACCTCAGTGTAGGTGCAAGTGAATTACAACGGCAAGGAGTGACTTGAGTAATGTGGGAAGGGAGGGGAGTTGCTCTCTTTACAAACCACCTGCTATATTTGAAAAACTGGGTGAATACTTCAGCGCACAACCATTTTTTTTCAGTCTGAAATAGAAAGCAGCTTTAAGATGTTCATCTTTGTAATCTATTTCTTCTGCTTTTGTTCTGTTGTGAAAGAATGCTATTTAAAAACAAAACATTGCAACTACATGGTGCCCATCAGAATTATTAGCCATAAAATGCAGGTGTGTATTTTATAATCTAGCAAGTGTGCATGGTGTTAACAAGTCACATACACGTCTTTTAATCTTAATTTTCTCATGTAACACTTACATATAAATCTTAAGTTAAACTTCAACTACTGTGTTATATGAACACTTTTTTTTTCTCCTCATAATTTGTAAATCTACTGAGGGAGCTCAGACGATCATTGCAGTATCAAGTCCAATCTTGTCAATGCCATTTTTTAGCTCAGCTCTCATGATGTCGTTACCTGGCTGATTGCTGTCCTCTTGTCCCCCAAAACAGGTGCATGATGGACAGCGATGACGAAGTACGGGACAGAGCAACGTTCTACTTGAATGTACTGCAACAGAGACAGATAGCTCTGAATGCTGCCTATATTTTTAACGGTCAGTGATAGAAAGGAACAAAGTTTGAGCTGTTATTTCACATTCTGTATTGTGGGTGGGCTTTGTTGCCCTAAGAACAGTTTTCTGTAGTGTAACTTGGGTCAGAATAACTAGAAAGGATGGAACTGTGTGGGTTTTTTTAACCCTAGCGCTTTGCTATGAAGTAATTACGCTGAGAATGGCAGATTTGGCAAAATATGGGAAGGATCGTCTAGGAAATGGAGCAGGAGTATCAGTTGGGCTTTTTTCATCTTTGCCTCGTTCACTTGGGACAGTTTTCTTCACCTTTGCTCCATCTTCTCCATTACAAAGTGAGGATGACGCATCTTGTTGCCAGGATTGGTTATAAAAAGGTTTTACGGTCTGTAGTTCAAAGTTCATGCAAGCAGAGTATTTAACATATTTAAGACTGTTGCAAGAGGACTTTTCTCAAGTGAACTGTTTAGACTGCAGTACCCTCTGGAACAGCAACTTCCTGTGTCATCTTCAGAGCAGTTTTTTTTAATATATTGAGTATCTTGAAGTACTTAGCATGTGTGTTTATGTTTACTGAGAAATGAAAGTGCTTTTACCAGCTTTTTATTAGTCAAAGTCCAAACTGTATCTATCCAGCTGTAAACCCTAGATTCATCACTCTGCAGCCTGACAGGCTACAGAGAAGAGCTCTTTAAATAATCTTCCTTGTTTATATCTCAAGAGGAAGGTGTAACTGAGACACAGGTAAGTTTTTCAGACTCTGGCATCTTGTTTTGGTGCAGTGGGCAATCCAAAATTCACACTGTTCATTTGCAAACCCTCTATCGTAGTGCCTGTAGGCCTCTTGACAGTTCCTGCTATTAAAAGGGAATTTTTCTGCCTGTGCTTCCATTTTGCAGGGTTGACTGTCTCTGTTCCTGGGATGGAGAAAGCCCTGCACCAATACACACTGGAACCTTCTGACAAACCTTTTGATATGAAAACAGTTCCACTGGCTACTGCACCAATCTTTGAACAGAAAGCAGGTAATGCTCAGGCTTCATTTAAATCAGCTGTAGGCAAGGCTATAGGCGTTCAGGTTGCCGTAATGATACTTGATGTCTGTAAACTGGCTGCTGTCCTAGTAGGGTCAGGCCAAGACTAGAGATAGCTCAGCTGAATGCCATACAGGTTACGGTGTCGCTGGCTTTGCAGGAGCAAACCTGCCTGATCTTCACAGATAAAGGAAGATGGGTTGGCAAGGATGTTATTTGTTCTGCTAATCTTCTTATCAGAGAGGAGTTTATACATCATCAGAATTTTTTTAGTCCATAGACATTTGGAAAAAGTACATTCCAGAAGCACTTGCATCACTTCACTGACTTTCTTCCATGTTCTCACACAATTCTTGCATTTTGACTTAGAGGAACTTTTTAAGAAAAGGTTTGGTTGTGGGTTGTTTTTTTTTTTTTTTTTCTCTTCCAGCTTTTTTGCTGGCTATTATGGACTAAATTGTGGTTTCTTCGTCATTACTCAAACATCTCTTTTCTTTCCTTACAATCCAACATTGCCTGCCAGAAAAGATATTTCAGTGTATGTGAGGAACCAGGCTGGTAACAGTTTGCAGCACAATGCGTTAAACACTACAGGTTAAGGAATTTGTAGTGGAGATACAATGGCATTTAAAACTCCTGTGTGGTGCAGTTGACAGCATGATGTCTTTTCTTTTTTTCTTCACAGAGATTGCCCTAGTCACCAGCAAACCTGAGAAAGTTGCTCCTTCACGTCAGGATATATTTCAAGGTATGAGAGAAGATCAGTGGGCCTCCAGCACTTGAGGTGTTGGTAGGATTGCCACAGGTTAGGCGGGAACAAGGAATGAGCCTGTTGCTGAGTCTCTGTCACCTTTTCCTTTCTGCACAGAACAACTGGCAGCCATTCCAGAGTTTAAGGGCTTGGGACCGTTATTCAAGTCTTCGGAACCAGCGCAGCTCACAGAAGCAGAAACAGAGTATTTTGTTCGTTGTATTAAACACATGTTCACAAATCACATTGTTTTCCAGGTAAGAGAAGTTAGGTGCTTTTGCCAGAGTGCAATAGGAGTTGGCCCTTAATGATGCCTGGCTGTAGCATAAACAGCACTGTTGCTGTGCCCTGGAGGGGACAGCTTCTTTCTTATGGGAGTTGCAAGGTAGAGTTAAGAGGGTGTGTGATCAAAAAAGCATGGGGTTTATGATCCCATCTGTTAAAGAATTCGAGGAAAATTGGAGAGAAAAGCCATTTAGTGACAATGGCAGGCTTGATCAAAGATGTGGGGTGTCTGCTGTATGCTGTGGAGTATTGTAGCTGATTTGGGGAAAATTTCTTGATTAGAAATGCTTCTTCTGTGTTCAAGTGCTTTTCAATTTATTCTTCTGCAGTTTGATTGCACAAACACGTTAAATGATCAGCTGCTAGAGAGGGTCACTGTGCAGATGGAGCCCTCGGATGCTTACGACGTGATCTGTTGCATCCCAGCCCCCAGCCTGGCTTACAACCAGCCGGGCATGTGTTACACCCTCGTCCAGATTCCCCAGGATGACCCTACTGCAGGTACCCACTGCAGGGAGTAGTTCTGCATGACAAATCCCTCGATCAGTTTTTTGGAGAACAGATAATAAAATGTTTAGGGTGTGGGATTTGGCAAGTGCATACTGAGATAGTGGCATGGGATGATTAAAAATGGGATGTTTAAGAGGATTGGAGAGCGTGCAGGTAATACAGGGGAATGAATTTATTATCTTGAGTCAATGAAAGGAGCACCTTTGAAAATATGGATGTTTGGTAGTAGTCGGGAACAGAATTGGTAAAAGGAAAATACCAGTAGGCAAAAAAAAAAGATTGGTAGTTTGGGCCTCGACATACCTGGCTAATGCAATTTTTCCTCTCTTTAGATAATTAGAAATGACTATGAAATATAGGAATGAGAGAATTTCTTGGGCATAAAACTTCCCTTTCTTGCTTTTATTAGTCACTTAAAAGAAAATCCAATGGATTTGCAGTTGGTTTAACATAGCTCATCAGCGGGGCAGATTTCTTGGTTATAGCTTTAATGCTGGAAAAGATTGGAATGAGTGTGAATTCCTTGAACGGTGGTTTCAGATCATAATCCACTTGTCAGAAACCCTTGCAGGCTTTCTCCTGGTAGCTAACGCTGACTGGATTGCACTGTAGCACTTTGCGGTGGACCTGTGCTTGTTACACTGTGGCCCTGGCATACTCCTACCCTGAAATCTCTTTTGGCCTTCATCTTAGAGTCTGGGGGGAAATTTTATGTGAAGTTGAAAAATTCTCTGACTATGACCACGTCACACCTTCTGGGGAAAAGCTAATGAATGTTTTTTCCACTCCCTTTTTGGGAAGTGAGGGCTCAAGCAGGAGAAACTGCACCACTAACCTATATGGGCTTTTCTTCTCCTCCCCAGTTGCTTGTACTTTCAGTTGCACAATGAAGTTCACTGTTCGAGACTGTGACCCAAACACAGGCGTACCAGAAGAAGATGGCTATGACGATGAGTATGTGGTAAGTTCAGGACTGGTGTGGGGTTTTTTCTTGTCACTAATTCTTGAGTACATGTGGCCATTGGGTTGATGGTTTCCTTTCAGATCTGAAGCCAGCCAGTAGGAGAGAATGGCAGGCCTGTCTGAAACACCATTTCCAAAATGTGGCAACTTGTAACTTTAGATATTTCATCAAAACCTTGCCCCCAGTAGCTTTAGTGTCCTATGGAGATTTGTGGGGAGAGATAGGAAGAAAGGAATAACTTCCACTGTCCTTTTTCCAGAACTGTTAGCAAATCTTTCCCTCCACCCCAAGCATTTGCACTTCTCTTTATTGTATTCAGTTTTTTTATCACTGAAATACAAGTTAGATCTTGGGAGCGTGCCTGCCTTTTGGACTTGGAGGAAGTAAAAGCTCCTTCTGGATGCTGAGAAAGTCTCTCTCCTCAGATACCCAGTAAGGACTAGAATGGGCTTTGACTCACAAAGCCCCATTTTCTGCTCTCCTTCAGTCTCTCACGTGTTTTTGTGTAAATGTGTTTGGTTTTTTTTTTTTAAGCTTTCCAGATGACCACCATAAGTAATTGCTGTTACTACACGTACCTCCTGAAATATAAAGCCAGGCATGCCAGAGTCATCTTGGCAAAATGCTGCTCTGTCTCTTCACCGGGCTTCCCCTTTCTAAGATTAGGATTGTTTCTATAACTGGCAGCTGAAAATCTCCCTTACTTTTCTGTCAGTTGGAAGATTTGGAGGTGACTGTCTCCGATCATATTCAGAAGGTTTTAAAGCCGAACTTCGCAGCTGCATGGGAAGAAGTGGGAGATGACTTTGAGAAAGAAGAAACCTTTGCACTTAGTTCAATTAAAACCCTTGACGGTGAGATGATTTCTCCTCTTTCATTGGTGACCCACATAGTACTCCTGATAAATCTGCCATGCTGGGGATATATTTAGTGTGGTAGGAGGAGAATTTGGTGCCTTCCAACATGACATTATGCGCTAGCAACAGGACTTTGTGTTGCAATGTTGGGATTATAGCAAGTGGAAGTTTGGCAGTGCTCCCTTGCCTGGGGCTGGTTGAAGGGAGGAGGCTGTTAAGACAGCAGAAGGGACGTCGCAATGTGGGTGTGTTGGTGGGGCTGCAACCAAGATAATGAAGGGAAATGCTCAAGCCACATGGGTGCTTAGACAATGTTCTTTAATTGCAAACTCATTCTCACAGAAATCTTGGCACCAACCTGGAGGTAATATTGGTTTTTTTTTACTTCAATCTCTGAATGCAGAAGCTGTCAATAACATCATCAAGTTCTTGGGCATGCAGCCCTGTGAGAGATCAGATAAAGTGCCAGAGAACAAAAATTCTCACACGCTCTACTTAGCTGGTAAGGATTCATGCTACTGAACTCCATGTTTCCATGTCCCCACACAGAGGTTTTTTGGGTTTTGGTTTGCTTTTTTTTTTTTTCCCTACTAAATGAAATGGATTAGGAGGTTCTGCTCTTGTTTTGAGAGGTTTTTTCTCTACAGAAAGCTGAAGCGAACCAGTGAGTTGAATGCAGCTGGTACTAATTTGGAGCTTGCTGTTGTGGGTGTACTTAATCTAGGCTTTGAGTCTCTCCAGATGTATGTATTGTACCTGTTAGGAATGGTGGTGAATCCTTTGAATGAAGAACTTCCAGAGCAGATCCCTAACTAAATTCCTTGCCTGTAGTTAATCTCAGAAGGGGGTTCCTGGGACCATCTAGTTTTCAAGATTCTGTCACTAAAGACACATCCTGAATTGGCCTGCAGTACCTGCAACTTCTTGTTTGATGACTGCACTCCAGGCTTTTGGGCAATCCCTGGAAGTGCTCTACAGAATTTTACTGCAGTTGTTAAAGCAAAACTGCAGTGAACATGGCACATCATGGTCCAACAGAAGGGTTGGATCTCAGTTCAGGCACAGAGTTGGTAACTCCGGGTCTGTCTGCGTAGTGATGTTGAAGTGGGACTGGAAGTGGCTCATCCTGCAATCTGGATTGCCTCCGGGAGTGCCACTTCCACACCCTCTAGTAGAAGCATAGGAGGACCATTCCTCCCTTAATGGCAAGGGCACCAAGCCAACAGACTGCATCTTCATGGAAGAATGACAATATGCGTTGCCTTCAGAAACTGGAAGTGAGCTTCAGCCACCCACTTTCTGGTTTCTACCTATTTAAATCAGCCTAGCACTCTAGCAGCACTCGCCGACTCTGTTTAATTAGGACAGTGTGTTACCTTCAGTCTTGGCCTCAGGAGCTCAAGGGATTTGGGGGTTTTGGTATTTTTTTTTGTCATTTTCTCTCTCTCTGCAGCTGGCCATAGGTTGACTCTTATCTTGCAGTCACCGGGTTGTTGACTCCGGGATTAGGACAAGATCACTGAGCCTCTCTTGCAGTAATCTCTCAAATGTTGCTTTGTCCCCAGGTGTATACAGAGGCGGCTGCGATGTGCTGGTAAGGTCCAGGCTTGCGCTAGGAGATGGTGTGACCATGCAGGTGACCGTTAGAAGCAAGGAGGAAACGCCTGTAGATGTCATCCTGGCTTCTGTAGGCTGAGTGCTACAGTGCATCGACTTGTGGTGGAAACCTCCTTTGCAAGCACTGGTTGGGTATTTACCGGATATCAAGCAGCCTGTCTGTCCTTCTGCATGTAGTTTTTATTCCTCAATTTGGTATAAATATTTTGTATGAGTAGTGGCAATATTGGCTGGCTGGTACTGAGCCTTTCCCGTGTCCCTTCCCTCATTGTCACTTACACATTCCCATCTAACTTACTGCATCTCTGGCCACTTGCAGTAGAGCAGGGAAGATAAAAGATGCAGGTGGTAAGAAAATGGAATCAGACTTTTGTCAAAACTGATTTTTATTAACAGAAAATAAACACTGGTCCAAGTGGTGGAATTCTATGAATTACTGTTAATAAAATAGAAATTTCTTGTTCTAATTCTGTCTGCTTCAGTACAGAAAAAGTAGCCCATAATGGCTGTTTACTCAGCAGAAGCCCCTTATTCCTAAAGGGATGCTATTAAATTTCAAACTTCAGCAGTTAAAAACTACCTGCAGAGTCTGCCAACCTGCAAATTTACAATTTCTTGATGATTGTCTCCTCTGTTTCACACAGAAAAATCAATGTACAGAGAGAGAGATTAATCTTCACCTATCATGGCATACTCAATTCTCTGAGTCTTACGTCAGAGAATACCAGGTAACAGTGCAGCCTTTTCCTGGGCTGAAAGATGTGAAACATCTGGTATCAAAAGTTGGGAAGAGAGGGGGAAGGAGGGACCTTGCAGTGACTTCCTTGTGAGGGAACTTCTGCGTCTCTCTGCTGACAAATTGGTGTTTCTTTAGTTACCAAGTCAGGGTGAGGGAGGACGGAATACTATTTTAATGCTAATTTAAACACCTGCCCCAGATCCCGGTGGCTGGAATACCTATTGCTCAGAACACCTTGACTTTTCCTAGTGCTGGTATTGCATATTCAGCTTGCTCTAGTAAAATGGGTGCGAGCCTTCCCTGGTAGACCCGAGTGCTACAGCCAGGCTTCAGTGAAGCTCCCGAGGTAGTCCCAGAGGTATAGTGGCAGTGAGTGGCTCTGCTTGTTGAAAGTCAGAGAAACAGGGGATGAGGTAAAAACTTGAGGTTTAGCGCTTGCCTTTGGGTAACTGGCCATTAAAAAAAGATCACTGAAGACCCCTATCACTGCAGGAAAGATGTTGCGTTGCTGGAACATGTCCAGAGGAGAGCAACAAAGCTGGGGAGGGGTCTGAAGCTCCCTGCTGGGGAGCGGTGGGGTGCTGGGGGGGTTCAGCCTGGAGCAGAGGAGGCTGGGGGAGCCCTCATCGCTCCCTACAAGTGCCTGGAGGGGGGCGAGGGGCACCGGCCTCAAGTTGTGCCAGGGCAGGGTGAGGTTGGCCCTGGGGAACAATTCCTTCCCCAAAGGGCTGTCAGGCCCTGGAAGGGGTCGAGTCCCCAGCCCGGGGGGGATTTAACAGCCGGGCAGAGGCGGTGCTGAGGGCCAGGGTTTGGGGGTGGGATGGCAGGGGTAGGGGGGCGGTTGGGCTTGGTGAGCTTAAAGGGCTTTTCCAACCTAAATGATTCTGTGATAATTACAATGCTTAAACACCCCTTTATGGGTGCAGAGCATCATTGCCTAGACTTTGGGGGATTTACAGATCCAGCTCTCCTGGTGTATTTAGTGTTGGCAAACTCACCTTCAAATTCTTCAGTCCTGCCAAGCTGGCCGGGTATTACACCACTTAGCAGAAGGATATAATTTAAACTGCCTGTGCAGCAACTCAAAAAAAAAAAAAAAAAAAAAACCCCAAAAAACCTCAAACCAACGTCCATCTTGGGAATATGTGCATCAACCCTTGGCTGCTAGTGCTTCTGTCTACCTGTGGCATGCAGCGTAGCCTAGCTGTGAAGGCAAGTAAGGACTCTTGAACTGATACAGGTGTTCGTAGGTGTTCTGCCTCCCCTGTTCTCCCTTGAGCCCTCCTGGCTCTAAATATAAATACAGAGGCTCGTCAAGAAGCAAGGTGAGCGCGGGGCTGGAAGAGCTGTAACTCTACTTAGGTTGTGAGTTTTGTGTCTGCCTCCCTGCAGGATGATCTTTTTCGCTGTTCAAAGGATTTAACTGCATAAACACAGCAGTTTGGCAGCCGAAGATTAGGGTGTTAGTGCAAAGTGTTGGATCTGGAGACAAAATCAAGGTTTCTTCCTGCCCCCAAAGCCTGACTCATAAACAGAGTGTGAGAACTGAGCTCCAGCAGCTCAGAAAGAGTTGATGAAGTTCAGATACGCATTCAGGAAGCCTGTCGGATCCTCCAGCTGTGGATAGTGGCTAATGTGATCGTCCAGCACAGACACTGTCGACATGGGAAGCACCCTCCTGTTGGAAGAACGCAGCAAGGCTTAAGCACAGGAACCGCAGCAGGCTCAGCCCACAGCCAGCCAGACGCTACCAGTGAGGAGGACCATACCCTCTTGCCCATAATACAGTTTTGGGACAAAAAAGCCTGTAGCAGCTACAGCTGACGACTCTTCCAAGTGCTGGAGTTACTTCAGGTTAGTTTGGAGGGGAGGCCTACCTCAGTCAATGAATCTTACCTCTAGCTGATGCGGTTTTAAAATGCGTGATTGATTTGACTGAGAATTGTGACTTTGAGGCCTCAAATGGGGAAGTGATTTCCAAATTGCAGAAGGCTCCAACTGAATCACCTGGCTGCATAGGTTACAGGTGGGAATTAAAAACAGCCTCCATGAAAAGGGAATTGAAGGAAAAGTCTGAGACGATCTCGTCAAAATGAAACCCTAGTTTGTGACGGGTCTTGTCTTACCTGTAGAGCTGAAGAAACTCTGGGTGCGGATTCACGGGGTCCAGGGGCCCATAGATGAGATGCACTGCAAGAGAGAACCACAGACAGAGCTTTTATACCCAAGGGCGTCCCCAAACTAAGCCAAGGAGACCTGTTGCAGACATGTTCCCTCCACACGGAGCTTGGGAAGCTTTCAAGCAGAGCACAGAGCAAACCTGCTGAAAGGGCTCTTGCTTCTCTGCCCTGGGCTCAAGTTCAGCCTCTAACCAACCTCCTGCAACCACCAAACTTTTCCTTGAGTAGTTGCAACTTCTCTTGAGCTTGAAAAGTGCTTTGACTTCCCTGGGGCAGCAGCTGGAGAAACTGGAGGCTGTGAATCAGACTCTAAAGGAAAGTTACCTGTATTCCGTGGAACATGCTTTTTCCTCTTACCTTGACAAGCTCCCAGCTCTCCACTGTAGCTGAGCCTTAAACTGGAGCAGGAATGTTTGGTACACCCTGCACAAACTGGATTTGACCAACATGGTCCTCATCAGAGTAATGAGAGGCTCCAGCCATCAGTGGAAGGAGCCAGCACCACCCTCTAGTGCCTGCAGGTGAGGGGGGGCGATTCCCAACATCCTGACCAGTAAATCAAAGAAAAGAGATTCCTACTCACGTGGGACAGAGGTGGACATCAAAGCCCCAACCCAGCGGTCTCTGTGCTTCTTTCTCTGGTTTATGTACTGCAAAATACTGAAGAGAAACCTGTTGTTACACAGCGGATGGTGACTCCGGGTGCTGCACAGCTTGGAAACTGCTCTTAGGGCAACGTCCACCTCTGCGATGAGACCAAGGTGGAATCTGTGTCTCCCACCAACTGCCTCCTTGGGGCAGCAGCAACACAAAAATCAGTCTGCTGACCATCCCCGAGCTTAACAAATTGCCTAAGGTGTCTTTTTTATTTTATTATTTTATTTAGACAGCAAATAAAAGTGCAAATGAAGTTGAGACCCTGACTCCAGGTCTCACCCCTGCCACCTCTGCACCTTAAGAGGATAACCCAAGTTCATGCAGGAAGAGGGAAACAGCCTGTAGGATAGGAGGGTGGAGTTCATAGAATCATAGAATCACCTCGGTTGGAAAAGACCTTTAAGATCATCGAGTCCAACTGTTAACCTAGCACTGCCATCCCACCACTAAACCCTGTCCCTCAGCACCTCATCTCCTTCTTTTAAATACCTCCAGGGATGGGGACTCCACCACCTCCCTGGGCAGCCCATTCCAGAGCCTGACAACCCCTTCAGTGAAGAAGTTTTTCCTAATGTCCAACCTAAACCTGCCCTGGTGCAACTTCAGACCATTCCCCCTCGTCCTGTCATCTGTTACCAGGGAGAAGAGGCCGACCCCCACCTCACTACAGCCTCCTCTCAGGCAGTTGTAGAGGGCGATCAGGGCTCCCCTCAGACTCCTCTTCTCCAGACTAAACACCCCCAGTTTCCCTCAGCCGCTCCTCGTATGACTTGTGCTCCAGACCCCTCACCAGCTTGGTTGCTCTCCTCTGGACATGTTCCAGCAAGGCAACATCTTTCTTGGAGTGAGGGGCCCAAAACTGAACACAGTATTCGAGGTGCGGCCTCACCAGCACCGAGTACAGGGGCACGGTCACTTCCCTACTCCTGCTGGCCACACTATTCCTGATACAGGCCAGGATGCCATTGGCCTTCTTGGCCACCTGGGCACCCTGCTGGCTCATATTCAGCCGGCTGTCAACCAGTACCCCCAGGTCTTTTTCCACCAGGCAGCTTTCCAGCCACTCTTCCCCAAGCCTGTAGCGCTGCATGGGGTTGTTGTGACCAAAGGGCAGGACCCGGCCCTTGGCCTTGTTGAACCTCATACAATTGGCCTCGGCCCATCGATCCAGCCTGGCCAGGTCCCTCTGCAGAGCCCTCCTCCCCTCCAGCAGATCAACACTCCCACCCAGTTTGGTGTTGTCTGCAAATTTACTGAGGGCACACTCAATCCCCTCATCCAGGTCATGGATAAAGATATTAAACAAGACCGGCCCTAGAACTGAGCCCTGGGGGACACCGCTTGTGACCGGCCGCCAACTGGCTTTAGCTCCATTCACCACGACTCTCTGGGCTCGGCCATGCAGCCAGTTTTTAACCCAGCAAAGAGTACATCCATCTAGGCCATGAACTGCCAGCTTCTCCAGGAGAATGCTATGGGAGACTGTGTCGAAGGCTTTGCTTCCCAGCTGAGACAGAAGCAAATTTGGGTCCTCTGCTCCCAGTTGTTCATGGGGGTGAACTATCGTAACCCTTGTGCCAGGTGGTGCAGGAAGTGCTGGCAAACCAGCACCGAAAGGTCAGTTACCCCCAACCCCCTTAGCGAACTCAACGCTGCTTCGCTCGGGTGATAGAGCAAAAAGTGAAGTGGTTTTGCAATCAGATCCTACAAAACAGGGCAGAAATCAGTTGGCTAAAAGACAAGGCAGAGGCAGCGCCATCTCAGCGTTCCCATGCTCGGCTCACCCAGGGGTGTAGCAGCACTGAAACCATTTCAGTACCCCACAGAAGCGGAGTCAACACCGAGCTACTGAGCGTGGAGGAGTGCAGGAGAAGATAAATTGCACCAGTTGGGTCTTACACTGAAAATCTGAACTGCTAACAGCTTCTCAGCCTGTCTCGTCACCCCAGCCAGCGACTCAGGGTAACTCTGTGCTTCAGCACAGCTCTCAGGCTGAAGCTCACAATTTAAACATCAGGTTCAAATCAGTTGGGTTATAAAAAGCCTTCCAAGGAGGGGAAGCTACACTAAGTAAACGTACCGATACTCTGACACGTGACGTTTAAAGGGGTGGAGATATTTCGGCACTGAGCTTCCCATCACGGCTGCGCTGATGGCAAAGGTGACATTGCAAGAATTTGCCACGATGGGACTTGCCAAGTAGGCAGCATGTCAGCCCTGTACCCATTGGTGGGCTCAGGCGAGTATCCCTCGTTACAAGAGGCAATTAGCAGGTGCCCTTCGGAGGGGCTGAGCTATTTGGTCCTTAACTGTGATTTATCTGGAGTTTGTTCAGACGACAGGACGAGGGGGAATGGCTTGAAGCTGCGCCAGGGCAGGTTTAGGTTGGACATTAGGAAAAACTTCTTCACCGAGAGGGTTGTCAGGCTCTGGAATGGGCTGTCCAGGGAGGTGGTCGAGTCCTCATCCCTGGAGGTATTTAAAAGAAGGAGAGATGAGGTGCTGAGGGACATGGTTTAGTGGTGGGATGGCAGTGCTAGGTTAACGGTTGGACTCAATGATCTTAAAGGTCTTTTCCAACCGAGGTGATTCTATGATTCCCAGTGGGAGGAGAGAGGAGTTTGCGCGCTGGGGAAAAAGGACGTACACAGGCGCCACTGAACGGGGATAATGAACTCGCAACCACCAGCCCGAGGTCATTCTAAAAGTCCCAAACTGGAGAGAACCCGATCTAACTCCAGTGGTTAACAACCCCCCCAGAAATTCAAGCTCCTAATTTCCAAAGAAGGAAAAAACCCCGCACTGTACATCTGCAGCATTCCCTTCTCCCACCGTGTGCAGGCTCAGATCCTCCTGACTCCAGACATCATTTACTTGCCTTGCATCATCCCAGCAAGAATCCCTGCTCTTACGTCACACCCGAGCTCTTTTTTTGGGGGGCAGCGATGATTCCAGACCCCAACAGAAGCAGCTGGAGGCTCCGGGGAGCCAACATCCAGCGACCTGGCTGAGCTGCGGTAACCTCCGAGCCGCTGCATGGCTCTGCCTGCAAACGGAGGGACACCACGGGTGTAAAACTAAAGTCGTGCAACAATTAACGGTGACGTACCTGTCAACAACAAGATTGCCATCGTTGGTCCGCACCGCTGTCCACATGTCCCAGTACTCTGCCTGCGAAGGCTGCGTGTAGGGCCCAAAGACTGCCCCGAGCCTGAAAAAAAAGGGTTCAGAGCGGCACGGCGGCAGCTGTGTTAGCATACGGCTCCAAAACTAGCCGAGCACAAAAAAACAGTCGAGAGCTTCCAGCTTCTGCTGAGAAATATGTGGGTGCAAGCACAGCACTGCAAATCATCCCCCAAAGGCTCCCAGTGTTGGACTTAGCGGCCGGTCTAAAGGGCTTTTTGGAAAAAAAGGTGGTTTGCAACATCTGATAAAAATATATATCTGATTGCGCACCGTATGCAGAGCGTGGTTAGGGTTTTCATTGCCTCTGTCACACGTGCAAGTCCGATACTCGTGGGAGAGAAGGATTTCAGTGCACAGTGAAAAGCAGTGTGGTTTATTATTAGGTTGAAGCACTCTGCCAACCCAGAGAGGGAATGGCCTGGAGGACCAAGGTCATTCAAATCCAGGGGGAAATCTCTCCTGGGATAGTGCCGGGGGATCCACTCACCTGCCAAATACCTGCTACGCTAATTCTAACGTTGGCCCCCTCCCTGCTTGGCTCACACCCCCCCCTGGTGCCCAGCAGCATGGAGACCCGACTCACCCTCTGGAGAAGAAAAAGAAATTCATCAGCCGTGTGATAACGAGGGACAGCAAACCCCCATCCTTGAGGATCTTGGGCAGAAGGAAAAAATGAGACAGCACCACTTGGTATCGTACAGATGGGTAAATCTTGCCTCCCCGGAGGGTTTTTTTCCTCCCAGCTCCCTGTATCGCAGCAGTTTCCCAGCTCAGCCCCGACCCTTGGTAATGCCAAGATGTACATGGGCTCTCGACAGTGAGACATCAGCGCTTCGCGGGGTGCTTAGCTGGGACGTTCGGATGAGATGAGCCGCATCCTGACAGCCCCTGCCTCTCCCCACCGCCTCTGATGATGCCTGTGAGTAGCTCAGGTGCCATTACCAAAGCAGGAAAAGCAGCAGGCATTTGAGCCAGGTAAAACCCCAAACTCATGGAGTCCGACTTCTGCTTGAGGGGCGATTCAGTACAACTAGAGGGGGTAGCAGCTCACCTTCTGGATGAACCGGGGGTAGTGCGTTTCGGGGAAAATCCCTGGAAGGATGTCGGAGAACAGAGATGTAACACCACAAGCGTTTTGGCTCTGCATCTCCCAATCTCCCCCCTTCTTTGTGGTGCCGCAAAAGGCCCCGCAAATGCAGCCCAAGGACCGGTGCTCCCAGTTAATTACAGCACCTTAATTGCAGTTTGCTTGGGGTTTGCAGGTGGTGCTTCCCCTCGAGTGATGGAGATGGGAAAGCCACCCTGTGCCATGGATCCCCAGCCCTTCCAGCCCACCCATCCCACCATGCTGGGCAAACCTTACCTCCGTTAGATAAACAGAGACTGTTGATCAAGATGCTTCCAGTTTTATTGTGCTCATACCTGGGGACAGAAGAGAAGAAGGTGAAACATGACGAGACCTTCTCCAGGCTCCAAGAAGTGGGTTGGACCTGATGATCTTAAAGGTCTTTTCCAACCTAAATGATTCTATGATTCTAAGTGACCAACCAACTGTCAAATTAACAGTGTCAGATCATCTCTTCTGTCCCTGGCTTGATAAGAAGGAGCTCAGGAGGAAAGTTACACATTCTAGCAGCTGAGATTTGATGGATGGGAGCCTCAGCTCTGCCCACCGCGGATGTGTCCTGAGGCCTCCCATCCTTCGTTACAGCCGTAGGTACAGGGGAAAAGGGGTTCTGCGCTACGTCCTTCCACTTATCTGCTGGAAATCATCTTGACAGGGACAACAAAGAGCAGCCAGAGCATCAGTGGTTGCAGTGACCTGTGGAGCAGCTCCTGTGCAACCGTATCCCCGTAATCGTGGGAGAGGAGATTAATCCTCTGGTGGCGGAGGCCAAGGTGACGCACCAGCCCCTCGACGATGCTGGCTTGCTCGAAGATGGAGTAGCGGTGGGGCCTCTGGGAAGCAAAGCAGGAGAGGAGCCGCAGTGAGAGCCTGACCCACCATGAGCCCACAAACTCCAGAATAAACACCCAAATGGAGGAATATGGGGTGGAAAACGGTAGTTTGTAACCCTGGCTAGAGCAGTCGGGACGTCCTGGGCCAGCAGCTAGGTCCACAAGCTCACAGGCCAGCACCGGCCATGCCCTAAACGGGTCAAGATGTGTTTTGGAGTCACACCAAACCCAAGTAAAGGCAAGACGGTGACAGAGCCGATCTCCACCACACACCTTCCCCATCCCTCCCACTATTATAATGTCTTATTCCTTTTCCAGATGCAAATGGGAGAAGAAACTGGACTGCAAACACCAATTTTCTGGGGATGCTGGCACAGCAGAACAGCCTCTGGGCCAAAAGCAACTGCAAAAATCCTCTTCCGAGGCTACTTACAGGCTTGTCACTGAAACCAAATCCTACAAAATCCAGAGCGATCACCCGGTGAAACCGCTGGGTCAGCCCTTCCCAGATCTGGAAGAGAAATGCATTAAAAAAAACAACTGATGGGAGCGGAGAGAAAAAAAGTCTGCGGTGATGTGCAGCCACGGATGGCCACGCTCCTCTCCGCTCCCCCAGACAGCACCTTCCAGCTCCAAGAAAAAATGCAGGAGGTTGAAATTTCCCAATAAACAGCAAGACCATCCCAAAAAAAACAAAACAAAAGAAAAACCAAACCCCATAAATAGTTTTGGGTCTTTTCCTCCTCCTTTGGGCTGGAGTGTGGGAAAGGGCAACATGAAAAGAGCTTGGGTTCCGTGCAAGGCACTGATCTCCCACAGCATAAAATTCCTGGAGTGTTGCCCACCCTTACGCTGAGCCACTGCCCGCATCCGTCTGCTCGTCCCCGGGAGGGAGAAACCACGGGGTTTGCTGTCGGCATCCAACCCCCCCTTTCCATGTATTCGCTTCCCTCACCTTGCACCAGTCGTAGCTGGAGGTTGGGAAGCCATGCAGGAGGACGACGACGTCGGAGCTGCCAACAGCGCCAGTCGAATCTGCAGAGGGAACGGGGCACCTCACGGTCAGCCCAACCAGCAGCATGGCGTTACCTCTCCCACCGCTCCCCCAAAACCGAGCATGGGTTTTTGACTCGCACCACAGCTTCCTGGTGCTAGGGTGGCTTCAGGAACCCGGCCAGATGAGCCACCACAGCTGCCAGCGCCGGCTACTTGATGCAAAACAGGAGTTTATTTAGCACAGTTTAATTACAGCTGCCCCTAGGCTGCTATGATGGGTGACAACCACTCCAGCAAAAACATTTTTTTCAGTATTTTTTCCTTGCTGTGACCCATCATCCTTCCCTGCCAACACCGAGGCATGGCTGCTGCTGCAAAAGAACCAACCTTCGTCGCTTCACCTAATTAAAATGTTTCAATAATGAACAGCCACACTGTGCCCAGATCCATGCAGCAGCTCCCCTTAAAGCCATTTTGGGAGGGATTTGCCATCTCCCTGCCTGGTCTTCTGGGGACAATCCCAGGGCCACCAAGGGCAGCAGAGCCCCCAGCCCCGCTCCCCGCCGGGATGGATGAGATGTCCCCAGGGTTTGGGGTGGCCCCATCACCTCTGTAGAAGATGTTCTGGTCCTTGTAGGTGAAGTAGCCTCCGGAGGACCTCCAGGAGAGGAGAGCCGGGGAGAGCTTGGGGGGCGGGATGTGCAGGTAGACGGCGAGGAGAGGCACGCTCAGCAGCCCCACCTGCACCCACCACTCCCTCATCCTGTGGGAGAGAGCGAGGTGCCTGTCCATCGGGATTGCCCCGTAACCCCCACGTCCCCATAACCCCCACATCCCCGTAACCCCCCTCCATGTCTCTATAACCCCCACATTCCATAACCCCCACGTCCCCATAACTTCTATGTCCCCATAACCCCCACGTCCCCATAACCCCCACGTCCCCATGTCCCCATAACCCACCTCCACATCCCTATAACCCCCCATGTCCCCATAACCCACCCCAACGTCCCTGTAACCCCCATGTCCCCATAACCCACCTCCATTTCCCTATAACCCCCACGTTCCCATAACCCCTATGTCCCTATAACCCCCACTCCCCATAACCCCCACATCCCCATAACTCTTACATCTCTATAACCCCCCACATCCCCATAACCCACCTCCATGTCCCTATAACCCCCACGTTCCCATAACCCCTATGTCCCTATAACCCCCATATCCCCATAACCCACCCCCACATCCCCATAACCCACCCCATGTCCCCATAACCCCCCCCATGTCCCCATAACCCCCCCCGTCCCCATAACCCCCCCCATGTCCCCATAACCCCCCCCATCCCCATAACCCCCCCATGTCCCCATAACCCCCCCATGTCCCCAGGGTGGGCCCCATCGAGGGGCTGAGGGCGGCGTGGGCCCCCTCGGGGGCTGGGGGAGAACTCCCCCCCCCCCCGGTCTGCAGGAAAGGTTGGGGGTCTGAGGGGGGGCGGGGGGGGTTATGGGGACGAATTAGGGGGTCTGAGGGATGGATGTGGGCCCCATCGAGGGGCTGAGGGCGGACGTGGGCCCCACTGGGGGGCTGAGGGGAGAAATGCCCTCCATAGGGGGGCTGAGGGGCCCCACTGGGGGGGCGGGGGGCCGCCCAACCGCGCACTGGGCCCAGGAACCCCCCCCCCCGGGGCCCCCCCCCCCGGCGGGGCCCGCGCCCCGCGCATGCGTCACCCCGGCCACCTTCCCCCCCCCCCCCCCCCCCGCCCCGCTTCCCGCGCGTCACGGCGCGTGCAGCCGCGGCGTCCCCCGGTCGCCCGGCGACGACTGAGGGCTGTCAGCCGCTCGCGCCTGGCGGGGGGGGGAGATGTCGAGCCGGAGGAGCGTTGGGGACCCGGAGGTGGGATGGAGGGCCCTTTCCTTTCGCCTTCACCCTCCCGCCGGCGGGCGGGGGCTCGGGGGTCCGGGCGGAGAGCGGCGGCGGCTTCTTCTCCTGAGGGGGGAAGCCCTGGGCGGCCCCGTGGGGAGCCCTGAGGGCTGCAGGGTGTGGGGACCGATGCGGTGGGGTGCCCGGAGGACTGAGGGGCTCTCGGCGGGCCGGTGCAGCCTCCAGAGGCGTAACTCGGGGCGGGGGTGTGGGGGGGGTAGGTTTCCTGGGGCCCCTGGCGCCGGGCAGGCTGCGGGTGGAGAGAGAAAAGGGAAGAAATTCGCCGTTTGAGGCTTTGAAGTGGCGGTTTGAGTCTCCAACTCGATTATTAAATCCCTGCCAGAGGTCTGGCCTGCCTGAGAGCTGAGGATGTCTGAGAGGATGCCTGTGGTCCCGCTGCTTTTCTTGCTCTTAGAGCTCTTCAAATTGCCTCTTCTGTTAATGCTTTTTTTTTTTTTCCCCTTTAAAACAAATACATGGCTGTATATTGACTTTCTCTTACCTCTTCCTTTTTAAAACAGTATTTAACCAGGCGCATCCCTCAGAATCCCAGATACCAACATATAAAAACCCGCCTTGATACCGGTAAGTGAAATCATTGTAGGATTAAAAACACTAAATGTGGATGTAGGGGAGTATACAAAAGCAGGCTGAATGTCTTAACTGCTTCTGGCCTGAGCTGCTTTACCCTGGGTCCTGCATGGCTATGTCAGAATTCACATCGTGTTTATGATATGTCTCACCTTAGGATGTTAGGCTCTTTTGTGGCAGTTCCTGGAGAAATTACTAGTCTTGGCCTTTCTGAATGTGGGCTTTTCTTGTGTAAACTAATATCTTGACAAGGGTGTAAATCAAGATAATTATTTGGGGGGCGTCTTTGGGGATTTGACTGAGGGTAGACCTTATCACCCTCTACCACTGCCTGAAAGGAAGGGGGAGCCAGGTAGGTGGTGATCTCTTCTCCTACCTAACAAGTGATAGGATGAGAGGAAATGGCCTCAAGTTGTGGCAGGGGAGGTTTAGGTTGGATATTAGGAAAAATTTCTTCCCTGAAAGGGTTGTCAAGCATTGGAAGGGGCTGCCCAGGGAAGAGGTCGAGTCCCCATCCCTGGAGGGATATAAAAGCCGGGTAGGCGAGGTGCTGAGGGACAGGGTTTGGGGGTGGGATGACAGGGTTAGGGGAATGGTTGGACTTGATGATCTTAAAGGTCTTTTGCAACCTAAACAATTCTATGATTCTAAAGCTGTTGAATTTTTACCTGGTAACACCTGCCTATAGTAACCACACAAAAACATTGAGGAAGGCACAGCACGGCCAAAGTTGTGCCTGAAGCAGTGTGTCGGCAACAGGATTTGAATACCAAGGTCTCAATTTCAGCTCCCTTAGAGAGGGCTGTAATATACTGAGTTTTCGGTAGCGGCTTTCTGAAAGTGATGGCTTTGTTCTCCAAAGCATCATCAAAACAACTCGCTGTTCTGAGTAGAGGGGGCTTGGTGTAGAACATGTAAATGGGAAGGGTGCTATGAGGCTGGTTTTTTCGGAATATTACTCTTCTGACTAGCAGGGTATGGATACTTCTGTACCCCTTACTGATAATCGGGTAAAATAAAACTTGGGTGCATTCTGTAGAAGAACTGAAACAGCACTGTGGGTATACGTAGAAGATTTGAGCTCATGAACACTTGCAGCGACTTCCCCCCTCCGATACGGAGGCTTTAAGCTGTGGAGCACTGCACATTCCCGGAGGCAGCCAGGGTCCAGCAAGTCTTATTTAACTTGGCCTTCCTTGTGAGAGAAAAGCACTAAGAGGAAAATCGTGGTGTTTTGGTTTATGGCTCCCTCATATTGTCATGGGGAAAGAGGATCTACAAGGAAAACTTGTTTTCAGAGTCTGATCTTTTTCCTTCCAAAAAAAATTCTAATAGCGCTGAAAAAAAAATTCAATAGCACTGAAGAAAACCACTAATAAAAAAAATTGTAATAAACAGATTGATTTTTTTTGTTGTTGTTGTTACAGGAAACAGTTTAACGAAATACACTGAGAAGTTGGAAGAGATCAAAAGAAGTGAGTATCTGGAGAGGGGCAGAATGTAACGTGCAGTGGGTCAGTTCAAAACTGAAAGAGCATTGAGGAGCAGGGCTTGAATCCCAGGCCCTCCGTTTGCTTGGAAATCTCCACTCTAATGATTCCCACAGCCTTTTACAGGAGTGAGCTGTAGAAGCACACAGCAGTGGGCCAGAAAGACGCTTCTACCTTGATTCTTTGCTGGGCACATTCCACTTTGTCGTGCGCCTTATTTCTGTCTCTCACAGTGCTTTACAGATTTGTGATGGGTTGACCCTGGCTGGATGCCAGGTGCCCCCCCAAAGTTGCTCTATCACTCCCCTCCTCAGCTGGACAGAAGAGAGAAAAATATATCAAAAGGCTCATGGGTTGAGATAAGGATGGGGAGAGATCGTTCACCAGTTACCGTCATGGGCAAAACGGACTCAACTTGGGGAAATTAGTTTAATTTACTACCAATCAAATCAGAGTAGGAGAGCATAAAACCCCTAAATCTTAAAACACCTTCCCCCCAGGCTTAACTTCACTCCTGATTTTCTCTGTCCTCCCCCTGAGTGGGGCAGGGGAACAGGGAATGGGGGTTGGGGTCAGTTCATCACACGCTGTCTCTGCCGCTCCTTCCTCCCAGGGCAGGACTCCTCACACTCCTCCCCTGCTCCAGCCTGGGGTCCCCCCACGGCAGACAGTCCCCCACGAACTGCTCCAGCCTGGGTCCTTCCCATGGGCTGCAGTTCTCCACAAATTGCTCGACTGGGGCGCATCCCTCCATGGGGTGCGGCCCGGGCGAGGCCCTGCCAGGAGCCTGCTCCAGCATGGGCTTCCCGGGGGCCTCCTTTGGGCACCCCCCTGCTCTCGTGTGGGGTCCTCCTGGGCTGCAGGGGGACAGCCTGCCCCACCATGGGCTGCACCAGGGGCTGAGGGGAATCTCTGCTCTGGCACCTGGAGCACCTCCTCCCCCTCACTTTTCACGGACCTGGGGGCCTGCAGGACTGCTCCTCTCACTTCTTTCTCTCTCTCCAGCCACTGCTCTGCAGCAGGGGTTTTTTTTCCCCTTCTTAAATACATTTTCCCATAGTCACTACCGCCATTGTTGATGGGCTTGGCTTTGGCCAGCATCAGGTCTGTCTTGGAGCCAGTGGCATTGGCTGTGTTAGACACAGGGAAAGTTTCTGGCAGCTTCTCACAGAAGCCACCCCTGTAGCCCTCCGCTGCTACCAAAACCTTGCCACACAAACTCAATACAAGATTTACCTTAAGATGCCAGGTAGGCAGGCCTAGGAGTCTTCCCAGATCCTCCTCTGTGCAATTTTTGTTATTGAATGGAAACCAGGCAGGAAGGAGTTCTCTGGATTAGGAAAACTAGACTAGATTCATCTGAGAAGACCCTTAACTGCACTTCAGAGACTTTATTTCACTTTTAGGTAACAAAATGATTGAGCTTGAGATCTTTCACCTTTGTATAATTTTAGCGTACTGAGATTTCTATCAGAATACTCCAAGATGGGGGAAAAAAGCCAAGCTCATTCCTGTGTAACTCATTGATTTTACCAGAAGTAAACACTAATGTTTGGAAGACTTTGGGTTGTTTAGGCTAATGAAAGCCTAACTGATTTTTATTTCAGTCTGTTTTCCCGATGAAAATAGGTACTTTTAAAAAAACTTACTGATAAAGCTAATGTTTTCCTACTTTATTTTCAGCTACTGTCTGGATTATTTTTGCATAGAGAGCCAGGAAAGCTATTAAACCCAAAAGCTGCATTTATTGATGTGAAAGAAAAATCGTCCCCATTAATGAGGATTAATTAGGATTTTGAATGTTCAGTTTCAGTTCTTAGACCCACTTGCTGCTTTCCTCTCTGATGGTAACAGTCAGATTATAAGGGAGGTCACTAATCTGTCACATAAATGTATTTGTGCTTGGCTTTGTGAAAAATGGCCCTTTGTTGCTGGTTTGTTTGTTGTTTTGGTTGGTTTGAGTTGGTTTTTTTAACCACCACGAGTCTTTTGGGAAAATCAGAAAAGAAACGACCTTGCTTTCCAAAACCCTGTGTTGACCGACTAAAATTTCAGTGCTTAACACTGGATTGCCATCGCTTTTTATCTGTGCTGAAAATCTTGTTGTGTGGCTCTAGCTGGTTTTCAGTCTCTGCTGTGAATCTGATTTTGTTTCATGTAGGAGTTCTTTTGTTTAATCACCATTCTGGAGTCCAGTAAAAACTTTCTCATTATATTTGTGTTGAATAGACACCTTGTGTTCCCAGGCAGTTTGGAAACTTCTCCCCCTTGATTTCTCATGGATAGATGACACCGTTTGGACACAACTTTAAATACCCAGTACAGGCAGCTCTCTGTCTCTTGTGTAATGTGAGAGAGTGGGACTTAATACCGCGAGCCTGCTGTGGAATCAAAAATAAGAGAGCTGGAACCATGATGATTTGTCTTTTGGAGGACTGACTTGAGGAGACACCAAGTCTCTTGCCTTTCTCTGGTGTTGCTTCACTCATTGCTGAAGCCCTGAGGAGCGCATCCTTGAATACGCAATAATTACAGCTTCAAACCAGTTCACTGAAGCAAAAAAATGTCGGAAAATCCGAATGAACCTTCCAGGACAGAACCGGGTACGTTGTGTTGCTTTTGTAGTCAGAAGCAGCACTTCTGAACTTTCTGGTAACTGCTGGGAGGCTTGCTCCAGGTCAGGCTTTGTAATAACAAGGGGTTTGTCTGGGGTTTTTCTTGTTGATAGAAATAACTTTGGGTGGTAAAGGCAAGATCTAGGTCATAAAGGCTTGGTCTGGAGTAAATCCTCCTTGCTTGAGGTGGGAGGAAACCATCCAGCAGCTGTATGGTATGATAACTGTGACAACAGTTCTGCTTTGTCAGTGTTTATGTACATCCAGCACTTCATAACCTTTGCTGCTTTTATTTGTCCTTCTAAATTAAGTTTATTTCTTGCTCTTCGCATGACTGAGGGGCTCTTTTTATCCATGATGGGGGAGTTTTAATCATTCGGACGAGGGCTACACATGGGGTTTGTGTCAGGCAGGTGAAATGGGCTGTATAAAACATAATTGTCGCCATTATTTCCGCGTTAACAACCTGAGCTTGAGGCTTGAAACTAGGTGGTTTTGCAAGAACCGCGAGGGTGATTTTTCTCGTTAACTGACACTCTGAAATCTAATTTGTGAAAGGGTCTTGTACTTCAGACCTACGGTTTGGAAGCTGTAGTGCACACCACAGTGTCCCAGGGTATTTTGGATGGGTTCCTTTTTTCGAAGGCAAGTCGTTTAGCAACAAGTAAGCACTTGCTTTGCCGCTGAAACATTATATAGAGAAGGATGTTGAATTTGGGAACTCTGCTCTGAATGCTGAAAATTAATTGGCATACCTCTGCAGGAAGTGTATTTTAAGAGGAAAGGGTAGGGGGGGAAAAAAAATAGAAATGAAAGCTCACAACATCTCTTCCTGTGTTGGTTCTGCTACTGTAATGTGCCCGTTGGCAGTGTACAGGGAGAATTTGGACTTGATGATCTTAAAGGTCTTTTCCAATGTAAACAATTCTATGATTCTATGAATCTTGTCCAAGCAGAACGCCTGTCAGGAGGTGTGTGATCACCGCTTCTACTGGGACAAGACCTTGGCCTTCAGCGTTCGTGTGGCTCCTTCTCTAAACACGTGTCAGCTCACGAGTTGCCCTAAGCTAATTCTGTGGTGGTGTGTGTGATGGCTATAGGAATATGGATCGGAGCCCTTCCCCCTTCTCCCTCATCTTCCCTTGCTTAAGCAATGGAGCATTCAGCAGATGGTTTTAGAGGATTTAAATTGCTTAACTGACTGGATTTGATAAAGGTCCCGTTCTCCGTTGTTAGCCCTCTTAGCTGAACAGCTGCAGAGGGACCAGTTTGGAATATCCTCCAACACTTACTAAAATGGTTAGAAAAACGTAAAGGATTTTTCTTTTTTTTTTTAAATAAAAATCTGTGACTTAGAGGTGGAGCCTAGTACGGGAGGAAGGGGAAAAGAAAAGGGAAGAGGAGGAATTTGATTTTTTTTGAGAGCGCTTAGATTCCTTAGAGCATGGCTTCAAGAGCTGCATGCAGAACTCTGTTACAGCTGCAGTGCCTGACACGGGAGGAATTTCATTCATCTTCTTTGCCGTTCCCTGCCAGTGCAGGATTGATCTTTTTGTTTTCCTCCTCTGCTCTCTCCTTTCTAACTATAAATTTCCCAAAGAACAAGGCTTCCATTACTTCCCATGGGAGGCTATTTCACATCAAGATGTTCCTACCTGATACTTGTCTTAGCTTCTCTCTCCTACTACATACACCCTTTTGTTTCACATTAGAAGGCTTCCTGGTGTTTACGCAGCTCGAGTATCTGCATGCAATCAGACTTCCATCCTTGTCATCGCTTACTTAGCACCGTTAATCTCTGCTCTGGTTGTTTGCCAGTCATTCCACTTGGTTTTCTTTGCTGCCTGAGCTTTGTCTTCGGGCTTAAGACTCAATTAGTCCAATTTCCCCATTGCAATTATGTGCGCTTCAAGCTGGTATCTGTGCTGATCTGCTGTTCGGTTTTCTGCGTTAAATGCCTTCTGTCAGTTGCCCATTCCTTTAGATATCTGTATTGGCAAACTGTAAGAATCGGTATGTAATTGTCAGATAAAGTAAGAAAACCTGGAGCAGTAAGATTAAATGTATGTGATTAGTATTTAAAAATATGTGGTCTGAGATACAGTGCCCCTATCCTCTGATTCTGCTATAACTTACACAAATTAAAAATTCAGGTAAATTAAATCTTCTGGTTTAAGAGGCTTTGCAACCGTAGCAGGCTTCAAAGAACAGCAGGCGAAGTGATAAATTAATGAAACTGCTTCCTTCCCCCAGCAAGAACAGAAAACACAAAGTAATACAGATTTGAGTCCAAAAGGCAACTAAACCTGTATTTTCCACTTTAATCATATCTGGACAAGATCTCTTTTTGTAACTGGTATTACTTTTCACAAAGCCTTTAGGTTTGCTGCTCCGATCCTTCAGTGCAAGCTTAGTGCCCAGAAGTCCTGCCTTGCTGGAGACAAGAGTCTGCAAGAATAGCTGGGCCTAAGCCTATCGCCTGGTATTTGCAAAAGCTGGGAATAAACTGAAAACTGACATTGTCCTCTTCTCTTTTGTTTCTGAAGATTACAGATACAGAAAGGACGAGCTGTTTAAAAGACTGAAAGTAACAACTTTTGCCCAGCTGGTATGTATAGTACCCCCTCTGGCCTCTGAAAGTTGTTATCTTTTGTGAACAGCATTTTTGCTTTGTCTGAAGCTTTTTATGTAGTTATGGAGCCTCAGTGTATAGTTCTTCTGTATTAGCTTCTTCTTGCCCTCATAGATTTCCCTTAATAAAAGCAAAACATTCAGGCCAATGTTTTCAGAGTAGTCAAATGCTTTTAGTTGCAAATCGAAGTTTGTAGTGACTCTCTCTTTGAAATTTATCCCCTATTTTTTTTCTGTTAACCTAAGAGCATCATCAAGCTTTACGTCAGGTAGTCACAGCCTGACGCCCTCCCTAATAACGGGTTTAACTGCTGAAGATGGGGAAGGTTGTGACTTCAAGGCTTTTTTTAGTTAAAAAGCAATGAATCAAAATGCTGAAAAATGGAAAATCTGATCAATAAATATAGAGCTGTGTGTTGCTTCTATGTCTGTTCAAGAAAATTAGTAAAAACTAGCGAAAGACAAGCTTTCTCCTAGGGAGAGGAGGAAAGGGAAGGTTAAACTTGCAGATATCAAAGGAGTAGGGTTTTGCAGACTCATGTCTTTAGTTTCACTGGATTGTTAAGGGCAATCCTGTGACTCTCACTGCTGTGATGAACTGATTTAGCATGTGAACACCTCAGGTTGCTCTCGCAGACCAGTTCACCATGTGCAATTTTAGCCAGTGTTGTGTATGCTCTGAAATGTTTCATAAAAGTCAGAAAACATTCTGCTATTTAATATTGCCAGCACAGCATATCTGACTTCTTTATTTTAAGGTTGAGTATTCTTTTTTTATTTTTTGCTACAACTTTCCTTTAATAAAAGAACACACTTGCAGTGTAGGCATCATATATGTGCCTGTATGTGACCTTGAAGCCCGGTACAAGTTGTCTTGAGTTAAATGTGTTTTGGCTTGAGGATTGTTTTTCCTTAAGCTGATCCCGGCTGTCTTTCATTGACACCGGTGGGTGCGTATCAAGGTATCATTGCTTGCTTTTGTTTCCTGCAGGTCATCCAGGTTGCTTCTCTATCTGATGAAACCTTAGAAGTGACAAATGAGGAGATCCACAAGCTGGAAGGTAACAATATTTATTGTAAGCACAAAGAGAAACAGCTGTAGATCGCTGTCATGTGGTGAACTGTGTCCTGACAAGCATAGCTGACTACTCAGCAAGTCTTTTAAGCGGGGAGAGAAAAATAACTTAACCTGTGGCCTGCAGCCATTCCACTTTGGGATGCATCGCTCCTAAAACAGAAAGGCTTGCAAATAAGAAAGGCCTTGTGCTGCCAATTTTATTGTATTAACTCAGTAGGTATCATGCGTCAAGAATTACATTTTTATTGAATTCTTAAAAATGAGATCTTGACCCCTTAAAAAAAATCTTACGGCTCTTTATTATTTAATATGAGGCTCTCGGTAAGTCATTCTTGTAAGAGGATGAAGATAAGGCTGTCTTTAAGAGATGTATTTTCTTCTAAGAATAGAAGCTGGGCTTAAAACCTATTTGTTTATTTACTGCAGGATTTTAACTCTTCATACCCTGTTCTCTCCCCAGATGGTGATTCTGCTGCTCCAGACGTGGATGCTGAACTCACGGCAGGGACAAATGGGAAGGGAAGCCCTGATGGGACGCCCAGTCCAGTCCTGTTCATAAACAACACAGGGGCTGGGGAATCCTACCGGTCCACGCTGCAGAGGTGCCTGATAATAATACACAATTTTCTTCCTGTCTTAGCAGATAATTGTTTTTACCCAGCTAGTTATTTTAAATTGCTACTAAGTGGCTTTATGTTGTATTTATCACTAAAGCCTGATTTTGCAGGTCTGAGGATGTGAGCGAGAGAGAGGGTTGACAGGTTTTCCTGTCTGAATGAGTTTGTTTTGCATCTGTAACCCAATGCTCTTACCACCTGATGATTGTCTAAATGGTTGACAAGGAAATATGTTTGTGGGATTCGATCCGGCCCGGGTGTTATAAATTGCTCTGGTAAACTCAGTAATGTGCCTTCCTGATGATCTTAACAGATTGTCCTGTGATTGAGAATAAGAGTGGGATTTCCAAACCCGATAGGTCAGTAGTCAAGGTCAGAGATACCAGGAAGGCAGTATAAGAGGAAGCTTTGTCTCAGTCCTTCCCTTGCTATACCTGTGCAAACATTAATGGAAGAGTTGAGACGCTAGCCTGATGGGCTTGGCTGTCACATATCAAAGCCATCACTTTAGTGACCACTAAGAGCATCTGGAGGTTTCTGTTGGTGTCCTGTATCCAATCGAGTGATGAAATGGAAATCCTCTGCATAGCGCTGTAGATGACTGACAGTTATCTGCTGTGTCTGACTTGCTGAGATCTCTACGTTGGCAGCTTTTTAGAATTATTCTCCCTCACCTCAGAGTCACTTAGGACGTTGAATAAAACTCCTGGACTTGACTGATCCGGAAGAGTACAGTATGTTCACATAACAAAGTTGTACTCTGTTTATTTTTTATATTGATAAAAAATAAATTCAGTCTCTTACAGTGTACTGGAAAGCCTGAAATAGACTCTCTCCATTTTTACGTGGTGTCTGGTTGTACTGGAAGGTATTGGAATGGTCAATGGAAAACCACTCTGACCTGGTGAAGAGGTATGGAAGTGTTCAGAGTAAGCTCTTGCACCATAACCTCCTCTTCCTTCTTGTAGCGTGATAAGTGGTGTTGGTGAACTGGATATAGAAAAGGACACTCCAAAGAAAGTGAATGCTCTGGCTAAAGACATGCCTTATCCCGACTGTCCCTTCCTGCTTTTGGACGTACGAGACCGAGATGCATACGACCAATGTCACATTGTTGGAGGTGAGGAAGCCAGAATCCCACAGCAGCCAGTGTTGGCTGGGGTTGTATATTCACCTCTTTGTGTCATATTCTGGCTAGCTTCATTTTTTTTTCCCCCAAGGGTGGGACATCACTTGGGTGCGGAATGCTCTTGGCACTCATCCACTACACCCGCCTTTCCTGGAAAGGGATGAGGGGACCGAGCTGATGTTAATCCCTTACTCAGTGGGTTAACAAGTCTGTGTTGGTTGTGTTCCAGGTTGTGTGATGGTTGGTGTTCAGCTGCTGTATGATTTTCTCCTTTTTTTTTTTATTTTGTTCCCCCTATTCTGCAGCTTATTCCTACCCTATTGCAACGCTGTCCAGAACCATGAACCCATATACAAATAGTATTCTGGAATATGTATCCTTTACATAAAAAGGGCTGGAATAAAAAGAAAGATAATTGAGGGGATGTTGGTGGGGGCTTCCAAAACCAATTGGAGCTATAGCAGTCGCTGGGACCAGGACAATGCTTAATCAACAAAATCTGGGGTTTTCAAGGAGGTTGGGAAGGGAGGTCCTTTACGCTGGCTGTGATTACCCAGTGGGGCTTCGCTGCCACCATCAGATGCCAGATTTTAGTTCCTCAAGGTTGTAACACCTCTTGACTCTGGTGGGAGCTGCCTGAATTTGGCTTTTCTTGAGATTTTGGCTGCTAGAAGGCAAAGCCATAAGACTCGGGCACATGTCCCTCGCTGTTGCTGGGGCTCTGGGCTTCTTGAGGGATGCGTTCATCAAATCCTTTGGCTTCCTCTCAGCACCTTGATGGGGATTGGCTTTTCTCTGGAGGACAGAAAGAGGATTATTAGCTAGGATTAGGCTGATAATTTCCCAGGCTGTTAGCTTGTGAGGGCTGCAGGGGAGAGGGGAGGTTCTAAACAAAGGTGCTTCATGCTATTGCCTGTTACTAACCGACCTTCAAAACAGTGGTGGATGCCTGCTGCAGGGACAGCACTCCAGTGGGGATTAGGCTGTGTCCTTCCAGCATCTGGCAAGCCCCAGCTACTGAGAAATTGCTTTTAAAGCACATGTGAAGGGAAGGCATTCCTGCCTGATACTCGCAAATCAGAGAGGGAGTCTCTCGGTCTCCAGTCCCACTTTTTTTGTCTGTTCTTCTTTCTAAAAGGTATTAACCAATCACCTTAAGTTTACAAATTAATCCTTAGCTCTTCTACCTATCAGAAAAATGCACGTGGGAAAATTATAATTTTGTACGACAATGATGAGCGGTTGGCCAGCCAGGCTGCGACAACCATGTGTGAGAGGGGCTTTGAGAACTTGTTCATGTTATCTGGAGGTAAGTGGGGATGGGCAGGACTCCCTGAGATCTTGGGTGGGTAGATGGAGAGCAGAGAGCAAGCGGTTGCCTGAGCTGGAGATTGGAAAGAGCTGGATATTCAGCTCTGTCGAGCGTTTTCCTTGTGACTGGTAAAATCACTGATCCCATCTTAGCTGGTGGTCACCCATGATCTGTATGTCTGCAGGCCTGAAGGTCCTTGCACAGAAGATCCCAGAAGGACTGATCACCGGCTCACTCCCTGTGTCCTGCCAGGTGGTGGCTCCCACTGGATCTGCCCGAAAAAAGCTCTCTCCCAAAGTGCCACCCGCAAGTGCTGAGAATAAATGGAGATTTTCTGCAGACGATCTACAAAAGATAAAGTACTACCTGGAAGAGGAGCACATTCCTTCAGATACTGCCAGTAAGATTCTGAGACAAATGCTGCAGCCGCTTGTTGTAGCTCTTGAGCCTGCCCTGCAGGTCTCTGCCATATTCTTTCCATGAGTTTGCTGGGAAAGGGAGAATTTTTTTCCAAACTGAGCGATAAGATCCACCAAAACTTGTGCTGTGCTGATCCCTTATATAGCTACACAATGGCAAAGTCCTGCGCCTGCTGAGAGTGGGCGTATACCATTCTATACGGTATGCCTGCTATATTTAAATGTCTTTTAGGTTTTACTGGTGGTTAGTAGGTTCTTCAAATTCTTAGGCCTGCACAGCTAGATAGAGACTGCCCAGAACCTCACGCTGAATTATTCATGAGTCAATATGTTTACAGTGAGAGCCGGAGAGCCAGCAAGGGGCAACAGGTTGAGGGAGGTTATCCTCTCCCTCTACTCTGCCCTGGTGAGACTGCACCTGGAGTACTGTGTCCAGTTCTGGGCTCTCTGGTTCAAGAAGGATGAGGAACAACTCGAGAGAGTCCAGAGGAGGGCTACAAAGATGATGAGGGGACTGGAGCATCTCCCCTAGGAGGAAAGGCTGAGGGAGCTGGGCTTGTTCAGCCTGGAGAAGAGAAGGCTGCGAGGGGATCTCATCACCACCTACAAAGATCTCAAGGGTGGGGGTCACCAGGATGGAGCCAGACTCTTCTCAGTGGTGCCCAGTGCCAGGCCAAGGGGCCATGGTCACAACCTGAAGCAGAAGAGGTTCCAGTTGAATGTGAGGAAGAACTTGTTGACTGTGAGGGTGCCCGAGCCCTGGCCCAGGCTGCCCAGGGGGGCTGTGGAGTCTCCTTCTCTGGAGATCTTCAACCCCCGCCTGGCCGCTGTCCTGTGCCCCCGCTCTGGGTGAGCCTGCTTTAGCAAGGGGGGTTGGACTGGATGATCTCCCGAGGTCCCTTCCAACTCTTGCCACTCTGTGTGATTCTCTGTGTGCGTAACAGATCATTTGTGTGTTGTTTGTGCTCCATCACTGACACAGCTTCTCATCTTTCTGTTTTTTTTGTTTTTCACAGGCCGTCTTAGCCATGGTTCTTCAGGCCGCGATTCCAAGGCAACAGCCATAAGGAGCAGCCCCAGTCTCTCCAGCACCGCTGCCAACATGGGATCCCTCACCACCCGCTCGCTCAGCAGGAGCAGCCTCCAGAACAGGCCATGGAAATAAGCAGCAGTGTCTTCTTCCACTGAATAAAGGAATGTCCAGGTTCTGGGAACCTCAAGCAGTGCAGCCGGTTTGTCATTTTAGGAATCTGCAGAGAAAAGCAGCAGTGGTTTATAAATGGCAGCTCCGGTAAGGCTGGGGGAGCTGGAATGGCTGACGTTTCATAGAAGCAGGAGCGGTATTGCTTTGGTAAGGCTGACTTTTAGGTGCAGTGTCAGGACAGAGTTGATGTAACTGTTTTTGTAGGGGAGGGAGGAAACCGGTAGTAAAGCCTGTGACCAGTAGAAGTGGTTCTGCGAAGCTTGTAGTTCAGACAAATGAATTTGTGTCTGTAACAAATGCTCCCTCTGTGATGTGCCTGGAACCTGCAGACTGTGCGAACAGAACACACGTGAAGGTATATGGGCCAGAAATCATCTGTGAGCAAAAACCTCAGTGTTTTGTAGCGGAGATACAGACATTCAGCAACTTGCCAAAATGTTGGAGAGAGGATTCCATAATTTTTTGTTAATTTATGTTAATGAACAGAAGTATTTGTAATAAAGTTGGTTTTGGAAATCATGCCTAGCATGGCACTGTAACCTGACAGTCATGATTACTCATGGACAGTTTGTGAAACAGTTCTGTATTTTGAAAGGTGAGCTGGAGGAGAAAATAGCTGTGTCTTCCCTCTTTTTCTCCCTTAGTGTCTGGAAGGTTTGGCTTCTAACTGCTTTTTCTGCTTTGTTCTTGCCATTGTTACAGAGAGCTACTGTCTGGTGGGTTTGGTTCTAAATGAGAGAGTAAGGCTGCCAGGGTTTTAGCTGACATCTCTTAGGGCAAAACCATCTGCTGTGCCCCTCTTGGTGTGCAGGCAGCACGTCTCCTTAGTTTCACTGTTCAACTGTGGTTTGCTCCTTTTCTGGCTTGCCAGAGCACCTTGCTGGTCACTGGAGCTGCAGAAGACTGCGACGTAGGTGGAGGAGCCGGTCACTCCTCTGCTGACCAGGCTGACTTCCCTACCCATCATACAGGCGCCTGCGAGCTGAGTTTAGGAGGCAGAACATCATTTTGCTTCATAAAATGCTTTTGTGATACTTAGAGGCAAACTGTATTCTTCAGCAGAGCGGCAAAGAGCTCTACAGTTCCAGTGCCAGATAGAGGCTGGAAATTTATTCCCAGTTACACCTTTTCCAGTTGTTTCGGAGTAGCTTCTTTTAAGGTTAAGGTGGCTGAAGGGAAACTTTCTTCTGCCCTCTCACCAGGCTCCCTAAAACCTAGCAGGGACCACAAATCTGGTAACTAAACACAGCGTGAAGATTTCATAGATAACGAGTATCGCAGCTTTCATCAAATCGGCGCTTGCACCATACCAGTGTTGGCTGGGTGACCTAGAAATCATCTGGAACAACCCAGTGACAGAGCAGAGTTGCCTACTGGAGACGTGGTAGGTGGTTACAGAGAGATCCTGCTCTCTAGCCTTTACCTATGGTATGGCTCAGCTTGATCCAGCTTTGGCTTCTTGATCTTGTGGGTTTTGTGCATGGCTTTTTGGGGTTTGAGGGGGGTTCCCCCCTTTTTTGAAGTAGACAAGTAATCTCCAACAGACCCCAAAACTCACCAGTGGTGCAGATTGTCAGGGGCTAACTCTGGTAAAAGGGCAAGGTGAGAGAAATTGAACATCTCTTCCAGTTTGGCAGTTTAAGACTCGACATCCCTGAGCACGTTTATCATGTTTATTGTGTTTCCACCAGTCTTAAATCAGAGGAGCGCTGATACAGCAACATTCTGAGGAGAGCTGTAACCCCAGTCCTCTCCAGAGAAGAACGAGGTGATCAGCACAAACCTCTGCTGCTGTGTAGGGATCCCCAGAGGGAGAATAAGGCAAGAAATCAAGGGGCATAGGGCAGAGCCAGCATTTAAAATGTACTGCACAAAGCACTTCAGAGTTCAAACACATCTATATTTTTAGGTGTAACAAAATCTGACTACAGGGGGGGTAACTTAAAGCTCCCAGCTTCCCAAAGAAGCCCTTGGACACTTAAAGTTGTACAAAGCAGCTCTAAATTGTACAAACTGTCCTTCCAACTCATCTGCTGAGGATCGCACGTGTCCTGGGAGTGTGCATACATATGCACTGTAAGAGTTGGGCTGGTCAGGTATGAAGATCAAAACCCAAAAGACCTTATTTCAGCCCATCCGTAGGGAGCTGGATGCATCTCGCCATCTTACTGACTGCTCTGCTCTCGTACTTTCCTACTTGATCGTGCTTCTGGAAGACTTCTGGTTGGTTTAGCTGTAGGCATGTTTATTTTGAATATGAAGTAGCTTGTCTGTGGAAGGGCAGCATTGCTTCTTTAGAGAAAAGTGTTTATTTAAATGGTCTTGAGCCCAAAGCAGCCTTGGGAAGCTGGCTTGCCTCTTGGGGCTTCAGTTACGGAGCAGTGATGCTATTAGATGGCCTAATAAAATAAACAAAAGCTAAATAAAGATTTCAAAGGACTTTGGTACTAAAGCCACGTTTAGCTTTGACCGTGTAACGTGGCTCACGCATCTGTGTGGTCTGAGCCTCATGTCCTGAGTCCGCTGCTTCTTCCTCTGCTGTACAGCACCTCCCTTTTTATGTCGTCGTGAAATAAAAACGCCAGCTCCTGCATAATTCACTTGGTAGCTTGCCTGGGCTGGCTGGCTGAAAAATGATACTACCTGATCCATTTAGCTGAATGTGCGCAGGAGAGGTGAGAACCATTTATTATGTGCTTGAAAGGCAGGCCAGTATAGCATGCAGGGTCCTGCCGGTGTGCGAGTAGATGAACTTTCAGCTCTGTGAGTGCTTGGAAGTGTATAAAATACATCCATCTGAAAATGGAGATGAGAGTAGTAGTCACTGTGTTGGCTTAAAATCCTGATTTTTATTATCCAGCTGTGGGAGACAGATCCCAAATCCCTGACTGCTCTGGGCCGCATGAAAACCTCGCATAACGGATGGACAAAACTAGTCCAAGCTCTTTGAGATCCTCCATATCCAGGGTATCAAAGGAAGAACTGAATGTGTTTTCCTGTCATTCTTGGTGGATTTGTATGGACTCTCAGCTTGGTATTGTTTGGAGGATAGAGTCAAACTATAGAGTCTGGGAGTTTTAATTATTTAATTTAATAAAAAGTAAATGATGCCGTATGTCTGAGTACTTCTTTCCCATTTGAGCTTTGGCAGCTCATGGAGAACATGGAGCAGTGCCTGGGGAAGCTGGGAGTCGCTGGGGGCTTGGCTCCCTTTCCCCATGAGATTGCAGCGGATGAGGAGGGACCTTTCTACCAGCGCCACAAGCTGGTGTTCGACCACAAAATAAGCAGAATAAATCACGCTAACGCTTTGTGTCCTGAAGCCACTTCGGCCCCTGGGAGGGCTGGGGAAGTGGGACCCCTCCTGCCAGCACAGCGGCCGTGTCCCAGGTCTCTGCTCTGCTTGCCCAGTGTCAGACTGGACCTCTTCCCCTTCCACCCTCTGCTCTGGCAAGCAAAACAAACGCCTTCCTCTTTTCTATCCCATTATTTTCACACCCTTTTCATCCCTTTTTCAGGCCACTGGGCCAGCACTCGCTATTTATAGAATCATAGAATGTTTTGGGTGGGAAGGGACCCCCAGAGGTCACCCAGCCCAACCCCCCTGCAGGAGCAGGGACACCTTGAACCACATCAGGTTGCTCACAGCCCCGGCCAACCTGGCCTGGGATGGCCCCAGGGATGGGGCCTCCACCCCCTCTCTGGGCAACCTGTTCCAGTGTTTTACCACCCTCATTGTAAAGAATTTCTGCCTTAGATCCAGCCTAAACCTGCCCTGCTTCAGTTTCAAGCCATCCCCCCTTGTCCTGTCCCAGCTGGCCCTGCTAAAAAGCTTGTCCCCCCCTTTCCTCTGGGCCCCCTTGAAGCCCTGAGCGGCCGCACTCAGCTCTGCCCGCAGCCTCCTCTGCTCCAGGCTGAGCACCCCCAACTCTCCCAGCCTGGCCTCAGAGCAGAGGGGCTCCAGCCCTCGGAGCATTTTAGTAGCCCCTCGGAGCATTTTAGTAGCCCTCCCCTGGCCCCGCTCCAACAGCTCCATGTCCTCCTGGTGCTGAGGGCTCCCGAGCTGGACGCAGGGCTCCAGGGGGGGTCTCCCCAGAGCAGAGCAGAGGGGCACAATCCCCTCCCTCGACGCTGGCCACGCTTCTCCTGATGCAGCCCAGGGTAGGGTTGGCTGCTGCCGCATGCATCCGCAGGAGCACCGAGTCGGTCTCCGAAAAGGCTTTTCACCGTGATTTGGAAAAAAGGCAAAACAACAAAAGGCATTTCTCATCCTTCTTTACATTTATTTATTGCATTCTTTTCCTCCCACAGCTCATTCAGCTGCCACTCAGCCCCCCGATCCTAGTTAGTAGAGATGGTCCCGTGCGTGCAGCATGATGACCTTCAGCGCCAGCCACGTCTCCTCGGCCGTCGGGACGATCTGTTTGGCGGGGAGCAGGAACCCGTAACGCCCCGTGTCCCGCAGCTCGAAGGTGAAGGAGTACTTAATGCCCTGATCGTACGTCCAGTCGATGGTTCCTCCGCTCGCTTGATCTGAGTGGGGAAACAACAGGAGGGATGCGAAACGTTCGTCGCTCTGCATCGTACGGGTATTTCACGGGACCTTTTGTCTAAGCCGAGTTGCAAGTGATGATTTTGGGTACTTACAGATGGTGGTGATGATGCTGCCGTACTTGTACTTAGTGCCGTACAGAGACGACAGAGCTGCAACCGCCGCCTTGGAAATCTGGTGCTAGGGATACACAGAAGAGAAGAAAGATGAACCAGAAAATGGGAAAGCCTGCAGGATCCAGCCTGCAGGAGAGGTTTTTTGCTCGTGCTGCAGACAAAAAGGATGCCAACGCTCAGTAGCCTTGGCCTGGGGAAGTTCTTGGGCTGGCAGAAGAGCCAGGGCTTCTCCGTGGTTTGCCAATGCCCCCTCCAGGGTGCATGATGGAGGTTGCTCCTAATTGGGAGAAGGAGAGCAGCCTCGCATCATCCCAGCCCCCTTCAAACCTCTGTGTTGGCCCTACCAGTTCGGGCTGGTCAGGCGCTGGGGTGCTGGTGTAGCCGTAGGGGTAGAGCAGGAGTTGGGAGTAGCTGTGGATGGAGACGAAAGCCTTGATGTTCCTGTGGTTATTCACAAAGTCCACAATGGCCTTCACCTCAGGCTCCGAGTTGGCGTAGGGTCCATGGTACGTCTCCGAGCAGGGGTTTCTGCTGGCCCCGGGCCCTGTGGAGAAGTGAAAACACAGTGTGGGTGTTTGGTGGCTTTGGTGGCAGTTGGGTGGCTCAGAGAGTCACAAAGGGCAAAAGATCTTTTCCATTTCCAAGTCCAAGAAATTTTCCCACCCCTCAGCTGCTTGGTGACCAGTGAGGAACACTCTTGGGGCTCCTCCTAGATGTTTTTATGATGGCTTTTATTTGTGGTCCCCACCATGCTGGTCACTAGGGGACATCAAAGCCCTGGTGGAGCCCAAACCCATGTTGAGCAAATCCCATCTCTTCCCCAAGGGTCATCGGTGGATCCTTCTGAGCCAGAAATGGCCTCAGAGCCTCCACTTGGAGGGTGGAAAACGCCCCCCCAGGGTGAATGGAAGAGCTCTGACCTCCGAAACCTGCATCCCAGTTGCGGTTGGGGTCCACACCAATGCAAGAGGAGCCCGAGTTCTTGGACCTGGTCTTGCGCCACATGCGGTTCTGGAAGGGCAGAGCCATCTCAGCTGGTGTCCGGGGCCAGAGCTCCACCAGCAGACAGGGGGCTGCCTGTCATGGTGGTCCCCTTCCCACCCCGTGGAAATGTGGACAAGGAGGATTTGAGCTTTCAGAGGACTCCATGTGCAGCACCCCAGTCCTGTGCCCCAACCCCATCCAGAGTGGCTGTAGAAGCCGGTGAGTGGAAAGCCAGGGCAGTACCTGGGTTTGGGTGAAGGCGAAGCCATCCGGGTTGGTGACGATCTCCAGGAAGATGTCCATCCTGTCCAGGATGGAGGCCAGACCTTGGTCATTCTCATGATCCAGGACAATCTAGAGAGGATGGTGGTTTGGGGCTCCCTGGTGCTGCTGGATCACTGTCCCCTCCATGGGGTCAGCCACCCGGCATCCACGGTGGCCGCAGGACCTTGTGGCCCTTTGGGGATGTAAGACATGTCCAGGAAGTGCCCATACCTTCTTGGCGAACCAGACACCACTGGCCTGCGTCACCCATTCACGGGAGTGGATGCCGGTGTCAATCCAGATGGCCGGGCGGTTTGTTCCCCCTTTGCTGAACTGGAAGAGCAGGAAGGGGAGGACGTTGGCTTTTCCCCTGGCCCCGCTTCCCCCTCTGGTCACCCCACGAACCCCAAATCCTCACCTTGAGCACATAGAGGGGGCGGTTCTCTGTCGACCGGCCGATCTCAAGCTTGCTGACCAGGTTGGGGTTTTCGGCCACCAGCAGGTCCATGAAGGAGTAGATCTGGGGGAGAGGGATGGGGGGGTCACGCCTGGCTCACCCCCTGCCCTTGCTGCACGTGGAGCAAAGGGCTTTGCAAGAGCAATTCCAGGATGCAATTTTTTTCCCCAAAAAATACCCCAAATCTTGCACTTTCTCACCTCATCCAGACTGTGGTAGGTGGCGTAGTCAAAGGTGTTGGTGGAGAGCGGCAGCTGGCGGCGGCTGCGAAGCATCTCCATCCGCTCGTGGTCCACCAGCGCCTGGGGGACAGGGGGCAGGATGAGACCTCGTCCCCCACCATGCTGAGATCCCACATCTCATTGACCTCCCCTCTACCACCGCTGACCTGCACGTCCTCGATCATGATGGAGTAGGAGATGCCATTGGCCTCCAGGTGGGCTTTGAGGGGCTGCAGGCTGGGAAAGGGCACACGGACATCGACCGCATAGCCGGGGCCGCGGGGAGACAGCCAGAAATCCAGCTGGAAGTGGAGAAAGCAAGATGGGGGGGTCAGATCCAGCCTCGGGCTGCCCCCAGCCCCGCTCTACAGAGTGGTTTGTGGGGTGCAAAGCAAGGGACATGGGCTGGTGGGGGGTGTCCCCAAAAGCCACCCCCCGCCGCTGCACCCAGTACCTGCAGCTCCTCGAGATCCTGCAGCTCCTGCACCTTCTGGAGCTCCTCATCGTTGGTGGGGACGATGCGCAGCACCTGGTGCCTGTGGGGTCAGGGGGTGCTGGGGGGCGGTGCAGGACCAAGCTCTGGCCCCCATGAGTCCAGCCTAACCCCCACCCTATCCATCCCCCCACCCTGAGGATTTGCACCAAGCCTCTTCCCAGGGGGTCTGGGCCCCACGGGGCGAACCAGCCCTTCGCCCCAAAACGGTGCCACCATCCCCATCCCAGCCCCACTCCCTACCCAACAAAAGTCTCGGTGCCGGCGGCCACTGCCACCAGGGCAGCCAGCAGCACGAGGGCCCTCATCATCAGCCAAAAGAGCCCCTCCTGTGCCCCAACAGCACCCTGGGGCCTCTTAAATCCCATCAGGATGGTGGCCACCAGCCCAGCCCCCCCAGCTGTCCCTTTTCCCAGGGCCGTGGGAAGGCTCCGGCTGGCACCGGCCAAGGTTGGGCACAGCAGCCCCGCCGTCCCCCTCCTGCAGTGCTCACGGTCCCGGCCAAACCTGTCCTGGGAACCGGCCAGGGCCGTCGATGAGTCACCCTGGGCGAGAGGCGGGGAGGTGCCAAAATCCCACCACCCACGGTGCTGGCTGCAGCTTGGAGCTGCGGGGAAGAAAAGGAGACAATTCAGTCGAGAAGGTGCAAGATGAAGATTTTCACATGGCAGGGGGGGGCTCAGCAAGACGGGGACCTAAACTATGGCTGTGTTGGGGGGGGAATTGGTTTAAAGTTCGGTGCAGGACAGAGGTCAGAGCTGGTGTCGGTCATCCCAGGTGGCAAAAACAAACCAGCAAATGCCTGAAAGCACTTTGCACCCAGCAATGGCCTTGAGGATATCTGGTGTCCCTCCTCCCAGCCCCTGGGGAAGGGACAATGGAACAAGACTGCCCAAAACCCCACAAATTTGGGTTTGGTTGCCCAAAACCCACCCATTCCCTCCCGGGTCCTTCAGAGCTGTTGGCCCAAAGGACGGGGACTTGTAGGGCCAAAGCCACGAGGGGGAAATAAATGCCTGCAGGGCTGGGAATCCTTTTTCACCTTTTTTTTTGTCTAGCATGAAAAAATAAAGGTGCCAGCCTTAAAGAGTCTCCAGGATGTTTTATTGAGATGAGGGGACACCACAGGAGGTGCTGGGTTCAGTACAGATGCTCCAGGGTGTGGACCATGATGTCCAGCAGCGCCGGCCAGGTTTCGGTAGCAGTGGGGATGATCTGGGTGCTGGGCAGGAGGAAGCCATAGCGCCCCGTGTCCCTCAGCTCAAAGGTGAAGGAATATTTCACCCCGTTGTCGTAGGCCCAGTCGATGGTGGTGCCAGCTGCCATGTCTGCAGGGAGAGGAGGGGAGATGCCATCCCAACGCTGAGCATTCGTGGTGGACACGACACGGTGGGACAAGGAAGGGACACTTACAGATGGTGTCCATGATGCTGCCGTAGGTGTATTTCGTCCCATACACAGCGGCCAAGTCGCTCACTGCCTTTTTAGCCAGTTCATTCTGCAAGGGAGAGCCCAAAAGTGGTGACACCTAGTAAACCAAGACCTTGGCAGTGGGGTCTAGTGCCCAGCATCATTTCCCACCCCCTCTGCTCTTGCTTTTCCCCAAAACACCCTTGATTTTGGATGAATGGAAGGTACACCTTGCAATCTCCCTCCCTCCAAGAACCAAGTGATGGGCTTCAATGTGCAGGTTGCATCTAACAGGAGGAGCAGGGAGGGTCCTGGGATGATCCAACCTGACTCTCAGCAAGGCTGGCGCTTGCAGCCCCATGTCTATATGTTGGAGCCATCTCACCAGTTCCTGGTGGTCGGCCGCAGGCGTTCTCTTGTAGCCATAGGGGAAAAGCAGCATTTGGGAATAGCTGTGGATGGAGATGACTGATTTCACGTTCCCATGGCCGTGGATGAAGTCCACGATGGCTTTCACTTCACTCTCGGAGTGGGCGTAGGGGCCGCAGTAGATCTCAGAGCAGGGGTTGCTGCTGGAGCCAGAGCCTGGGGCACGGTGGAAGAGGCACCATGCAGAGAGGCTGCCCCTGGGAAGGGTTTTAGCCCCCAGGTTTCTCCCCTCTAGCAGGAGGCTTCGATGCTTTGAGGCATGAGTGATGCCCGGTGTAGGGACCTGGTGGCCTGGCTCTCACCTCCAAAGCCCGCATCCCAGTTTCGGTTGGGGTCCACGCCGACACAGCGGGAGCCGGCATTGATGGACCTTGTCTTGCGCCACATGCGGTTCTAGGAGCAGATGGGTATGAGGCCACCACAGGGATGTGAATCCCAACGCCCCCTGGAGGATAGATGACGCCCTCCTGCCCAAGCATCTCCAGGGATGGGAGGAAACCACCTCCACCCACTCACCCTCCCACATGGGAGGAGACATCCCTCCCCACCCAAAAACCACGGCCAGCCACGGTTGCTGGAGCCAAGTGCCGGGGCAATTTACCCCCACAGAGTCCCCACACTCACAGAACTGTGGGTGAAGGCAAAGCCATCAGGGTTGGTGACGATCTCGAAGAAGATGTCCATGCTATCCAGGATGGTGGTGATGGAGGGGTCCTGGCCGTACCCCTTGGCGATCTGCGTGGGGAGGGGAGCAGGACCTGCCTCGGTGCCCCTCGGATACAAGGGATGCAACCAAGCAGCACCGCAGGGAGATGTTAAAACAAGGTCTGGGGTGAAAATTGGGGTCCCATGTCCCATGGCATGTGGTTACCTTGTTGGCTGTCCAGATGCCGGTGGCTTGGGTGATCCATTCCCTCGCGTGGATGCCGGTGTCCAGCCAGATCGCTGACCGATTTGATCCCCCAGTGCTGAACTGGGCAAAGAGGGGGGATTTCAGCCCCATGCCCTCCCAGGGCTGGACAACGCAAGAGTGGCCTCGGTACCCACCTTCAGCACGTACAAGGGTCTGTTCTCATAGCTCTGCCCGATCTGGATCTTGCTAACGAAGCTGGGATGATCATCCACCAGCGTGTCCATCCAGTCATAGATCTGAAAGGTGGAATTGCTGGGTCACAGTGCTCACCTTGGCTTTCCTTTCAGTTTTTAGGGTATCCAGCACCAGATGCAACATGCAGAGCTTCCCTGGAGAAGAACTGGTACTTCCCTGGAGAAGACCAGGTGCTTGGACCACTGTGCAAGCAGGGAGGCATGCATAGCTAAGGCTTTTGCAAAAGCAGCATGAACAGTGGGGGAAAAAAAAGCTCTGAGATCTCCCAACACCATCACAGCCTCCATCAGCCACCCACAGGGCTCCAAGCACAGGGTTTGACCCCCAAAATGAAGTTGAAGATGTTTTCCAGTGAGTGGGAAGGTGCCAGGAGAGGCCACGCTGTGCATGGAGGGATGCCCGACGGAAAAGGAGCTGGGGGGGTTGGTCAAGAGGGGGCTGAATAGGAGCCAGCAGGGTGCCCAGGTGGCCAAGAGGGCCAGCGGCATCCTGGCTTGTATCAGGAGTGGTGTGGCCAGCAGGAGCAGGGCAGGGACCGTGCCCCTGTGCTGGGCACTGGGGGGGCCACCCTCGAATGCTGGGCTCAGGGTTGGGCCCCTCCCTCCCCGAAGGCCCTGGGGGGGCTGGAGCGTGTCCAGAGAAGGGCAGCGAGCTGGGGAGGGGTCTGGAGCCCCAGGCTGCTGGGGAGCGGCTGGGGGAGCTGGGGGGGTTCAGCCTGGAGCAGAGGAGGCTGAGGGGAGCCCTCATGGCTGCCTACAAGTGCCTGAGAGGAGGGGGGAGCCGGGGGGGTCGGGCTCTGCTCCCAGGGAAGGGGCGATGGGACGAGGGGCACCGGCCTCCAGTTGTGCCAGGGCAGGGTGAGGTTGGCCCTGGGGAACAATTCCTTCCCCCAAGGGCTGTCAGGCCCTGGAAGGGGCTGCCCAGGGAAGGAGTCGAGTCCCCAGCCCTGGGGGGATTTAACAGCCGGGCAGAGGCGGTGCTGAGGGCCAGGGTTTGGGGGTGGGATGGCAGGGGTAGGGGAATGGTTGGGATCGATGAGCTTAAAGGCCTTTTTCAACCTAAACAATTCTATGATTCTATGCCCGGTCTCCTGGCTCAGCTAAAACCTCTGCCCAAAGAAGAGAGCCACATCCCAGGGGGTCTCACTGCCACCACAAATGTCACCACATGCATATAACTATCGCATGGGCTAAGCATGACCCCAGCAAGATGAAACAAATGTGCTGCAGAGCAAACTACCTCGTCTAGTGTGTGGTAGGAGGCAAAATTGAATGTGCTGGTGCTTCTCTCTGTCCTCTTGGACTTTGTCATGGTTTTCTTTTCCTCATCCAATAATTTCTGTTTAGGAGTGGGAAAAAAAAAACATTAAACAGGTTGGAAGGAGCAGGTGATTAGGTTTTTCTTCCATCTACTGATGGTTTCCAACTTTTTGGACCTTTTGTTGGGACTGAGCTCATCCTGCTTCCCACCGCAATCCTTACCTGCACGTCCTCGATCATGATGCTGTAGGAAATGCTATTGGACTCCAGGAAGATTTTGACTGCTTGGAGGTTGGGGAAGGGCACCCGCAGGTCGGCTGGGTGGCTGGGGCTGGTGGGGTGACGCCAAAAGTCAACCTGGTGTGGAGGAGAGGAGCAAGTTCAGCTTCATCCCATGCTGGTGCTCATCTGCTGAGCTCCCCAGCACCGAAAGCCGTCTCAATAGAGTTTTCCATGAAGGATCTAAAAACATTTTTGGACAAGTTTTGGGACACACATGGGTACCAGGATGGGTCAGGGTCCCTTTACCTCACTCAGTGGAGCTTCTACAGAAACATGTTTCAGCCCAAGCAGCTTTTTGGCTGCAAACGTCCCTTTGCATGATAAGCATTTGTGATTTGGGCAGACACAGTGAGACCGGGGTCACTGCGTGCTGGTTTTGCTCTTTAATTCGGTAGAGGTATCTCCTTAAATCAGCTTTGCTGTGCAGATGCTGTTTCCCACCACCCATCTCTCTCTCCTATTGCTTAAATTCTTCACCGGGATTTACGCCTCAAAGCAACCAGAGCAAACGCAGCGGGAACAGAGTCGTGTCGTAATTCAAGCCAAAAAAAAAGCGCAGTGACATTTTAGACCTGAATATTCAGCCTGGGAACAACGATGCTGCAGTGGCCGGGGTGTTCCCTCTTTGTCTGAAACAGGAGGGCTCAAGGTGCCCCAAGCTAAATATTACATTTATAGGGCTATAAATTATACATATTCAAAATGGGAAGGAAAATTGGATGTGAGGTCAAAAGAAGGAGGGAGGCCTGGATGTCACTGGGGTCCCTGTTTTACACCGGGGGGTGCTCAGGGCTCCATGGCAGCTCACCTGCAGCTCCGCCTGCTCGCCCAGCACCCTGAGCAGGGTGATCTGCTCCTCGTCACTGGCCATGACGCGGAGGACCTGGTCCCTGTGGGGAGGCAGAGCCATCAGCACTTGCAGGAGGGATCACAGGAGAGGGAGCTGAGCCTCCAGCGCTGGTGTGACCCCATCATGGGCTGGGTGGAGGCTGTGAGAGGTCTACACCAGCTTGGAGGGTTGGAAAGCGCATTGGTTGTTGGAGGTTTGGTGTCGAGAGCAAAAAATGCAGGTTTGGAACAGCCACAATGGGAGAAAGAGCAAGTGCTGGAGAGCCCATGGTGGTCTCCATCCTTCCTTTGATCACAAGAGCTCCCAAAATGTTAGGAAATATCTAACATACAGATGTTTCCTAACATAGCCTCTGCTCCAGCCTGGCTGGGCTCCCCCGGGGACGGGTACAGCCCCCAGCAGAGAAGGAAATGCTCTCCTTCCCCAGCAGCAAGGTTTGCCCATCTCAGTTCAGTCCTTCCCCTGGAACAGCCCGGGGTGACACTCTCAAGATTTAGCATCCCCTAATTTCTATCAGTGGTGGCCAGGAGGGTGCTCAAAACCTCCCTCCAAAACTGGGGTGAATCCACATCTTTCCTGGTGTCCGTGCAGCAAAAGCTGATGGATTTCCCTCCTTTGGGATGTCGCCCTTCTCATTGACCCCAAAGGAGGGTGGATGGGGCCAGGCATCTCTCACCCTGGTCCCCGTCCCCACCCAGGGTGCCCCACTACCCCCTGCTTTCGGGAGGACTCACCCCACGAAAAGCTGCTCGCCGCAGGCGGCTGCCACGAGGGCGGTGAAGACAGGGAGGATCTTCATGGTGAGCAGATGCAGATGAGCCTCAGGTCATATATAGCCCCCCTATACAGTGCTCCAGGGGCATTCGTGAACCTTCTCACCAAGGCCACAGCTGCTGTCCCTGCGGAGCCAGCAGCGACAAACCGATAAGCCAGGAGCAGTTCCCAGGAGCCCAAATGTTTGCTTTATTTGGCAAAGTCAATAAAAGAGCAGCCAAATTAGGGAGGATCTGAGAACGTCTTCCTCGGCGCTCGGGTCCTGCCACGGGCAGCCGGGGAGGACGCGTGCCCGTGCAGCCTGCTTGGTGCGAGTAGGTGTCATGGTCACAGTCATCACCTAGGGGGGTGACCCAGCCCACGGGCGTGGGACGGTGGCAATGGTGGGGTCATAGGATGCCGTAGCGTGCAAGGACACAGTGCTTTGTATCCATGAATTTCTTTATTACAGATTACTCTTAGGAAGTTAATTACAATTAATAAAGCAAGTGTATATTACAAGTCGCTACAAGGTCACTAGCAGAAAAGCAAGCACACAGCTGTATATTTATGATTAATTACTTATGTGCACACTTACATCTATAAAATTCAAAATATATCATTCAAATTATTACCGGTGCCGTTCATCAAACTGCTCCCAGGAGCGGGGCCAGTTGATGATGGATGAAGTCTCGCTTCCAAGACGATGATCATCACAGAGCCCGGAGCCAGGCGTCCCCAGCGAGGGTCCAAGGGCTCGCACAGGAACGTTCACCTGGGGGGTAATGCTTGGAGAGAGAGAGAGAGAAAGAAGGGCTCGGGTTTGGGTAGCAAGCGAGTTATTTTTACGTCTTCAGTGTAGATACACGAGTGGGCGCAGGGCAGCAGCTCCCGGAGCAGCCGTTGCTGACTTCTGGCTGTCTTAGAAGGTCAGTTCATCATAGTGGGGTCTTTGTTCCGCAGGTTATAGCAGCGTCTTTGTTCCGCAGGTTATAGCAGCGTCTTTGTTATGCGCTTATCTACGATGGCCCCAAGCTCCAGCCCGCGCTTGTCAAGGATGCTCCGGGTTCCCGGGCTGGGTTCCCAGGCTGGCAGGTGTTGTCTCCGTCAGTTTTTTAGCAGATATCTTCTCACCGTGGGTTTTTTCCCATTAAAACCAGGTGGTCTTTCCGGTTGCGTGGAGAGCTGCGGGAAGGTGCCACAGTCACGGAGGTCCGTTACGGCTTCATAATGTGAAACCAGTGATGTTGGTGAGCTGGTCCTGGCTGGTGGTGCCAGGGTAGAGGTCCTCACTGAGGCAGGATCATGGGGTAGTTGAGGTGGGAAGGGACCACGGGTGGGCTGTATCTGACCTGCTGGACAAAGCAAGGTCAGCTCTGGAAGCAGACAAAGTTCCCTCCACGTTGGGTCTTGGCGTCCACCAAGGATGGAGGCTGCACAGCCCCTCTGGGCGATGTGTCCCACTGCTGGACCATCCTCCTGCTGGAAAAGCATTTTCCTGTGCCCAGCCTGGCTGTCTCCTGCTTCAGCTGACGCCGTTGTCTCTCCCATCACACTTTGTAGTGAAGAGCTTGGCTCTGTTTTCTCCATAACCTTTTCATAGTGACGGGACTGTTAGGTCCCCCCACCCCAAAGCTGTCTCATGTCCAGGCCAAACCAGCCCATCTCCCTCAGCATCCCATCACAGGACACATCCTGCTCCTCTTGGTGGCCTCCATCAGTCTTGCTCCAGGCCTGGCTTTGGTGCCAGGCATCCAAAAACTGGATGCAGTTGTCATCAAGGCACGCACTTACAAGAGGAGGGCCCAGGTGGCCTCAAGACCTGGATGGTTGGATGGAGCTTCAAAGCCAGGGTGAGACCACAGGTCGACAACCCCAGCCGAGGCTCCTCGGGCCCTGCAGCTCCTGCTCACCACTTGCCACGGAGGTCCCCACTCTGGTGGCAGGACGTCAGCTAGATCTGGGAGCCAACCGTGTGCCCTGGGCCCTCCCCATCAGCGGGGTTTTCTCAGTGGTATTTTTATCACCGGCTGATGGAAGGGATTTTGGAAGGGTGGGTCAGTTTGGGAAGCAGATGCCACCAGACGGGGCCGTGAGTGGAGGGGACAAGGACACGTGCAGGGAGGACGGGCTGCCCCATGCTCGGGTTTGCTTTCCAAAAGGGCTACATTTAACCCAAACCCAACCCCAGGTGGTGCTTCCCGCTGCCTCAGCTGCACCTTCACCTTTCTTTTCCCTGCCTCGTGGCCTTTGAGTCTGACCTCACATTCTACCCGCTGCGTCAGGCATGTTTGCTCTCCTGCCAAGCTCAGGGAGAAGTGAGTAACTCACCAGCTGCTGGGGGGAATCACAGGACAACGAGATAAACCCCTTAGACTTGGTAACGACTGCAACAGCAGCAGGGATTGCTAATCTTGGATCCTCCCATGGCTCCCGTGCAGGGCCCTGAGCTGTTTGCTCTTAATCCCCAAGAAATTAGCAGGCTGAACAACAGCGGGAGGGAGACAGGCTCTTGAGGGGCAGGGCACTGGCCATGCTGGACAAGAGCAGGCGTCTTGTCACCTCCATCCTCCCTCTAACCGTGCCCATAGGGCACATCTGGGAGGGAGAAAAGGGGCAGGACAAATATTACAGCATCCCAGACTGGCAGGGCCCTCCGGAGCTCCCCCAGTCCAACCCCCCTGCTCAAGCAGGGTCACCCAGAGCAGGGGGCACAGGACATCGTCCAGGCAGGGTTTGAAGATCTCCAGAGAAGGAGACATTAGGCCAGGAGATCCCCCCAGCTCCCATTAGCAGTCAGTGGTCTGGCAGCATCCTGAGGCTCGTTAAAGGAAATTAAATTCCTTTAATCAGCCTTGCAGCCTGGATTACGCTGCTTAACGTCGGGGCCCTCTGCACCAGCCCGTTCTGCCCCCCCAGAAGCGAGCTCTGTCAGAGCCCCCAGGTTTACAAGAGCAGCAGCACTGGAAAGATTCTTCCCAGTCCTCTCTGAACAGTCGCTAGACACTACCAGAGCAGAGCACAAGGCAGGCTCGTGTAATCCCCCCCAGCTGTAGCTCCTCTGCAGTACTGGAGCAATTAACTGCCCAGATGATCTGGTTTATCATTCAAGCACTTCAGCAGCTCTGAAGAGTTTCACACCACCTTCAACCCACAAATTTCAGGAAGGCTTTAGAAAACCTGCACCCACCACCCTGGGAGCCAGTTTCCGCACTGGTGACGGGGCTGGTTGTGAGGAGGGGGTGGCTGAGCGGGCAGGGAGCTTTGCAGGTGTCTGACACCCTGCTAAGGGCCAGCGTTGCTCGGAGCAAATGCATTTTGCATTTACTAATAGAGACGGAGGTGCAGAGGGCACAAGGCTGGGCAGTTTGCTGCAGTCACGAGCTAGGGGATGAGCAGCTCCTCCTTTCCCAGCGCACCTCTCTTTGCTTAGATTTAACCTCCCTCAGGCTCTGCGCTGACGCAAGTCCCTCAGCTGACTTCTGGTGGTGGGAATAGGCCTGCTCTCTTCATCTCACTCAGACATCTAAACAGCCAAACAACGGTCACATCTTCCATCCTCCTGTTTGTCACTGTTCCTACCGTGTCTCATCGAGGCGGACCGCAACCGAGTCCTAAAATCTGTGACACCTTCTAAGGGCTCTACCACGCACGCAGAGATGCAGTGAACAAGACAAGCATGAAACATCTTGTGTATGCAGACATGTATTGCTGTAGGAAGAACGCACACCGGGCTTTCATTCAGCCAGGTGCCGTATCGTCACAGCTGTCTCGGGCACACCAAGGGAAGAGGATTCATGAGCTCGCCGCTGCAGACAGCTGATTCCCACCCCAGCTTTTAGTATGGATTGTCTCGCACGTGCTCCATGATTTTTTTCAGACCCAGCCAGGTCTCCTCTGCGGTTGGGATAATTTGGTTGGCTGGCAGGAGGAAACCGTAGCGACCCGTGTCTCGCAGCTCAAAGGCGAAAGAGTATTTGATGCCGTAATCGTAGCTCCAGTCGATGCTGCCTCCACTGGCTTGGTCTGAAAGAAGAAGGGAGAAGAGTCGTGAACAGAGGATTGATTTGAGTTCTGCTGCCCTATAATCATAGAATCGTTTGGGTTGGAAAAGCCCTTGAAGCTCCCCTAGCCCAACTGTTCCCCTACCCCTGCCATCCCACCCCCAAACCCTGGCCCTCAGCACCGCCCCTGCCCGGCTGTTAAATCCCCCCCGGGCTGGGGACTCGACCCCTTCCCTGGGCAGCCCCTTCCAGGGCCTGACAGCCCTTTGGGGAAGCCGGGGCTCCAGACCCCTCCCCAGCTCTGCTGCCCTTCTCTGGACACGCTCCAGCCCCCCCAGGGCCTTCGGGGAGGGAGGGGCCCAACCCTGAGCCCAGCATTCGAGGGGTGGCCCCCCCAGTGCCCAGCACAGGGGCACGGTCCCTGCCCTGCTCCTGCTGGCCACACCACTCCTGATACAAGCCAGGATGCCGCTGGCCCTCTTGGCCACCTGGGCACCCTGCTGGCTCCTCTCCAGCCCCCTCTCGACCAACCCCCCCGGGGCCTTTTCCGCTGGGCAGCTTTCCAGCCCCTCTGCCCCACGCCTGGAGCGCTGCCTGGGGTTGTGGTGACCCCAGGGCAGGACCCGGCCCTTGGCCTTTTTGACCCTCACCCAACTGGGCTGGGCCCATGGATCCAGCCTGGCCAGGTCCCTCTGCAGAGCCCTCCTCCCCTCCATCAGATCCACACTCCCACCTGATTTGGTGTCATCTGTACTACTTTTTATATTTGTGAGGGACAATTATTAGGGGTTTTTATGTGAACACTCCACTCCAACGAGTGGTGGTGTCACTCTACAGAAGCACCACTGCTTCCAAGAGGGAGAGACCTTGTGGGGAGGACAGAGACCACTGCCTTGGGACAGCCCATAAAAGCTCGGACTAGCAAAATACTCACAGATAGTAGTGCAAATGCTCCCCACTGTAAAGGTGGTGCCATACAGGGACTGGATGGAATTGGCAGCAGCTCTTCCCAAGGCATCCTGGAGAGAAGAAGATGAAGGATAAGTCAGAAAGTAGCCCCGCTTAATGAGACTAAATGTTATGATTTCTTCAACCTGATCCACACTCAGGGAAATCTCCACAATCTTTCACAAAATCTCCAATCTTTTACATGCCGCCCCCAATAAACTAGTGACAGCACTCTCAGTTTCCACGGTATTTTTGGGAGGTGACATTGCACGTGAATTAAATTATAGCATGTTCTATATCTGATCATCCAGTGTTTCACCTCACCAACTGTCTGGTCAAGAGAAGGTTCAAGAGATGCCAGAAAAAAATCCCAAGGCAGACAGATTTTCCAGTAGCTGGTGGTCAGCTTAGTGCTCACTTCCAGTGCATAATGGGTGGTTGTAGAGACAAGAGAGCCAGGCTCTTCTTGGAGATGTAGGGAAAAAGGACGCGTGGCAACAATTTGCCACAAAGGGAATTGCATTTAGGGATGCGGGAAAAAGAAAATCTCCCCTGACAGTGGGGAAACTTTGGGTAGGGCTTGAAGAAGCTGTGGAATTTGTCTTTAGAAATATCAAACCAAATCAAAGCAATTCATCAAAACTCAGCCAGGCAAGGGCCTAAGCAACCCAATTCAATCTTGACATTGGCTCTGACTCCAAAGCCTGCCTGCTTTCAGCAGAGGGTTAGACTAGAGACCTCCAGAGGTCTTTTCCATTTGAGTTATGATTGTGAGATCCCCATCACCTCAAAGATGTTATCACAGCTGTGATGCTGGCATTAAAGTAGAAAGAAGGAAATGTGGATGAGTGAAGAGGCCTGAGAACGGGTGGGGATGGCACGTGCTTGCATATGATCAAGATTTCTCTTTTAAAGGCGCTGCATCGCACCAGATTTTTGTTGGCTCTCACGGATGGTTACTGCTATGGATGGCAGAGTTCAGCCTCTTGTTTTAGTCCTGATATCTCACTGTAATACTTGAGTATAGAAAGCCAGCTGGGCAGAACAGTGGAAGCTAAAGCCTGATGTCTCACCAGCTCAGCGTAGTCTGCCGGTTCGGTGCATTTATAGCCATAGGGATACATCAGGAGCTGTGAGTAACTGTGGAGCGTGAGGAAGGCCTGGATGTTTCCATGATTCTTAATAAAGTTGACAACAGATTTAACTTCCACCTCTGAGTTGGCACTGGGCCCACGGTAAGAGTCAGAGCAGGGATTACTACTGGCTCCAGGACCTGTTGGTGCAAAGGAGGAACAAAGGCAAACCTGTAAGAACCAGCGTTCGTGAAAGATCACAGCAGACCAACACAAAGCTGGGCTTTCCTAAGAACAGGTCATTGGCCAAAGGCAAAGCCTTAAGTGCTGATAAATGCTTGAACAGCAGCCACAGGGCACGAATACTCAAGGGACATACTTCTAGAAGATACAGGTTACTTCCTTCATCTTGCGCTCACTGGCAATTAGTCAATGCAAAATTATCTTTACACAAGACAGCTCCCATCCTTGTTGCCCATTTTCTTTCTGAATCCCTTATATTAAGGCGATCGCTGGTCCTGTGTAACAGGATCCAGGAACATGAAAGGGAACTTTCTTCTTCATGACAGCCAGAATCCAGAAACGTTATTCCTACCTCCAAAACCTGCATCCCAGTTCCTGTTTGGATCAACTCCAACACATGGACTGCCTCGATTCTTGGAGCGGGTCTTCCGCCACATGCGATTCTAAAAGAAACACATGCTGTGGCTTTGAAAAAGAGCAAATCTCGGTCATTGCAGTAATCCTGCTACCCAGAAATAGTTGCCATTCATCAGGAAGAGCGCCCAGGCGCAAGCCTGAGATTGTTTCTGATGGGCTGACTGCCAAGATGGGCCAATGGTCAAAACTGGAAGGGCTGGTGTATTTACAGTGGGTTAAGATGGGTTAGACAAGTAATTAGTATCTTTGGCTGCCCAACTTTGTTGTAACTCCTTCCTACAGCATTCAGAGCCTACCTCCCTCACATCTATTTTTCGCTTGGAAGAGCGTGACAGCTTTCTAGATCAGCTTAGACACAGGGTGTGCTTACTCACTGTGGTGTGAGTGAATACATATCCATCAGGGTTTGTGACTGTCAGCAGGAAAATGTCCATTTTGTTCAGCAGAGAGGTGATGGATGGATCCTTCCCATAGTCGGAGGCAATCTAAGCAGAGACAATATGGTACACTGTGATTATCAGCACATTTCTTTCCCGCATGCTCACAGCCTAACAGCTAGGTACAGAGGCAAGTCTGGCTTTCAGGGCAGGCAAACAAAAAACATTAATTATCTGCTGGCCATAACTGTTCCTCGTTAGTCTTGGACCTTGGAGAGAACAATGAATCTGTTTTACTATTTTCTTCTGAAGACAGGATGTTAATCAAGAGGGCAACAAAATATTCTCCTGCCTGTCCCAGAGAACAGGCCAAGGCTGGCACTGAGATTGAGATGGATTAGCCAGGTTGGGAATATACAACTGTGCTGCACTTGTCCAGTGGCCTCGCCATTTTCAGCAGAATTTAAATGCTCATTTCTACAGAGCTGGAATTTTTTGCTCTTTTGTGGAAGGCAACCACCCACACAGTGTTTCTCTGTGTCGGCAGACAGAAGCAGCAAATTAATCTCAAAGTCCTGGTTATTTGTATAACTATCAGCCCTGCAGTCCTCAATAATTTCACCTGAACTACTACATTTTGTCTACCTAAACCCAGCTGTTCTAACAACACACAGCATTTTTCAATTCTTTGTCTAGGCAGCTGCTATATTCTCTCTGGAGTCAGCTGTGTTTTAAGAGGGGTGAAGGAGAGTTAGCAGAGCTGGCTAAACACAACCAGGTGTGATAGACTTTTAAATAGTCAGAGGCATTCCCAAGATAAAAGAAAAATCAGTCGCTGCCAAAGTGACCTTTTTAGCTATCCATATGGCACTCGCTTGGGTAACCCACTCTCGGGAATGGATGCCGGCATCAATCCAGATCGCAGGACGGTTCCTTCCTCCAGTGCTGAACTGTCAAACAAACCAGAAAGTTTTAAAACTCTCACTGACACCTTTTAGTCAAGAACATCCCATAAAGACTGGGATGCTTTGGACTGAATTGTGCAGTATCTCTAATGCACATATATATTAGTATATGTACACACAAACGTGTGCACACATTCTGCGATATATGGCGTACCTTGAGCACATACAAAGGCCGCTTTTCATAGGATTCCCCAATCTGGAGCTTACTGACAATGTTGCTGTACTCAGATGCAAGATGATCCAGTTCTGCATAAATCTGCAATGAAAAGTCACGATGACATTTAGGTTCCATTTATGTATAGCGCTGCCCAGAACAACTGTAGGACCTGAAGAAATTTATTTTTCTCTCCTTTGGCCCTCATTACTATGGCCTCTCCAAAGCCCCATCTCACCTTACGTCAGTGTAGTCAGTGCTCTTCTTAACATCACGAAGTAGAAGGAAGCACTGTTAGATCGTCAAGATCTACTTATTTCCGGAAAAAGGTCAAAACCCTCTTTACAAACTTCTGGTAGTAAAAAGACCTTACCCTCTGCTCTGCTTGATGGCTACTGGCTTCCCTATTTCAAGATTCATTTATTTCTCAATCTCTTTAGAGGGTCAGAAGGAAGGGTGTTGACAGAACTCTGCCCAAGAGTTTATCAAAAAGCATGATCAATGCTTGCCTGCTCCAACACTCCAATAGGGAGAGTGCTGGCTCATTGTGCTGACCACAAAATGAATACATTTAAAAACAAAACCACGTGCCAAAAGAAGCCAGAAAGACCCTTTAGATCTTAATATAGGAAGTCTGATTGAGGACAGGATGAAAAAAAGGTCCAGCAAAAAGAATCCTCTTCCTCCAAAGCTGAGGTACTCACGGAATCTAAAGCATGGTAAGTTCCATAGTTGAAGCTGTTGCTGCCGCGCTCCCTTTGTTGACTGTCGGCCATATCTTGCTTTTCTTTATCTAGAACAACCTGAAAGAAGCCATTCAAATGTTGAGAAAAGCCTGCTTAATTTGCAAACTTCTGACCAAAAGTTTATCTCAAATAACGAAATGGTGGCACTGCATACTGGCTCCAGCCCTAAACTTCCCGCAGCTGTGGAGCAAACAGATGCAAAGTGGGCAAGAATACCAGTGGTTAAATGGTCAGCGTTAAGTTTTAAACACTTCTTAAGATGAACAAGAATAATATTGAAAGCTTTGTGGGGGAAAAAAAAAAAAAAAAGGCAGCATTTCTGCTGAGTTAATGCTATTTTAGATGCCATGTGGGGATCACTGCTCCTGAACAAATGTCAGATTAGTGCCCAAGTGGGTGACTTTTCTCTCACAGTGGTGTAGAGTTCTTTCAGATTATGATCCTGAACTACTCCTAACACAGTTTACTGCATGATGAGTAACTTTAGTGTTGCGATTCCCAAACGTCTGAGGCCAAAAGACCACATGAAATTCTTCAGGGGTTATCGGAAGAGCCCCATGGAGCCTATGAGTTTATTGATGTCACTATTCATCATGGTTTTGGACAGCATCTGCAGGGTGATCTCCACAGCTTCCCAGTGCAGCAGTGATCCACAGATACTCGTTGAGAAATTAATGCACAGACTACAAAAATAAGGGGAGGACCTCATGGAAAGCAGAGTATAGAAGAGTCCTTGAATTAATGAGTGAGGCCAGATTGTGAATCACTATTTGTTTCCACAGGATTTAAAAGCTAATCGTGTGCCAACGGCATTGCCTACCTGCAGGTCTTCGATCAGGATGGAGTACTCAATCCCATGGGATTCCAAGAAGGCTTTGACTGCTTGGACGCTGTTAGCGGGGATTCGCACATCCACAGGGAGGTCAGGGGTGGAGGGATTTATCCAGAAATCAAGCTGAAAAGGGAAAGGAAAACAGATTTGCTTCAGAGAAAGCATTCTACAAACAGCTCTTCTAAAGCTTTAGAAATGCTGATTTCTCCCAAACTGAACGACTCCTGCAGTATTGTGCCCTGCCGTGCTTACAGCACACTCCATTCTTTAGCTTGGCCACACAACCTTGTATCAGTTAATGTGACAAACTCCAAAAAATAATAACAAAGGTCCGCAGGAGGCTAAAGTCAGCATTTTCACTGACTTCAGAGCCTCAGTCATATAAGCAAAAGCAAATTTTGGTCTTCTATGATGATTATTTCACTATTCTCCCCTTTACCAGAAACAGTTTCAAGAAAAGTTCCATATTACAGTATTAGGTAAAATTAGGTTTTTATTTCTCCTTTGGTAAGGCTTTTCTAAATTTTCATTTCTACGCTATTCAAATCAATATTTTTAAAGAAAGTGATAATAAAAACTCTCACCAATAGCAGTAAGTACAGTAATAACCTAGAATTTTATATCCCCACTTTAAAGACAGGCTTTTTGATACTGAGATTAAGAGCAGATCAGTTCCAATACAATTGTAAACCCAGTAGGAAGAAAACGTGAATGCAGGCACTCCTGAATACCAAGCTGGTACTAGAACTTGCAGATCAAACACCAAGTACTGAGACAATGAATTTATTAATGGCAGCTTCCACAGTATGGTACAAACCTTCCAAATGCGATGTAAAGTCCTGCCCTGATAAGTCCTACCCTGGTCTGAAATGATCAAAAATGCCTCTGTGGTAACAACATACCTCAAGGTGTTCCCGCGATTCCAAAAGCTGTAACTCCTTAACGTCCTCCTCATTTCTTGTCTTGATTCGGAGAACCTGGTGCCTGCAATAAATCAGTAAGTCTTCAGAAGCAGCCTCAGAACGGCATCTGGTTGAACCACCTTGTTATTAAGGTTGTGAATTTGGTGGGTAGTTACTCACACGCTACCAGTCGATACGGACTTTTTTAATGCAGTTGACCTCGTGTCACCCAAGAGTTCAGACAACAACCTGCAGGACCAGCATGCTATACATGCACTAGATCAGTAACTAGTTTAATGGCAATTTTTAAGTTTTCATCATAAACAAGACATCAAGTGGACGAGGTTTCTAATTACTTACAAGGATCAGTCTTGCATCTCTTAGTTATTTTCTGTCAACTTGCAGGAAAAAAAAATATTCTGGTTGAGTTTGCAAATGATCAAGTGTTTGGGGAGCACTATTCAACTAGGGAACCGAACACTAAATATGGGGTTCATTTCACCTTTCTTCAGTTTAGTCAAAGACTGTTGGCAAACTTCCCTGCGTTGTCGGAAGTTGATACCATCAGAGGGTGGCTCACACCATTCCAGGTGGAATGAATCACCTTCTAGAAGCGCCTCACTCCGCCGGTTGTAGAGGTAAGCTTGGCTATTAACTTAGACTATGCATTGTACAACATACAGTGACCACAACGCACAGTCTCTACGTGTTTTTTAGATCGTTAAAAACATAAATACCATTCAAATACACAATGTTCCAGGCTGCTTGGTAAAAGAAGTACAAGCAAACAGTACCACAAGGACAGGCTGATGCACTCAGGCTTGTTCAGGACGATCTAATTGCAGCCTACAACTGCTTGAAGGGGAGTTACAAAAAAAATGACAAACTCTTCTCGGTAGGGGTAGGTGATGATAACAAGGGGAAACAGCTCTGAGCAGGAGGGTGGACTAAAAACTTCTGGAGGTCCCTCCCACCCAATGTTTTTATGAAATGATGAAAGGATCTATGAAGAACAAGGGAGTGCAACAGTTGGGGACAGCAGATCCTATTCTGGAGAACCAGGGGGGATTCTGAAGGAAACCTGGAAGCCATAATGAATTAACAACTGGAAGTACAGCCCAGGATCAGTGCCGTAGCCAAAAGCACCCCTGTGCTCCTTAGCTGTATAGCCTGGGGTTTGCCACGAGCCGAGCGTTAATGCTGCGTTTGCAAATGGCATTTGGTGGTTAAAGGATTTGGTGTGTTTGTGTTCATTCTCTTCCCTAGGCCCATGCATTTGGCCACTGTCAGAGACAGAACAAAAGTCCATGGGGTCCCATATCCTGAGCTGGCCCAGCTGCCCTGCAGGCACCCACTGCAAGCAGTTCTGAAAAACGGGAGATGACTCGGGGCAAATCGACACGAATAACTGCAGAATTGGAAAACGCGTCTTAAGACAAGGTAAACAAGGCACTTGGCATATGACCTCGGTTATGTGCGTGTTTATTTAATAGCGTGGCTGAGAAGAGACGCTCGTTAACACCAGGTTCCTCAGTCTGGCAAGCTGAGGTATAAGATTCTTCTGATGGACCAAATTAAATCAACAATGAAGGCACTTTACCACAATATTAACTTATTATTGGATTCTCCACCACCAGAAGCTTTATTTTGGGATCAGATCCTTCTGTGAGGCTCATTAACCACAGCTACTGGACGTCACTGAGGAATGAATTCACGAGAATCCACTCCACATTATGCCAGAGCACAGATTAAATGGTCAAAAGAGCTTCTCCTGGCTTTACAGATCCTGGGGGTTTAGTAAACTATGTGTATTACTTCTTAATACTTCTATCTTCATATACAGGTTTACTCACTGGAATCTAGTGTTCACTTGCCACTTCTCAGGAAGCATCTATTATGGTTTTTATCATCTTCTATTAAGTTTCTTAAAGTCAGTAAGAGGACTACGACAGAAGGAGATAATTCAATGGAAGATACAGATAAACCTTTAAAATAGAATGGTTGGACGTAAGGATTTGAATTGCGGAAAGGCTCTGGAAAGAATTAAGCATTTAAAGAGAAATGAGAATCTTCAAAACCAAAGGGAAGCTAGTGACCTTTCTGATCTGAAGCCAGGTTCTAGTCTTTTAGTTCGTCTCTGTGCCCAGGCGGATCTGTCAAGCTGAATACTCGAGCTTTGCAGTGAGGTTCAGCTCCAGATCAAGGCTCGAGACTGCTCCCTAGGTACAGTCAAAGCCAAAACAAATCCTTGGGAGAACATGAATTTAGGAATTCAACTCTGCAGCAAGACCCTCCCCCTTAGAAAACCAAAATGAAAGCAGAGAGAGGTTCCTTCAAACACTGGAGTACCAAAGCAGCAAGACAAGTCAGTCATAAAAAGCAAAGAATGTGCCCTAGCAGATTTTGTAACGTTAAGATAATGAAAAACAACAACTGGATAACGCAGCCTTAAACAAAAGGTCTTCCACAAAAGCGTAACTCACCCAATGAAAGTTTCCAGGCACAAGGAAGCCCCGAAGAGGGCACTGAAGATCAAAATCAGCTTCATGTTTGAGTGAAGTTCAACTCAGCCTAGCAAAGGTGAATTTATACAGGACTTGTTAAGAAACCCTTTTTCAGATAAAACGTATCTGTATTCCATGTGACTAAGTTCTCACATTTATCAGAGCTCTCAAGGCAACCAACAGATAGGAGGCCAACTTCACCTCCAAAAAAATATTTTCCACTAACACATTCAAACCTGTAAGGGAAGAGTTGTTTTCAAATATCTGCCCACAAAGCTCCTCAGTGTCCTTTTACACATTTTTCTAGATAGAGGAAAACAGGGTCAAAGTGGACATCATCCCTGCTCTCACTGGGGGTGAAGACCTCTACCAGTCGACTCTTGGTCATGGGTTTTCCTCTGACAGATTTCTAGTAGCCCACCCCTTGTTACAAAGAGGCAGCTGGCAGAAAGATCTCACTCCAGCAAAAATACTCAATTTTTTTTACTGAAATAATTGGGTGAAATAATCACTCTGGCAATAGCACACAGGCTCTGGGTCCTGCCTGCTATGTAACAAGTTTGCTCTGATACACTAGGCCAAGGCCATGCTATAAATTTACTCTTACATACAAATTACACACTTCTAGATATAAACTAGATAGTTTAAATATATTCTTCATTGAAATTGCTAGCATCCCCCCAATCTTCATTTGGGATGGTTTCATACAGATCCAGCCAGCCAGTGCTTCAAGCAAATTCGCAAGTTGTAGAGGAGGAGGGGAAAAAAAGCTTTGGGTGAACAGGAGCAGAGAGGAGCTCAGCTCTGCAGCTAGACCCTTCTCCTTGGACAGGCTTGTTAAACATCCTCTTCTAATGAAGCATCCTTCTCAGGAAGAAATGACGCAGGTTTGAAGAAGTGCTGGAACAGCCACTGCTGGGTCCTCTCAGCTTTACAATGCCTACAGAGCTGTTCCCTGATCCAGCAGAGTCCCTTTGCTCTTGTGCTGTCTACATCTCGCTTCACGGGGAATAGCCTCCATCTTGTTCACCTTCCATAAAGATGCCCAGATATTTGAGTTGTCTCCTTGAATCCTCGGCAACAGGCAGTCTCCTGGCTGAGCTTTGGGAACCATCTCTCTTGCCTTTGGTCGTGGGAACACCCAGCTGTGGTTGTCCCAGGATGATAGGTAGGGATGGAGGGCTGTTGGATACACTTTTTGTTCATCCCATTAAAAACGTTACTGAGGAAGAGCCAGGTGCTGACCCTGCTGTAATACCTGGGAACTAAGATGGGACGGAAGGGAGACAGTTCAGCTACTCTGCAGTCAATCTCAGGAGACCAAAGAAAGGAAGTCTCTGACAATCCCCAGAGGATCTCACATGGATCGCCCTCAACATTTGTCAGCACCTCCCTGAGGAGCCTCCTCCAATCTTCACTCCCACCCAACCCCTCCGCAGCCAGGGCAGGGGCTTCCTGTCATGTGTTCCCAGCAAACGCAAAGCAAATCTTTTGTAAGGCCAGGCCTCATGTTTTGGGGAACAAAGGGAGCCTCAGGCAGGGATTCTGCCTCTTTTGACATAGAGGAATTAGTCATCCTCCAACTGTTGTAACTTGGAGGCACACCATGGAGAACATACGCTCTGCGAGACCTAGGTGTTTGAGGTTTAACCTAACCCCGTCCTTGGGAAACAAGCAGATCTCCACTCCCCTTAGTGTAAATCAAATAACGTGTTTATCGTAAGAGCAGGAACCATTACGAGATTTTCCTGCTTCTAGCGCTACATTAATTCTGGTAGAAGTCAAATCCCACCTGTAGCTTATTGGCCTTTGACTGTCCACACCCCCTCCTGTGGATTCTCCTTGCAAACAGGAAGGAGGGATTTAATTTAGGGCAAAATTATAGCTTGCTTCATTACTCATGCTACATCCTGCATGGAATTAAAGGCTGCCAAGAGATTCCGCCGAACACAATGCCAGGGTCCAAGGTAGGTACACCAACAAGCTCTGAGTGCCCTGACCAGCCTCATCTGGGGCCTCCACCCATTGCATTTAAGGAGATGCATTTAAGCCCAAACCTTTCTCCCCACTCCTAATCCCCACTGAAGGGGCTACAGAAGCCCACAGCACTATGAGCTCCCGCTGTAGCCAGAAGGTCCTGCAGGGTTTGGAGGTCAGCCTTGAGCCACAGGGTGAGTTCTGTGGGCAAAGTCCCGCACAGGCTGAAAGTCAGCCTCTGTAGAGCTCAGCTCAGGGCCCAAAACACCCAAGCAAATTAAGGGAGCTGCAAGAGCAGGGGTGCACCACCAGAGCAAGCCAGAAGCCAAAGGTATCAGCAAGGCAGGATGGGGGTTGAGAGCTCACCACAAGCAGCACAGCCCCACAGGACCCAAATGAGAGGAGCAGAGCAGGTTTGGTGGCAGCTGCCAGGGACAGCCACAATCCAAATCCTCAGGTAAGTCCACAGTCACACAGCAGGTCCACGGCCAGGACGTCAAGAACTACAAGCCCGAGTCCACCACGCACCCACTGCAGCTCAAACAAGGACCAAAGCAAATGGCATCTGATTAAATGCAGCTCCCGCGCCAAGGGGCGGAGGGTGTGTGGGTGGGGGCCCCACATAAGCCCGGTCAGGGCAATTAAGCGCTCTCCGGGCCCTGGCACACTAACATGGGTAGGGTGGGACAGACTCTCTGCACAGTCCTAAGAGGCTGTGGTCTCATGCAGTGCATCATGAACACCCTGGTGACATGTTAAGAAGTGAAAAGTTAAATGAATCTCGTCAAACCAAACTTTGTCTTGTTGCTTAAAATTGCCGTACGGGCATATAGAGATTTTGCTTGTGCTGTTGTTGACAGAGGGCCAGAACGGATACAACCCCCACCACCAACTAAAAAGGCCTCAAAAGTAATAAAATTCAGGTGGATTCACTCATTTTCTGTAAAATCTGAACCCTCTGTTGTTGTCCCTGTCTAAAAAAGGGGTTCTTGCAACCAAGGCAGAGCGTAGCAGTCTCTCCTATCACAGTTAGGAAAGGAGAGGCAGCCTTGCTGTGCTCACAGAGCATGTCTGAGCCCGAGCCCACAGCCCACCTTTGTCTCCCATCCTCTCAAAATAAGCATTCAACAATCCATGGGGAAAGGGGAGGAGAGGAAAAGAGAGATGACCCATGCTGGGCTGAGCTGTCCTTGTGCTCCCGCTGCCTCACTTATCCCTCTGCCCTCTCCGCAAACATTCTGCATTGCCTCCTGCTCTTTCACAGGGTCCTGGACATTTTCTGTAAAGCTTTTTTGAACCCTACGCATAACTTACAAAACTGATATTTACCTTTTGAATTGCTTTCCCTTTCATCAGGACATTATCTTTTATCTTGGGCTTTCTGGGGGATCTGTTTCAAGAAAAATAACATCGTACAGATGATGTTACTTAGAACAACGTATAAACATTAATTCCTTATCATAGAATCATAGAATCATTTAGGTTGGAAAAGACCTTTAAGATCACCAAGCCAAACCATTCCCCTAACCCTGCCATCCCACCACTAAACCCTGTCCCTAAGCACCGCCTCTGCCCGGCTGTTAAATCCCCCCAGGGGTGGGGACTCAACCCCTTCCCTGGGCAGCCCCTTCCAGTGCCTGGCAGCCCTTTGGGGAAGGAATTTTTCTTAATGTCCAATCTAAACCTCCCCTTGTGAGAGAGGCTCTGGGATGCAAGGGTCTCACACAGCCCCTGCCCTGGGAAAACGCAGCCAGGAGGGGAGCCCGCGTGCCTTCCCCATTTCTGCCGAGACTCTCAACAAGCCCATATTCCTCAGAAATCCCATACGTGTTTTTGCCTTTGAAATGTTTCTCTTCTCATCATCTCGAGCTAGACCTGTAACACCGACGCGGCGAAGGGCTCCATCCACAACGCATCCCCTGGATGATCAAAGTTAATTGGCTGCAACGCAATTAATTTTGGATTAGAGAACTATTATTTCTGTAAGTAATAGATTATTTCCACGTTCCTAATCCCCAACGCACCTTGGGAATGCCCTGGATAAGGAATGAGTAGGGATATCCGTATGTGGCTCACCATTTGTAGATGTGACTGGCATCACTTTAGGAGCAGAACCCTCATTTTGATCTCTCCGGAAAACCTGCAGCTGTATGCCAGTGTAGTAACACTGACTGCAGTGGAACCACTTATTTCCAACTCAAATTTCCTTAAATTAGGAAATCAAGACCTTCAGCTTCCCAGGGTTGTCCCCAGATTTCATGCATCTGAGTCACACGTGCTTACAGCACACCACACGCTCCACTGGATCATGTTTTAGCTTTGCATTTTAGGACACCAAGCACACGGGTGAATTGTAACTGGTAATAACAGGAAGGGGATGGGAAGGGTACTGGCAGAGATACAATCAGTTACCTATACCTGAAGGTTAAAGACCGGTTCTAACAGTGATGTCATCCCATGAGATAGGTATAAATAATAACAACTTTTGAGGTTGTGAAAGCCGTTCAGGCAGGAAAGTTTTGTATAAGGCGTACAATAACCTTCTGCTAAGAGCCAGCAGGTGTCAGCAGAAAACACAGAATTAAATAATATCCGACTCAGCACAGCAGACAAGACATATAATCAAAACGGCCAGTGCAGGAGCAAAGCAGGATTTTCTCTCTGATCCCCCCAAAGCCTTCCTCACCCTCATCACATTCCCTCTCATCTGGTTTCCAACTAGCATCAGAGAGAAAGCGATCATTCTGCCAGCAATACCACCAAAGAGAAGAAAAAGGGTATCCCACAGTGCTGGACATGGGACAATGGGGCTGTCCCCTCTCCGAAGGGTGAGCATTTCCACCTTCAGAACAGCACCTTGGCAAACCACTGTCCAGCCAACCATCTCTGGAAGCCCCAACATGTCAGCCATCTGTGGAGCCATGGGGACGACGGCATCACCAAGTGGCCTCTTTTCTGCCCATGAAGTCCTTCAGCTGTGATTCGGAGAAGACTGGAGTGCCCTCAGGTCCTGTTGGTCTGTAGTGTTGGGGATGTTGGGTGGGATTCATCTCGTTTCACTTGAGCTGTGTCAAAGCTGGGAATCGCACCAAAACAAGACTCTTCTTCCTCTGTAACTGATGAAGGGTGATTCACCCCATCCTCAAACATCTGTTTGGGACTAGAAGGGCAAATCAGACTTTTAACAGTCCTTAAATATCTCCATGTCATGCTTTTCTTGCTTTCATCCTCTTGCTTAGGAAATGAGTCAAAGTCAAGAGACTTTCAAACCAACTGAAATCATCCATTGGTGTGGATCTATCAAACCAACTTTGATCCTGTTTAAATTTGTCTCCTCCCTTTCTCCTCCTGTATTTTTATTACCATGTGTTTCCTATAACCAGCTTTTTATAAAGGAATAACACATTCCACCAGCCTTTACACTGGGACAACTTGGAAGTTATTGTATTTACCCAAACTGGAAGCATAGTGGGAAAAATGTAAGAAATAGGCTGGATATCCCGGATAATCAGAATATACCAAGTAATTTTTTTCTTTTGCAAAGCTGCTGCCCCTGTCTTGTACGAGCTGTTGCAGCCATACACCTCAGCTCCATGCACCTCCCCTGCCATGTCGGGCTCCTCCATCCAGCTCCTCTCGCTTTGCTGCCTCACAATCCTTCCCATCCGCTGACATACCCTGCTCTTCTTGCCTCAAAAGGTCGTATCACATGAAAATGTCACTGAAATAAGTCAGTATATCACCACACTGGCGATGTTGTGTGATTTACCATCCAGAGCTGTGAGACAAGCGTGTCACCCTGTTCAACAGGACTATCTTTACCTCAGGTAATAACCATCTGGCTACACCAATTCAGCACGAAATTCACACAACCCTCTTCATTTACAGCAGTTCAGAACAGAAATATGAAATTACACCTGTACAGTGTGCAAACAGACCCCAAAATCTCTTAAAAATTTTAACTGCTGCCTTTGGCAACGTGCGGTCTGATACACATTACTATGTGTAATCAATTAAGCTATAAGTTATAGGTGAGTTAAGTGACAGGATGAGAAGAAATGGCCTCAAGTTGCGCCAGGGGAGGTTTAGGTTGGACATTGGGAAAAATTTCTTCACTGAAAGGGTTATTAGGCTCTGGAAGGGGCTGCCCAGGAAGGTGGTCGAGTCCCCACCCCTGGAGGTGTTTAAAAGATGGGTAGATGAGGCGCTTAGGGACAGGGTTTAGTGGTGGACAGGTATGGTTGGACTCGATGATCTTAAAAGGTTTTTTCCAACCAAATGATTCCATGATTCTGTGGTAAGTTACTACACAGCTAACTCGGCAAAAACAGGGCAACGCGTGGCTCTGCCAAGGGAAGGGTTCCGGTCACCCCCTCTCCGCCATCTTCACACCTCCCACGGCGCGGCCAAGGCCCCGGCCCCCCCCCTTCCCGCCCAACGGCCGCGGCGCTCGTATCCCCATAGCAACAGGTCCCGCCCCCCCCCTCCCCGCTCCCCCCCCCCGCCTCAGCCCCGCGCGGCGCAGGCTGTGACGCCACGGCGGCGCTCGCGCAGGCGCAGTCGGGGGCGGCCTGCCGGGCGCGCGCGGGTTCTCCTCGCGTGTGTGAGGGGAGCGCTCCGCCGCGTCCCCCGGCCGGGACACGGGGCTGCCCCCGGCCTCCCTGAGGGGAACGCCGCATTCCCTCGTCGTCCCCTGACCCTCAGCCCTGCGGCAGGTACTGTGACCGCCCAACTCCGGCACCGCCTGGCTCCTCGGGCCTGCGCGGGCCGGCTCTGAGGGGAGACTGCCGAGAGCCGGGCAGTGTCCGGCAGCGAGGCCACCAGGGCTGTGGGGCCGCCTCTGCCTGGTGGGTCAGGGCGGGGGGAAGATGTGGGGGCCTCTCCTGTGTGCGGGGTGCGGGCTGTGGGGCTGCCTGTGTGTAACGGTGCGGTCCGGGTGGGGGGAGCTGAGAGACACAAACCCCTGGGTGGCATGGGGGTGCTGGCTGGGGGGAGATGTGGAAGCTGCCTGCGTGTGACGGTGGGGTCCGGGTGGGGGGAGCTGTAGAGACATAAACCCCCCCCGGGTGGCATGGGGGTGCTGGCTGGGGCGAGACATGGAAGCTGCCTGTGTGTAACGGTGGGGTCTGGGTGCTGGGACCGGCGCTGTTTAATGTTTTCATCAATGACCTAGACAGCGAGATCGAGCGCACCCTCAGCAAGTTTGCGGGTGACACCAAGCTGAGTGGTGCGGTTGACACACCAGAAGGGTGGGATGGAATCCAGAGAGGTGGGCCTGTGTGAACCTCATGAGGTTCAACAAGGCCAAGTGCAAGGTCCTGCCCCTGGGTCGGGGTAACCCCTGGTATCCATAGAGGCTGGGGGAAGAGAGGATGGAGAGCAGCCCTGCCCAGAGGGACTTGGGGGTGCTCGTGGATGAAAAGCTGGCCAGGAGCCGGCCATGGGCGCTGGCAGCCCAGAAGCCAACCCTGCCCTGGGCTGCATCAGGAGAAGCGTGGCCAGCAGGTCGAGGGAGGGGATTGTGCCCCTCTGCTCTGCTCTGGGGAGACCTCCCCTGGAGCCCTGCGTCCAGCTCGGGAGCCCTCAGCACCAGGAGGACATGGAGCTGTTGGAGCGGGGCCAGGGGAGGGCTACTAAAATGCTCCGAGGGGCTACTAAAATGCTCGAGGGCTGGAGCCCCTCTGCTCTGAGGCCAGGCTGGGAGAGTTGGGGGTGCTCAGCCTGGAGCAGAGGAGGCTGCGGGCAGAGCTGAGTGCGGCCGCTCAGGGCTTCAAGGGGGCCCAGAGGAAAGGGGGGGACAAGCTTTTTAGTAGGGCCAGCTGGGACAGGACAAGGGGGGATGGCTTTAAACTGAAGCGGGGTAGGTTTAGACTGGATCTAAGGCAGAAATTCTTTACAATGAGAGTGGTAAAACACTGGAACAGGTTGCCCAGAGAGGGGGTGGAGGCCCCATCCCTGGGACCATTCCAGGCCAGGTTGGAGGGGGCTGTGAGCAACCTGATGTGGTTCAAGGTGTTCCTGCTCCTGCAGGGGGGTTGGGCTGGGTGACCTCTAGGGGTCCCTTCCCACCCAAAACATTCTATGACTCTATGAGATGTGGAAGCTGCCTGCATGTGACAGTGGGGTCTGGGTGGGGGGGAGGGGGCCGGGTTGGGGGGGGGGGGGGGGGGAGATCAGGGTGGGCAAAGGGGAGCTGGGGCTGTGTGTGATAGGGGCATGCTGGAGGGTTTGGGGCAAGGGGAAGTGTGGGGGACCTCTGTGCATGGCACTGGGGTCAGTGCCTTGTGGGTTAGCAAGGTGAGGCCTTCCTTCATCACTCTGCCGTAGTAGATGAGGGCAGGGGGTAGGGGAGGATATATTTCAGTCTTCAGGTGAAAACCACACCCCCAACACTCCTAAGTGAGCAGAATGGGACTGAATCTCGCTTTTATTTCAGTGCCCTAGAAGTGCAACTTCTGCTTCTACAAGAGGATGTGGTTCTGGGAGGGAAGTTGGGAGCGTGAGGGTGGCAGAGAGGATCTCTGCTTAGGGCTGCTACATTTGTCAGTGTGGGAAGTAAAGTCTTGGGACTCAAACTGGATGAAAAACCTGTCAAAAAAAAAAACAAACCCCAAAAAAACGAACCAGGCAATGTGTTCTTGTATAATTCTTCCAGTAATCCTGCTGCTAACTATTTCACCATTGCACCAGTAAGAAGCAAGTAATGTGATTTGGGTTTTGGTTTTTTTGGCTTGTTTTTTTTTTTCAGGTAGTAATATACAGTTGAAGTATTTGTCCCAAAACACAAATTATTTATGTTCCCATCTAGTGAAGAATTATGTGACAAGTTTTTAAGCGAGTGGCAGGAAGGAACAGGAGCATATTTTGGTGATGGGACTAGCAGAAAAAGTCAGCAGGGTTCTTTCTTTCACGTAAGGTGTTACTGGGCATAAAGGTGTGCAGAGAGTATTCAAGTGTACTGAACCCACAGGAGGTGGCTTTACAGTCTGAAAATACTCTGTTACCTGCTGAAACGAATAGGAATTTTCAATAAAAATCTGCAGAGCTGTGCAAGGGATTTCCTTCCTCTGACTTCCTTTGCCTGGAGAAGGCAGGAACTTTGCCTCTTGCTTCTGAAGGATGTTATTTTTCAAGAATTAGGTTGGAATCTGTCCTCTTATCTGACTTACTTTGTTTATGATTTGCTTATTCACCTTACTGGAGAAGGTGGACGCTCTTCCTCAGTGATGAAGTCACAGTGCTGACAGAGTTCATTGAAGAAATATTACCTATTTTTACTGGTTAAAAGATTCTGCTTTTTTTTTTTTAATATGCTAAAAATTACTCTGGCTAAAGGTAAAGTCCATTTCGATAGTTTGTTTTGGATTACTGCTTTTTTATCTTTAATCTCATGCTGACTAAGAATCTGCCTGTATAAAAGTTGACAGATTTTGTCATTTCTCTGTGTTTGTTGTTACAGATAATGACACCGGATCAGAGTCCAGCGACTTCTCTCATCGACCAGACCATCAGGATGAGGAAAGAGACTGAGGCCCGGAAAGTGGTCTTGGCCTGGGGACTCCTGAATGTGTCCGTTGCGGGCATGATATATACTGAAATGTAGGTAAATTGTTACATCCAAGTCAAACAAGCAAAGCATCCTGCTTTGTGTATCCCTAAATATTTCCTGGGACTGAATAGTTGCAAAATGATAACTTGTTTTTCCTTTCAGGACCGGGAAACTCATAAGCTCATACTACAACATCACATACTGGCTACTCTGGTATATTGGTGAGTTGCTGCAGCGTTTCAATTAATTTTCAGGATTCTTCTCTTTTTTCACTTGTCAGCTTTATTGCCGGAGAGGTAGTTTTTAAACGAGCCTTTTTTTTTTTTTTTCTTGGGGTTTTTTTTGTTTGTTTGTTTTAAATTTAAACCAAACCTTTGCTTTGCTTTCTGTTATCTCCCCTGAAACTTGGAATTTCATCTGTTTTAGTGACAGGTAAGGAGTGTCAACAGCTTTCTTAGGTAGATCATTAAAGGGCATAAAGAACTTGTTTGATGCATTAAATCTGGTTAACTTTTGGAGAACACTGCAGATTGTACTACCATATTGTCCTGTGGGTGTGGATGGCGTTTCACAATAATTAAAGTTTGTTTTGGATGAGGACGCTCTAAGCTAGCTGTACCAAACAGAGGGTTAAAAAGAGCAAGAGTGAGAGAAAAATCATGAGATGATTTGACGGAGGATGATGTTTGAGAAATACCGTGAAACTTTATTGCAGTAGTTTATGTCCTTTTTGGACAATAACCATTTAAAAGTTAAATTTTAGCAATATAAATTATCTCAAAGTAGCAAGGAAAATGATCTCTGATGGTCCTTGCATGAGAAGGTGAAGAAATCTTAGGTACTTGCCCAAATAGGTCATTATTGATAGCACTAATAATGACCTATTTTTAATGGCCTGTTTTTGCAAATAATATACTTGTATTATTCCTCACGCTATAGTAAAAACTCCCTGTGTTTCTTTTAGAACTGGCACTTGCGTGTCTGTTCAGCCTGAATGCCTTATTTGATTTCTGGAGGTACTTCAAATACACAGTGGCACCGACGAGTTTGGTCATGAGTCCTGGCCAGCAGACCCTGCTGGGGCTGCAGAATGCAGGTGGGTGTAATAAATCTCTCTGGCAATCTTTTTTTTATTCTTTGGTCGTTGTTGTTTCGAGACGGTATCTTTGTCAATGGCAGGATTGTTTAGTGAAGCGAGTTCTGAATTACCTCATCTGCCATGAGCAGTAAACTAAATTACCTGCAGCACACTAAAATTCACAACATCAAGTGGTAATTTGATGAGTGTTTGTGGGGAGAACTGGAGGGGAAACAAACACACATGGTGAAAAGGGAGGGGATGATAGCGGCTGCTGAAGGACAGCGAGAGACTTGAACATCGTGAGGTTGGACAAAGAATTTGTAACCTGTACGTGGGACTAGGAGCAAGGCAGAGAGTGCAGGTTTATATTTAGTTTTGATATTCTACCAATATCACGCTGGGTAACGAGAACTGAATTAGAGAGACAGACCTTCATGTGAAGTCTGAAAATGACAGCCCAGAGACCAGTCGCTTGGAAAGCTCTTGAACATCAAAGCAAAGTTTTAAAATACAGCAGAACCTGACAAGGTAAATAAACCAAAAGCGAAACATCGCTTGCACTCTGCTAGTCTGCCCCTAGGAAGCAGGTGGGAGTAATGCTGTCTCACCAAAGTTTGGGGATCTCGTCTGCTTATTTGCACAGATAAATTAAAATGTTCAAAATGGATAAAGTAGGGAGGTAGAGTAGCTGATGAAATAGGTTAGAGAAGCCCCCAGGGTTATGCAAGGTGCTTGGTAACATTTAACTGAAACCTGAAGCTGTAGGGTTTGTACTGAGTTGCAGTCGCATGTCTCAGTCTGCTCTTCTTTTCTGTCTGCAGATTGACCGCTGAGTTCTGTCGGGGCCAGATTTTTCTAGTGTCCCTTCTAGCATCTTTATAAAATTGCCTTAAGATAGCGTTGTTTATGTATCATAGAATACCAGGTTGGAAGGGACGTCAAGGATCATCTGTGTTTTGTTGTGTGTTTAAAGGGGTGAGGAGAGTTCGGGGCTGCTGCATCCACCACGCTCATTCTGTTTTTCCTTCTTGCAGTGGTACAAACAACTCCACCACGTGAGCTGGCAGCAAAGAAAGTCCCATCTTCGACGCCTTCTCCTCCAATCCAGGGTCAAAGCATGCTGAGTTACAGCCCGTCCCGCTCCCCTAGTGCCAGTCCAAAGTTTACTACCAGTTGTATCACAAACTACAGCCCTCAGCTACAGGCTCTGTCAAGCAACAGCCCTTCTTACGGCAGTCCTGTAACCTATTCACCAAGCAGCAGCTACAGTAAGGTAATGACCAAGACAGCTCCCAAGGGTAAGGTTTGGTCCCTGTTTTGTGCCATATGCCGTCAAAGATGAGCAGCAGCCGGCAGAGAGTTGTGTACGTGTGTGCTTGCTCCTTCTGCAAAGTAGGTGTAAATTTGTCCTGTTGGGATTTGTCCTTTTTCCCTAGCTTTGCTTCATTTGTTTTAGTGTCCAGTTTGTTTCAGAACAAAGCAAAAATAAGAACACCAAAGTGTAAATACAAAGGAGAAAAAAGAAACAACCCAAACCCCAAACAAGAGTCTTTTTTTATTCACGTTGCAAATCGAGGTGGAATTCTGTCTTCCTCATATGACACAAGCGTTTGTTTTTATTTGCCCAAGGTTTCCAGCTTCAGCCCCTCTCCCAGTGGATCACCATACCCCACGAGTATCGGACCAGTGGAAAGCGGTGGGCTGAGGTCTCGTTACCGCTCTTCACCCATTCTGTATAATTCTCCTACTGGCAAAGAAGACTACATGACAGACCTCAAATCACTGGACACCTTCCTTCGAAACGAAGAAGAGAAACAGCAAAGAGTTCAACTGGGTAAATAAAACAGATTTCTGAAGAGCTTGGTAAGAGCTTGGTGAAGAGCTTGGTGGTGTTGGGTTTATTTGCAAGTTCTTTTGTGGATGAGAAAAGTTGCAAAGGATTCCAGCCTACTTGTACTAGCAAATAGACTTAACTCATTTATGGTAATTACCTGTGACCTTGGTAAAGGCGGCTGCTGACCACTTTAGTCGTCTACTGAGTAATTAGGAGGTGAGATAGAACACCATCGTTTCTACATGTCTCCATGGCTTAGGAGCTTCAGAAAGTTTCCCCCAAAGCATTCAATTGGTTAGGATGTTTGCTGCTGTTGCAGCGTGTGGATAAATGTGTGCTGACAAATGTGTCTGTAATGTTTGTTGGCTGTAAGTGGAGTGCGATAAGGTGGCAGGCTGGGCTTTATCACCTCAGTGAGAGGGGTATCTCGTGGAGATGGCGTTTCAGATAAAGGGGGTGAACTATCTGCCGCAGTTTTTGTCCTGGATGGGGACAATCAAGATAAGGGTGACCCGAGTGGTTAGGCAGACTGACTTCAGCATATGAATTCATGGCAGTCTGTGTTCGTGTCTCTTGTCAAAGCCTTAATACACTGACACATTATTGCCTGTACTGTTGCTTCCAGAATTACTTGGCAATAACTGTATGTGACTGTTTAATGAATGAATCGTTTCAGGAAGTTCAGATTCCAGCTCTCCTTCCAGCAGCCCAACTTTTTGGAACTACAGCCGTTCCATGGCAGACTGCGCACAGATGCTGAGAAAGTTCCAGTATCAGCTGGCTTGCAGGTCCCAGGCTCCATCGGCGCACAAGGACGAAGCCGATCTGAGCTCGAAACAAGCTGCAGAAGAGGTAAGTTTGGCAGCGAGGTGATCAAAAAGCCTCTCAAATACACAGCTTTGCGGGAAGGTTTGGATTTGAGCTGTATCAAAAATGTTGGAGAGAGAAATCCTCCAGCGCTTAACCATCTTCATACAGCTTGCAAGGCTCCTTGTCACTGTAAATGGACATTTCAAATTCTGAATTGTAGTTGGAAAATTATTTCTCCCTTGGAGAGCCAGGCTTACACTGGATAAAATACATTTGTGATGTACAAGTTGAGTTGAAAGCGATCTGTATTTAACCCAGTGGAAGAGCTGAAGGGGTAAAGCACCGCCGTTACGCTAGCATCTGAAAGAAGTCTGATGCAAAGGAGTACAATTCATGTGGCTTCAACTCGATTTGATCCATTTTCTTTACTTCCTACGTTAACCTAATGAAGCTTCCCATTCAGATCCCTCTTAAATCAAGCCTACAATTCAGACCAATTTTATCCTGATAGAACAGAGAGCTTAAAACTGAATTTGGGCTCACGCAAGATGGTTGTACCGTGACTAGAGGGTGGGAATGTCGTGCGTGAAGCTGCTGTAGAAGTTGCACGATACAGCCAGCAGATGTATAAGAATTTGGGGGAAAATGCAATTTGAACTCTGTGCTGTAGTTACTATCAGAAACCGTCATAGACCCTAAAAATTCGGGATATTCCATTAAGGCTCTGGAATGGGCTGCCCAGGGAGGTGGTAGAGTCCTCATCCCTGGAGGTATTTAAAAGGATAGATGAGGTGCTTAGGGACATGGTTTAGTGGTGGGATGGCAGGGTTAGGTTAACGGTTGGACTTAATGATCTTAAAGGTCTTTTCCAACCAAAATGATTCTATGATTCTATTCTAAGTTCTTATATGTACTTAATAAACCTTTCTGTAGGTTTGGGCACGGGTGACAATGAACCGACAGCTCCTTGATCACATGGATTCTTGGACCGCTAAGTTCAGAAACGTAAGTCCTGGCTCTGCCTGGTTTTTAAGAACAAGTGCAGCAGAGTGGAAAAGCACCTCCGTGTCCCCTGTGTGCCAAACGAGGTTGGAAGAACCGTGGGGTCTGTTGGAGGGTTGGGGTGAGCTGATCCAACGAGATAAAACCACAGCGCGCTTTGAGAGGGCTGCTGAGATGTGGTTTTGACCTGACCTCGGTGTTTTGTGTTCTGAAAACTTCACGGTTATAAAGTTCATCCACTTTCGTATGAGAAACAAAAGCCTCTCGGATATGACAAGATTTGGTTTGCCTTGCTGTAGCTCAGATTGCTAAACCAATGTTTCTGCAGTATTTCCAGGCTTTCTTCTGGGCTCAAAGCACGGAAAATTCCAACCCAAAGGTTGATTTTATTTTTTTTTTTTTTTTCTGACAGCCCTGAGCAGCTTGATAAAAAGCAGAAAGAAAAACCTTGATCTTATCAATAGGAATTGCTATAGCAGAGGAGACTTCATTGCACACAGCGGCAGAGTAATTAGTAAATCTATCTTTTAATTGCCCCTTCAGTCGTGGCTTCTATCAAGTATGTAGCTTTGCTTGTGTGTTTTGTGGGATTTTTTTTAAAGTCATAAGATTGGTGGAGAGCAAAGATAAGTATGAGTTCCACACCAGATTCCTGTTCATAAACCTAGGGCCAGCTTGCTTCAGTTCCCAAATCCTGTCACGTACAAATCCCACACGGAGTGTTTATCAGCTCCTTGGTTTCCTGAAACAAATATGAGAGGGATTGGCCTCATCACAGTTATAAATTATCTTTATGGATGGAGGGCCATGCTTCGTAATACCCCTTTCCTCATTGTTCAGCAAAGCTTTATCTGATACTTGCTAGAGATTTGGTTTTCTGACTCCTTTGCATTGAATTTTCTGGCCTTTTAGAAGGTATTAAGCAGTCATTTAAACTCTGCCTAACTTGATATTCTGATTTCCTTACGTGGTTGGCTTCAGTGTTTCTGTCATCAAGCTGCTCTGTGATTGTAACGGTGATGATTAGTAGGATGTAAGCTAAAGGTTGGAGTCTTTTTAACATTTTTGTTGCTTCTGACCTCTTGAATTTTCGCACTTTTCATTCCTAGTGGATCAATGAGACTATTCTAGTGCCACTTGTCCAAGAGATCGAGTCTGTCAGCACTCAGCTGAGAAGAATGGGGTGTCCAGAATTGCAGATCGGAGGTAGGATGAGACAGCAGCTTTGGAGTTCCCGGTGGTGGTTGATGGAGGGCGGCTCTGTAGCTGGGGCCTTGGATAGGTGTTACGTACCCTAGCTCTGTTAAATATTACTGTTCTGTTTCCGCTCTCTATTGGTACGGTCTTTGTTGCACATCACCCATTTCATTAAGCTGGAAAGGTTCTTCATAAGACTTCTGGAAATATTGATGATGTCACACCGATGCCTGTCTCATATAAAGTTCATAAACCTCTTCTTTTAATTAATTTATTTATTTTTTCCTTCTCTAAACTTACTGCTGGGGAATTACAGCCTCAAATTATCCTTGATTATTGTGTATTAAACTGTCAGGAAACATTTCAAGGATAGATGTGCTATAAACTCTCAGTGTCTCCCTGTAAACACTCAGTGTTTCCAGTCCTACGTGCTTTTCCCAGTTCTTCCTTAAAATCAGCTGCTTTCTGAAAGAACTAATTTTTTTTAAATTCTGATGAACCGGAGTTTTGTTGTTTATGTCACGATACAATTCTGAAGGAAACGCTTCTCTCATTGCTTCAAATTTATATCCCCTTAACCCGGAAGTGGATTCGTTGTGCTGCATTTAAATGAAACCCACCTTTTGCGGCCTGTTTGTTGTAGTGCCTCCTCAAGAGCTGCGTCCCTCGTGATGCCTGTGGAAAAACCAATTAATTCTGGCCTCGTCTCCACCTTGTTACCCTCCCTCTGCTCTTCAAAGTGGACTTTGGTTCCACGTAGCTTTTCTATTCTGTGATGTAAAGCAGACAGCTCGCTACTTCATTGGAATTGGCATGAGTGTTTGGGGTTGCGTAACATAGAATCATAGAATGATTTGGGTTGGAAGGGACCCCTAGAGGTCATCTAGTCCAACCCCCCTGCAGGGAGCAGGGACACCTTTAACCAGATCAGGTTGCTCAGAGCCCCATCCAACCTGGCCTTGAATGTTCCCAGGGATGGGGCCTCCACCACCTCTCTGGGCAACCTGTTCCAGTGTTTCACCACCCTCATCGTAAAGAATTTCTTCCTTTCATCTAGTCTAAACGTACCCTGGTTTAGTTTAAAACCATCACCCCTTGTCCTGTCACAGCTGGCCCTACTAAAAAGATTGTCCCCATCTTTCCTCTGGGCCCCCTTTAGGTACTGAAAGGCCGCACTCAGCTCTGCCCGCAGCCTTCTCTTCTCCAGGCTGAACACCCCCAACTCTCCCAGCCTGGCCTCAGAGCAGAGGGGCTCCAGCCCTCGGAGCATTTTAGTAGCCCTCCTCTGGCCCCGCTCCAACACTTCCATGTCCTTCTTGTGCTGAGGGCTCCCGAGCTGGACACAGGGCTCCAGGGGAGGTCTCCCCAGAGCAGAGTAGAGGGGCAGAATCACCTCCCTCGACCTGGAGAGCTCATTGTAGCGGCGCCGGGTAAGGGAGACTGCTCGGGGTTCTGGGGTGGTCGTAGCTGACCTGTGCCGGCTCTCCTTGCCTTGCAGAAGCCAGCATCAGCAGTCTGAAGCAGGCAGCGCTCGTTAAAGCTCCCCTCATTCCAACCCTGAACGCGCTAGTGCAGTATTTGGATCTTACCCCAAACCAGGAGTATTTGGTCGAAAGGATCAAAGGTACGTGGTGTCACCCTCCAGACTTTAAAACACTTCCATTGCCGCAGTGTTGGTGGCGTCAGGCATTCCTTCGGTGGGGATGTTTGAAATGCCGCGGCGAGGATAAGAGCTGCTTTTAAGCAGGAAGAGATATTTCTTTCCGACTTTCTCGTTCAAGGCGGGACTTGAATGTAAATTTGGGAATGTTTTTTAAAACTTTATTTCTTGTTTTCCTCCTGCGTGCTCGGGGTGCAAAGTGCCAGATTTAATCTGGTCATTAACTAAAAATAAAAATTACCCTGTAAATTGACCTCCCTGTATTTTTACCTTTACAAGCATTTCATTAGCTGAACTTTTCCTATTTTGTACGCCGGAAACATGTACGAAGCCCCTGAAATAAGGGGAAAACACCACTTTCATCTATTTTTAACCCCCAGTAGCTGAATAAATCTTGTTGCTTTCAGAGCTTTCTCAGGGAGGATGCATGAGTTCCTTCCGCTGGAACAGAGGAGGGGATTTCAAAGGCCGCAAGTGGGACACTGACTTGCCCACTGACTCCTCTGTAAGTTTTCGAAGATGTCTTGATACGATGGCTTAAAGCGGGTTGCCTTTTGGTGTCGGTTTTGGAGGGGGTAGCCAGAAAGTCTTTCGAGGTAAAATCCTGTTTGCATCACTTAGCCAATCCCTTTCTAGTCGGTGAGATTATGTGGTGAATGATGCAAACAGGATTGGACATGGCGTAGACTGCAAAAACGCAATTGCGTATCTTGGTCTTAGGCTGGGCTCTTACTTAGACTCCTCTGAAATGTCTGTTGGATAACTGCGGGGAGTGTCCTGACAGGTGGGGATCTCCTTGGGGCAGTTCTCTTGCCATATTATCCAGTTCTGTTAAACATCTTTATCCATGAGCTGGGCGAGGGGACCGAGGGCACCCCCAGCCAGTTTGCAGATGGCACCGAGCTGGGGGGGAGTGTGGATCTGCTGCGGGGGAGGGGGGCTCTGCAGCGGGACCTGGCCAGGCTGGAGCCATGGGCCCAGCCCAGTTGGGTGAGGGTCAACAAGGCCAAGGGCCGGGTCCTGCCCTGGGGTCACCACAACCCCAGGCAGCGCTCCGGCGTGGGGCAGAGGGGCGGAACCGGGGGGGGGGGGGGGGGGTGGTGTGGCCAGCAGGAGCAGGGCAGGGACCGTGCCCCTGTGCTGGGCACTGGGGGGGCCGCCCCTCGAATGCTGGGCTCAGGGTTGGGCCCCTCCCTCCCCGAAGGACCTGGGGGGGCTGGAGCGTGTCCAGAGAAGGGCAGCGGAGCTGGGGAGGGGTCTGGAGCCCCAGGCTGCTGGGGAGCGGCTGGGGGAGCTGGGGGCCCTCACCCCAGCAGCGCACCCGGACCGTTGAAATCTCGGCTTTAAGTGTTAAGCTGCCTTGGGCTCCTAAACATGGAAGGGTTAAGTCAATGTTGCCACCACAGACTGTCAAATACTGTAACAGATGCCTGCGATTACGGCAAGAAAGCTGCCGTGGTTTTAAGGATGCGAAAGGGAGATTTGTTTTTCTTCGCCCAGATCATCATGCACGTGTTCTGCACTTACCTCGACTCCAGGCTGCCGCCTCACCCCAAGTATCCCGACGGCAAAACCTTCACTTCCCAACACTTCATCCAGACGCCGGATAAACCAGGTACCGGCACTCACGTTCAGCTGCTCGTGGATCACATCAGCACCCTCGAAATCCCCGTCATCTTTTAAACTTTTCAATTTCAGACATTTCCAATGAAAACGTGTTTTGCATCTACCAGAGCAGCATCAACCCGCCTCACTACGAGCTCATCTACCAGCGCCACGTCTACAACCTGCCCAAGGTGCGCTGGCCTTAGCGGTCTTCTCCTGGTGCCAGGAAATCATAGGCGGGTCCGATTTTGGGGCTATTTTTTTTAGGAACTAGCCACATTTTATTAACTATTTACACATCGGCTGGCTCAAAGCAGGAAGTAAACGTTCACTTGGTCTTGGACCGCGACGTGGTACTTCGTCTGCTGCTGAATAACAGCTTTAATATCTATTTGAGATACATAAGTAGCTTCCTCTTGTTTATTTTTTTAAGAATTTATCTTAAACTACCGAGTCACGTAATCCCTGCTGCGCGTTGTCACCTGGTGCTTGTCCATAAGGATTCCGCGGGGAAGCTTCCAGGCTCAAAATGGGGAAATTCTCCTGTGAATTTTAATTTTATATCGAGCTCTGGTTGTTGCTGGATCTCTGCTTTCCAAACAGCTCCAGCATTTACAGCGGTTGGAGATGATAATCCAGCCAAAACCCACGTTTGGGCCCTTTCTGAGATTTATTTAATTGAAAGAAGTAAAAAAATTAAGGCAAAAAACCCAACAAACCTCCCCGTTACGGCATTTTGTGATGGTTTTCTCTTTGGTTGCTTGTTCCACCTGCAATATTGCTTTGATTTCTCATCAGCGACTTTAATTTCTAAGTTCTTCCTTTTTTTTTTTTTTTTTTTTCCTGTGGATTCAGGGCAGAAACAACATGTTCCATACCCTTCTCATGTTTCTGTACATCATCAAGACAAAAGAATCCGGGATGCTCGGGTAAGTACCCGACGTTACGTGTCATCGCGCCGCGGATTTGGGACCGGAGCGTCCTGTTCTTGAACCGCCTTGTCTGAAGGCGCTTCGAACTGAAACGGCTGCAGCAGGATGCTAATTAATGGTGTTTAAATCATCAACTCGGTCCAAACAGTAGCAAATTTCTTCAAATTGGGTAAATCTTCGGTGCGTGAGCAACGAAAGCGACGTCCAGGCTTCCCAGCTCACGGCAACGCACGACGCCTTGCCTGCGTCTTAAAACGCCGAAGCGTGGGATTGAGAGCTTTTCCTTTTGTGGTTTTAAACGGGCGCTTTAATTTACTTGGCGATTGCTTATAATAACTTTTGGCTTTCCAGGCGCGTAAACCTCGGCTTATCGGGAGTCAACGTTCTGTGGATTTTTGGAGAGTAACATCTCCGGCGGGATCAGAGGAACGACGCTCCCCCGGCGAGATGAACTGAGCAGCGTCGTTACGTTGTCGATTTAAACACAGGACTTACTACGAAACGGGATCGTTTAAGCTCTGCTTTGTGGGCAGAGGGGAAGCGTTTGTGATTCCCCTGCGGGTTTTGTGACGGAATTCTTTAAAACACTTCACCATCGAATGCGTTTGAGCGCCAGGCGGGTTTTCTCCTTCCAGCTCCTCACCTGAACGAGTCCTCTTGAGAAAACCCTTTGCTGCTTCTGTTCCACGGATCAGCGCTGGCACCGCTTAACTGAGCTTAACTGATCTCGGGACTAAAATCCAACCGCCCTGGAGGCCGGAACAGCTCTCCCGAGGTGGTGCGCAGCCGCGAGCGAGTCGTGACATGGGCCGATACAGCAACTGGGCTGACATCAGGATCCCAGCGATTCCAGACAGGACTGAGAGAAGCCAAGTCCAAGTTCAGGCTCGTTTTGGTCCAGTTTATTCCCTATGATAAGAAAAACAGGAATTTTTTAATCACTGCTTATTGGTGTAATTGGGTTTTCAGACCCCACAGGACATCCTGGGGGTCTGCACTCAGGTGTGATGGAAAGAGAAAACCCTATTTGACTTGCTGGTTTCAGTAAATAAGATTTTTATTTTTATTTTTTTATTTATTTTATTTTTATTTTTTTTATGTTTTATGTTTTATTTTTTAGTTTAGTTTTATTTTTTTAGTTTTTTAGTTTTAGGGGGTTTTTTTGGGTTTTTTTGGGGTTTTTTTTGGGTTTTTTTTGGGGTTTTTTTTGGTTTTTTTTTTTGGTTTTTATTTTTTGGGGGGGTTTTTTTTTGGGTTTTTTTGGTTTTTATTTTTTTGGGGGTTTTTTTTGGTGTTTTTTTGGGTTTTTTTGTTTTGGTTTTTTTGGTTTTTTTGTTTTTATTTTTTTTTGTTTTTATTTTTTTTGGGGTTTTTTTTGTTGGTTTTTAATTTTTGGTTTTTTTTTTTTTGTTGGGTTTTTTTTTGTTGTTTTTTTTTTGGGGGGGGGTTGGGTTTTTTTTTGTTTTTATTTTTTTTTCTGGTTGTTTTTTTTGGTTTTTTTTTTTGTTTTTTTTTGGTGTTGTTTTTTGTTTGTTTGTTTTTTTTTTTTTTTTGGTTTTTATTTTTATTTAACACAATACTCACACCACCCAACCTTGGTCGCCCTGCGAGCTCCCGGGTGCCTTCAGCACAAGCCCAGCCTCTGCTTTTTAATGTGTTATTATTGGTCCCGTCAGCTTTTTGGCCCCCAGTAACCTCACGGCCTGGCACACGGCTCCAGCACCTCGGCGAGAGACCGGCCTCCATAAACCCGCGAGCTCTTTTAAGCCCCCGCTTTTCAGGGATGTGCCTTTTGGGGGAAAAACCACTTGGATTTGTTTCAAAGAAGGGGACGTTCGATATTTGCCAAAAAACTTTTTACGTAAGGGGCTGGGGGGGGGGGGTGGGAGGGGAGGAATCTGTTGTAAATTCTGACAGATGAGGGGTCACAAGTGTGTGTGGTTACCGTAGTTTTTGTGGTTTTTTAAAAAGGGGGTAAAAATCCATCAGCCCTGAAGGTGTTTGTGAGCCGGGGGCGAGGGCGTCGCCCCCTTCCCGGTGACCAAGCACCCCTCACGCTTGTCGGACACTGCCAAAAAAAAAAACCCCCCCCCCAAAACTCTTGTACATAGAACACACGAGAATGCCCCTGGCTTGTCACGGGGGGCGAGGACACCTCGTGTTTTCTTACAATAATATATTTTTGTACTTTATTTTCTTTTTTACTGCCGGGCCACTGGCGCGAGGGAAAAGAGGGATTTGTACCGCGCTCGGGACGGGCGCGCTCACATTTTCGCTCTGCAGGGGGGAGAGCTGCTGATTTTTGGTGTGAACCGACTGTTTTGGTGACTCTGTCTCCCCAGGGAGGCGCGGGGCTTCTCTCCCTTTTGTTGATAACAAAACGGCTCCGTTGGTTCCCGTAGTAAATGAGTTGCTTTTATCAAATGCTCCTTTGGTTTTTTTTTTTTTTGTTTTTTTTTTTTTTTTCCCCCCCCCCTGTGCTTCAGCATCGCTGAATCCAGGTCTGTGCTGAGGAGGGACCTCAAAAAATGGGTTTTAGCCGGGCTCCGTGGTCCCAGTTGCGTTTCTCCGCACGGGCTCCATTCCTCCCACGTGCTTAATGGGCTTGGAGCACAGAAATTTTTCTTCTTTCACCAAAACTGGGTGTTTCCTGAGCCCACCCCCCAGGGCACCCAGCCTTGGGTGCCCCAGGCCCCAGCCTTGGGATCCCGTGTGCCCCCAGGATCCTGCGTAGCCTCTTCCCCACGCGGCCCCCTTCCTGTGGACCCCAATACACCATGCACCCTCCTCCCAGTGTACCCCAATACACCATGCACCCTGGTCCCCCTGTACCCCAATACACCACGCACCTGGTCCCCCTGTACCCCAATACACCACACCTGGTCCCCTGTACCCCAATACACCCGCACCCTGGTCCCCCTGTACCCCAATACACCCACCTGGTCCCCCCCCATACCCGCGCACCTGGTCCCCCTGTACCCCAATACACCACACAGCCTGGTCACCCCTGCCCCCCCCTGCACCCCAGTCCCTCTGCACCCTGACACACCGTGCACCCCACTCCTGGCGCACAGCCCTGTATGAACCCCGGTTCCTGTCCCCATGCACCCCAGTTTGCTGTGCACCCCGATACACCACACACCCCTGTTCCCATGCACCCCAGTCCCACGCCCCCACATTCCTGCCATCCTGCTACACCGCGCACCCGATCCCCGTGGCCCCCCGATACACGACACACCCCCGTTCCTGCGCATCCCTGTGCACCCCCATATGCTGCACACCCCAGTTCCTATGCACCCCAATGCACCGTGCACCCCAATACACCACGCATCCCGGTTCCTGTGCATCCCTGTGCACCCCCATATGCTGCACACCCCAGTTCCTATGCACCCCAATGCACCGTGCACCCCAATACACCACGCCCTCCCGTTCCCACGCACCCCACATCCCCGCGCACCCCGCGACACCGCGCCCCGAGCCCCACGAACCCGGCACCCCCGTCCATCTCCGCCCCTGGGCACCCCCATACACCGCGCACCCTGCTCCCCCTGCACCCCGATACACCACGCCTCCTCCCCCCCACCCCCCGCCCCGTTCCCACGCCCCCCCCCCCCCCCATCCCCGCTCACCCCAAACCCCAGCGGGGGCGGCTCGGCCCCGGCCCCTCCCGCTGGGATGGGGGGCGGCTCCCGCCGCGCGCCGCCGCTGCTGCGCGCAGGACGCGCCGGGTGAGTGGAGGGGGCTCCCGGGCGGGGGGGGGGGGTCGGCTGTCCCTGTCCCAGCCCCTGAGCATCGCACCGGAGGGGTCCCCCCCGGTCCCGAGCATCACAGCGGGGCTCCCTCCTGGGTACCACCCCGGGGGGGCTGTCTCCCCGTGGGGTTTGGGGACCAGGGTGACATCCCTGCGCAGCAGCGCCCACCTGTCCTGCAGCACTGAGCCTGGGCAGGATATGGCCCCAGCGTGACTCCCACTTCCCTGCCTCCCTCCCCCAGATGTCCCCAAGGCCCCTGAGCTCCGGCGTGACAGTGATGGCCCCCGCCGGGGCTCCCTCTGCGACCGGCACTGCGCCGCCATCAACAACGTCCAAGGTGATGTGGGTGACCTGGGCTGCCACCTGCACCGTCCCCGTGTCCCCCCAGGTAGGTTGGCCACAGGATGGGACATTCATGGGGTTCCAGGGGGGTTCCACACCTCCTGTCACCCCCCCCCCCCCATCTTGCCCACAGCCATGTCCCCCTCGTCCTGCTGCCAGCAGCACTTGGACGAGGTCTGCGAGAGCTGCGTGGTGAAAACCACCCTGACGGCTGAAAATGTTGTGGAGGCCAACAAGCTCTCCAACAACTACAAGGTGGGTGCCTGTGGTGTGGGTGAGGGCACCCATGGGTGCTCCTGGGTGGCTGTAATGGGTTTTCCTTTTCTCTCTCCCCTTAAAAAACCAAAAATCTCTGCAGTTTGGCTTCAAGAAATGGAAGAGCCACGTGACAGCGCGGCCCTGGGAGGACCGATCGGAGATCGTCAAGGAGCTCTACTCTGACCTCAACATCATCCGGGGCTCCGGCGGTGGGTGGCCTTGGGGACAATCCCATGTGGTGGAAGCGAGGATTTGGGCTGCTGCAGGTGACAATGGTCCCATCTGGTGCCTCCCCTCCTGCAGGGTCCACTGTGACATGCGGGAATGTCCTCTACCTGATGCTCTTCGGCTGGTGGCTCTCGCTCTTCTACGTCCTTGTGGCTGCCATGATGTTCATCACCATTGTGGGGGCTCCTTACGGTGAGTCCCAAATTTGGGAGCCCCATATAAAGGGCTGGGTGAGCTGTGGGTTTCCTGGCTGAGCCCAAAATGGCACCAATGGGTTCTGGGGCCTCCTGAGTCCTTTCTCTGTGGAGTGGCCCTGTAGCTGGAGGGGACATGTGTGTCCCCAACAGAGCTGATGCTGGTGTCCCCACAGGGTGGCTCTGCTGGGACCTGGCTGGGTATTTCCTCTGGCCCTTCGGCAAAGTGATCCAGAAAGTGGAGGTAATAGCATGCCCTGAATCGAGACCCCACTGGGAGATAAATTGGGGTGTCCTGTGCCGCATCCTGACACCCCTCTGACTCCCTCAGGTCCCCAAATCCCGCCAGGTGCTGGGTGCATGTGAGGCCAGCGCAAGGGAGAGCTCAGCCCTGCTCGGTGGCCCCGTGCCACGCCGCTGGCGCCCACAGTGCTGGGCAGACACCAGATACTGGGTGAGCCCCACACCGGACACGGTGACACCTCCTTCCTGAGCATGGCACCCTGGGAGCCCCCCATCACGATGGGGATAGCACCCATGGGTGCCTCCGCTCCTCTGGGGTGGGTGTTTTGGGGGGACAAACCCTAAAGGTGGCCACCCATTCGCAGCAGCGTGCCAGCACCGTGATGTGGCTGAGCCTGGGCTACCCGGCGCTGGCACTGGCCCACGGGCTGGTGTGTGTCACCTCGTGGCTCTTCATCGTCCTCATCCCCGTGGCCAAGCTGAGCGCCCGCACTGCCACCCGCGTCCTGCTGCTGCCCCCGGAGCGGGTGCTCATCCGGCGCCTGAAGATGGTGGGTGCCTCTGTGTGGGGGTGAGGGTCCCACACTGGTCCCGGGTGGATTGGGGGGGGGGGGGGTGTGCTCAGAGTAGTGTCACCCACTTTCCCCTGCAGACGGAGGTGCCGCTGGAGGGGGAGGTGATCCTGTGCTGCTACCGCGCCGTCAACCCCTACTACTACAAATATGCTGTGGACGGCATCAATGTCTTCGCTGTCAGTATCCTTTCATGGGCTGGAGGGGAAGAAGGTGCGGAGGTGGCCCCAAATTCCACCCTACCTCTGTCATCTCCTTGACTGGCCACCCCAAGACCTGCTGCCACTAGTGCTGGTGACACTGGTGCTGGGCTATGTGGACAGCCACAACCACCTGACCAGCTCCCCTATTAAGTTCACGTTGGCCCTGCTCTCCATCATGCCTCTCTCCTACTACATTGGGATGGCCATTGCCAGGTGAGTGGTGACGGGGAGGGGACACTCGGTGGCAATGTGGGGACACATGCCAGCCCTGCTGACACCCTCCTTCTCCTCCAGCATCTCAGCCCAGAGCAACTTTGCGGTGGGAGCGGTGGTGAACGCCACGTTCGGCTCCATCACGGAGCTGACCTTCTACATCACGGCCCTCATCAAGGGCTCACGCGAGGGCAACCGCTGCTACGCTGAGATCGTCAAGTCAGCGTTGACGGGGACGCTGGTGGGCTGTGTCCTCTTTGTCCCGGTGAGATGGGGTGGCACGCTCATGGCACGAGAGCGCCTGGTCTCTGCGAGAGCCAGGAGGATGCTGTGAGCAAAGCACTGATGGGGATTTTCGGGGGGGGGGGGCCCAAGGGTCTGTGTATGGTATTGGGGGCATCCGGCACCAGGAGCAAGGTTCAACAGCCGCTCAGCGGGTGTCACCTCAGCCCTGCTCTTCCTCTCTGTGGGAGGTAAGTTGGGGACAGGGGCATCCCCAAGGTTTGGGGGGGGTTCCCACCAGTGTGGGCATCCACGCCATGGTCCCTCCATCCCTGCAGGTGTCTTTGCCCCGACGCTCTTCTCCAAGGTGTATGGGAAGCTGGTGTGCGGCGAGTGCCACAACATCACCCAGAACCCGCTGGGCCACTACCTCTGCCACAACTGTCACTTTGACCTGGTGAGCAGGGAAATGGACCCCTGGCTGCTGGGGTCTGGAGCTGGGGATGCTCTGAGCCCACCTGGCTCCTGCTCTTGGCGGTGATGGTGGGGTTGTCCCTTGTCCCTGCATCCCCGTTGACAGCCTTGCTCTCTCTGCAGATGGAGAACAATGGCACACTCTACTACAGTCATGTCCAGTAAGTGTCTGCTGGGGTGGGGACAGGGTTGTCCCCACAGCAGGGTGGCACCTCCCAGGCTGGGTTGGGGCCCCACATCCCTCCCAGGTCCCCTTTCTGCCCCCATGAAGGGCTCTGACCCTGCACCTTCATCTCTTCCATCCCCAACTGGTGCAGGGGACCCCTATGGGGTCTTCACACCAGACCCCAATGGCACTGAACATGTCACCTGTGTCCCCCAGACCCCTGGTGTACACAGTGTCCCTCCTGCTCCCTGCTGCCTACCTCATTGGCCTCTTCTTCACCTTGAAAACTCACTCGCACATCTACGACATCCACATCAGCGACTGTCACAGTGAGTGTCCCCAAACCGTGAGATGCCCCGGCTGTGGGGCTGGCTCTTCTTGCTGCCCTGGGGTGTCCCACCGTGTCTCTGCTTTTCCCCCAGTGCCTGGCCACCACCACAGCGCTGTGGTCCACTGGTCTCGCTGGCGGGCCCTGGTCATCCTCCTGCTCTCCACCCTCTGCATGTCAGCCTGTGCTGACCTGGCCACAGAGCACATCAGCCCCATCCTCACCAACTCCACCATCTCACAGGTGAGCATGGAGATGGTGGTGAGCCAGGTTTGGGTGGCCCTTGGGACCAAGATGTGCCCTCCAGGGATAGGAACCTGCCCTGGCTGTGGGGTTGAGTCCCAAAAGCTGGGGGAAAGATGCTGAGATGCTCCATGCACTGAGGAGCTTGGTTGCCCACAGCTTGGATGTGGTCAGGATCAGGCCATACACATGTCCTGATGTCACCTCTTCCCCACAGTACTTCATTGGTGTCACTGTGCTGGCAATGGTGCCTGAGCTGCCAGAGATCGTCAATGGCATCCAGTTTGCCCTGCAGAACAACCTGAGCTTGAGGTGAGATGGCTCAAAGGATGGGTTTTGGGGCGTCTTCCTCCAGCATGGTCCCTGTGCCCAGTCCCACAGCTGTGCCTTGGTGCCCGTGATGGGCTGCCCAGCTTCATGCCACTGGTGGGTCAGATCCCTGCCAATTTTCCCTCAAGAGGACTTAAAGCCACCCAAAAAATGGGGCCAGAACCAGGTTGGGCTGCATGGTTAGGTTTCCCAATGTGGGTTTTTTTCTTGCCCCAAGCTGAGCAGCCCAAGGGCTGCTGGAGACATGGTGCTTGGCAGCTCTTTAAGTTCTCCTTCCTCCCCAGCATCGAGATTGGGAACTGCATTGCTGTCCAGGTCTGCATGCTCCAGATCCCCATCCTGGTGCTCTTCACAATCTTCTACGTGAGTAGCCCCAGGACAGCCCCTGGGGTGACCTCCTGCAGCAGGGTTGGGGACACAGACAGCACTCCATGAGACATGGCAAGGGCACAGTTGCTGTCCCCAGTGTGTCTGCTCCCCTGCTCAGTGCAGGGGAAAGTGGGGTCAGATGTCTCCTACCTTGGTTAATGGTGTCCCCAGCCCTAGGGACATGTGGCAGAGTAGGTTTAAGGGGTGACATGCAAGCCCCAAACAACACTTGGTGCAGGGCTGTCCTGGTTGGCCATAAACCCCAAATCCTCTCTGCCTCACAGCCGACCAACTTCACGCTTGTCTTCAGCGACCTCCACGTCTACGCCAGCATGTTCAGCGTGGTGCTCATGAACTACATCTTCATGGATGGCAAATGTGACTACTTCCAAGGTGACCGCTTGCCTGTGAGGCTGCTGTAGGGCTTGGTGTACCCACCTTCCCTGTGCTGATGGGCTGGGGGGGTTCCTGGAGACAGCCCTGGGGTCAACTGCTTGCTGCAGCTCTTGGCATGTGGTGGCCTGAGCAATTCTGTGGTCTTGGTTGACCATCTTGGAGGTGCCAGAGCTGCCACGCTACAGCAGCTCCAAAGGGGATCATTGCCTTTTCACCCTTAAGAGGGAGTTTTAAACCCCTTTTGATTGAAATCTTGGGGAGGACCATGAAAGTCCTCTACAGTGGGCTAGTCCAGACCACTCCACAAGGCCTTAAAAGTAACCCTCCTTGCTCCGGGGAGGAAGCCCCTCCAACCTGCTCTGTCTGCCCTAGGCACGGTGCTGGTGATGGTCTACTTCATCCTCCTGGCTGTGTATTTCTTCGCCCCGTCGCCCAGTGGTTGCTGAGGTTTGAACTCTTTCTCCAACTCTACCATTGGGGTCAGCACTCGTCGGGGTGTTACCCGGTGTCTCAGGGACTCAGCCAGGCTGGCTTCGGTCTGGAAGCATCCTGCTGCTGCCTGGCTCCCCTGGTGGGGTGTCAATAGGGCTTCAGTGATGGGAAGGGTGGTGGCCAGAGAAGCACTCCTGAACCAAGAAGGAGACTCAATGCCAGAGCACTTCATGGAGGTATTTCCAGCCCATGCGTGTGTGGCTGGGAAGAAAATTGTCCTCAGTGGAGGGTCTTGAAGGGGGTCTCTGTGTGGTCTTGAGGATAGACCCCTCCCTTGGGACATGTTGCACTGGGAGAAGGTGCCTGAGAGGAGCTTCTTGCCTTTCCAGGCAGTGGGTGATCCCGGGCCTGGAAGGGACTTGGGTCTGGGGATCACACAGGGCTTCTTGATGGTACTAGAAATGCACCAAAAAGTATTTTTCAGCTGTTTCTGTCATTAAAGCAGTTTTGTACAAATGAAAACCAAGCTCGTTTCTCCTTAAACGAGCCTTTAGTTGCTTCTCTGGGCCCACCACCCAAGTTAGCAATGGTCTTGGAATGATGGCCACTTAGTGCCCACCAAAGCTGGCTCTTGATGTGGTGGGCATTGGGTAAGCCAGCAATGTCTCAGTTGGAGCCAGCGTCCCTGGGAGTGGAGCAGGACAGTGCTCAATGTCCTGTCACAGCACCAGAGCAGATGGCAAGGGAGTTCCACCACCATGCCATGGGGACAGAGCCAGCAGTGGGGTGGCTGTGGGCTCCAACTTTTTCCATGACCCTCCCTAAGCTCCAGCTCTTGGCTTCCAGCCTAGTCTTGTCTGACTGTCCAGGGTCGTCCTTGCTCAGAGGTCTTGAACAGGCTCCTAAGAAGGGTTCAGGGATGTTACTGGTGCTGTCTGCAGGGTACGAGGTGTGACATGCCAGGGACCAGCTCATCTCCCTTGGCAAAGGGAAATGCCAGCAGGTGAGGTGAGAGGACAAAGCGGGTGGCTTGGACTGATTTATTATCAGAGCTTTAAAAAAAAAAACCAAACCCAAAAAACCCCCACCAAACCAAAAAAAGACCCCAAAAGCAGAACACTTGACAGATACATAAATAGAGGCGCTGTGGCTTCTGTGCCCCTTCTCCCTCCCCAGCCCCACGGGGATGTACCTCAACATAAAAACAAAGGAGGGGAGCGCTGCTCCCTGCCTGCAAAGTGAAGGTTGGGACTCTGAGAGGTCCCATACGCAATGGAGAAACAGGACCAGACTTCAAACAGCCCAGAGTCAGGCAGGCAGCAGCCTGGGATCCCCCTCCTTCCCAAAGGAGGGCAGCTCCTCGTTAGCAATTAATGATGCTGCTTTATCAAGCTTTTTTTTGTTTTCCTAGTATAGCATCAGTATGGACAATCCTGCTGTCGTTAATAGAGACATTCGGGAGGATTCCTGGGCAAGTAAGCAGAGTTGGCTGATGGCAGCAGATGGGCTCAACAGCACAGGGCAGTAAGAGAAAAGGTGTGGGATGGGAGGCCAGAAGATGATGTTATCAAGCAGGTTCTCCTACATCTCCTCTGAGGCTGAACAGAAAACATCTACCCTGAGGTGAGGGATGTTTGGGACTTCTCCTGGAGCCAGAGCCAGCCTTTGTGCTTGGGAAAGTATGGTAGGGCCAGCACTGTGGGTTCATAGAATCATAGAATCACCTCGGTTGGAAAAGACCTTTAAGATCATCGAGTCCAACCGTTAACCTAGCACTGCCATCCCACCACTAAACCCTGTCCCTCAGCACCTCATCTACCCTTCTTTTAAATACCTCCTGGGATGAGGACTCCACCACCTCCCTGGGCAGCCCATTCCAGAGCCTGACAACCCTCTCGATGAAGAAGTTTTTCCTAATGTCTAGCCTAAACCTGCCCTGGCGCAGCTTCAAGCCATTCCCCCTCGTCCTGTCATCTGTTACCAGGGAGAAGAGGCCGACCCCCACCTCACTACAGCCTCCTCTCAGGCAGTTGTAGAGGGCGATCAGGTCTCCCCTCAGCCTCCTCTTCTCCAGACTAAACACCCCCAGTTCCCTCAGCCGCTCCTCGTATGACTTGTGCTCCAGACCCCTCACCAGCTTGGTTGCTCTCCTCTGGACCTGTTCCAGCAAGGCAACATCTTTCTTGTAGTGAGGGGCCCAAAACTGGACACAGTATTCGAGGTGCGGCCTCACCAGCACCGAGTACAGGGGCACGATCACTTCCCTACTCCTGCTGGCCACACTATTCCTGATACAGGCCAGGATGCCATTGGCCTTCTTGGCCACCTGGGCACCCTGCTGGCTCATATTCAGCCGGCTGTCAACCAGCACCCCCAGGTCTTTTTCCACCAGGCAGCTTTCCAGCCACTCTTCCCCAAGCCCGTAGCGCTGCATGGGGTTGTTGTGACCAAAGTGCAGGACCCGGCACTTGGCCTTGTTGAACCTCATACAATTGGCCTCAGCCCATCGATCCAGCCTGGCCAGGTCCCTCTGCAGAGCCCTCCTCCCCTCCAGCAGATCAACACTCCCACCCAGTTTGGTGTCATCTGCAAATTTACTGAGGGCACACTCAATCCCCTCACCCAGGTCATTGATAAAGATATTAAACAAGACTGGCCCTAGAACTGAGCCCTGGGGGTTCCTTCCCCAGGGCCCTGCTCTGCAGCAGGATGCTCCCAGCAGTGGCTCCTGGAGGCTGTAAGGATGCCCTGAGCTGCTCTGCTTGGTGCTGGGAGCAAGGGTAAGTCATTGGGTGAGGGTAACAGGGCTGTGTCAACAAAACCCTCTTCTGAGATGGCTTTCTGTGTCTTGGTGTGACCTGTCCCCACCCTGGGCAGCACTACAGATGATCATAGAATCATTTAGGTTGGAAAAGACCTTTTAAGATCATCAAGCCCAACTGTCCCCCTAACCCTGCCATCCCACCACTAAACCCTGTCCCTAAGCACCTCGTGTGCTCAGCTTTTAAATCCCTCCAGGGATGGGGACTCAGACACTTCCCTGGACAGCCTCTTCCAGTGCTTGAACTCCTCTTCCCTCCATCAGTTACTGAACCTGAATCCTTTCCCTCTGCCTTGGGAATCAAGGCCCTGCCTTGGCAGAGGCAGTAATGCTGCTCTTTTGCTTTCACGTATGAAAATGCACAGAGGGAATTAACTTGCCCTTAAAAGGGAGAAAAGGGAGGAACCAGTACTTGAGCATCACGGGGGCTGGAGGTGAAGACAAGCAGGAGATGGAGCAAGAAAAGCCTGGAGCCATACATCCTTAAAGCTGCACCCCAGAGTGAAGCCTCTGCCACCGTGAGCCAGCGAGAGGCTTTATCAGCCAAAACTTACGGAGTAGGCTAGCAGCAACTCCAGCAAATCCTCAAAAGGGAGCTGTGAGCTTTCACAGAATCCCAGACTGGCAAGGGTTGGCAGGGCCCTCCAGAGCTCCCCCAGCGCCACCCCCCTGCCCAAGCAGGCTCACCCAGAGCAGGGGGCACAGGACAGCGTCCAGGCAGGGCTTGAATATCTCCAGAGAAGGAGACTCCACAGCCCCCCTGGGCAGCCTGGGCCAGGGCTCGGGTACCCTCAAAGTCAAGAAGTTCTTCCTCCCGTTCAACTGGAAACTCTTCTGCTTCAGTTTGTGCCCATGGCCCCTTGGCCTGGCGCTGGGCACCACTGGGAAGAGTCTGGCTCCGTCCTTGTGACCCCCACCCTTGAGATATTTGTATGAGGTGATGAGATCCCCTCTCAGCCTTCTCTTCTCCAGGCTGAACAAGCCCAGCTCCCTCAGCCTTTCCTCATAAGGGAGATGCTCCAGTCCCCTCATCATCTTTGTTGCCCTCCTCTGGACTCTCTCTAGTTGTAGTGCTTAAAACAAGTAATTGGTTTGAGGAAGAGCAGCTTCCAAGATCTTGTGCCCATTGTGCAGCAGCTGCCCCAGGTTACTGGGAGGGGAAAGGCGCCTGGAAATGCCCATCAGTGGAGTTTTATCAGCAAAAGCAAGTCCCTGGGCCTTTATTCTGCAGGGCTCTTGGCCATGTTCCTGTAAGTCTTGTGTGCTGGGAACACACCGCAGCTGTGTTGGAGAGGTGAAACCAGGTCCAGGCCATTAGTGGAGGGCACAGGCAGGGTCTGAGTTTGCACCTTCAGTGGTCTGGGGACATCAAGGACTGTATTGTCCTGCCTGGGTGGCTGAACATGTTCCAGGTCAAGATTTGAAGCTAACATTAAGTGATAGCGTTACAGGTGTTGGTATGGAGCTAGGCTGAGGCCAGATGTGCCCCAGATCAACACACACCACCTTCTTCCCTGTGTTCACATCAGGGGGACGGTTCCTGGCTGCCCCATGCAGAAGGCTGCCAGAGCAAGGAAGACACAAGAGCTTAAGGAATCTGCTTGATCAGCAATCTGGGTGTGGATGGTTTTAATAGGGCCTTGGTGATGATGGGAGATGCTCTTTAAAGCAGGTAAGGGAAGAACCAGCTCGTATATGACTAGGCTGTTCCAGTACAAAGGCCCCAGCAGAACTGGAGGCCAGAAGGCAAAGATTAAATGCAGACATTCAGCCTCTGCAAGAAGAGGTGAAAGCCACCGAGTTCAGGCCAGAAGAGGGAGCTAGAGAAAAGGTGCAACATGGTCCTAGAGAAGAGGGCAGAAGACCAGGTAGCCCTTCCCCAGCCCACGGGTGCCACCAAGGTCTAGGGGTCAGCCCCTGAGCCAGGAGCAGCGGGATGCTGGAGCAAGCAGCCAGGGAGTTTTGGAAGGGGTTGAAAGAGGATGATAATGCTCGCCAGGAGCAAAGCCTTTCTGCCCCACAGGTTCTTGGTTAGAAGCCATCCCAAACACAGAGCTGGGGTCTGCGAAAGCCATGCAGCACAGCGAAGGTCCCCTGCCTTGTGAGCTGCAAGTTCTGCAAAAGTACAATGAGGTGGGGGCAGATCCAACAGAGCTGCAGGCAGCTGCCACCCCTTTCTGTGGCCCAAAGCACCAGAGAATGCTCCAGCTCTGCCACCCAACCTTTTTTTTTCTGGACCTTGGGGAAAAAAAGCAGCAACTGAAGCTACAGAAGGGGGAAGAAAATCTATTCCCAAGAACAGGAGAAGTTAACCTTGAGGCAAGTGATAATGTTCCAGCTGAATGCTGTGGGGTGGGTGTTCTCTAAGAAGGGTAGCAGTGACTGGATGAGCCAGTTGTTCAGATTAACCACGTGAATACAATGCTATGGTTTATTTAAACATAAATGCAATCTCTTAAAAAGAAACTAAAACCCCAGAGTCTAACCCTTGCCACTGATGTTGGAAGGGAGAGGTACTAAGAAAAGCTGATTTTAAAAAAAAGGCACTTACTTAAAAAATGGTCTTCTGATGAAAGGATTTTGCACCAACCTGATGCCAGCCAAGTGGAGCTGCTCAGAATTTGATGGCCACTTACACGTGGCCTCTAGAAAAAATTTCACAGGATATGAAGCACAGTAAGATGAGACAGACAGCCCTTCCTCTCATGCCTGCGTGGAGATGATCACTGCTCACAGCAAGAGGGATGTTCCCTCTCCCTTTTTTTTTGATGCTGTGTTTCCTGGGATGAGCAATCCATGAGTTTCCGAGGATCCGCATTAAAACCACATGCAGCAATAACACGCTCCCACCCCTGGAGGAACATGAAGCTAACTGGGAAAAGGCCGAGGTGTGATGTGTGGGAGGAAGGAAAATAAAAATCTTACAGGTGCACCTTAGAGTCGGATGCTGATACCCAGGGTTGAGTTGGCACTGGGTACGACACGCTGCAGGTTAAACAACAGCTCTGAAATCTACAGGGCCAATTTTTGCTGTTAGCTTGTTCAGAGCACAATGTGAGCAGAAAAGGTTAAAAAAGCTTCAGCAAAACCTTTTCCCTCCCCTCAGCGCCCCTTCCCCCCCCCGCCCCCCCCAGTAAACTACACAGTAGTCCATTAAGCGGCAACTTTTAACCAGTCTTCCAAGCAAACCTTTCAATATGAAAAGGTGAGGAACACAGACATGGGGTGTTTCAAATCACTGCACGCTGCACCTGAAAAGCTGCACAGGCAAAGCTTCACTCACTGCCCCGTGCGATGTTCCAGCCGTTTTCTGAAGCTCAAAGAGATGGGAACGTGCCCCTGAAACACATGCAAAGCCTTCAAGCGGCAGGAGTTCTCGGTTTTATAGAGGGAGAGGCTCAGCTGGGCATTGGGGGGATGTCATCTAAAGCAAAAGAACAGGTCGGCTGTTCTGCAGTGAGTGTCCTCCGTTAGATACAGCTTGTGAAAATACTAAGTTGAATGCACCACGTGTAAGCATGGGGTCAGACATTCACTAAGCTCCCCACCCTCCCTAATTAAGTTGCAAGCATGTGCTGATGACAGTTTGATGGGTGGATGCTATGGATTAGTCCCAGAGAGTATTTTTGATTAATGGTGTCATTTAGAGATCCATAAATAAAAAGTGGATTTTCAACAACTTAAAGTAAAAATTTCTAGAAAGGCATCGATGTATTTGCCAAGTAAGGCGTTGAGCGGGTTCCTCCATGTTCTTAGCAAGACCATCCATGGTATCCATAAATAGGGGGTTGGAGGGGGCTTCTTGAATGTAGTGTGTCTTGGACAGAAGCATGAGATGTTCTCATTTTAGCCGCTCAACAAGTCCCTGCGTCAGTCCAAGGTGCAAAAGCTGAGATCTGGAGAGAGTTGCTAGATGAGGGAAATACTCCAGGAGCTTCTTCCACGCCAGTTCCAGCAGGCTGGGTACCACCAGCCACATCTTAAACAGAGAGCCAGTCCGTTTGTTTTCATGGATGTTGACCACACCTCCGTGAACGTACATGCAGCCGGCCTAGGTGGGAAAAGAGGGAGAGGGAGTTACACGGGGCACAGGCCAAACTGGCACACCAGAAGGTGCTGAGGAGCGACACAGTCAGGAAAACCAGGATTGGACTCTCCAGATTCCCAGCTGGTTAATCACAGAGCGAGATTCATCTCACATACCTTTATGTGATGGTAAATGAAGTGTCACTGGCTGAGCCAGTCACCCCGGGCTCCTCTCGTAGCCAAGTGGAAGAATCACTGCTGAAAAGCACGTGTGTCTCATCCTAAAGCAAGTATCCTCTAGCTTAAGAGTGCTTTGCTCTGTATTTTAGGTGAATTCCACCCCAATAAATCGATTTTAGGAGTGGGGCAAAGTGTTAATAAATTAGTATAGAATCGAACTTAGGTTTCGGCTAAAAAGAATGTTTGGGGTTTTTTTTGAAACTAAAACCACACCATACAAAGACATGCTGCATTCCCTCTGCTGGCTCAGCGTAACCCTGCTCCAGGAATGACATGAACACAGAGAGATGGGAAAAGCACAGCTGCTGACCTATTTTGCCTTTTTTTAAATACACAGGCAAAGAAAGGGCATTCCTGCTGTCCAGGGACCCACCTGCAGTGACCGAGCTGCCTGGGAAACACCTTTATCCAGCCTGCAGTTTGCCAGAAAGTTGCATTTATAACAATCTCCAAACTAGGTGACAACTGCTCTTACAACCAAAGAACCCGATCTCTGCCCTCGCACACTGCCCTAAGGCGATGATCAGCTGAAGCAGGCTGAAGCCACAGCTAAATGCATTTCTTGCTGCCTGCTGCTTATCAACCACAGGTCTCTAAGCTTCTAGTTATGGCAGAAAGTGCTAGCAATACTGACCTTCCCATTAGCAGTGGTTTCCAAAGAGGGCTGCTCTCCTGCTAATCGTTCAACTTGGGCTGTTCTCAGTAGGTTAAAACCAGTTTACTTGGGAGTATCTGTGCTTTTTTTCCTTTTGCAAACAGGAACAGTTCACACATGGAATTTCTCCTTGGAGTTGATACAGTTTAAAAGCTAAAATTCTGCATCGCTACTTTTAGAAAGCAGAATATACTTTGTCCTACCACTCTCTAAACAGCATCAGGAGTACAAGGAGCGTCACACCAGCCCTCAGCTCCCTAAAGATGCTGGATAAGGTGGAGATCACCTCCTTGGTAGCATTGGTTCAGTTCTATTTGCAGCCCCCACAAATGTCAGAGTGCTTGGACGAACGGCTTGAACTTCAGCTACATAGGAAAGAAATGAGTCGCTTACTGGTGTGACAGCAGCACAGTGAAAATACACTGGTTCCGGCATGGCAGCTGGGAGCTTGACCCACTGGAAAGTTTGCAGATTCAGTTTCCAAACATCTCCGAAAATCACTTCTCCATTATAGCCTCCACAAACGAACACATCTGTAGAAGGGGAAACCCACGGTGCTTAACAGGCTCAGCCATCCTTCAGCTGCAGAACGTGCGGTGACTGAAGTCAGCGATCACCTTTCCAAAACAGTTTTAGGATCAACAATTATTTTACCTCAACACAAGCTCTCAGTACCTCCCAAATCAGTCCCAGCACACTGTTCGTAGCCACGGGGGCCACTTACAGAATCACAGAATGGTTTGGGTTGGAAGGAGCCTTTCAAGACCATCTAGTCCACCCCCCCTGCCATGGGCAGGGACATCTTTCACTAGATCAGGTTGCTCAAAGCCCCATCCAACCTGACCTTGAACAATTCCAGTGATGGGGCATCCACAGTTGCTCTGGGAAACCTGTTCCAGTGTCTCACCACTCTCATTGTAAAACATTTCTTCCTTATGTCCAATCTAAAACTACCCTCTTTCAGTTTAAAACTGTTGCCCCTTCTCCAACAGGTCCATGTCTGTCCTGTGCTGAGGACCCCAGAGCTGGACGCAGGACTCCAGGGGGGTTTCACCAGAGCGGAGCAGAGGGGCAGAATCCCCTCCCTCACCCTGCTGGCCATGCTGCTTTGGATGCAGCCTAGGATACAACTGGCTTGTTGGGCTGCGAGCATACATTGCTGGGTCATGGCCACTTCCCAGCCTGCCCATGATCCCAACCCCACCATGGCAGATTCAGGGCTAAATGGCATTGAACAGCAGGAGTGCAGGCCCACTTTCAGAAGCTGTATTAAGCCCTAGCTAACCTGAGTTCACAGGCACCTGGGTTTGATCAGATTCTAGTGGTTTTACACCCACAGGGAACAGCCTCAGCCCCGGCTCCTAGTCCTGCTGCAGGCCAGAGGCAGGCCCTTGCTCCCCGGCTTTGCCTAAGTTCTCAACTCAGAGGCTCGCACTGCAGCAAAATACTGCTGATGAAGATGACTGGAAGCATCTCCCAGCTCCTGCCTTACTTTTACTGGCACAATTAGCACTCCTAAGAAATATAATCTGGCGTATCACTCCACCCTTTAACATGCAGCATTCAGTAACTGATCTGAAGGGTTTTGAAAAGAAAGATCAATATTGTAACTGCTTCTTCAGTCCATTAGAAGCAATTTGGTTTTTATCAAGCTTGGGGGAATGCATTCTTGGAGGACAACGAGGCTACGGAAGAGGCCCAAATCTAGTCGAAGGAACACGCTACCATTCAAAATTGTGGGTAATCGACCACGGATTGCGCATGCAGAGCCCTCTCTAAACTGTGCCTCAAACGGTGCCGCACAAGTGATTTACAGCAAGAACACTTGGAGGATAAAAGTGAAGACCAAAAGACTCTACTAAGCTCCGTGCAGCTCCTAACACATAAAACCTGTTGGAGCGGATCCAGAGGAGGCCACAAAGATAATCTGAGGGCTGGAGCACCTGTCCTATTAGGAAAGGTTGAGAGAGTTGAGGTTGTTCAGCCTGGAGAAGAAAAGGCTCCAAGGAAACCTTAGAGCAGCCTTCCAGTATCTGGAGGGGGCTGTCCTGGTTTTGGCTGGGACAGAGTTCATTTTCTTCCTAGTAGCTGGCATAGTGCTGTGTTTTAGATTTAGTAGTAAAAGAATGTTGATAACAGAAGTTGTTATTAACAGAAGTATTATAAGTTGTTACAGAGCACACCAGCATCGTATGCCAACTCATTGGTAATACTGAACTGGAAAGGTGAAGAGGGACCAACAGTGGATGAAGTGGCTTCCAACTCCAGGAATACGAAGAAAGTATCTCTTCCTCCCTCATTTCTGCTGTGGAGAAACTGTCCTGGAAGGCTGAACAACTCCAAGAGGATATGTCCTACTCCCCACCTGTATGGACCAGTATCTATCTCAGCCATTAGGAGTAAGTGTCCCTCTGCTCAAGAAAAAGGATATTGAGGGTACACACCACAGGGCACCCTATGGTTTTACGTGCGTGACCATGGAGAGGACACGAGGAAATGGGATGGAAAACCTACCTCGACCCTAGAGGCATGGGTATGCGGGGTGCAAAGAAAAACCAATCACAAAAGGGGGCTCTTCCAGGAAACTTGCTGCTCCAATTTCCAGAGCTGGAGCAGACTGAAGTTGCTGCAGACAGCAAAGAAGGGCTGATCTTATTTCTGATTGTAAGAAGGAACTTCTGACTCATGTATACAAAACATGAGCATCTGTGACCAGAACTAGAGGGTCCCCATCTCCAGCCAGGTGGAGGAAAAGGGACAACTGGGTTTACTGGACTGTGTGGATTCGACGGCCTGGCACATCAGACCCACAGAAGTATCAAGTTCTAGTGGACACTGGTGCACAGCATACCCTGTCATCAAGCTACACAGGGGCAGAACCCATCTGGGTTTCTGGAGTGACAGGGGGATCCCAACAGCAAGATGTGTTGGAGGCCGAAGTGAGCCTGACTGGGAATAAGTGACAAAAGCACCCTGTTGCGACTGGCCCAGAGGCTCCATGCATCCTTGGCAACTCAGGAAAGGGCATTTCAAGGATGCAAAAGGGTACTGGTGGGCTTTTGGTATAGCTGCCTTGGAGGCAGAAGAAATTAAGCAGGTGTCTACCTTGCCTGGTCTCTCAAAGGATCCTTCTATTGTGGGGTTGCTGAGGGTCGAAGAACAACATGTGCCAACTGCCACCACAACGGTGCACCGGTGGCAATATTGCACCAACCAAGACTCCCTGATTCCCATCCATAAGGTGATTCGTTGACTGGTATCCTGGTTTCAGCTGGGATAGAGTTAATTTTCTTCCTAGTAGCTGGCATAGTGCTATGTTTTGGATTTAGTATCAGAAGAATGTTGATAACTCATTGATGGTTTAGTTGTTGCTAAGTAGCGCTTACATGAGTCAAGGACTTCTCAGCTCTCAGCTCTGCCGGGTGCACAAGAAGCTGGGAGGGGGCACAACTGGGACAACTGACCCAAACTGGCCAAAGGGATATTCCAGACCATATGACGTCATGCTCAGTATATCAAGCTGGGGGAAGAAGAAGGAAGGGGGGGACATTCAGAGCGATGGCATTTGTCTTCCCAAGCCACTGTTATGCGTGATGGAGCCCTGCTGTCCTGGGGATGGCTGAGCACCCAACTGCCGATGGGAAGTAGCAAATTAATTCCTTGCTTTGCTTTGCTTGCACGCGTGCAGCTTTTGCTTTCCCTACTGAACGGTATTTACCTCAATCCACGAGTTTTCTCACTTTTACTCTTCTGATTCTCTCCCCCATCCCATTGAGGGGGGAGTGAGTGAGCAGCTGTGCGGTGCTTAGTTGCTGGCCGGGGTTAAACCATGACAACTGGAGAGCCAAGGAGTGATCAGCAAGACTCACTCACCCTTTAACAGTCCCATATGGCTGGTGCAAAAGTCCAACAGAGAGTGGAGACTAACAGTAGACTATCGTGGCCTGAATGAAGTCACGCCGCCGCTGAGTGCTGCTGTGCCAGACATGCTGGAACTTCAATATGAACTTCAATACAAACTACAAGGAAGTTGGAGAGGGACTTTTTACAAGGGTGTGTAGCGATAGGACGAGGGGTAATGGCTTTAAACTGAAAGAAGGTAGATTTAGATTAGATATAAGGAAGAAATTCTTCACTATGAGGGTGGTGAGATGCTAGAACAGGCTGCCCAGAGAAGCTGTGGATGCCCCATCATTGGAAGTGTTTAAGGTCAGGTTGGATGGGGCTTTGAGCAACCTGGTCTAGTGGAAGGTGTCCCTGCCCATGGCAGGGGTGTTGGAACTAGACGATCTTTAAGGTCCCTTCCAACCCAAACCATTCTATGATTCTATGAAAATGGCCCTCATTTTACTAGAGAATGGGAAGACTCAGGTGCTAACTCTGCAACTGCCTCATAATCCACTCCAGATGAGCATCTTGGATTTACAACGCCATGAAAAGGACCCACTATCTAAGAAATCCCCAAACAATCTTGTCTCTAAAGAACACAGCTTCCGGCACTTGGCCCCACTTTGCTTTTCGCAGCAGCCTGTAAAGCTAACAGGTTCGTCACCGAGCTGTAGCAGGAGCATCATTTATACCTGTTAGTGAGCCTGCAACCAGTAAGTTGCAAAGTATCATAGACAGTCAGTCGTGGCTAAAATACATGATATCTTACATTGAAGTGGCCACACATCCGAAGGAGATTTACAGGTTGCCTAAAATACTGCAGAATTCCAGACAGCAACAGTACTGTGCAGTGCAGAAGTAAATTTGCCTACAGCATCGAGATCCCTCATATGAAGAGTGGTGCCAACTGGGCAGCTTAAAGCCTGTTAACAAGAAAAGAAATCCTCTTCCAGAAGAGACACGTGTGCCCTGCAGTTCTCTCAAACATGTGTTGGAGGCCAGCATCTCTCAGGCTGGAAGGATGGGCTCGTCACTGCTAGGTTGTGTAAGATACACCAATTTTCAAGAGGCAGATCTTACCATTTTTTATCTGAACGCAGCTATGGCATCTTCTGGCTGCTGGGAAGCCTGAGGAGAGTAAAAAAAAAAAAAAAAAAAAAAAAGAGTATCAACTACAGTTGCTTTAAAGTGCTTGGGCAAGTGGTGATTATATCTCAACATATAATCATGGATAGGAGTCACTTGTTTCATTTATAAGGGGTTTCTGCTTTCCTACAATCGCAGGTATAACATCTCTAATTTAGCAACCAGCTGTTTCAGGTTCGACTCCTGCTTGCTCTCCAGGGAAGGAAGAAACGTGCCAGAATCTCATTCCCCACAGACTCCAGCTCTCACCTCTGGCTTGATGAAAAGCAGCAGCCAAGGGCCTACAAGGTTTCAGGGAAACCCCCGCTGCTGACCAGGCCAGCACGTGGTCCCTCAGAGGGAGCAGAGATGATGGTGTATCTTCTTCTGGGAGGAGAGCCAGCCACTATCATCTTTCCCATCCAGGGAGGGAGAGAAGCCAGACTGCTAAATATGCTTCAGATGGGTTAGTCCTCACTGCTAAAGCTATATACAAGCAGGGTCCTGAAGCCAGCATTAAGTCACATACTGTACAAGGTTAGGAAAAAGGCTTTCAGCCTGCCAGCAAACAGCATCTTTGAGCATCTTGGCCACTCTCTGGTTTAGAGGGGAAAATACATGAAATTCCAGACTCACCAACTTTTTCATGAGGTTTAGTGGCAATTTCCTCCCAGGTGTTGGTTTCAAGGTTGTATGCGTGGATCTGAAGGGGCAAAGAGGAGCCATTAGTTCCTCCTGGCTCTCCCAGCACTATGATGATGCCGTGACAGGCTCTGACCCAGGGAGCTGCTATAAATAACACCTCTTTTTCTTTAAGTGTAAAACCAAAAATAGCTAATCACAGCCAGTGACTAAGCAGGTATAAAATCACCTTCAAAGCATACCAGCTTACTAAAGCTCTCATCTCAGGCTTTGCTATTTAAGCGCCACAGCTGAAGAAAAAGAATACGGCTTTTAAAAAAAAATGGACCAATTAAAACACACACCCTCCTGTTCTCAAAAGTATTTAGAAATACCTATCTCATACTGCACGTAAGGAGAAAAGAAATGCAGAGAATGGAGAGATAAAAAAGTCATGTTAACTGCTGCAGTTCAACTTTTCCAGAAGTGGAGCACTATTTAAAGTCCCCTTGTTTCTCATTTCAGCGTTCAAGATTAATTCACTCTTCCCTCCTCAAACTGTATTGGAGAAAAATGTTTACCACAAGAAAGGCAAGTAAAGCATACGATTAAGGTAGAAGACAAGGAAAGAGTCACCGTATCAATATCTGAATTTAACATCAAGGAATTCCTTGCTTTGGCACTTCCCTGGTTTGGCACAAATACAACATTTAGAAAGATGTCCTAAGTGTTTTTAAATGAGAATCTTTGGTAACAGGTCTACAGTAATGAGGCTGTTTTGCAGATTGCTATGGTCACTGGGTACCACAGATTCATCATCTGTAAGTCAGCAGGATGTGTTTGTGGCAACACCAGGTTTTAGAGAAACAGGAGAACAATCTGCTCGTAGTTATCTACTTTTTTTACCGAGCTCTCCAGGCAAAGCCAGACGAAGAGACCATGCTGGTTATACTTCACTGTAGAAACTCTCCTACCCAGGTTTCTGACCGCCTTACCTTATCTAAGGAATACGCTGTCCAGGAAGTTCCACCTCCCAAGATATATATCCGTTGACCATCATGTGCGATTTCATGTCTGTACCTGAAGGTGCAAAGAAGGACATTTAGCAGCACAAGCAATTAGTGCAAGTGAGCAATGACAGCAGCCTCCTGGAAAACACTATGAAATCTGAGTGGTTTAAGCAGACACCCCAAGCCTGGCTATGCTGTATCAGTCCCTCAGGCTGGGAGCATTCAGAAGATGTGGAAGCTTTCATGAGCAATCTAAGCAGCACCCCAGAAGCTTGCACGGCATTTTCTGAGAGCAGAGCACCACTGAAGTTAAGTACAATGATTTATGGAGCACCATGATGGCCATCAATATTCCAGCCCCTTCTCTCACTGAGATGGTCACTGATTGATCTCCCAGCCCTCCTTCCTCCACGCCTTGGTACACAATAGGACAACAGACAGGGATCAGCTGGTGCCTCTTCCCCTCCTCAGCACTCACCATCTGCCCCAAGTCCCCAGTGCTGTTCTGGCACCACACAGTCCAGATCAGTGTCCTGGCAAAGGCATCCCACCCCATTCCTACATCCCCCAGCATGCCAGACTACTGGAGCGCCAGTTGTGTAAGGTTCACACAGCCAAAGACACTGTTCTGAGAGTGTCCAGAAGCCTGTCCATAAAGCAGGTGACTCTCCTGTGTAAAAGCTCTCCGAGACTGTCCAGCTTCTCACCTCTCCTCTGGCATGTCACAGGACATATTGTTTGGTTTCAGCTGGATCCACTCTCTAGTGTTGAGGTCTAGCTTATGTAGGTCAGTACTGTAAACGTAACCAGTTGTTCCTCCAAACACATAGAGACAACCATTGATGATAGCCATGGCCTGGAAGGTAACAGAGAGAAACCAGTTAGAAAGGACATGTGATATCAGTGTCTGAAACAGAGAGAATCTCCACCCTCCCAAAGCAAGATACAACTTGGTAAAGCTCTACCTACAACTTACAAAACGACATGTTCCGGAGGAATATGAAGGGCAAACAAGGGTGATACAGAAAAGATGGGGGCAGGGTCTATCTGTAGGAATGGAAAGTAACTCCATGGTCACAAGATGAGGACCTAGAAGTGGAGCTACTGAGTTTCAGGCACCAGACAAGACAGATCTGTGCAGCAGGGGCTCCCGGGAGCTAAAACCAAAGCACAGTTAACCCTGACCTTACACAGATACTGTTACAGAGAATCTTATAAACCAGCTATCAGATAGCCAGTGGCATTAAGTGTAACAGAGAAAGCCCCAAATGCAGTGGGTAAGTCAGACTGAACAACGGAGACAGCCTGTACAGTTCAAAAGCAGATGGACTATCAGCCTAATGAAACTGCGAAGGTGGTGCAGGCACCATTCCCCAACGCAGTCCAAGGTGGAAGCAGAGATAGAAGCTCCTTCTGCTCACAACTGCCTGTTTGCCAAGGGCTAGCTCGAGCTGAACAGGGCAAGGGGAAGACTACTTTCCTTCACCCAAGTGTCTGGTCCACATCTAAATGAGAAATTAGTTGGGTTATAAATGTCTGCACCACAAGTATGTTGGCAGTATTATTGGAAAGCACCGCAAAAGGTGGCAGTCCTCCTATGAGAGTGAATCTATTTTTTTGTACACCACGTTCATCCACGACTTTATGGAAAGTCTTAGAAGTTGTTATTCTAATACAAATAAGACCGGCTAACCACTGTTTATTTTTATAGTTTTAGGTTTTAAAGGCTTTGGGAAGGCAACAGAGCAACTCCAGAAACTACCAACCACTCCTTACATCAGACATGCTTTTTCATTCAACTGCATCTGGCATTTAGTTAACAGATTTTGGTTTTTCTAACTACAAGAAAACTATTACTTTCCTTTGAAATCTCAAAGAACCAAACCCCCTCTACTTCTTTATGAATGATACCTGCCTTCCTTTACACTTATGTACACAGAGAACAACTCCAGTTAGTAGCAGAGAAGAGATCTCCGTGCTCTGACCCCCTTTCTGTGACACAGAGCACAGTGTACACAGGCACACTTGAAGTGCCTGAACAAGGGCTGTCCTTCGTACCTGACCATAGATGCGTTTGGGTTTCTTTCCTCGGCAGCTGAGCAGAGCCCATCTTTTGTACTTGACGTTGCAGACATGGACGTCATTGCCGTTGCTCTCCCCAAAGGGGATCCCGGTGCCCCCGAACACAAGCAGGTTGTTGCCATGCAATACAACTAGGAGAGGGAGACAGAGCAGAGATACTTGTTGCTGTGAGATGCAGTAAAACAGAATGACTCTCTGCTCTGGAGACAGTAGGCAGCCAGTTTTCAACACTGTTCAAAACCCCTATCATTCACACTACACATTTATGGCTTTGAAATGTTCTAAAAGAGAAAGAATGCAAGCTAAAACCATGGTAACCAAAGGCCTACTTTTAAAAATGGCTAGTGAACAAAGAGATCTATTTTTGGATGCTTTGAGATGTCTGCACTGAGCACCTAGCTGCTGAAAGTGCACGTGCCTTGCAACTATCAAGCTAAATACCTGAAGTCTACCTCTTGCATTTGAACTTTTTTCTTTCCCTCTGCCTCAACCCGAGCAAAATGGGAAAGAAAAATCACAAAACCAACCCAAACTCAAGTCCTGTTTGCAGAAGAGTTGGAAACAGGATCCAGATTTCCCAGTTCTTGCCCGGTTTTGCATTCCACCAGGGACACCGATTAAAATAGCTTCAGGAGTAGGCACATAGGAATTGAATTTCCACACGTACGTGACATGGAGGCTAGCTCCCTGGGCATGTAGCCTTCAGTGCCCATTTGATGCCAGGTGTCTGTAGCAAAGTTGTACCGCCAGAGTTCCCTGAAGAGCGGGTAGTCTTCATTCTCTGGCCCACCAGACTCATCATAGTCAGGATTGTAGCCTCCAAACACATACAAGTTGGCGTTATCTGCCACGCAACGATGGCCACTTCTTGCGGGTGGAGATCTATGGCCTGCAGCAAAATGAGAAAGTAAGCCAGCTTAAGTGAAATGTCATCAGAGGAGCTGAGCTTGTGTCCGAGGGTCAGGACTACACCTGCTGCTGTGGTCCTCCAACAAGAGCAGCAGGTGTTTAGCCATAGGGAAGCATGTCTGCAGCCAGGAGGAAATGGTTCTGCCATGACAGATCCACCGCTCCAAGTGGGAATGGGGAGAGCCTCTGTGCATCACCATCTCATTCACGTCCACTCTAGCCCCTGGACCACACCTGCCTAAGGAGACCTGCCTGCAGGTTGATGCACGACAATCCTTCCACATGGTAATCCTGCCATAAAAGCTATTTCTGAGCTATCTTACAGATTCCCAGATTCCCCCAGAATGACAGAAGGTCATTCTGTATGGCAGATTTCACTTTGGAAACAGTTCCAAAATGTTTATATTTAAAGCTGCCCGTTGGGAACAAAGAAGAGGAGTAATGATTTTCTCTCCCTCCTACACAAACCTTCTCTCCGTTTCTTCTCTTTTGCTCCTGGCACCTTGAATCTCAAGAAGGCTCTTTCTCCTTGGACACCCCTGGGTTTCCTAAACATTAAGCAACACAGGTTTGATACAGCAAGTAAAATCTGCTCATAGATAAAGGCATTTGCACAGGGAGAGAGCACAGCAGGGCACCCATCCGAGATCCTACAGGCTGAGCTTGACAACTGGCAGAGGCAGCCCTTCCCAAAAGGAAAGCCTCTGCCTACCCACCCTCTTCCCTAAAAGCCAATGGAAATAAAAGCAGGGAGGACAATTCAAGCTCAGACCTCAACTGGAATAGACAAAATGACCGATTCAGTCCAAGAAAATCTACACAGCAATATTCTTGTTGGACAACAGCGACTGAAGTCTCAGCTGACAAGTGATCAAAAAGTAATTCGGAGCTTAATCGAATTTGATGCACGGCAAGAGCCAAACACGGTGCCAGAGGTGGATGTTATTCTTCAACGAGACACAGGACCACATAACAGATGAGAAAGATGAAAGGAATAGAGAATGATCAGGTCCCTAAACAAAGGAGCTGGTTGCGAGACACGTATAGAACATCTCAAGCTGACTAAACCAGGAAGGTTTAAAAATCATTTTTTCTATGCCATAAAACAGTGTTTTGGTGAGAGTACCTCTAAGGTACATCTTGAGAAGGAGGATCCATAACAGTCCCCTATAAATGTACAATTTCAACGCGTAACCATCACTCCCTCAAGCATATCCTCTGCTTGTTGCAGGTCAAGACAGACCTGCTTTGGTCCAGTTGACAGTAAAGAGCAAACCAAAAAAAAACATCAAAAGAAGATCCCCAAAGACCCCTCACCCAAACAAACCAGTGATCTTCATCACTCACCTGCTCTCACAACTCTTTTACAGATTTTTAGGATAGAACAGGACCCAGTGAAGCATCTAATTAGGACCCATCATGTTTTCTTCTTAGAGTCTGTTACAATTATCAGCAGTGAATCAGACATGCGGAGCAATAACAAATGAGGCATCAAGCATCTTTCCTACAGGAAAGGTGAAATAAATTATTTGTCCAGTCTGAATAATGAATTTTAACTCAGCACAAGCAGCTGTGCTTAATCACATTCTCCGTTTGCTGTTGCTTTAAGCTCCAACTCTTGTCCAAAATTAAGCTGCTCCACAGGGTTCAGACAAACTCCTTGTGGCTAAGTTTTGACAGATTTGGGTTGTTTCCAGCAATAATTGCATCTTGCAGCAATCCCCGCTTAGAAAACTAATAAGCACCAGCTGAAAAAGAGGGAAAGAAAATTAAGGAATTAATGGAAAAATCTGTAGCCTTTGGCCTGGCTACTGAGACAGCACAATGCCACTGGGCACCCGGCGTGGCATGGACATTTGCACATAGGAAGGGTGGCTATTACAGGTACTAATAGTGGCAGCCAGGAAGTTACCAGCCTCAGTGCTGGACTAAACTGTTAAACAAATATTATGTTCTTTAGAGGTGATTCACAAAGGGGAAGAGAAACATCCAACCCTTTTGGCTTTTCATTTTAAACTCTGGAACTATCCAAAGAGATGGATTCGCTTTTCTGAAGTGAGCACATTGACAATAAAGGTATTTACAATCAAGGTAATTGTTCAGACTCTTATAATCAGAGGCACTTCAAGACAGCAGTTCATCTGATCATGGATATCTGCAAACAAAACCGTGCTTGACAAGTGCCCATGCCTCTCTGCAGCCTACAGAAGAAACCCTGGCAAAGGGCTCACGTGTCTGCGCTTGGCCAAAGGGAGCTCATTCCTGCTTGTTTGCCCTGGAGGTCTCCAAAAGAAGACCTGAAAGAACTGAAACAGGAGCTTAATTCCAGGGAAGACTGGGAGCACCGATGCACACACTTTGCAGGGGAGTGAAGATTTAGTTCAATCACCCATTGAATTTAAAAGGTGTTAGGGAATTAGGAGTTCAAATATTACGTTTACTATAGATCCTATTTCCCTCTAGTTATAATGCTTGCCGTAAGAATTTTCCAGAGGGAAGTGGGGAGAAGGAGGCTGAGTTTTATATAAAGCAAACAGACTAAAGAGTAAGGGGCGTAATTCAAAGAAAATAAATTAAAAAACAAAACCAAGGAGGCCTTCTCTGACATTCACCTCTCAAAATTAAAAAGAGAAGATGCCTGGCTTGGATTAAAGCCCCAGAACAATTAAGCTTCAACAGAAAGGGATCGATGTTTGATGCACGCAGGTCCTTGAGATAGCAAGACGGGTACATTAAGCCCATTCATAGCCCGTCTGGTTTCAACTCTTCCCATTTACCATTAAGCCATCTCCTATCTTTAAAAGACAAATTTTTTCAAGATATTTTCAAGAAATGGAAAGGGTATCAGAAGCGGCACTGGTGTCAAACAGATACTTGCAAGTACCAAACCAAGATGGTCTGAAAGAACCACCCTTCCCATGCAGCCGTTCCTGCTGCAAACCACGTCTGACACTAGTTCCCTGCCTGTTCCCACTACTCTCACCAACAACTCAATGGGCTTTGCGCGCTACAGGAGCAAATTTTTCAATTAAACACTCACTCAGTAACTTTGTCAGAAGCTAGGGATCCTCACAGCAGAGCTAGCAGGAGAGACGATGCCTGTCCCTGGTCATGCATTCACAACTCAGCTGCCCAGGGGAAATCCACTGTCCTCAGCGTTAAGTTGAACACCAAACTGCAGATGAGAGTGGCCAAAATGCTTCCTCACGCTGTGCCTGTTATGCGGCAGTGACCCCCAGGGAAAAGAGGGCCAACCAGAGCAAGGTTTCCAAAAGCTCAAGGCCAACCCCTGTAGCTACTAACACAAGCAATTTCATTTCACTCTGCTCAAGAAAAACAGATTTTCTGCTCTAATCAAGCAGACCCCAGCTACGTTTGCTCAACTCTGTGCTCCACATGTAAGAGCTGACTTCTCTCCAAAGGCTTTGCATTTCCAGCCTGCTGTTTTTAAGGTTCACTCATCACTAACTCCTTCGTCTCAATGGACTAGATCCTCCCGCTCGCAGAGGCCCAGAGAAGATGACATATCTCCCCATAAAGCAGGAAAAAAAATTATCCAACACATCTTCTGAGTCACCTATGCAAGCACAGATGTATCAATGAACCAAAGTACAATGTTAAACTGAGTTAAATTGTCACCAAACTCCTCTATTCAGAATCAAAGTGACCTTAATTCACTTTAGAAGTCTTAGAAGATTCCTCTAATTCTGTCTTTTTAATGAAGGGACCTGTAAAAGCTGAATCTACTGAAGAGTTATTTCAGCTTACTTTCTTCAGCAGACAAGTGCTATGACTTTGTACCTCCAATAAAGAACTGCATTTCCATTTAATTATATTTTATCAGATGATTCACATTTCCTACTGAAATTCTTCATGCAAGTTTTGGATGTGTTTCTGCTCCAGCGTTAGCGATGTGTAACGAGCCTATTACACAAGTGCAAACTTTAGACAGTGCAGGAAGGTGGAAACACCCCAGGGTTTGCTAACTTCCTCCTCTGGTTAGCAAAGCTCATCTCCCCAAGAGCTGAACCTGCCACAGGTTAAAGAAGCGCCCAACACTAAGCAAAGCACAGCAAGGCACCATCACTGTGGAACGCTGCGAGTCACTGGGCACCGCTACGTATTCTTTGATGTTGGCCATGGAAAAGTGGCAGCACGACGTACCAAGTCAAGACAGATCTGTGGGAAAGAGGTCATAAAGCTAGATACGGAAAACGGCTTAAAAGTGGACAGGTATAATTTGGAAAGCATTTGCTTTCCTGGTTTAAGACTCCAAAGTGAAGCAGGAAGGATGGGAAGATGCATTCCCTCCTTTTCCTTGGTCCTGAGGGCAGAAATGAGAACAATAAAACTTTCAGAGAATAAGAAGCTCCACAATCAGAATTAAATCGAAACATCGTGACCGGGACATAATTAAGGCAACTCCTAATTTAGGACTAAGCTATCTGATAGAAACTTGCTTGCTGGCTGTTGTTATGCACTGACCTGGTAACACCCTGTTAAATTCACCCTTTTCAAATGATTCAGAGGGAGCTGCTTGGATGGCCCAGATTGACTTTATTAGCATGGATTCCTAATGGAATACCTCTCCTGCAAGAGGTATTATTAGAACAGAAGGAGAGGAAGCAACAAGGCAGCACAAGTATCAATTCCTGAGTTTCCTGACGTGACGCAGCACAGCAACTGACGCACGAGACATTTGTTTCCTACCTCTCCCAAACTTTGAATACAGAATAGATCTGGGATGAGAAGGAGGAGAGGGCAGAGAAGTTAATTAAGAAAATGTAAAGTACCCCTTCATTTTGGAGGAGTAAAGTGTAATGGTCCTGAATGGCATCCAACAAGACTCCCACTCAAAATTTCCCTCTTACAGTGAGGACAAAGCTGAATTGCACCTGCTTGTCCATAAATGTCGTTCCTATTCTGACTAACACAAGCAACAAAGTTTATTAAATTCCTACTCTGGCGCCTTGACAGCTACAGAAATCTACAGAAGGCCTGGAAAAAAAGAACAAACAACACAAAAATCCCTTGGCATCAGCAGATTACTTGGAAGTTACAGGGGAGATGAAATGCTAGCAGCATGCCCAGAACCACTGCATGTGTCAACAGCTACGCTCAAGTCTACTGGTTTTATCGACCACTTTTCAATACCTCTATAATAAAGTTATAGAAGAAGAAAATTAAACTGGAAAGTACCGAGTGGTTGCACTGAGTCACACGCAGCACAAACGTAAGGCGAGAGGCGCTTCAAACAGAGCAGCACAAAGACAAGGTTCGAAGAACAAAGGCGTTTTCTTTCCATTGCCTTTCATGACTGCAGGAAAAAAACCAATGCTGGCACCATCTCGCTGGCTAGGTTAAACAAGAGGGGAGTACCTGCTACTCGAGTTAGTAAGCTAGCCAGCTGGCCTTTTTTTTTTTAAACAAAAGAGGGAAAATTGTCTAACTAGCTGAATTCATTTCTTAAAAATAAACAATGAAAGAGTTGAATATGAAGTTTAGAGACCCTACCTGAAACTATGCTTTTTCTTATCATGACCTTGCTGCCAGAATAAAACCCAAATAAATCTAATCACCAACAAGAAGCTCTCGGCAGAGACTGAGGTCTGCCTATGCCATCAGGTTCTGCGGGATTTAATTTTTCTAAGGGAATTTTCCCTAATCACTACCATGCCTCGTTATCAATTCCCAGCAAACCAATGCAGTGCAGTTCTCCTGAGGTGGCAAATCCACAACCGCTGCCTCCCTTTCCCAACTGGCCTCGGAAGGAAGAGGCCAAGGGTCTGGGCTGTCCCACCGTCTGCTCCAAAACCTGCAAGCAGAAAGGAAAAGAAGAATGTCCCCCATATCATCCCTCGCCAGGACCAGGCATGGGACTGAGCAGTAGCCAAAGCAACCTGCAGCAGAGGAAATGATTCCTAGATCCTTTGGGAGCAAAGAAGATGAGGGAAGTGAAACTGCTAACCTCACGCTTCAAAGGCAAGTCTGGAAATGGAAACAGGTCAAGCTCTTTTGCTGCCACAGCAACCGGAAAGAGATTTGGCTGTAGCTAGCAGAAATGGCAGGAGTGGGACTAAATAAAGATATTCCTCTTGCAAACACACACCCCTTCCCCGTGGGTTACTGCCTTGGAGCTGCAACTGCAACGACCTTCCAGCTTCAGGATGCCTCATTTCTAAACTCTGCCACACGCTATTTGCTTGCTAAGGGTGCAAAAAATATCCTTTTGCACAGTCAGATCGGCAGACTCCAAGCCGCAGGTGTTGATTTTAAAGTTTTGCCTCTTTATTCTTTCAGCCCTAAAGGATCACTAAAGACCCGTCTGAAATTGGTGCACGATTACAATGTTTTGACACGCTGCTTGCCCCATCCCAAGTCACTGAATTACAGAAAGACCCTAACAATGCAGCAGTCAATGCATTTATGATTTTTTTTTCCCCATGTACTGCTTGCTTGTTTCACACAACTGTTTTATTGTTTGCTCATTTGGTCGTTTAAAGACATTGCCGTTCACAAAAAGGAAAGCACATAAGGCAACAGAAATTAGGGAGGACTGTCTATTCTGTTCAGAATACACAGGGAACGATCCTCAAAGCCAAAACCAATAATTAAAGGCCAACATGAAAGGTTTCTCTCAAATCTTGGGGTTGCATATGACCCCAAGAATCTGTTTTTTCCTTACAGCACATGGCTTTCTCCGTAGAAGCAGCAAATCCCTGTTTTTCCCTTTCCCTTTTGCCCAGCTCATGTTAAAGCAGCCAAAAAACAAAGCAAAAGTAGCGGATGCAGCCAGGGGATGCTCTGGCATCTGGAAGCTCAGAGTTTGGTGCTGCAGGGAGGCAGTGGCTCAGTGCAGTTTTTTTTTCCCTGTAAAACAAACCTTCCCCAGCACTCAGGGGAATCGGTGAAATGTATTCCTGCGGTATCAGCCTCCCAGAAGATGTACACCCTCAACGTCATCTCACGCAGGCAACCTGAGTTAAAAACGATGACTGGTTTCAAGTTCAGGGTTTCCACACGCAAGTGGGATTCAAGGTCAGAAGAAACACTTGGCTTCTAACCTCCAGAAAAGAAGTTTATCCAATAAAAGTTGCCAATGTTTCTAAATCTCAAGGACAGGCAACCATTTTGGATATTTTCCAACCAAGATGCATTTGGAAAAAACACTTTACATGTGCAGCATATTGTTCAGCAACACATCAAGACTGAAACTTCTTGAAATATTTGAAAATTAGGAAATTATGGCACGTAAAAGCTTACAGATTCCTATTGCTAAATGAAGTTTGCTTCAAACACACAGCACTCTTATTTATTAAGATGACGGCAGTTCAACCATAAGCTCACGATGGCTTGATCCAAATGTTTACAACCAACAGTATACACCCTTTTTTAAGCGAGGTATTAGAACACCACCTCAATCACGCTGCACAACACAATGCCAGGTCACCAATAACGCACAAATTTACCAAAACTTAACCGAGCAACAGCTATCAGTGTTGTGTTGATAATGACGGCGGTGCTTTTATCTCCAACGGATGCTCAAGACAGCAGGCAGGATAAAGGCAGACCTACCAAGGTGATCACACACTTCCGCCAAGTAATTCTGCTGTGCAAAATTAAAGATTAACTGCTGTTCTACGTGTAGTTCCTTGAGCAATACTATAAAATGAGATGGAGGAAGGGAAGGCAGCCATCCTGTGGCATAGAGAAAAAGCATCCAAATTCAAGCTCTCGTTGTAGCTAATGCTGTGCAAGCTCCCGGTTCATTCCTTGAACAAAGCTGTATCCTTTTCCTTCTGTAATTTGATGGATTAGAAGTTGCCATGCACATCAGGTAAGCTGAAACAGATGAATGTTGAGAACCTCGTCCAGTTTAAACACTTGGGGCTGGCAGCAAAATAAAAACAAGGATCGCGTTCTGCCAGGCTATAATAGAAAACTCAGGCAAAATAGATTGCTGGAATGAAAAACCAGACTCTTGGGCTGCAATAAAGCACTGGTGGTTTTAATACTCTGAGTTTTTGTTCTGATTAAAGACTCACATCTAGAGAGGTGTTCTTCCTTGAGCCACAGGACTATTTGCTATTTTCATATTTACTGATGAAAACTAATTGCAAGCACAGCCACAAATCGTCTTCATTTTATGTGCAGCTCAAATTGGGATATGAAGACTATGCTAAAAGTATTTTTAATCAAGCCCTTTTTTCCCTCTCCTCCAGATCACCTGGAACAAAACATGGTTTTATTTATTCTTGGAGCATAACCAACATACACCATCCAGGTGTAGCCTCAAACACCTCCCAGAATAGCAACCCCAGCACCACCCTTTATAAACTCCCTTTTTCTCAACCTATTTTAATCACAATATCCATCGGGGGGGTCATTTGCAAAGTAAAGGGTGCAAGAAGTTAGCGCAACAAAACTCTGTGAGAGCTTGTGGAAGGGGAGGGTGATTTTATTTTACAAAATATTTAAATAAGCTGGTTCTGGCCGCTCATACCCAAGTATATCATAGAATCATAGAATGTTTTGGGTTGGAAGGGACTCCTAGAGGTCATCTAGTCCAACCCCCTGCAGTGAGCAGGGACACCACTAACTAGATCAGGTTGCTCAGAGCCCCATCCAACCTGGCCTGGAATGTTCCCAGGGATGGGGCCTCCACCCCCTCTCTGGGCAACCTGTTCCAGTGTTTCACCACCCTCGTTGTAAAGAATTTCCTCCTTATATCCAGTCTAAACCTACCCTGTTTTAGTTTAAAACCATTACCCCTTGTCCTGTCACAGCTGGCCCTACTAAAAAGATTATCCCCATCTTTCCTATAGGCCCCCTTTAGGTACTGAAAGGCCGTAATCAGGTCTCCCCGCAGCCTTCTCTTCTCCAGGCTGAACAACCCCAAATCCCTCAGCCTGTGCTCATAAGAGAGGGGCTCCAGCCCTCGGACCATTTTAGTAGCCCTCCTCTGGACCCGCTCCAACAGTTCCATGTCCTCCTTGTGCTGAGGGCTCCAGAGCTGGACGCAATCCAGCCAGGATCACTTAGGTACAGCACAGAGGATGAAAGGACGAAGGTTGCCAAGTCCTCGCTACGATTCCTGGGTTGTTCTTCATTTAGAAGGACAGACTATCTTTGAACAGGTCTTTTATACTCTCCAGCTCCTATGGTGAGATGCTTTGGCCTCAGAGTTTTGCTTCTTTCAGCTTCCATGAAGTTTAGGCAGATCTGCTGCCTATTGTCTGCATTTCCTCATTTTGAGTTTCTTGAAGTTCTTCCTGTCGGGCTAACAGGAAAAGGAATGGCACAGGCACCGAGCCACAACTGCATTGACTTTCTCCTATTATTGAGGTGTAGGGTCTTCCGCTCGCACGACTTGCCCCAACCATGCCGTCTCTTTCCATCAATCTTTGATCTTCAATCCTAATCCCAGCGCAAGGCCATACCATGTGGCATATACAACGTTACTACTAGCAATATAATTTCTATTTCAAGCACCGTTTTTTGGAAATACAAACTAAATAAGTACAGGATATAAAGCTAACAAATGTACTGTGGCTTTTGGTTCCCACCTTTTCAAAGTAACATACCAGTGGTGAATAGCTAAGGTGTGCGTACGCATCCTCTTTACTGTGTTTTAAGGCTTTCTAAAGATTATATCAGTATTATTTTCCCTCCTACCGAGTTTTTCAATGTTCAGAATAGCAGGTTTCAATATCTCCCTTTCCGTTTACCATTTCTGCAAGACTTCTGAAGGACATTTAGGTCAAGGGCTGAAGCCAAAGCGCCGCTAGCTCTTGAGAGAGAGAACAAGACAAGTCAATACTGACTTTGACTCCAGTCTTCAAAGCTTCATCTTTTTCATACCAGCCAGACAAGATAAGTTTGTAACTCATGTAATTAGAGTCCCTTACAAATGTTTGGATAAGCAAGATGCTAACATGTCACCGAGAAAAAGGTTTAAAACCTGTTCGTTCATCCAGCTGCATTCAGCCTCTCCAGATCACACAGCTCCCTTCCGCGGCAGGCTGCCCGCGCCTGAAAAATACCTGGGAGAGAAAGCAGCTGCGCCTGGGTCCCCAACACCTGAACGACAACCCTGCCCGGGGCCAAGGGCAGCTGGGAGAGGCCAGAGGATCTGGCCAAGGATGCCAAACACAACCTGCAGGCCACCGGGCCAAGAGCCTTTCAAATATCTGATGTCTCTAAAGCAGCATTTCTAGGAGGATGGTCATTCTCACATCCAGCCGTGAGAGCTTTTGGCTTTGGATCAATATCCAGAACAGGTCTGTTTCTCCATCCTGCTTCTGGAAGGCTTTTGTTTTCAAACCTCTTTATAACAATCATGTACTTCAAACATTTCTACAAGCACATAATTGATCATCAGCACTTCCCATGGTTAGTAAAACAGGAACAGGATTGTAATACACGAGATAGCATCCCAGAGTGGAGAATAAAATAAACATTTTCCCCAGAAGTGTCTATATCACAGATTTTACACCACTAAAATTGAGTGTTCCTTGGGTTGTTTGTTTTTTAAAAAAAATGTAAAAGCAAAATAAAGAAAGGAATTTTGGAAAATGAGAATCAGAACAGCCCAGGTTGGAAGGGTTCTGCAAAGATCGTCTGGTCCAACCTCTCGTGGGAAAGGGAGCCAAGATGAGATTATCCAGCACCCTCTCCAGCCACATCTTGAAACCTTCCAATGACAGGGACACAACCATGTCCCCGGGGAGGTTGTTCCAGTGACTGACTGTTGTCACTGTAAAAAATGTCTTTCCTACATCGAGATGAAACCTCTCCTGGTAAAACTTGTACCCATTGCCCCTTGTCTTCTCCATGTACCTCCTTGTGAAGAGAAACCCTCTGTCCCCTTTGTAGCTGGAAAACTATGATGAGGTCCCTGCTGAGCCTTCACTTCTTCAGGGAGAAGAGACCTGACCCTTTCAGCCTTTCCACATAGGGCAGGTTCTCCAGCCCTTCGACCGTCTGCTTTGGGCTCTCTCCAGCCTGTCCACATCTTTCTTGACTTGTGGGGACCAGGACTGGACACAGCGCGCTAGAAGCGTCCTGACAAGTGCCCAGTAGAGTGGGATGATCCTATCTCTCTTGCTCGCTGCTAGTAATGCCCCTGCAGATGCAGCCCAGGATCCAATTTGGCTTCAGGTTTTCTCTCCCACATGACGCAAAGGGGTTCAGGATATCCGGGGTTTCTGTTGTATTTTTTTTTAAATACATGTAAGAAACTCTGAACCTCTCCACACAAAAAAAACCTGTTACCAGTACACTGGGAAAATTATAGCTCAAGACAACCACATAAATGCTGAGCGTGCAAGAAGCAAAGACATATTTAGGTTTCCAGATTGTTTCTATCTGCTTAACCTCCAGAGTCTGATGAAAATACTGAGAACATTTAAATGTGGACAGGAAGATTTCCAATGAGGAGAAGAACAAACCACACACCACCTATATTTGACATTTCTGAGCCTTCTAAAGCTTACAAACACCTAAAAATAGCTCCTTCCTTTCCCTTACCCAACATAAAATTTTAGATGTTTAAAGTCTTGACCCATCGCGAGGCAGCAAAAAACACAAACAAATTGCTTTTTTTTTTGAGCTGTTAAGCCATCAATGAGACTCTTTTGTAGTCACTGCTTGAGAAATGCCCCTGTTGAGAAACCCTCGATAGAAATACTCCGCTTGAGAAAGCAAACAGAACAGCGCAACCCCGGCACCAGCTCCTGCTAGCCGCCTGCTTACCTTTCATAATCATTTCCCCGTGCAAATGAAATTCTCCAGAGTGAAAAAGGTGACAGAAGTTAAAAATCTTTTCTACAAGTAGGTGGAAAAGGAGCATGTGACAAAAGCAGCGCCTAAATAAATGCATATGCTCTCGTGTTTAACCAAGAGATAACCCAGATCTACTTCAAATGACACACAGCTTAACAAGAGCAAAAAACCTCTGCAGGGAGAGATGTATCGAAGACATCCAACACCAAAGCATGCTACAAGCTTTTTGCATGCTTTCACAACAGTAATTATTTATAAAAACAGGATTAAAAGAAGACAGCATGCTTTATGGAAAGTCTAGGGCATTGAATGGTGCAAGGAAAATGAAGGAATGCCTCCTGGAAACTCTGGAAGAGAACTGAGAGGTAAGAAAACAAACCTGGTTGGAGGAAATGGAAGGAGGGGGTAAAAATATTCCTCTCTATCTCAACGGCTATGTAAAGGCTGCTGCTGGAGCTCTATAAATAGGACACTAACAGGTGTCAGACGAGGAGAAAACTCCAGCAATCGGCCCAGATGGGATTTTTCCATCAGGTAGTTTTTTTAGCAAGATTGGCAGTCAGTTTTGGGTTTGTTAAGGCTGGACTTAAGTGCTAAAGCTGAGCTGAACAGGGGTAGTTTGTTCCTGGGGCTGCAGCGTCCACCCCATCGCAGGTGGCAAAGGGCAGGATTCCATGTCGGGACATGATCCATAGCCAAAAGTGGGACCGTTACAACCGTGCCAGGAAGATGCACTAGTGGTTCGCTCAAGCCAATGATTAAAATTCAGGAACGTGAAGATAATCAACTGTTGTATTACCAAAAAAGGCCCTTATCTCAGAAAGAAAAAAACAAGTTTGAGAATTTTCCCAAAAATAGGAAGCGCAGAGCCACTTAGCAAATTCACAGCGGTCTTGCACGAGGCTCGAAGGTGTCCTTGCTGCAGATCCAAATCACGACAGGTTTCACAGGGATGGAAACACAGACCCTGGTCTGAAAGCCCATTCCCAGCTGCTGCTGGTGGTCCAGCCATGCCAAACACAGGCTCCTACCCCCAAGGCAGTGAGGGACTTCACATCCCCCACCAAGGGATCTGAGTGGCAGGGATAGGGGCAGCCGGGGCAGAAAAAGATGCCCTGAACCTGCGGTACCCCCCTCCTGGGTGACAGCACCACACGGCCCTTGAGAGCAAGAGGTGCTATAGAGTCAAGGAGGGGGGGATACCCCAAACCAGCTGGCAGTACCCCCCCCACCCCATCACAGAACCATGGGGTGCCCCACATCCCTCCCAGTATTGCAGAACCATCAGGATGGGGATGATCTCCCCAATCCTCCGATTCTGGGTTAACCCTGGCCTCCTGCCCCTAATACCCTGGGGCTGTTGGGGTGGGGTGACACACACACCCCCCCCCCATACCCACACTGCCAAGAGAAAGGTGGAAAAAAGGAAAAAACCACCACTCCCAGGGCACAGGACTGGGCTGATGTCTCATCCATGGGCCCTCGGGTAGCCAGGACCTCCCCAAACCAGGATCAGCCCTCCCAGGGCTGTGGCCCCACCCCCAAAAACCTGACGGGGGAAGTGTGTCACCGTGGGTCAGCCCAGGCCCATCCAGGATCACAGGGTCACCGAGATGGGGCTGACCTCCACCAGGGAACGTGGGGTATCCTGTCCCCCTCCACCCCTCGTGTCCATAGGGATCAGCCGCCCGTGTGGGGCATCCATGCACCACCCCCCCAAAGCGGGGTATCCGTCCCCTCAGGGCCGCAGGTTGCCCCCCCCCCCCCCCGAACGCGGCCTGCCCGGCAGCTGCACGAAGCGGTTGAGGAAGCCGCCGCCGCCTCCAGCCGCCGCCGCGCCGCCCGAGCCCTCCCTGACGCCCTCCCGAGCACCGGCCGCGGCCGACATGGCCGCCTCCGCTCCTCCTCAGGGCGAGCCCGGGCGGCAGCCCTCCTCCCGCCGCTGACCAATCAGAGGCGAGCTTCTACAGCCGCGGCCTATGAAACGCGGGCTTCTTGGCGATAGCACCCCTTGTCGTCAGGACTGAGCGCCTGCGCGTCGCAGCGTAGGGCGGGCTGGAGCAATCGGGCGCCGAAAGCGGCACCGTGCAGCTCCCAGGGCGGGACGCGGGGTCCCGCGGTGGGGGCGGCTGCGCATCGCTAAGCCTCCGTGTGGGCGAGGAGGCCGTGCGGGGGCAATGGCCAGGCCCACGGCGCGGCCGGAACGGTCCCGCGCGGCCGCGTTTCCCGCCCCCCCTCCCCGGGCCGTGACGAAGTGAGGGACCAAGATGGCGGCGCCCAGCGCCGGGGCAGTGGGGGGGGCCCGGGGGAGGCTGCCCGCCGTCACCCCCCAACAGATCCGCGACCTTATCGATGGTGGCATCGCTCCCGAGGGCGCCGGCCCCGACGGGTGAGGGGAAGCGGTGGGGGGGCGGCCCGGCCGTGTGGCACCGGCAGGGGTGGTGGGGAGCTTGGGGAGCTCTCGAAGTTACTGGGGGGCGCTGGGAAGACGCTGAGGGGTTCCGGGAGACGACAGGGGTGGGGGGGTGTGGTTCGCTAAGGGGCACTGGGAGGCGGTACTGGAGGGATTAAGGAGCACTGGGAGACAGTAGAGGAGGAATTAAGGGCCACTGGGAGGCAGTACTGGTGGGACTGGGAGGTACTGGGAATACTGGAGGGATTAAGGGCCGGTGGGAGGCAGTACTGGGGGCACTAAGGCGGGGGGGGGGGGGGGGGCAGAGGGCAAGGGCAGGTAAGTGACCTGTGGAGTTCTGGCATGACTGCAGCCTGAGCAAGCAGAACTGGCTGGGTACCGGGACTCTGACCCAAAAAGTGTGGGGTCACACCCTGGGGGGTGGCACTGAGAGTCACGGGAGTTACTGGTAGGTGTTGGGGAGTCTGGGAGGCACTGGGTGGTTGACTCAACCATCCTTGAATTTTGGCTCATGGAGGGGTGTTGGGGAGAAGCTGAAGGGCAGCAGTCACTGCAGGGCTGGCATTCTGGGCGCAGATGCTGGTGCCAGGAGCTTGGGTGCATCCCTGCTTTCAGAGATGTGCCATGATTGTTGATCTGGTTTTGCCGGGTGTGGAGAACGAGCTCCTGGCTCCTGCTTGTCACATCAAAGCCCCATCTGCCACTGCTGTCAGTCATCATGAAATGTTTAATGGGCACCTTTGTTTGTTGCATTATATTTTTTTAATTAGTTTATTACTAAAGTAATTAAGAGTCAGGGCTTAGGAGCTCTGCAGAAAGGGTTCTTCTAAGGGTAAGCCTGAAGGATGATAGCTTAGACAGTGGTCTGTGCATCTTTATTAATGAAGTCTTTCCAGGACAGCGCAGATGCTTTGCTTGCTGACTTGCTGTTCCTTTTAGGAAGGACATGTCTGACTGGTCAGAATCGGCTAATGGATCTTCGCAAATGGATACTCTCTCCTTGGAGTCCGCCAGCAAGGAAGCCTATTTCAGCAGAGTAGAAACATTCACCATATCCTTTCTGATGCTGAGCTCCCAGCCATCCCCCACCCTGTTTTGCTGTCACCTTTCCTATGGCTTCCCCACAGGGCCCATCTTATCAGAGGCTTTTCTTTGGCCAGATAAACCCTGGCCAAAGCGTTGACTGTTTAACCTGTAATTTATTGGGTTTTATCCTTAACACGAGCACCCGCTGAAGTGGGCAGGCAAACCTCATGAGTTGTCTCCCCTGGTTTGTGCCAAGTACGGTTGGATCAACGTGGAGTGCGACATGCTGAAGTGCTCCAGCTGCCAGGCTTTCCTCTGCGTGAGCCTGCAGCTTGCGTTTGACTTCAATAAGTGTATGTATGCTGGCGGGTACAGGCGGTGGGCTGGGCTGTAGTGTTTGGGGGGATGGGGGGGGGCAGGTTGTGCCTCGCTGTGCATGTAGACGAGTCCTGTAGTCTCGTCCTGGCTGGTGCTGGGTGTTCGATGTCTCAGCAAATAAAGTGCAAGTTGAATAAATTTCCTTTAGTTTGTGAGAACACGGTAAAAATTCCCGCTTCTGTTGTCAGATGGGTTAGAACAGAATAGTTTGGTTGGAAGGGTTCTATGACAATCATCTAGTCCAGCTGCCTGACTGCTTTGGCACTGACGAAAAGTATAAAGCATGCTATTAAGGGCATTGTCCAAGTGCCTCTTAAACACTGACAGGCTTGGGGCATTGACCACCTTTCTAGGAAGCCTGTTCTAGTGTGTGATCATACTCTGGGTAAAAAAAAAATGTTCCCTGATATCAAGTCTGAACCTCCCCTGACACAGCTTTGAGCCATTCCTATGTGTCAGGGATCCTGGGGAGAAGAGATCAGCTCCTCCTTCTCTGCTTCCCCTCCTCAGGAAGCTGTAGAGAGCAATGAGGTCACCCCTCAGCCTTCTTTTCTCCCAACTAGACAACCCCAGAGTTCCTCACAGGATGTGCCTTCCAGCCCTATCACCAGCTTTATTGCCTTCTTCAGGATGCATTCAAGTACCTTAACATTCTTAAGTTTTGTTTCCCCACTGCTCAGTCTGCTGCCCTGATCATCTGTTAAATTTTTCTAATATGAGGTTTTGGTGGCTGCTGGTCACCAAGTCAGTCCATTCAGGTGGTCACATTGTGTAATTTAATTCATAAACTCCTCCACTGCCCTCTTTAAACTACTTGGACTATCAGCAATAAAGCTTCCCCCTCCCATTGCCCTCACTAAGCTCCTCGGCCAGGCCCAGCACCAGTTTCTTTCCCCTGCCTGCAGAGCATCGGCCAATCCTGACCCTGTGAGGCACAGGCAGGGAGCAGTAACAACTCAGGTCTCACCCATGTTGTCCAACATGGGGCTGAGAGTGCAGTAGGAATGCCAGCCTCCACACTGTGCTCAGCCCCATGATGTGAATGTTGCTGGTGAGCTGCAGGATAATGATGGCCTGTGCTTTATCACTTGCCCAGACTTTCATGTTACTTTACCTGCATCTGTACTCTGCAGAAAGATGTTTATTACCCCACCACAAATAAGTGTCATCTCTGCTTTCTGATTTTCTTGACTGCAAGTCCCTGCTCTTGTTGTCTGGAAGGTAGCAGAGAGTGCAGCCCTGATGTCTGACAAATGCAGCGTGGAACGTGTATAATGGGGAGCTACAGGAGCATTTCTTTTTGGGTCACTGAATATTGACATCCACTGTTTGTTCAGACTATCTTTTCTTAAATAAACCTTGGCCTAATTATTCTGTTGGTAATCGCACTGGTTTAGGAAAACCTAAAATAATCAGAGGTTGGAAGAAGGGCTTGAAAGATAAATTGCAAAATAAATTATATGCTTTTTTGAAAAGTATCAAATCTTTTTTTGGGAAGCTTGGTTTCCAGACGTGGCTGTGATTTGGCTCCTACAGCCAGAGTGGAGGGTGAGTTAGCTAGGGACTGGCAGCAGCCCAGGAGGTAAAACTGGCAAGAGCAGGGGCGGTCCCTGCGCCCGTGGTTGGTTTGAGCTGTGTTTCCTCTGTGCTGCCATGCAGTGTGGCAGGCTCCCCTGCTCCATGGTCGCTGTGTCTGGGAATGGGATGGGATTTTCGCTGTGAGGAGATGGAACTGCTCTGGTCACTCTTGCTGTTGTGGAGATAACCCCTTGAGCCAGCCTGCCTTCACTGCTGCAGGAACCGCTGCTCCATGGGTGCCTGCAGGGAGGCTAGAGGTGCGGCAGCTCCTTTTGGTGGGGAGGGAGATGAGTCTGAGGTGAGAGCTTCAGGCTCTGCAACCTACAGCCTCAGGTGACATCCATCACCCAAGCCATGCTGAACAGGAGGAGTGGGGAAGCTGTCATAGCCTGGCGCCTTCCTCTCCTGGTTTGGTTTTCCCAACTGTTCCCTGAGGAGGTGGCTCTGCAGGGGAGTAGAAGTGAGCTTTGCCTTGCAGATAAGGAGCGCTGTGTGGAGCTGAAGAAGGCCTTGTGCACCGCTCATGAGAAGTTCTGCTTCTGGCCGGACAGCCCCTGCCCAGGTTGGTGTTTCAGAGCCTGGTTAGTGTATGTGTCTGGGATTGTAGTCCTCTTTTTTTTTACCCCGCAGGGATGTTGAAATACACAGTGGCAGAGCAATGTCTGTGGGCAGCATCAGCAAATGAACAATTGAACCATGGCTGGAGCCCTGGATCTTGAGTCCCAGCCTCTCTTAACCTTTGCGTGCCTCCAGGGCAGTTAAAATGCTCTTTGGATTGTAACTGGGAGGAGACAAGGGAGGCTGGATGACCTGGGATGCTCAAAAGGTGATAGACCTCATCTTCAAAGCTGCGCTGCATGAGGAAGGGTGGTTGCAAAGGAAAAAAAAACCTGCTCAGCTTTTCTTTTAAAAGCCAGGAGACCGTGATGGGGAGAACTCGGCTGCTCTCATCTTCTTTCTTGCCCTGTGGGATAAGGAGGGGGTGGGAAGGCTGGTGGTCACAGGTCAGGCCTCCTTCATTTGCTTTCACCAGATCGCTTTGCTGTGTTACTGGTGGATGAGCCCAGAGCCCTTCTCCAGGACTTCCTGGACCGCTTTCAGAGCCTGTGTCAGCTGGAGCTGCAGCTGCCCTCCCTCAGACCAGAAGATGTGAAAAACATGGTGAGTTCCCGGGTGCCCCTGAGATTGGGGGAGTTCAAGTCCCTGTTGACGATGCCAGGCACGCCTGTACTGTGCAAACCCTGACCAAAACAGTACTGAGATTCAAATCGGAGATTTCAGCTTGTGTGTGTGAGTGGTCTGTCATCGCCTTGGCTTTCTCTTTGGACCTTCTCCACCTGGTGGTTTCACCTGATGTTTCTGGAAGCATGTAAAAGGGAGTTTGGAAAGGCTCATCTGTAGTGCAAGCCCTTGACCAGCTCAGGCACAGCTGGCTCATGTCACCGTGATGTTGGAAGTGGGCTGTAGTATCTGGTTCCCACTCTGCCTTTCCTGGCATGCATGATGCTCTCTGCCTGGCAGAAGTGATTTGAGGTCTCAGAGACTCTTTTAGGAGCTCTCCCTGGCAGCTCCCACCCCTGATCGTTACTTCCAAGTGCTCCCTGAGATGCAGCAGCCCACAGGTTGCTCCTCTAGCAAGTGGCTGGGATACCACTGGAGCAATAGGTGGGATCAGGAATGTGGGGAGCCAGAGGCTGCTGTGGAGCAGAGGTATGGGCAGAGGCCCATGAAGGTGAGGGAGCCCGGGGATTGCGTTACTGGGGAGCCTCTCGTGTGAGGCAGTAAGAAATTTTTCCTGATATTGAATCTAAACCTCCCCTGACGCAACTTGAGGTGATTTTCCCTTTTCCTATCATTTGTAACTTGTGAGAAGGGACCCACGTCCCTCTGGCTCCCTGCTCCTGTCAGGCAGTTGTAGGAAGCAATAAGGTCTCCCCTCAGCCTCCTCTTCTCCAGGCTGAACACCCCTAGGTCCTTCAGCCTCTCCCCATCAGCCTTGGGCTCCAGACCCCTCCCCAGCTCCATTGCCCTTCTCTGGACGTGCTCCAGCCCCTCCATGTCCTTCTTTGAGTGAGGGGTCCAACACTGAACCCAGCACTTGAGGGGTGGCCTCACCAGTGCCCAGGACAGGGGTACGATCCCTGCCCTGATCCTGCTGGCCACACTGTTCCTGATACAAGCCAGGATGCTGTTGGCCCTCTTGGCCACCTGGGCACACTGCTGGCTCATATTCAATCGGCTGTTGACCAGTGTCCCCAGGTCCCTCTCTGCCAAGCAGCTTTCCAGCCACTCTTCTCCAAGCCTGTAGCATTGCAGGAGCTCTGGCAGGAGAGGCTGGAGCATAGGCGCAGCCAGGAGCAAGTGCGGGATTGCCTGCTCATAGGGGCCTGGCCAGGCCCTGCTTTACTCCAGCCAAGTCTGGCTTGTTGGGCACTCACTCGCTGGGAAACAGATGGCTCTCAGCAGTGAGAAGCCGTGTGGGAACCAGGGAACTCTTCATCCATTCAGCAGAAATCGCAGAGGTGTTTTATGTTTGCCACCGTGGGCTCGCTGAGCTGTGAAACCCAGCAGAGGCCCCTGAGAAGAGACAGCGTAAAGCCAGCGGATGTATCGCATCTCCACATCTAACTCCCTGGCTGTCCCACTAGCAGCAAGGTCTGGAGCCCCACTGACAGCCTTCAGGGACTCTTTTCTTGCTGTGTCTCAGCAATGGCCCCAGAAGCACTCGCGGTTTTGCCTGAGCACAGGCAAACACAGCCCCTGCTGCCTCCCTGGGATTGGAGGGACAGAGGGGGGCTGTTTGGGCTTCTGCTTGCTGTGAGCAGTGGAGTTGCGACCTGCTCCGCTGTCCCTACATGTGCTCGGGGGAGCAAATGGTGCTTGAGCAGAGTCCATGAAACGGGGAGAGTCAGACGGGCACAAGGCAGGAACATGCCATCGCTCGGTGTGGCTTCTGCCTGTTAACCAGAGTAGAAGTGCTGAGGGTTCCACCCAGCCCTTTCGGGGAGCAAAAAAGGGATTTTTCTCCACATAGGATGTGGTTTGTGAGTAGAAACAGTGTATTTTATCAGACTGCTTCTGACTGCCAGCTCTGCCACCTTTCTCTGCTCTGCAGTCCCTGACGGAGGAGAAGATCAGTCTGCTCCTCCAGCTGATTGGGGAGGAACTAGAGCACAAAACGGAGGGAGAGAAACCACCAATGAAGTTTGCCACGGAAATCCTGCAAGTGCATGTTCCTGCCTGCATCCTGGCTCTGTGTGGCTGGACTTGCAGGTGGGTAGTGGTGTAGGACTGATCCTGAGGTGTCTGTCGCGCTTCGTGGTTGCTGGTGAAACTTGTCAGAGGCTGGAGGAATGCTCATGTCCCTCCTGTGAAATGTTCAGTATCCCCTATTTCACTGTTTTGTTATTATCTCCAGCCGTTAAAATTGACAGACTTCCAGAAACCCTGGTGCAAAGCTACCTAATCTAAAATAGATGTCTCCCTGAGACAGCAAAGACTCTGAAACAACTGAGCTGTCGGTTGCCCCGCTCGTTACTGATTTAGATGTTAAAAGTCAATCCCTGAAATGTCATCCTCAGCAACGCTTTCATTGCTTGTCAGGCCTGCGGGAAGAGAGGGAAGGTTCGTGACCTGAAGGTTCGTGGCTTCCCAAAGTGTGTGCTGTGAGCAGAACAGCCACGCTGTTTGTGCCTGAGGCAGCTTGCTGAAGGTGAAGCAGTCTCTTACTGTGCAGGCTGGAAAAGGGCTTACAGTGGGGAAGAGCAGAGCTGCTGCTGTGGCTGGGCAGTTCAGGGGCTAAGGATGGGGACACTCTCGGCTGATTTGCCGTGAAGGAGTGCGCTTCTGCTTCGTAGCAAGCCAAAATATAACCGAGCCAGTTTAAATCAACTCTGTAAGATGGACTTTAATGGACTTGTTTGACTTCTTAGCACATAAGGCTACGAAACCAGTAAGTGTGTGCCTCATCCGAGGGGTACTGATGTCTTGAAATGTTGCTGGCTCAGGTAGCTGCGACTGAGACCGTTTCTGTGCTCTGCCAGATACCTGCATCTGTTCTGAAAGCAGCGATTTTGGGGAAGGGCCCAGGCTTGTTCCTGACCTTCTCTTGTGACTTGGCTCTGTCCCTGCAGTGCTGCGTCTGGCTCCGTGCACCTCTCGGTGATCACCTGCTCCCGCTGCATGAGGAAGGTGGGACTGTGGGGCTTTCACCAGCTGGAGTCTGCGGGGCCAGAGCTGGATTCCTGCAGCCCGAGCAGCACATCCCCGGCACCTGCTGAGCGCTTCCCGCTCATGTCCACTTCTCCGCGCAGGATGCTTACACGGAGCCAAGACACTCTCCCTCCAGGCTCTGAGCAGGTATGGCCCAGTTCAGCTCAGACTGGGATGTCTGGGTGATATAGGGGCATACAGGAGTTGAGACTGTGAGGTAGTTTGGGTGTCCACTGCCTTTTATCTTGAAGGAGGGCTCATCTTGGTGCCGGGTCTTCAGCTGTGGGCAACATCCAACAGAAGTGGGTTGCTGCTGCCTTTCCCCCTGTCCTTTGCAGCTCTCAGGATACTGAGGCTTGTCTAACTCAGGGTGCTCCAAATCAGGGGCTGCCTTCACTCCTGTCCAGCTATACACATCTAAGATGCTCCTGGTGTGAAGGGAAGGTGGCACGATTCCTGCTAGGATGGCTGAGAAGGCTTTGATCTTTTGTTTGAGCTGGGCAGGGCTCCCCCCTGTCCACTTCAGGCAGAGGACATGCTGGTGACCAGAGGAGCTCTATTAATTCCTTGTTCTTTCCCCGCTGGCAGCACGAGAAGAGCCCGTCCCCGGCCATCTGTCGCTCGCGGGGTTGGGACTCTCCCATCTCCATGGACCGGGGTGAGTTGGAGGTGGCCAGCCCCACTTTGAGGAGCCGCCCCATCACCCGCAGCATGGGGCAGGGGGACAATGTGGAGGTGCCATCCAGTCCCCTCCGCAAAGCCAAGCGAGCACGGCTCTGCTCCTCCAGCAGCTCGGTGAGTGACACTGGTGGAGGCACAGGGAGAGCCAGGGTGGGGAGGAGAGTGATCTGAGCAGGGTGCTCTTGACCCAGGGACCAGCGTTGTCCCTGTAGCACAGCACTGGGCCCACTCAGGGCTGGTGTTTAGGCACGGAGAGGGTTTTATTGTGTCATTGGAGTCTGTTTTGAACAATGCTGTTGCTGTCCTTCACTGTCATCTCCCCCACCCAGGACACTTCTTTGAGGAGCTTCTTTGACCCCAGCTCACAGCATCGTGACTGGTGTCCCTGGGTCAATGCAGTGGAGGGAGGAGAATCCCTGGAGGATACCACAATCCAAGCAGAGAAGGAGCCTGCAAAGGCAGAGCCGGGCTGGCGAGTGGTACTGAACACACTCCTTGCCACCAGGAAGTGTGACAGAGTGCCTGAGATGGAGCCTGTGGTGAGCCTGCGGGATCCCCAGCCCCAAAACCAAGTGCTGAAGCACCGCTTGCTCCAGTCTTGCCCTGGGCTGAAAGCCTTTGGGAAGAGTTTGGGGTAGATGGGCTTCATCTGGGCTAAATACAAACCCAGCTGGGTGGCAAGGACCAAGTGTGTGTCTGCAGAGTCTCAGCTTCCCTTTCGGCTGCGCTGACAGCCTCTCGGCTGGGTCTCCTCCATTACAATGATGTGTTGTGTGCAGATCTGCTCAAGGGCTGCTATAAATAACAGCCTTTCCCAAGCAGCTCAGCACTGCTCAAGATCCAGTTTCATTTCATGTCCCGATAGAGAGCTCCCAACCCTCTCTGCAAACACCCTGACCACCAGCTCCTGTGGCCGCCAGCCCTGGGGCCGGTGGGTTTGCTGAGGCAGGGGAGCAGAGCTGAGGCCACAGCCCCACTCCCCTTGCGGCCGTGGAGCAGCCAGTACCTGCTTCTGCCTCCCCGGGCCCCATTATCCACTTGGATTCCTCCTGCTGGTTCCCCCCTGCTTTGCTTGGGGCTGATCTGCAGGGATGAGTGGAACAGTCCTGCTTCAGCATTTGTCTTGGGGACTTCGTGTGAGTTGTGTCCCCAACAGCTTGGTCCTGGCTCTGCCATGTGCTGGGAAAGCGCCAGCCGGTCCTGTGGGACCAGACACAAGTTGGAGGCAAGAGCCCCAGCTGGAGCAGGGAGTCCCATCCTGCTTCTTGCTTGCAGTCACCTTGCTGTTTTCCCCTCTGATTCTGGTAAAATGGACTAAGGAGAAAGAGGAGCAAATTGATGTCCTGGCAGCCAATTTAGGATATTTCAGATGGCATTTTTTGCTGCTGTTTCTCCTCGTGTGCTTTGGAGGAAGGTGGGTGGCGGCTGCAGGTCCAGTTGTGGTGCCTTAACCTCTGGTTGTCACTTTGCTCCCTTCTCTAGCAGAGTCTCTCGGTGAAGTCCTGCAAGGTTTTCCGCATTTTCCGGCAGTGGGAGAGCATGAATTCCTCCTGAACAGGCTGCTGCCTCTGCAAACTGCTGCCTGGCTGGTGGAACAGGGCATCGCATTGGTGCGGCAGAGATCCACTTTGCAGTCGTTCCCACGGCAGCTCCGTGTCCTGGGGAGGGGATGCTGAGGAGGCTCCGTGCCAAACACAGCCCCCAGTGACTGCTGGGACCCCTTCCTCCCTGACTGCCTGCCTTGAAGCCCCCTGCCTTCACAAATTGCTGCTGTAGCCCTTGGCCTCGAGGGCTTCAACAGCCCTGTCTGCTGTCACCCTCACGGGCGTGCAGGGTCACCTCACGAGGGTTGACCCATCTTGTCCAGCTGTGACCCGCCACCAGCGGCACAGGGAAGTGATGCCAGGTGGGAATAAACATTTCACTTTTGGTTTTTTTTTTTTGGTTGGTTGTTTTTTTACTGCTGGTGCGGTGCTTCTTCTGAGGCGGGATGAGCTCGGGACCTAGCACAAGGCTGCTGTATCCCTCAGGATGCTTATCTTTGTGGGATCAGTGTCCAGCTGCCTCCTTCTCCTCTTTTCCCCCTCCTTGTTTCGCTGTCTCCCCTGTCTGATGTGGGCTCTTTGCCACGGCCTCAGCCCCCTACAAACATGCCCCCAGCCTCATACCCCAGTGCCTGCCAGTGTCTGCCCCAGCAATCAGCTGCCTGAAGCAGATTTAGTTGGGGGTTGGTAGCCTTCCTGGGGTGATGAATCACCTGGGCCAGAGAAAAGGGGAGGCTGGGACACAGCCAAAACCCAGGAAGAGGTGGGTTAGGGCTTCCCGTGGCTCAGGGTGCCAAGGCTGGGTGCTGGGGAGGGACTGGTCTCTGTGGAAGGGGGAGAAGAAGCCAAGAAAGGAGACCCTGATCTGTTGTCTCCATCCTCCAGGATGTTTGGGAAGGGGCTTCAGGGATGGCTCAGACTGCAGACAACCCAGGCATGGTTGGACTGCCTCACCCCAGGTCTGCCACAGCTACACTGATGTGGGTGAAGGCACAGGGACATCTCGTTCCCTTTTTTTTTTTTTTTTTTTTATTTTGAGCAAAGGAACCCCCTTTGGAGGATGAGCCCCTGCCACGGTTGCCCCAGCTCTGGGGTTTCTTCTGCATCTCATTTTGCCCCATCCCCTTTGGAGCATTTTCTGGCTACCCTGTGCCTTGGAAGGCAGCAGCTGCCTTGGTCAGGGCTGATCCCTGCTCTTCCTGCACCCCAAAATTTGCACGTGCACCCACCACCCCGTGGGGGGCTGCTTCTGGGAGACACCCTTTACCTGCTGGCTTCTGGAGTGGGTGCTGGCAGGAAGCACCCTGGGGAGCAGCAGGGCTTGAGTTTGGGTGAATCATCTTCCTTTCCTAATTGAGAGGGTCCTAATTGGCCCTAATGAGGAGCTGAGTCACCCCGTGGCTATGCTGGGCTGGGAGTTAGGATGGAGATGGGGGTGTCACACACACCACCAGCCCCCCCCCCCACACACCCTGGGTACCCCCACCCCAAGGGGTGAGGATGGGCTGGGCTCTGCAGTGGAGCACGGAGGAGCCTCCTCTCCCAACTGCCTGGACCCACAGATCCCCTTGTCCCCAATGGTCCCCCTATGGTTTCCCCTGGCTTCCCTCGTCCCCATAGCTCCTCCCCCTCATTATAGCTCCCCACAGCTTGCTATGGGTCCCTGTAGCTCCCTTGCCCCCCAGAATTCCTCTGGCTCCCCCTTTTCAATGGTTTCCCCCAGCTCCCCATATTTCATAGAATCATAGAATCATCTAGGTTGGAAAAGACCTTTAAGATCGTCAAGTCCAACTCTTAACCTAACCCTGCCATTTCCCCCATGCCTCATGGCTTCTGACACCCCTCCCTCCCTTGCCCACCATTTTACCTGCCCATCACCACCACGGTCAAGGAACCACCCCCCAAAACAGGGGGGTGCACCCATGGTGGGAGGGGGGATGATGTCCCCATGCTGTGGTGGGCAAAGCCAGCTGCCCCCACCCAAGTACCTCTATTTTCAGACCTGGCAGGGCTCGGAGGGCCCACAAGCCTGCTGTGCACCCCCAGACAGGGGGCTGGGTGCTGCAAGAGTGGTCTTAAGGCATCCCAAAAGGGACAGGATGCTATCGTAGTCCCCGTTACCCTGAAATTATCCCACACAGGCTAAAACACAAATTGCCTGGAAGGGGTCAGGGACCGTGGCTGAGGAAATGGGGCAGCCTCTACCCCAACCTCACCCACTGCTGTGCTCAAATTCCCCTTTGTCTCCCCAAATTCCTCCCAGCGTAGCTCACCTGGGGTATGGATCTGACCCCCCTGGGGTGCATTACCCCAGCCAGGCTCAGGGCTGGAGCAGTGTGTTGGGTTATTAAATGGAGGAAATCACCACCACCCCCCAAACACACACTTCTGGGATGAGGTTCCCCTTTTTCTCAGACTTTTTGGGGTTCTTCAGCTGCATCTGCTTCCTGTGCACGGAGGAAGTGTTGGGGAAAATTTTGGGGTGATGTTGGGGTCAGGAATGCGGGATGTCCGCCCCGGGTGTGGAGTTTGCCGTACCAGAGCCCCACTGCTTTGAGAGACACCCATTAGCGCCATCGTCACGCGCGCCGCTGTCACCTCCGGGGCGCTGGCCGGTGCCTTCCCCACCCTGTCCGGTTGGGTAAACTGAGGCACCGGGAAATGCTTTGCCGGTGTCGCGGCAGGGTGACTCGTGCTGCGAGGCCTGGCCATCTGCCACCTGCCCGGTTCGTAATCCGGGGGGGGAGGGGGTGGGGGGGAAGGTTTGGATTCAATGGTGGCTTCCCACGGGTGACAGTGGCCACCCCACCCCGGCCTCCCGCCGGGCGGTGAGCCCTGCGCCCCCCCACCCCCTGGGCCCCGGCGGGGTCTCGAACCCGCGGCCCTTCCAACACTTCCCCCCCCTCACAGCACTACAATTCCCGGCGTGCCGGGGCTGGGCGGGGCCGGCGTGGCGTTTGGCGGCGCAACCAATGGCGGGGTGGGGGGGGTGACGTCAGGGGTCCAGAGAGAGGCTCCGGGGCTGAGGGAGCGCCAGGCGGCGCGGGGGGGGGGGGCCCGGGCGGCGGCACCGGCGGCACCGGCGGCACCACCACAGGAGGAGGAGGAGGAGGAGGAGGAGGAGGGCGGCGGCGGCGGCGACAGCGACAGCGACAGCGCGGCGACAGCAGCGGCGGCGGCAGGGGGGGGTCCCAGCGGCTCGGAGCTCGGCGCCCCCCGCTCCCCTCGGGCCGGGCGTCCCCGGTCGGCGGCGGCGGCGGCGCTGACAGCCCGCCCGGAGCACCGGGGGCGGCCGCGGCCACCATGTCCTCCCCCAGCCCGGGCAAGAGGCGGATGGACACCGACGTGGTCAAGCTGTATCCTTCCCGCACCCTCCCCCTAATCCCCCCGCCCCTCCGCCGTGGGGTGAGGGCCACCCCTTACCGGGGGGAGGCCTAACACCCTCCCCCCCTTCCCATATTTTGGGGGGGTTTATCCCATTCCATGGCTTGACAACCACCAAGCGGGGTGCCCTGGGGTGTCCCTGTAGATGCCCCCCCCCCCCCCCCCCCCGCCTGGGTGCCCTGCACCCCCCTTGCCTGCCCTGGCCTGCGACCCAGCCGCCGGGAGAGGACGAGGAAGGGGGGCGCAGCTCCAGCAGCCACAGCCCAAAGAAAGGCTTTTGTGGTGTTTATTATTATTTACTCCTTGATTTCATCCTGCGGTTTATGATGCTTCTGGTGGTGGTTTAGGGATTTAATTTTTTTTTTTGGGGGGTGGGGGGGAAGGGGGGGACCCCCTCATCCCCCCATGGGGACTGGCTCTCGCAGACCCGTGGCTGGGGACGGGGGGGTGGGAGAAGGGCAGCAGGGCCCGCAGCCCATCTCGCAAGAGTTCCCGTTTATGTAACACTCCAGGTTAGGTTAGGCTTTATTATTTTTATTCCCCCCCCCCTCCCCCCGCGATAGATCTGTTTATATTTTTTCTTCTTATTTTTATTTCTGGCCCTTTACAGGGTGGCGAATCCTTTTTCTCTCTGTCTGGAGTGTGGGTGGCGTTGAAAAATATCGTTGGGAATTTTGTTCTAGGATTGTTTTATTAATAGTTTTTGTTTACAAGGTGACGGTGTGTGCCGAGAGGGGGGGGGAAAGAAATGACAAGAGTGGCTGAAATGTTTTTCGGCTCTGTTGACTGAACGTGCCTGACCTCCCTCAGCAGGACTTGGGTCTGGTGGCTCTAACTCAGCGTGTCGAGGGGTCGAGAAACGGGTCTGATTTAGTTTCCAGAAGGAGATAAACAAACTTACTTGGATTTGGTGGGGGTTTTTTTTGGGGGGGGGGGGGGGGGGGGGGAAGGAAACGGCACCGCTCCCGTTTGTGGCGTGAGGGGTGGCTTATCGAAGGAAACTTCTGTTTGACGTTCAGCCTGCGCCTTTCTGTCGACAAAGCTGCTCTTCATGTATTTTTTTTTTGCCTTGTTTTTAAGCAAATAGGAAATGACTACCGATCATGCTTGAATCTGAGCTATTTTTATCCGGGGGTTTAAAGTTACACGCATGTCATACTCCGCCGAACGCCAATTGCGATCGATGCTTAATCGCACCGGGAGGAGGGTCGGGAATTCCAGCTGTTTAGTGTGGGGGGAAAAATAAAATCTTCCGTAGGGATAGTCTGGAAAGAGGTCTGGGCCGGAGAGGGGCCGAGGCCCAACCTGATCCGTTGCTGCTCTCCTTTCCCCTCCCCCTTTCCTTTTTTTTTTTTTTTCTTTCTTTCTTTCTTCCCTTTTTGTTCGATTTGTAGCCAGCATCTCCAGCGATCGCAGCATTTTAGGAGACAAAGAGCAGGTTTTTTCTGAAGTGGCTTCGCTGGCTCTGTATTTCTAGCGGCAGCCGGGCCGTGCGGTGGTAGGTAGAAAGCCCCGAATATCTGGCATTCCTCCCGATGCTGGGTAGTTTCCGCTCTGCTCCCTTTTTCTCCCCCTACCCCAAAAAAAGAAACCCAAGGCTTTTCCAAAAGCGAGGCTCTTGTTATTGGCAGCACAGCTTTCCCTGGTGTTTTGAGGGGTGAGGGTTAGAGCGGTCGGTCTCCTGTGGACAACAAACTTAGGAAGTTGGATGTGTCAGATGACTCTCCTCACCACTCCTCCCTCCCCAGCCTTTTTTGTTTGTCTGCCTGGTTTGCCTCGCCTGCCCTGGGGTGAGCGCAGCTCGCTAGGCCCAGGCTCCCCGAGACGCTTCCCTGGGGAATCTTCCTCTCTGGAAGCTGATCTGAAAGAAGGGTCTGGCTCCAGACATGGGAGTGAGGAGGGTCTTGGTGGTGACCAGAGGAAAGAGGGCTCGTCTGAAGGAATGTACTTCAAGGCTGCTCCTCCCTGGGGCTCGAGGGTTTTGTTGTTGTGTTGGGTTTCCCCCCCCCCTTTTTTTTTTTTGCTGCCATTTTCATTACAGTTTCCCTTTTCAGCCCCTTTTCGTGTCTCCGATGGAGAATAATGGCATGGATTTATGGCCTGCCAAGGGCTACCTTTTTGAGTAGGGAGGGGGTGATGGTCAGAGTGAATAACACCGCTGCCTTCTCCTGCTCTGACAGGTTTAGGAGCCGAGTGGGGTCTTTTTATTATTCCTATTTTCAATCCTAACACGTCCGTGTCCTTTTGTGGATGCCTCTTTGTGAGCAGGGAAGGGGAGAGGTTGCTCAGCTCTCTGGAGCTGGGGGGGTGGGGGGGCAAGGAAAGGGGGGGGCAGAGCTCTGTGTTGTGCACGTTAATGTGTTGAACTGATGTTTAATAATCGCCCGGACGATTATGTGCTGAAACTCTGAGTCACTCATTGTTTCTCTCCCGATCGCGACGTTGTGCAAATGCTGGGGAAGGGCCTGCAGCGGGGAGCCACGCTGCCTTCCTCCCCTCTTGAGGGGGGCTCCTGCCCCCCACCGTGCTTGCTGAAGTTTCCCGGGTGACCTGTGTCCCCGCAGAGTGGAGGGCACTGCCTGCACCCCACCTGCGAGCACGGCTTTGCCAGGAGGTTCCGTGCCCCCCCCCCCCCCCCCCCAAACACCTGGGGGACCCACTCACTGGTGGTCTGGAAGCGTGGGGATGTCCCGTGGGCCCGCCGGGAAGCGCTCAAGCTCAGGGCTAGGCCTTTCCAGGTAGCTCCCACCCTGGGGACTGCAGGATGCTGGAGCCAGGGAGGATCCCATCCCCGGTTCCCCCCAGCTTTGGGGCGAGCTGCCGGCCTTGGAGCCGTGTTTGCAGGCAAGAGGCCTCGGGCAGAGCTCGCAACTCCACGGATTGGCTGCTCTGTTACTACCCGGAAACCGGGGCCGGGGCGGAGCGAGCCGGCAGATGATGGGGTGCCCCAGCCAGTGTGTTTACACCCATGGGGGGGACGCACCCCATAACCCCCCTTGCCAGACCACGGGACCGTTTGCTACCGGCCACGGTGGTTCCAAGCCAGGGTTTATTGTTCTGCGCCGGGGAGCAACACGGACGCTCCGGGGCGAGCTGTTTGCAGCCTCCCCTTGGACGGGAGTTTATTTTGCACTGATTTATTTTCCTCCTTTTGTGGATAGATGCTTCTGGCTGGGCTGTAGTCCCCAAGCTCTATTTTTAAGCATCGGGGCTGGAAAAGGGAAGTGTCACCCTGTTCTGTGCATGAAAGGAATTATAAATAGTACCCAGCTTCATTTGAATCTCCCTGTTCTGACCAGTTTACAGAGCTGAAGGTTTGTAATGCGCGTCGGAACTACGGGGGAGCGTAATACACGGAGCATTGCGCTCCCTTCTAATTTTAGGCTCGTCCTGAGTCAAGGAGAATAAAGGTACAAAGCTCCTTAGTTTACCTGTGGAGTATTTTGTAATCGCAAAACTCCCCGTGTTTGCTCCGCTGAGATCGGCTGAGGCAAAGGGTAGGACACAGTTTACATTTGGGATAAATTCCTTTTTATGTTCATTATAGGCTTACACCGCACTTATCATCCTACTTGAACACCTTCCAAGAGTCGCGTTGAGCAATAGGACGGTCACGTGGCTTTGTTCGCTTTGGCCTGTCCCCAGGGGAAGAGCATGTGCGCTGGAATGTCTTGTTTTGGTAGGGTTTGGTGGTGTTTTGTTGTTGGGATTTTTGTTTTGTTTTGTTAAAGGATAGACCTTTCTGGAAACTTTTACGAGTCAGAATGTAAATTTTAACATGTCACGCTACGCTTCTTTCTGCTCTACTTTTGGGGCTCTGTTTTAATGAGGTCTCCAGGGATGAGGGTAATCGCGTGGTGGTACTTCAAAATGCAAAAATCGTGGCGACGGCCCCATTTCAGAACTGGGAGAGCGCGCACACGCACACACACCCCCCCCTTCCCCCAAAGCAGTCAGAAACACTGGCACAGGTTGTGGCTTAAAAATAAAATCCAGTTAAACTCGGCTCAGAACATATAGTGCTACCTGCCGTTACGAGAGCTTTAAATCCATGGGTTGTTCTGCCAAAACCAAACCAACTAGGGGGGAAAAAAAAATAAATAATCATCTTTGTTCCCTAAATGACAACTTTCAAGGGTATCATCTTGCTGCTTTTAGAGCTGAATGCAGCGTCTTTGCTGGCGGCTGGATTTTTTCCCCCCCGAAAGGACGGGCTCTTGGCTGGAACTGTAAGTTCACTCTTCCATTGTTGCCTTGTCAGTTTGATCGCGGAGGCTATTGAAGCTTGGGCTTGTCGAACAGACCTGAAAGCACACTGCACCTGCTTAATCATATAATTGCGATGGTCCTTGAGATGGAACTGTAGAATATGAATTTGGTTAAGACAGCTTGGAGCAGTGTGCCTGTTCTAGCTTGACGTCCCGGCCCTATTTAAAATAAGAAAAATAAAGCCTTTGTATCGCTCTGCATTTGGGTAATTTTAACTGTTTCTCCATCTCATTCCCCAGAATCGGAGTGGTAATTTTGGTATTCTGAGTAGTATGGCAGTTGTCTTTAGGATTATGCTTATGGCACCTGGTTCTTAAGACTAAACTGGCATTAGATTACTAAATGCTGATTAAACAAATCGTGGAGGCTGTTTCTTTGCACTAATAATTTTAAAAAAAAAAAAAAGTTCATGCAGGATTTCAGTAAAACTAGTGGCTTGCCTTGTAAAATGGTGTCCCTGCTCTCCTTTCCGATGCTGTGTCTAGGAGGGTGTGCTTGATATTTCTTCTGTCTTTTCTAGTGAAGCTATACTGTGATCTAGGCAGGCTTGGGTTTGTAGTAGGTGATTGTTTTTAAGTGTCATCACGACTACCTTACAATCCCGGCAAGCTTTTGGAAACGCGTCTCGCTGAGTGCACTCCCACGTGTTCAACATTTCTTAGCAGCAGCAGCCAATAACGTTCGCTTCGAGCATGGCTGCGAATCTTGCAAACCCCGTTAAAGTCTTAATATGTAGGATTAAGCACAAGATGCCCCCTGATGAGGCTCTGCATTGTTTCATTTGCCAGGGAAATACTACATTTAATCTTCATGTAAGTACAGCTTGCGTTTTGTCGTGCTTCTGGTTATCGCTGTGCACTAGCATTAAAATGATACTCTTTTTTTTTTTAAATCATAAAAAAAAAAAAAATTTATGGAAAGCTTGTAAGCAAAGCCTTGAGGTTGCTGGGCGCTTGCTTTGTTGATACCTGAGTGGCAAGCAGGAGGAGCCGCCCCGTGTTGTGCTGCTGCCTTCCTCTCTTGAGCTCATGGAAGGCAGAAGTGAGCTCTTTCAGAGTGTTTTCTTACTTTGTTTTTAGAAGAACATCAATTAATCACTCCTTCAAATACATGCTTAATTGCTGTCTTGCCTTCTGCCTACCCGTTGTACCTGGAGCGGGTTGAGCAGACACTTAATCTGGAAGCCAAGGGAGTAAATCCTGCAAGGTGCCGAGTGCCTCCTTTGGAGGGTTGGGCGCGCACGGAGCTCGCACCTCACCGCTGGATCGCTCTGGGAGGAAGGTGGTGGCAGCTCGCTCCTTGGAGGCTCTGAGTTTACTGCTTCCATGCGAGGGCTGGCAGTGAGGGGGACGAGGGCAGCCATCAGACAACAAGGGGGAGATGCCTGGAGGCAGTGGTGCTGGTTGGCAATCCTGCCCTCCTCCCCACGGGGCAACTCGCTGCTCAGGCTTTCACTCCTTAGGCAGGATCCTGTTCTTGGAGCCCTCTGCCCTTCCCTGTCCTGTATGTTGCAAGCAAAAGCAAAGGAGAGCTTAAATTAAGAGTCCCGATAGACTTTTCTCCCAGGTTGTTTTCTTATTTTTTCTTTTCTTCAAGCAAGGTAAAGCAGCAGGGATTGGGCTGTTCGGAAGGGAAGGGTGCATCTGAAACCACCCCAGCGTAGAGCGATTGCTGGTTGCAGTATAACTTAATGTTCCCGGCACCTGTTGGTACTTGGTGCCCTTCTTAAACTGTGATTTAATCGGAGTCATAACCAGGATAAACACATAACAGGTTGTTGTTAAGGCAGGGAAGTGCCCACAGTTAAAGCGACAGGCTCCCCTATGGTGTGGGTTCCCAGCCGAATAGCTCTCCGTTTCACTGTCTGCTTAAATTAGAGGTGATGTGATGCTGAGGGAGAGGTGTCTGATCTTCTGCTTTGCTCTCCTGCCGTTCTGGACATTATTCTGGCAGCAAAAAAGAGAGATTGCTGAATAACATTTTTAATATTGAATGTGAATTATATATGTGGGTGTGCGTATAGAAGTTCAGCATTTCATTGTGTGTCTTATTGTGCGCATTCAGCTTCCCTCCTTTCACTCCCTCCATTTCCCTGTGGATTTTGTCCATGTATTTCTGGAATAATGAACACAGAGCGTTGCTCTTTGTTTTTCTTCACCAAAATAGAGCTCGCGTGACTGAAGAATCATACGACCTTGCCATCTCTGGTTTCTACTAGGTCATGCAGCCTGTGTGCCGGTGCCTGTCGATTCTAGCAGGGAGCCTGCAGACAAACTGCCCTCGCCATTAGAAAACGCCCCGTGTGATGGATCTTCTACCGCATCCCAGGGAAATGGTCTGAGTTAGTTTTATTGCTGGCAGAACCATACGGTTCTCGCTTCCCCCTTGCCCCCCTACTAATTTTTTATTCCTTTTTTTCTGCCGTCTTGGGATGTTCAGAATTGTTCGTCCCTTGACGCTGATACGCTTTGAATACTGGTCAGCCGTTGCAGAGAAGTGGAGCCCCTCACTCACTCATCGCTAAGGCAATCTCTGCTTGTCTTTGCCAGGCTCTGCCTCTCCCGTTCAGTCCCTTTGGCCTTACGACCACTCACCTCTAAATGCTGTCATCTCCGCATCTTCGCTCTCCATCTTCTTCGAGTTCCTCGGCCTCTCGGATAATGATCTGTCCGAGATTGAGGGTGGGTTTAGTCTCTTGGAAAACGGTGATTTCGCTGCCTCTTGGGCTTGTGTAGCCATTAATGATTCTCTGCAAACTGGGGCTGGTACTGGATTCAGGACTAAGATACTATTTTCTTTTTTTTTTTGTTACCATTGCAGCTTCCAAGAGCTGTCCTCTAGTCTTAAATCATTTGACTTATTCCCTGGAGCAAATTGATTCAGCCTTCCAAAGAGAAGCCAAATCACTTGCAGTCCATTTTCTTGGCATTAGGTGTTTCAAATCGGGCAGAGGGGTGGATCTGCCTGTATCGTTTTTTAACTGAGGTGGTGGTGGTGTGTCGACTCTAATCCCTTTTAAACTATGAATTACGGAGTATGCCTGTATATTCTGCATGATCCACATACAGGAGAGCGCAGGAGGTGGTATAGGCTTCCAGATATTAGTGACTCTGTGTGAGGAAGGGATAGCTGATTTTGATCTTTTTCGGAGGGTCAAATGCTGCCTTCCAGAAATGATTTCGTTTTGCTGGTACGTGCTTTCCTTGGACTAAAGGCTAGAAGAAAGAAGCGTAAAATATTTTCTTTGAGATGGTACAAATAGTGTGTCTGGGTGGATTATTCTGAAATCTTTTGCACTATCTGGCTGTAGCTGGTTTTAATTTTTTTTTTGAGATACTCCCTTAAAAATGGATGTTTTAAATTTGCGCTAATGTTTTCGTTAGGAAAAGTCATCTGCCCTTTCGGGGAGCTTAACCCTGGAGGCATTTGTCATCCCCTGTGAAAGGCTGAGGTTAAAAGCTGACAGTTGATTGTTAGATAAATTTTGCATTATTTCCAAATTCCAGTGGGCTTTTCACCTGGCCTTGAGCGCTCTCTCCTGTGAGAGCGGCGGTGGGGGACTTCGCATGTAAATTATAGATGTGCAAATCATTGCTGCCTTCCCAACTGCCTGGGTACTGTCCCTGCAACAGCGGATTGTTTCTAGTCAGTCGTCTGTGGACCTTTTATAATGACTGTATTGGGACAGACTATCTCCAAATGGAGGTGAACAAGAGGGGATGAGGGAGTGGTATGCATAATGAATGAATGGTATTGAGAGAGGATGAATAGTGGCCAGTCTGCCTGCTTGTGGCCCCTGAGCAAGGTATGACACTGAAAGGTAAGCTTAAGCCTGTTTGCACTGGAGAGAGAGACTGGCAGTCTGTAAAGTCTGAGATTTTGACTAAAACATAATGGGGTTTAGGATAGGACCAGGTACTTCCACAGTTATCAAGTGTACCCCCTGAAAAAGGTAAAAATCAGCGTGTGGTACTGAAGCAGGCCTGCGTGTCCCTGATTAACCTCTGGCGTGGTAGATTAATAGATGCAAAGTTGAAGAGATTGATAAATAATTAACTGAAGCACTTTGGCATTTCTTGGTGGGCTGCGATGCCCTGTTTTGTCTTGATGGTGGCAGGAGCAGGCGTGCTCTGGCGCTGCGAAGCGACGCGTCTGGGCAGGGGCGAATGCTTGGTGAGGCGCCCGTTCTTTTGCAGCAGAAAAGCTGGATGAGAACATAAACCCAGGTTGTCTTCTGAGGCGTGACTGGAGCTTGAAAATAATTTTGTTCTTAAAGGTGTCTCTAGGTCTAAGTGCTATTTAAAACTGTGCTGCGAAGCCGTAGTTTAGTTTTTGATCGCCATTGTGGACATGGTTGAAGAGTTAACTCATCTTGGTTTTAGGGGCAAATGAAGCTGCTGCTTTAAGTCTTGCTCAGTCAACTGTAAACGGTTTGAAGCCAGATTTTTAGGTTGATTTGGGTTTTTTTTGTTTTTTTTTTAAAAAAGAACCAGGTTTGGTTTTTAAATGCATTTGGAGAAGGGGGCTGTTGGCTTTTCTTAAACCCAGTATCAGCCTTGGGAGCTAAGCACTGAGAGGAGCCTGGTGCTTTTGAAACCTGAAGGAAGAGAATGTGGTGTGGAGTTGGTGATGGATGTGATCCCAAACTTGCTCTCGTGTCCTGGCTATTCCCAAGCAGTTTTGTTTGGGGAAAGTACTCTTTTTTTTTTTTTTTTTTTTTCTCCCCCCCCCCTTCTTTGCTCTTTTTTCTCTTTAGTGGTGGGGAGAGGTTTTTCCCTGGTGATCCATTTAATCAAAGCTGGTGGAAGCTAATGTTCTCTTACGCTTTCCTTTCTGCTGAAGGCAAATGAAACCGGTTATGTTTTTCTTCCATCTAATACCATTAATTCAAACTCACTGACCTTCCCTCTCAAATCTTCAAAGCCAACACCGCTGAATATGAATGCGTGCAGAGTGCTGGTTTCACGGAGCAGCAAGGCAAGTTTTAAAGCAGCCCAGTTATTGTGAGGTTTAAAGCTAAGCTCAGGTTCTGTATGAGAGAGGTGTCTGTGTCAGGGTACTTGGGAGCAGTCCTCCGTAGCGGTGTGGTGTGATGCTTTTTGAAGGTTATCTACTTCGTGCTTGGCAATGGCACTTGCAACTCTCTTGGACAAGAACAACGTCTCGTGGACTGATTTCCGCAAAAGTTTTGGTGATGGCCTTGCTTTGTAATCCTCTAATTTGTATGACGGGATTGTAAAGTAAACAAGGCTGAAATAAAGAAACAACCCTTCCAGGATTGGAGCACCTACCCTAGAAATGTCAACTCTAACTGTGATGTGACTCAGCATGGTTATACCCACTTACTCCTTGGTGCTACTGAAGCCACCTCCTACTTTTTCTTTTTTTTTTTTTTTTTTCTCTTTTTCATTTAAGGCTTTCAACCTGCCGCTGTGTCAGTTGTGAAATGAGGGAAGCAGTGAAAATAAGGAAGCTAAACGATCAGCGTTTTGTTTAACAGGCCTGGCATCATAGGTAACTTAATACTCCTGGCCCAGGGGAGGAATCTGTGCATGGTTATTGGGGTAAGCTTAGATCCCAAGAGGAGAATGTGGCTTTGAGAGACTGGTGGGGACGACGCTTGGTTGAAGAGTTGAGATGTTGGAAATCAGATCCTTGTAACTCAGTACCGGAGCCTGCGTTCCTTGAAAGGGAAGGTATGCAAGGAGGTGTTAACTCGCTTTTCTCGTGGCAGATAGGAGTGACTGCACCCTGCAAGTGAGCTTACAGCTAGCACTGCTGTTTTAAAAATTGTGGACACCATAATGAAGTCCTGTGTTTTGTGTAAAGCTCCGAGGTCTTGGATTTAAACAGATTCTGGCTTGCTTGCAACTGCTGAGAAAGTTATGTTAGTTATAATCCAAGTTTTTTTTCATTACTTCATGGTTTCTGCCGTGTTTTCTTTTGTTTGATGTTGGCAGTGTGACCAGAAGGTTGCCCTGAAAAGGTAAGTTTAAATACTTGCCTTGTTTGGATCAAGAAGGAGGAGATTTTGCCAATAAATAGCTGTGCTCTGCTAACTTTGCAGAAGGCAAAAGCAGTGCATTTTATACATGGAGAAGCGGCTGGGGTGGGGGAGTGGATCTCAAAACACCAGTTGTGGTTAAGTGCAAGACTGAAGAAATACACCCCCGTGGTTTCAGCAAGTCGTTTAAACTGCAAACCCTGTTTTAATTATTGGTCACTGCTTGAATTTCCCCAGCGTAATATTGACACTTGCATCTTGCCAAATGAAAGAAAAAAAAATTGTAAAATTCAAATGATTAGCAATAATGTACTCATAATGTTAAGCCCTCACATCCACGCGAAGGCACTGTTTTGCATTTAAAAGCACACCATGAATGTGCATATGCTCTGAAAGAAATAAGAAAATTTGCCGCCCTACTGAAATGAACTTGATGTTCAGTCCTGCAAAACTTACTGACCACTGGATGAGTAAACCGTCTGCCCATCATCCTCTGTTACTAAACTCAGTGATACAGATTTAGAGTATAGATTGTTTAGGAGAGGGGTGTGTTTGGTTCTCCACATACGTTGAAGCTGGAGGATTAGATTCTTGCATTAGGGTTCAGAGCAATCAAATGCCAACGTGGGAGCTCCTCTCCCTGAGCTGCTTTGCATCGGTTCCTGCAGACACACATCAACTTGTGCAGACCCTTGCCTCACCTTTACAGTGACTTCTACTTGCTGAAAATTTGTCCCTTGACACTGACCTGCTGTAGCTTTTTAAATGTCAGATCTCTGGAAAAAGAAAAAAAAAAAATCTTTCGTCACGTCAGCCTGATGCATTGGAAAAAGATTCGGTGTTAAGCAAAGATTTGCCTGGTCCGCCTGTTTAGTCATAGCAAGAAATGTGTTCTGTGGGGATTCTAGCGAAGGTGATTGAGGCTGTCACGCAAAAATGCCTCGAGAGAGCCCAGGTGCTGCTGGTGCCTCTTCTCAACGTTGGGCGTGTGGTTTCGGGGCCTTACAAACTGTTCTCTGTTAGTTTTACCCTGGAGTTGATTGCGTAAGTGGGGATCGTGCATGAGAACGGCTTAAGTTATAACTGGCTAGTCTGAGTCTGAACCAGCGTCTCGGTCTTGTTAGAGCCGCAAGTTTTAGTCCTCCGCTGATGAATATTGCGTTCAATGTCGTTTCCTTTTTCTGGACTTCACTTTACCTGTTTGCAAGGGCTTTCTGCTCAGTGTGGCTGGGGTGCAACGGGATTCTTCAGGGTCAGGAGTTGCATTACTGTGGGTCTCTTTTTTATTATTATTATTTTATTTTTTTTAAAAAGAGTCTTGGAATATGTAGAGCTCAGTAGCAAGTGAGTCCTTAAATTGTCCTCTGTGCCTCCTGGTAGCTTCCAAAGTCACAGGTTTCTTTGCTGCTACCTGACATCTAGTGTAATTAGGACACTTCAGGATATTCTGTGTGCAATTCTCTCTTGCCAGTTTTCCACAGACTTGGAAGGCACAAGAAGCGACTCTTAAGATATGTGAACTTCATAACCTTCTGTGGGTTTTGGTTTATCTCAATTGTCAGATGGGGATCTGTTGTGGAGCATCCAGGGCAAGGCTGCACAGTCAGGTGTATGGTGCTACAGTGTTGAAGGCTTTTACTCTCCTTTACAAGGCACTTTGAACAGCAGAAAAACCCCTTAAAGGAAGGAGGGTCCTGAGCTGGCAGGTTATGTGCTTCTGCTAATAAGGGTGCCTTGTCACTGGTGTTTTCTCTTGCTCATTTCCCTTAATACGCAAAAATTGCAGTTAAGAGCATGTAAAACACCTGGCCAGGGGAGTAGAAATGCTCCCCTAGTTCTTCAGCAAGATATAGGTTGGATCAGAAGCCGAAACCACTTGCTTTGGTCAAAGTCATTGTTATATAGGTGTGAATCGATAACTACTTTTCACCATTCGGTTCTCCTGAAGTCACTCAAATGGCATCAGGACTTTGCAGTGTGCACGTTCTTCTTTTAGGAACTGAATGGAGCTGACCAGGCTGCCACATGCGTTACAGAAACCCACATCAACTGTTTTAGGTCATCACCAGACTAGACTAAATTTAACATATGAGCCAGAAGCATGAGGCTTGGTATCCAGCCTCCTGCCTGGTCCTTACTTACTTGGCTGTGCCCTACAACCAGTCATACATCTGAAGACGAGGGATGAAATCCCTCTCTGCTTTTTTCTTTTTAATCACACAGAGCAGGTACACTGCTGAGGTTTGTTTGCAGAGTTCCTGAATGACACCATGTGAAGTGGAAGATGGCATTATAGGGAAGAGCACAGGCAGTTTGCCAAGTCAGTAATAGGATACAGAACTTCTCACCCCATGGATGATGGACTTGAGTCCTGTTTGGGGTGACAGTGGTTCCAGGTGGCCAAGAGGAAAAGTCTGTCCAGTTTTTGGTTGCCTCCGCAGCTCAGAAGCTGTGGATTGCTGGGCTCAGGTTGCTGCCCAGAGATCTGTGCTGGTTTGGGGATGGGAACAGCTCGCACTTGGAGCAAAGGGGGAAGTGCTTTTCTCCTTAACCTTAAAATATATCTCAAGTAGAGAATGTTCATAGAATCATAGAATGTTTTGGGTGGGAAGGGACCCCTAGAGGTCACCCAGCCCAAACACCCTGCAGAAGCAGGGACACCTTGAACCACATCAGGTTGCTCACAGCCCCGGCCAACCTGGCCTGGAATGGTCCCAGGGATGGGGCCTCCACCCCCTCTCGGGGCAACCCCTGCCAGGGTTTCACCACCCTCACCGGAAAGAATTTCTGCCTTAGATCCAGCCTAAACCTACCCTGCTTCAGTTTAAAGCCATCCCCCCTGGTCCTGTCCCAGCTGGCCCTACTAAAAAGCTTGTCCCCCCCTTTCCTCTGGGCCCCCTTGAAGCCCTGAGCGGCCGCACTCAGCTCTGCCCGCAGCCTCCTCTGCTCCAGGCTGAACACCCCCAACTCTCCCAGCCTGGCCTCAGAGCAGAGGGGCTCCAGCCCTCGGAATATTCCCACCTCCATTCTTCGGAGCCCCACATCTCTGCTAAAACTGTCAAGATGGCAGAGATGAGTAAAAGGGGGGAGGAATCAAGTGACTCTTGACAGTACGAGGGAAAATTTCAAGGCTGCTGAAAGCAGCGCACTTGTTCTGCTGTTCCAAGCCGTCCTTTATTTTAACTTCCTCAGTTGTTTCGGGATGCTGTTTATTTGCAGTAGCACACTGGTTAATTGGGGGGTTTCTGTGGATTAGTAATATTGTCATCCAAAATGGCTTAAAGTGTGTCAAGTCCGCTTAATTCTGATTTATTAAAGAAAGCTGTGATCAATGTGTGTCTGCCGGAGGTCACCTGTAATTCAGAGCATCTGGCGGAGGTCAGCGCTAGGCTTTTTGTTCTTGTAGTGGTTTAAGCTTTGGGGTTTGGGTTTTTTTTTTTAGCTCATCTCTGAAGGAGGAGATACTTCAAACTCGGTGACAAAATCCCACTTTTCAGGCAGCTGCACCCGCTAACGACTAAACTGTGTTAATTAGTTTTTAGTGCAGTTGCAGTAGTGTTCCTTTGTCCCTTCTATAATGGTGATCCAAACAGATGATGTCAAGGAATCTTCTGTTTCAGCTGAATTTAACTAATTATAAGAAAGCACTGCCTTCACTCTCCAAAGCTCAATAGCACAGTCTAAGAGCTGGGAATAGCAGTGGTTTAACAACAGCATTTATACTGATAGTGTGGCCTGTGTTACGGTGATGTACACAAAACTCGATTACAAAGTTCAGTTTTAAACTGACTGCCTTTTTTTTTTTTTTTTTTTTTTTTTTAAATCCACATAACAAATTCCAGGTACTGTTATCCCTGCAGGAAGCCTTCAAGCAAGCGTTCTTCCTGCAGCTATCAGAAATACGTGGATATAAATTGGGATGGCTAATTTGTGAAACTCCCCTGGGCTCTGTCTTCAGATAACTGATGTGCCTCTTGTTAGGGAGTTGAGAGGGAAGGGGGATAATTAAGCCCAAGCAGATGTGCTAGAACAAGTTCTTGGATCAGAAGCAAAAGGGCTGGGTGATGAGGAGCTCCTGACTCCATTGGGTGCAAGCTCGCTCCTCTGTCCTGGTCACCTTCTCCAAGTGGATTTGGGGCTTCTGCTGGGTAGGAAGCTTTGCTTGAAAGAGCTTTAAGATGGGCTTTAAAAGGTGCGAGAGCACTTTCCGAACCCTTGCAGGGAAATTTCCCAGTTTCTCTCCAGCCCTTCCATCTGTACGGCTCAGAGGTGCTTTCAGAAGAAACTGCCTGGCTGCAGCGATGAGGACTATGTGTTCTTGCGTTTTAGCAACACCTTCTGCTGGTCATGTTATTAAAAAAAAAAAAAAAAAAAACCAACAATCCCAAACCTACTTTTTTCCCTTCTGACTGTGGTGGTGTCACTTGTGGCAGAGCAGCTTTAATGAACCTGTGCCTTCCCGTGGGGTGCTGAGATTGGGACATTTGTGTGGAGACGCTTGGCCACGTCACTCCAGAAAGCAGCGCTTGAGAAATAGCCTGGGCAACTTGCTTTTGCTTCTGGTGCAGCTGCTTGAGCGAAGGTCTAGTCTTCAAAGCCTGGAAACCGTTTTAAAAAAAAAAAAAAAAAAAGGTATTTGACATGACTGAATGCGGCGTAGTGGGTGTCCCAGGGTGAGGGCACCCTCCGTTCTGGGCACCGGTGCCACCCCGGCTCTGCCTCGCCACCGTTTTGTTGATGGCTGGCGAGCTCAGGCCTGCTGGTGCATTCACATCTACAAACAAAGCCCCAAACTCTTTGTTAGGCTCCTTCCTTGGCAACCTTTCTGCCGCGTCCCTAAAGCTTGCCTTTCCGTTGCACAAGGAAGCTGGTGTGGGGATCATTGTTAGGCTCCAAATGAGGCTCTTTCAAGTCTTCCTCTCGAACACAATGTATCTTTATACCTGAAACTTCAGGAAAATCCTGTGTGGTTAATCCTTTGGGAAAAGCCAACAACCCCTCGGAAGCGCTTGAGACTTTTAAAAAAAATACTTATTAGCAGGCGAGTATTTAACTTCTTGGTGCAAAAGCTGATGGTAGGAACTGGATGCAAGAGGAATCGCTGAGGTTAACAGAAGCACCAGCCTGGTTTCTTAAATTTCCAGGGCTGATAAAGAAGTGAACTTTTTACAGATGGTTTGGTGATTACTGACAAAGCTGTGCCATGTTTGCAGTTAGAGTTAGTGGCTTGATGGATGGGAAACAGCGCGTTACCGTCCCTCTCCCTAACCTTGGGAATGCGTGTCTGTCAGTATTTTCTCGAGACTGATAGGTACAGCAGAAGCCGACCTGACTTGGAGTACGTAGAAAGCTGAGTGATAGACCCATCTTTATAAGCTAAACCTTTACATACAGATGGCCAAATGGACTGAACAAAATAAAGCTGAGGCAAAACCACTTGCCTTGTGCATCTCGTCTGTTCCCAGCCAGCTCTGGGACATTGGGTCTCTTTATGGGATCTGCTGAGGAAGCACCGAATGTAGGCTACGGTGCTCCACTGCTCTCATTACGTAGTAAGAATAAAGGGGATAATTGATTTAATAGTGATGACAGTGGCATATTGGATCGTTGTGGGTATTTGCGTACAGAACCGTGGCATGCAGGAAGCTCCTATGGCTTTTCATTTAGCAAAACCGAACTGCAGTTTCCTGGTACGTGGGACTGTTTGGTATTTTCACTTTATAGGTGACCTAGAAAGAAGGAAAACAGAGTCTGTAAGCTTCAGCTGCTGTGTGTAACCAAGGTCTGAAAGGTGCTTATCCCTAAATCACTTTTTTTTTTTTTTAATTCTGCTTTGGTTTGAGAGAAAACAGTGTATGGTCTGTGTTGGAAACTGTGGTCGTGACTGACATAACTTCACTGGTTCTGTGATTCAGATACGGAGTGAAGTCATCTTTTGCTCTGTCCTTCGGGTCATTTGTTTGGTTTTTTTTAAAAAAAACCAAACAACATCAGGTATGAAATCCTGTCTGAGCCGTTCCTTTAAAACATCACTCCTGAGATACCTTTTAACAAAACCAAGGAGGGGAGAAGCAAATCTGATCCCTCCAGAAGTTCTGGCAGGCTCTGTCTGGACTCCTTTGCTGTAGCACAGAGAAGAGGACAAATCTGATCCTCGTGGTTTTGCAAGTGGTCTATAAAAGTCATACTGCCCTTAGGTTCCCCATCACCATTTTCAGATGTGCCCTTACAAGGTGTGGGTGCTGCATCAACAAACTTGGTGGACGTATCGGCGTAAGCCCCTTTGCATAGGCAAGAGGTAGACCACCCCAAGGGCAATGTTCATCCTGATGATTTTGCACCTGCTAGCAAGCTGGCCTGTGTCATCGTCTGCTGAACCTGAGAATCAGCAGAAGAACAGAATTAACTTGTTCTTGAAAAGACCTATTTCTAATAAAGCAGTTTGAAAGGAACAGAAATCTGCAGGTGCCTCGGGGTATGACCCACCCTGAAACGAACACCTGTATCTGGTGGAGCATCATGCGTTACTTCAAATGGGGCTGTTATGGGTGGTGGGAAATCTCGACTGAAGCCACGCAGTGACTTTTCCCCTGTGTTGAGCGATCGACTTGACTTGAGGTCAAGGGAATTGTTCTAATCTCTAGCTTAATTTTCAAATTTAGTTTGCTTTGGTTTCCTGCACCAGTGCTATAGAAATACCAGTGGTTTCCGAGGTTTGTTTTAAAGCTTGTTTCTTTGAGGACTGGCAAGATAACAACGCTCCTTCAGAAAGGGTCAGAAATGTTGGAGCTTCTGGCTCAAGTAGTGAAGTATCAGTTGTGCCCTGTTCTTCAGAGGGAGAAATCATTTCCAAAATATCTTTGAGACACTTTATTGCCGTTCTCATTGGTACAGAAAACACCCAGATGGGTGGCAGTTCACTACTAGGGTTTTTGCTATTAAGCACATAAGCTCAGGACGTTAATTGTTGGTGAGCACTTAAAGTTGAAGAAGCTTCGTGAGGACCAGTGCTGCTTAATTTTCACTGGCACCGTCCACTTCAGTGCTTGCTCTGGGCTCTGAGTCTTATTTCCAGTTTCACAACTTGCTCTAGCTGGTATTTCAAACAGTTGTTGCTGTCTCAATTCTGAAGACTACAGTTTACAAAATCCTTAAAAAAAAAAAAAAAAAAAAAAAAAAAAAAAAGCAAAGCAACCCAGTGCAGGTGTGACCTCAGTGAGCAAGAAATAAGTCATTAAGTATTTCCATGTACTCTTGCATCTGCTGGCATGGGGTTGGAAGGAACTCGGGATCCAAACACCGCTACGCTGCAGATAGCTCAGTAGCCTTGGTGTAAGAGGTGCTTACAGGGCAGCTCGGCCTTTTTGTTTCTACTCTGATGTTTCGGATGCCCTGCTCCAGCTGTCGGCTCCATTAGGTTTATAGCAAAGGTCAGCAAAGCAAGCCTCTTCCATAGATCGTGTTTTAAACCGAGCACAGGCAATGCATCCAAGTAGGTGCCCCACAGCTATCTTTCCAGTTGCGTTGCCAAACCCTTTTGTACTTGTTAGAGAAAGGCAGCCCGAACACCTCGCTGTCTTGCTCTCATCACATATGCTTATCGCATGGACCAGTTCTTGGTGCGTTGCCAGGGGTTTTGCGTTAAACCAGCTCTTCCTGGTGAGTCTCACCTCTGTTGTGCCTGTACACAAAAAAAAAAAAAAAAATCCCACTGAATTATGTTCCTGGCAGGCCGTGGAGAACTGTCATGATACGTTATCCTGATTCCAAGGGAGTGGGATCCTAGACAGGACTTTAAATGTGTTTCCTCCCCCTTCGATGTTTTAATAGTTCAAGCTTCAGTTTGTGCGAAGCCTCTTTCAGAGAGGACTTCAGGATTTTTGTTGAAGAGATAACCCGGTGTGAAGTGTTTATTAAAACAATTCTCAGGATTCCCATATTTAACACTTTCTCAATTCAGTGTTATGATGTAGCTCAAGCCGATGCAGTGTATCGGCATGCCCTCGGTGAGTCTGTGGGGCCCAATTCAGCATCCCTTGCAGGCAAGAAAAGATCCTTGTAAAGGGAAGCAAAGAGGATGGGGACTCTGGTTCCAGAACTGGTAACTGCTCTGTGCCAAAGCATCTTAAAATTAAGCTTATGTTCAACAGAATATAATTCTGAATTTACCAGAGTGAAAATATTTGCTTTGACACTTTCTCCTTCCCTCCATTGAACTCTTTATCTTGTTCAAAACCAAGAGCTTGAGATACTTCTAGGTTATTTTTTTTTTTTTCCCCCTAAATAAAAACTCTTGCCAAAGCTCAGCTGCTGACATCCTCTGCATCTGTCTGCTTTGACTGCAAACATGTCGTGTCCCAAGGGCTTTACAGCCTGAGGAGATGGTTGGTTGTACGTTTGGGGTTTTATGTCGCTGTTGCTGAGATGGCTTGACATGCTTGCAGTTTCTAAATGACTGTGTAGGTTTCTTGGAGTGAAAAAGCATTTCAGTAAAGTCTATGGAAACCTAAACCAAACTTTACTGGAGGGAAAAGGCCACATCTTAAAATAATACATGTCTTCGGGAAGTCTAAATTAGTGAAGTATGCCAACTGCGCAAACACGTGAAAAGCATTTTTCTTTTAACAGACCTGGTACATTCTTGTAAAACGTGATGGGGCACAGCCCTCAAAATGCTGTTAAATCTTAGGCTTGCTGTCGGGTCTAGCACATGTTTGGGGTCACGCTCTCAATTCTGTGGTTTTACAACCGCGGTTTTTCTTTCAGAAGCATTTTGGCACTTCTTGAATCCTCACAAAGAGGAACTCAACTGTACTCAACGCAACTGGAAAAAGAAATGATTGCATTTTCTCCTTCTGATATTTCACTTAAAACACACTTGAAATTTCTCGCTTGTTTGAGAAGTTTATTGTTCGTACATCAAATACTCCATTCCCACTGGTATGTACAATCACCATGGTAACAAACTTCTCTTGATGGAAGCTGTAGCAATGCAAATAGTCTGTCTAGTGGTTTAGCTTAGAGACAGATGTATGGCCGTGTAAACTACTACTACTGTCGTCTTCGATGATTCTGGATCTGACTCTGGTTTCCCCTGTGACTGACTTTCAATGTCGGTGGAGTGAATTCTGTGGCTTCTGCCCCGGTGGCCAAGGTTCCTGATAATTTCCGCCTTGTTCACGCCAGGTGAGCAGCTTTTATTGAACTCTTCTGGGAGGCTTGAGCACCGGGTCAGAGGAGACCAGTGCAATCATATCATGGGGACCTTTTTGCGCCTCTGGTTATCCCAGAGAAACCCAGGGCTTTATGCTCGTGTGTCATGGCTCCGTACGTTGTCTTCCTTGCTAGTCCTTTCTGGTAGGATGCCTTCCTCAAACTGTGCAGTCCAGCTAGGATCCATTTAAGGAGTTTGCTAATTGACAGTTGTTAGCATTACAGACTGATTACACTTAAATTCTCCTAGTTTCTAGTGTGTCCTCTTTTCCTGAGACTCAAAGAACTCTTGTGCTTGTGGAGGCAATGCTATGTTGCGTTACGGTCACACGTGGGAGCATCAGTAGGCTGTATCGATCACAACTTCGTTCTGACTCCCTTTCATCAAGTCCAGTCTCTTCCCTTCATGTTTAAAAATCTTGTGTGCCAGCTTCTTCTCAACTTGACTGATGCATCTCCCTGCATTTCTTGAGCAGCACCTCAGCAACCCTTGGGTAGGTCACGGGTTTAAGTGGTTTCAAGCCGTTCCCATCCAACGTGCTGCTCCTGGGACTGACCACCACCACGTGCAGCACCGAAACACAGTCATCTCACGAGCAAAGCTCTGCTGCCATGCAAATCGGAAGGTGTCACCCCGGGCCTATACGTGTTCTCATTCTGAATTGCGCTTGGCTAAGGATACCCAGGAAAACAAGGGCCTGATGCTTGTACGTGTTGTGTTCTTCCTTGTCTGTAAATGCAAATGGATTGCACAGTAATCAGCACCGCGAAAGTGGAGTTTGGCTACGGCGCTCGTTATCTACTGTCAAAATGACACTGATTGTGCTCCCCTGTAATCTGATTGTGAAGGAGCTCTTGGTGCCACCACTGCAATTAAATGTTGACCCATCCAGTGGAAGCTTGAGAACAGTTTTAAACAAGTTTATTCCAATCTGTTTTCTCTACAGCAAAAAAAATATGTGGCTTGTCTGCTATCTCTTTTTCTAAACAAGTTGAAACTTTTCAAGGGAACAGTGTGGAGTTGAGGAGGGCAATGAATTAATTTGTTTCCTGAAGGAAAAGGGCTGTATTATTCAATCCAGCATGGTGTGAGATGTACCTTGTTGTCTTCTTGTGGTGGTTCCCTTCGCTTCTGGTGCGGGAAGACCAGGTTTGAAGCCTCGGAGTATCCTCTCTGTAGGAAAAATGCTGACTTAGCTTCTAACTGGTTCATAGCAGGCAACTTGTATGCAAAGCGTCTTCTGGGGAAAGCTGGCTTTTCCTTCCACCGTTTCCTTATTACTCCAGCTTCTTGGCACAAAGCTTAGTGGAGAGTGGCCAGACGTAAATCATCAAGAGCTCCAAAGAAAGCAAGCCAGACCGGAGGGCTTGCTGGGGCAGCAGTTCCTTCTCCCCAAAACCCCACTTGCATTCACAAGGTGCCTTTCAGTACGTGTGGCTGCACTTGGTAAGTGCCTTTTGAGTGGGGTTGTTGGTGACTGGCGCGTTTATCTTACGGAAATTTGCAATCCTTGGTGTGAAATTGTGATGGGTGTGTGCAGAATAACTTAAGAATGCTCTTTCTTGTGTGATTTTTTTGTCTCAGTTAAAATCTGGTAGAGAAGCAGTGAGTAAGGCTTTTTTTTTTTTAAGCAAAACTGCGTTTCTAACAAGAAAACACTCGTGTGCAATAAAATAAAAACTCGGCAGCCAAGTGCAGGTTGCTATCCCCTCACTTCCAGAGCATTTTTGGCTGCGATGATAACCAGCTGTTGTCTTGCAACGAGTGAAACCACCTCTGTGTAATGCTGTCCCTGGTTCACTTGTCGCAGCGGTGAGGAAGGTGAAGGCATGGAAAAGCTGGCTGTCTTCAGAGCTTTCCATGACTGCCCACGAGTGACTTGCTTTCCTTTACGCTGTAAGATTTGAGTTTTGTGTCTTTCAAAGCTGTGGGATACCTGGGCAAGCCCAGTTCAGATGAAGGAGGACTGAGGTTTGCCCCAGTTTTACATGAAGATAAACTACAGGTTGCCCCAGTGGTGTCTTCCCTTCTTGGGGCTGGTGCAGGCCATGGGGCTGTGGATACAGACACCAGAAATCCTTGGCAAATAGGGAATCTATTTCTGGTGCTAGAAAACCCCTTTGCTTGAAGCTGGAAACTGAGAGTGATGCCCTGTGGCAACGAGAATAACTAGCTTGGGGGAAAACCAATGGATTTTAATAATCTGAATAGGGTTAGCCTGGAGTTCTTAAGAAGTTTGCAATAAACAGGGTGGCTAAAAAGTGCTGCCTCTTGCTGCTCAAAGAAATGACAAGAGCTTATTTTTTTCTTTATAACCTTTTTCTCCTCTTCTGATGTGCTGCAGGGACAGACAAAGAAGTGTGAAGAAAGCTAAATGTGAGTAAAAGGCAGGGACTTTTACTTGGGGAAAACAAGAATAAATATTCCTGATGCTTCAAGCATCAAAGTCCTGGTGCCAGCTGCGGTTTCACGTGTGGAACTGGCACCTCGGATAGCTTGTATCAGATAAAGGTAGGGAGTTTAGAGGAGGCAAGGCAGCCTATGACGGCTTGGAGGCAGGGAGGCGACTGAGCTGAACTTGCCCTTTTGCTGCCCATACGTCAGCGTAACCGGTAACGCCGCTAAATCATGGGGCTCCTTACAGATAACTGCAGGTTGTGTAAGTGCTTCTTAGAGTGGAACTCGTTTGCCTTTGCAAGAAAATAAACGCGAATAACCACCAGTCCCAATATTAGAGGCTATTTATGGTACAAAATTCTGCTTGCAAATACTTCAGAAGAATTCACACCTCTGACACCTCGAACAAGCAGAGCGGTGCTTTCTGTACCACAAGCAGCTGGAGTGGCTGCACGTCCCATCGCATGGGTGGTGTAGCAGCACTTGCTGCCTGCAAAGCTCTTTGTGCAGGAAGAAGTCAACTCTGTCAGTCTTATTTTGAAAATCCCCTTTTGTCATGACATACACAGATGGTGAGTTATTTCCTCAAAGACAGGTTCTCAGCTGCTTAGGTGGAACAATGTGGTCTTACCATTTTCCCTCAAATTCAGAATGGCTTCTCTGGTGAGGTTCTTTGCCTGCAAGGATAGCTGTAGAAGTCTCCATAAGTAAGAGAAGACGTGGCAGAGATCCTTAGAAGGCAGGGACTTGCCTTCTGGTAATGACCATTGACCTATCTGCAACTCATGTTGAGATGCATGCAGATAAATATACAACTTTTATTTTTCCCTGAGGCATTCCAGCTTTCTGCTCGCTCTGCCACTTCGGAGCAGGGTGCTCATGGCCGTTTGTGTCACTAGGCTTGTAAAATTATTTTCAGTGAAGTATTTTTAGCTGAAAAACTGATTTCCCCAAGCTTATAACTTCCTTTAATTTTAAAGAAACTTAATGAAGAGATTTTTTTTTTTTTTAAGGCTAAATGTTTGCCAGGAAAAAAACCATTCAACCCTGTAAACAGACTAGCCATCTGTTGGCCACGATGTTCATCTGGGATTTTTGGAGAACTGGGTGTGAAGTTGTATCCTAAAAATTTTTTTTATTACTGCAGGGGAGATCCAGCCCTACGGTGGTGGGTGGCCCCGCACGAGGATGAGGGAATGGGAACTCGACCCTGGAACAGGCAAATCCACAGTGGCCAGTCCATTTCTGGCTGCTGGCTGGGCAGTCTCTCCAGATTTGAAAGGGTTTGTGTGGGTTTTTTTGTCCCGATGCAGAATGGGCAAAATGCTTTAAATCACTTTTCATTCTGACTGAAGAAACAATTTCCTACGAGCTCGGCCCTGAACAATAGAGCCTTGATCTTGATAGGGGGCTCTGGATGTTACTGTAATGCTAATATGTGGCACGGTTGGCCTTTGCGCTTCTGGCACATTTCAGGCACTATATAGGGAGTCTGTAATCAGCTGCAGAAAAATTCCCTTCTGTCTCTCTCCTAGCAACCCCTTCTGAACGGATATTTGAAAATAAGCTTGATTTCTATGTCATTATCTAAATATTTTTGACACTTACTGTCATTAAAATTCTCTTAATAGTTTTGGGACCAAGATAATTTATCTTCAGGACTCCCTTCTAGTTTTTGTGGTCGTAAGGTAAAGCTTTTGAAGTTCTTATCTGTTAGAAACCTGACTTGTATCCAGATTTTTCTCTTTTCTCTTGACTTTTACGCTGGTTATATTTAACACAAAGTCAAATTAGTGTACTGAGATGATAAGGGGATAAAAGCAGCAAGGCCATATGTCACCTAGACTAGTAGAAGCAAGCTGAGAGTCTTGAAAGGGATTTGCTTGTATTTTTGTTTAACATTTTAGTGCATGTGATGTCTTACAGGCTGGTTTTGTAGCTCTGTAGTCTTGACCCCGTGTACACACGGTGCAGCCGTGTGCCCTGCTGTGGAAACAAGGCAGACTGCTTGCACCAGTATGAACCGCTGGGCTGCCACTGGAATTGAGAACGTTAAAGGCTTTATCCATTAACAGGAGCGTTTTCTGCACAGATTTACATCAGTAGCTGGTGAAAGAGGTGGATGGGAATCCTGGACGTGAATGTAGCTATCCTGGGAGGAGCACACAGGGGCTTCTGTGAACAGTCCGGTCACCTTAATTGTGGAAACCTTGCTCCAAATTCTTGATGCTCTTTTCCTGGGGCTTCCTGAAGCTGGTACTCAGTTTGCTGAAGACCTGGAGCGTTTCTCCTTCCTGGGAGCTACCTGGGCTTGCTGCGGGAATCGGAACCAGGCCCTCTCTAGCTCTGAATGTAGGAGGGGAGGTTTCCTGTGCCCTAGGCACAACTGGGTTCCTTAAGTCTTTTGGGGTCTCGAAACTGGCAATTTTTTTTTTTTTTTTTTTTCTTTTTTCTCCTAGATCTGAGACAGCTGATTAATTGCTGGCGTGTTTGGAATGGGATTCATTTGGGATTTGGTTGTAAGACTTTTGCCTTATGGAAAAAATCTGTCTGAGCTGAGAAAATAGTTGGGTCAGAGCCTGTGTTCTTTACTCGGAGATATGTTGCCCTCAGCCATGGTGGAGCTTTCTGTGGGAACGTGGTCCGGAGGGGCAGTCCTCCAAACATGTTAAGTCCCTTCTGCTGTTCCTCAGTGCTTTTCCCTTGCGCTGCTAGAGGGTTCCCTGGTATGGCTTTGTGGGATGGAGAAGCCTCAGGGTCTGCCCTCGGGTTCCTGGTCTTCCTGGAGTCCCACCTTGTGCAATAAATGTTTGCTGTGGATCATGTGTACTAAGGGAATGGATCTGAAGACTCCCTGGTGCTGGAAAGAGCTCGTAGGGTATAAATACTCTTCTTTCTGTAATTGCTCCATGCACTTCTCCCACCAGTGCTCTCAGTCATTTTGTTAGTAGGATTTCAAGGTTTCAAATTCCTGGACATCTCTACCTTTAGAGAAAACTTGGTGGAGAGGGGAAGGGGAAGACACCTTCACTTGTGTCAGAAAGCGGGGGCTCATGTGGAATTCACCGTGTGCCCAGGAAAGAGGGCTTCCCTAGCTTCCTCGGTTCCGCTAATGCATTTCCAGAGACTTCCTCGGCATTGCTACAAGGGCTTTATTGCTGAAATTGATTCTGTTTTCAGTCTGTCCCCAAACTCCTGTATCGTGTTAGTAAACAATGCGGTTGTTCCCAAACGCAGCATTTGCATCCCAATACATATCCCTTTTGTGAACCGAACTCGCTTGCTGGATTTTTTTTTTTTTTTTTGTGGTAGGAATTTTAGGTCCTTTCCACAACAGGGAGAATAATCAAATATGGCACCACATTGCTTACTAATAGTTTTTCGAACTTGGGAACACTAGGACTGAGTCTTGAGTGCAGAAAGCTCTGCTTTAATTTATGGTTGGTATTAACATGCGGAGCCGAAGGGCGTACAAGCTGCAGCTGCTCAGGAGCTCGCTCTGAAGATCAGGCTGGGAGAGCTGGTTTTTATTAAGTGGTACTTGATTTGGTCCTAAGTAAAACCATTTGTATTCAACTTGATCTGCGAAGCTGCTGTAAGTGTTAACATACTTCAGTGTTAAACGTTTCACTCTGGGGTATCATCATACGCGGCGGGTTTGTGTAAGAGCCCATTTCTGAACCTGGAATAGTTATCCATTAGATGAGTGTGTACGTTTTCAAAGGAACTTAAACTCAGCCGAGCCTATATTTAAAACTTACTGTCATGGTACTGGGTGACGTGAAAAGATTTGGTGACAAGTGTCCCTTAACATCAGGTCTGAAGCAAGCTGCAATACTTCAGTGCCAGGCTACTCTCCGCAAACCGGTAGGGATGTGGCTTTTCCTAGAGATGCCCATTGGCTTTTAGCAGAGAAGACTGAGAGGGGACCTCATTAACACATACAAATATCTTAAGGGCAGAAATCACGAGGACGGAACCAGTCTCTTTGCAGTGGTGTCCAGTGACAGGACGAGGGGCAAGGGATACAGACTGAAACATAAGAGGTTTCAGTTGAACATGAGGAGGAACTTCTTTACTCTGAGGGTGATGGAGCACTGGCCCAGGCTGCCCAGGGGGGTTGTGGAGTCTCCTTCTCTGGAGATATTCAAAGCCCACCTGGATGAAGTCCTGTGTAACATGCTCTAGGAAAACCTGCTTTAGCAGGGGGGTTGGACTGGATGATCTCCCGAGGTCCCTTCCAACCCTTGCGATTCTGTGATTGCTTGCACTTGGGACAGTTAGGCATGGATCTGCCCTTTGCGAGCTGTTCCTGGGTGGCTGCCAGGTGCAGTGAGCTACTTGCCATTTAACTGTAGGGCAGAGCAGCTTATGCCGAACCAAGAAAACTCTTGAGCCAACACAAACCGCTGTAAACTTTTCTCCCTCCCCATGAGAATGAGGGGAAGAAGGTTATTGCGTCCAAACTCTTTCAGAGTGGGCACTGTGGGAAAGCTCTGTCCAATCTGGGAGTCACTGTATTTCAGGAACTGTAATAAATTCTGACGGATCCTGCAGATGGGACTTGGATCTCCTGCGTACAAGTACGCACATGGACTGCCGGGATTGAGTTGGCGCTTCTGGATACAGGAGCCTCTTAAAGTAGTTTGTGACACACCTTAAGCAGACGTCATGGATTGTAATGCAAGATCAGGGATAGGTCTGAGCTGGGAATGATTTGTTCCTGGTAGTAGGGCCCATGCAGTTGAGTTTCTGGTGGGTCAGGAGTATTTGAGTGTGTACGTGTGTGCCCAGGCGCACGGGTGCCTCATTTGCTCGGTGCCGTGAAGGTGCGAGGGCAATTGCTGCAAAGTGGAGAGCTTCCCGGGCAAATTTTGTGCCTTGAAAGCAGAAAACCTTTTGCCTCAAAGTGAAAAATCTTAGTTGTAAAAAGGAACCTGGCTTCAGTTCCTCTTAGCCTGAGCGTTTCTGCCAAGCTCGCCGCTGTGATGTTAAGGATCTTTTATTAGATATTCTGTGCTGTTGCCCCCTTCTGTCAAATGGGGGAAGCCTCTGTGGTGCAGACCTGAAGAGGTCTGGAGTTCAGGTGGGAATAAACCTTTGATTCTCTCCTGCTCTGGGTTGGTTGTTTTTTTTTGATGCTTCCCTCATAATTCATATTAAGATTATTGATTAAAGGTAATTGCTGTAGGATATTATTCACAATCCATTAACCCTGATTTATAGCAGAATTCTTCAGCAAGCTTGGGTGCTGAAACATCACCGTTAATTGTCTTAACTGAGCCTTACTTGAAATGAAGATTTCTTGCCTTTCCATTTGTATTCCCTTCTTCCCAAAGTGCTGACGCTTTGGTTCTTTCCTTTAAATGTTGAGAAATACAGTTGTTCTTTTCGTGCTGCAACAGTGCCTCATAATCTCGCCCTTCTGCTATCTCTCCGAAGAAGACGCAGAGCTTTTTGGTCTTGCAAGTCAAATTAACATGAGATTGCCGTAATTTGCATCATAGCTGTGGGAGGCCGTCTGACAGCGAAGGCAGCCAAGGAGAATTGAATTCATCAGCTCTCGTGTTTGTCAGAGCAGGGACTGGGGTGAGTTCGGCTTCTCTAATCTGGGCAGGAGAGTAAACATTTAATCTGAGTGGCTGGCAAGGGTGACTTTCTGCTTTGTGGCTCATCTCATCGCTGGAAAGGAGAGAGGTCTCTCTGAGTCCTGGCCTCGCCTCCGAGCCTTGCCCCTGGGGTTTCACGTCTCTGTGCAGTGAGGCTTTGGAGCTGTTGCTTTTAGCTCCCCTCCACAGCCCGAATATGTTTCCAAATACATTGTTGGTAGGGACTCGGTGTTTTCTTAAATCGGGGCTAACACTGTGTAGAAGGAGGTGAAAAATGCTGAGCATCTCTGAGGGGAAGGGAGGCATCATCTCAAGATTGCTCAATGCAGGGGGAGGGATTCTTCAGTGTGTAGAATTGGCTTTGACTAACGTCATTGTGGTCGTGTGGTCACTTAGATGTGTCAAGGCGCTTAAATTGCATGTTGTTGAATATTTTGAATATTTGGTTTTAAACTATTTGGTTTGACAGGCTTCTAGCAAGTTACCTGTATCTGAGTAAGTAGGTTTTGTTTCCTGGAGTAAATGTTTTCCTTTACTTGATGTATCAGTATTGAGAGCAAACATGAAGTCACAATCTTAGGAGGACTCAATGAATTTGTTGTGAAGTTTTATGGACCACAAGGAAGTAAGTATACGACCCAGCCCTTCTATAAAAACAAACTAATGGCTCATGGTGGGGAACAGTGAAATGACACGTTCTTCTGGGGTGGAAGAGATGAGCAAATCTAAGTGGGGGTGAGAAATCAAAGGACAGCAGTGTTTGAAGGCTGCTCTCTCAAGGGCGGGGAGAAAATACAACTGTGAGCATTAACACAGATGAACCACCTCCCTTGGAGCTGAGCAGAGCTGGATACTGCCTTCAGACGACTAATCCCTCTGCTATGGCCTTCAGTGCTGCTCTTGTTGATCCTTAGCTTTTCTAGACCTGGCTCATACGTTTTGCATCAGTCATCTGAATTTTTGCAGAGTTTGTAATTAAGATGGCTTTTCTAGTGACTAGATCACAAATCAGGTCTCCAGTGTGCCTTAATTTAGTAACATCTCTAAAGGTAAGTAGATTATTCTAAAGTCTCTGTTTTGAATAAGGCTCTTGTGTCTTTGTGCTGAGATCTTCTGTGGTATCGGTTAAAATCGTGTATTTCTTGTCAGGCAGCACAGGAAAAAGACTTTTACTGTAGGAGGTTTAATATGAAATCTTACCCCCTGATGGAACTAAGTATTCTTCCAAAGACGTGTTTTGCTTAATGCTGTAGTTCTATTTATTCTCTCCTGAGTTACAAAGTGTCTAATACCTGCATTTCTTTCATTGCAGCACCATACGAAGGAGGAGTATGGAAAGTTAGAGTCGACCTTCCTGATAAATACCCTTTCAAATCCCCGTCTATAGGTAACCAATAATCACATTCAGTCAAAATTGTGTTACTGTTTATGCAGGAGAGATGTTATTGCTTGTGGCATCGTTGCAGGTGAAGTTGCACCAGCCCTCAGTGCAATCATAAGATCTTTACTTCAAGTCTGCAGAATGCTTTTACCATAGACTTCCAGATAGCACGTGCCAAGCAGAGAGGAAGTTTGGTCTTTTGGCTGAAGGGCTGGGAGCTGGAACTGTGATTTGGTCACGCGTTTGTGTGTTGATGAACTGGGTCTCTCTGCCATGTGCTTTTTTTAACAATATATCCACCCGTGGGCAAGGTGCAGGATACCACAGTGAATGCTGGAGCCTGTTTATATAAAACGATTCATTTAGTACAGAGCAAAGACCACAGTGCATGTTCACGGTGTTGGGGTGAACCTAGCTTTTGGGACTTCTTGTCCAAAAGTGAATGGAAGTGATGGCAGGAGCTGAAGCCTCTGTCCTCTTGGAGTAGGTGATGCATATGCGGAAGAACATAGGAGCAGGGACCTATCACCAGACAAATTGCAGCTGGCTAGACTGGTCAGGCTTGTTTAACCTTCGAGAGCAAATAGGAAGTTTGATAAGGAAATGTTCTTTAGACTGTATCCATCCTACCTTTGTCCTCGGGTAACGGTGATCTAACTCAGATGTCTTGTGGTACCTAACTTTATTCCGGTCACTTAGGCTATAAATAAAATAGCTAATATTGCTTGAAAAACTGGAGCGGATGCATGAAGTTCCAACATCTTTATTCTGGCTTATGAAATAACTGCTGGTAACTTGGTGACGCGGCCCTTCTCCGTCAGAAGGGTGTGCTTGTGGCTCAAGCCACTGGAGGACTCCTGAAGAATGGAGAAAATTGCCCGAGGAGAACTGATGTGGCAACTTGACTATATGGGTTGGATGAGATGGGTCCCTTCCAATATCAACATCCCGATTTGGAGTTGATAAGTATTGGCTGCTGTCTTAAAATAGACTCTTACACTAGGAGTGCCTTCTATTTAAGATCTCTCTCTCTCTGGTGTGAGAAATAATCTGTCTAGTTCCAAATGTGAACCATGCCTTTTGGGAAAGAGCAACGCTGTTTTTTACGCCGTCCTTTACCTTTTTTTTTTTTTCCCTGTTGAAACCTTAACTGAACCACAGAAATGTGCAAGCAGCTGAGTAACAACGCAGTACTGCTGCAGCTATGCGAACCCTTTTCTCCTTCCTCTTGAGTCAGCTCTGAAACTCGCTATAAACCTCTGTTTACGAGATGCACAGTATGTTATTTGGTGCCAGTCATTTTTTTCTTCCCCGCTTCTCAAGTGCAACAAACCGATGCAGATCAGGGTGCTGTCGTGATGGCAATCTTAAATGTGTGCTGGCTCCAGACAACTCTCAGCATTTAGAACCCGGTTTCCTTGTTGTTAATTGCTTTGGTGCTAGTCTACTCAAGATTATTTTTCTCTCTCCTGATGTTCTTCCTGTGTGTAGCAGAAATCAAGGTTGCTGGCTTAAAACAAAACCAGACTTACTTTCCAGTAGCCTATGAAGCCAACACAGCTAAACATTGGCTAGGCTCTTGTATATTCGTAGTGCTGTTGATTTAGGCTCCGGTTAGCTGCACAGAAGGTGGTAGGCTTGACCTTTTGGTGGTTTGGCTTGGAGGCTGTTTAGTGTTGGTTGGGATAGGCGGGAGTAAAAGGCAACCTGGGATCAAAGTTGGCCCAGCTGGATTTTCAGAACTGACACCAGAAGGATGGCCTTCCTCCTTGTGAATTTGGGGAGGGGGTGGGTAGGTGCAGAGGGGGTTATTTTCTGCTCAAACTGCTTCGTCCCTTCTCATGTTGCTTTTGCTGTCTTCCTTTTAGTACAGCAGCTTTCCACCCGTCAGCTTGCTTATACCCACTGTGTTGCGACCGTCTTATTCCAGACTCATTGCACCTTCTAGCATGCTTCCCTGGCCCCCCGAGTCTGTATTTGAGCAGCTAAAAGCCACCTCTTCTCTCACTGAGCTCCCCAAAAGGCTGGTTCTTGCTCTAGGGCCTGCCTTGCTGCCTGTTGGGTGAGGGCTGCTGGAAGCGCAGGTTACATCCCGGGCAAAGCAGTGTGCAGCTGAGGTTTCAGGTTGAATAAAACAGTCGATGCTAGACGAGAGCTGGCTTAGCAAAGCAGGGCTCAGCTCTGCTGTGGGGAGGAAAGAGCTGGGGAGTGGAAGTGCCAAGGAGAGCGCTAGGGCCCGGGGAAGCTCCCAACCAGCTGCAGGAAGAGGTTTGTTTTTCTTTGTCTGGTTCCAATTTCTGCTGCCCCAGCCCAGCTTATCTGGACGGCCAGAGCTGAGTGACGTCTTGGCTCCTTCCTCTGGGCCAGCCCAATCTCCACACCGCTGCTCTCGGAGGCAGACTCGGTGTGTGGTGCCTGATACCAATGGTTTTGGCATTACAGATAGCTCCAGAGTGAGCCTTCATCACAGCTGAACCGGGAACATTCCCAGATGTGAAACAAGCTTGTGAACAAGACAAGATCCTGCTCTTCCCCAGGTCTGCCTGTTCCAGCAAGCACGGGGGTCCTAACCCAGCAGTCCTCAGCCAGCTTGAGCTCTGGATAACACAGGGGTAGGAATTAGTAGGGAAGAAATTTGGTGTGGCCATCTCTGATCTGTAAAGAGGTGGAAGTGAAGGATTTCAGAGATGGTGGAGCCCGTAAATGGACAGAAGGTCATCTAGATCACACATGTAGCTTGTTTGCAGCCCTTCTGTTCTCAGGCTGAATAGCTCCCACCACAGTGATGACATGCAGTGTTCAAATTGTCTGTGTAAGCCACTGGCTTGTATAAAGCATAGAATCCAGCAGTTTCTTTTCCTTTAATAAATTACACTTTTATGCCGAACTTAAACCAAAATTTTCTGTAGGCTAAAATTTTCTTTCCATCTTAGAAAAATCTTAATGCAGTCTGGAACGTGGCATGGGCTTTTTGCAGCAAATAACATGATGGCTTGAAGCATATCCTTGCGTTCTGGAAAGCCGCTTCTGAAAAATGACTGCTAATAGTTGCTTTCTAATCTGTTCAGATTGCTTTTATCCCAGCGTGGCTCTGAGTATAAGGTACATGAAAACTTGGTGTTCTCTTCTAAAGTGTGACTGACAAACCTGGATAGAAAAGGGGTTTTTAAAGATTTGTCATCTGGAAAGGTGCGCAGACCTTTTCTTAAACCCTAAAAGAGTGGTGGTCCTCTTTGCCTTTGAGGGTCCCTAGCAGAAGCCTTTGTTCAGTGTGGTGGCTCTTTTCCTACCAAATCTTTTCTCCCTTGTCCCATCCACAGCTCCCTTCTCAAATGTGTGGCATTTATTTCCTGCCCTCCTCAGGTTGGTAATTATTGCTGTAGTCTTATTAAATGATGCCGCCCCAGGGGCAGCGCTCTCCTGACAATGCAGGTGATGCCTCCGCTTAAAGACCTAAACCATCCTGGGATCTATGTGAAAAGGGACATGGTTTAGTGGTGGGATGCAGCATTAGGGGAACGGTGGGGCTTGATGATCTTAAAAGTCTTTTCCAACCTAGACGATTCTATGATTCTAAGAGCAGTTTCTGGGAGAGCTTCTGATGTTTCATTGTGTCCTGCAGGACCTTTCTAGTATTTCTGGCACCGCCTGTTCCTTCCTTGGTCTTTGCTGTGTTATCGGACAGATGCCACATCAGTGCAGGATGACTTTTCCTAGCAAGAGCTGTACAACATACAGGAAAATGGGAACTGCTCATCCTAGAAGAACACAAATTTAAACAGTCAGATGTGGGACTGTCACATTGGCTCTGGGCTTTAGTGCTCCCATTGAGATAAACTAACTCTGCTCGTGATCCCCAAATCTTCAGGGTTGAAACAAACCTCCTAAACTTGAGCCATTTGCTAGAACAAAACCAACTCCTGAGAAAATAACTCTGTTGCTTTCTGAAGCTACTGAATGCTGCTGCTCTTAATGCTTTTGTCAATTAATGTAAATATCCCTGCGTGGTTACGAGGACCCGAAGTACTCCCCTGCTAGATGTCTGGTTCCATTTTTGCTTTCTCCTAGACAATACGTTTTGAGCTGTTTATGATTTCAGCAACCCTCCTGGCACTGCTTCACTATTTTTCCCTTCCCTCTGGGATTTAATATCTTCAGGGGAACTTTCTGCCTAGTCTGTTCCTGCTTTTTCAAAGGGGAGTTGTGAAGTACTTGGAGTACTGTTGTGAGCTCCCAAGTCACGAGAACACTCTGTGTAAATTTTGTATGTTTTTAATCAGTCCATACACCTGCCAAGAGCCAGAGGTTAATGCTCTTTGATGCCATAAACACGGGAGGAAGCACCAAGTGTGAATGTCCTGCCCTGCTTGGATGATAGGAGCAGTAGACACGGGTGAACCTGGGAGCCTGAGCTCTTACCTGGAAGCACCGTGGCATTTATTTTATTGCTAAAATCTGCAGAAATATTAGGCCAGCACTGAGTCACTCTGGTTTCTCCATAATCAAATGTCACAGCTGCAAAGTTTGCGTACAATATGCTCAGAGCCTCAATTTCTCAAATGACTTCTGTATATTTATACACAGTTCTCATTTTCCTTCCATCTCTGGCCCAGTTATCTGCAGATATCTGGCATTTATATTTCACCTTTTTCCCTAAGTGTTTTGCAAAACAAAATGCCTAGTATGTACACAAAACATATGGAAGTGTGTGTGTATGTATGTGTTTATGTACGTATATAACAAGACATTGTTGCAGCTGGTACAAGAATGAAGCAGTGTTTAGCTCCAGCCAGGATTTAACAGATCTGGCCTGTGCTTAATTTTTCTTTTTAACTGCAGCTGCTATTTTTACTTTTGGCTCCTCTCTGGATTGCCTTACCTTTTGCTGCTTTAGAATTTCATGAGTCACTTATCGCCTGTGACCGTTCCGAGCTTGCTCTTCCCTGTGTGTGGTGATCCTTATTCTGACCTATAAGCGATGTGAAAATGCTTGTTCTTTCAAATACCCTTAGCTTTGTCTAAGGGGAAAGACGAGACACCTAAAGGTAATTTGTATCCCTGTCTCCACTCCGGTCTGACGCACAACTGTGCACCCTCTGCAGATTCCCTGCTTACAGTCGGGAGAATGGGAGCAGACTGACAAAATGGGGTAGGTGTTTTCAGCCTGACTTGGCACAGATTCACTGCCTTCTGTGCCAGTCTTTGAAGCCTGGGCATCAGGTGATGGTGCACCTAAGCGATGAGATGAACTGATATCGGGCGATTGCTTTGTGCTAGTTCTGCATGTTTTTTTCCAGAGATTGCTGCTCTTAGTACCCGTCCGTAAGCTTGTGGATACGGCTCTCCTGCTTCCAAGAAGGACCACTCAGCGATTCACTCTGGGGTCTAGTTTATAGCTCTGCCACTATTTTCCATCAGCTACAGCTGTATTTTTCTGCCCTGATCTTTCCCTCGTGAAGCTGCTGCAGAATTATTTATGGTATTGTTTTGAAAAGCTACTAGAATTTGAGTATGGTAATATAAACTGTTCTACTTCTGCTGTTAGTAAGCTGACATTACACAGCACCTCACGCCGCCACCATGCAGTGAATGCCTCCGTGGTGAGCACACGGTGTTACATCAGACTCTGCAGTTAGTGCTCTGAATGGGCTCTTAACTTCCAAATTTCATAAAATAAGAAATCCTTGCCTTTGCCAGGGAGAGCTTATTGACCTGAGAGTGCTGGACAAGATAGGCGCCTCCAAGGTGGAGGCCGATCCTGTGCCCTTTGAATGGGGAACAGCCATGTGCTAAACCAGTTGTCCCAGTTTGCAGAGGGTGCTAAATTGAAGACCGAGGCAGAGGTCTTGCTCTTATGTTCTCTCCCCCATCTCCTACCACGGTTTCTCAACCTGTGGTGCATGGCGGGCTCGTGATCAGTTGCACAAGAAGGTCGTCCTTGAAATGAGTGCAATGTGCTTTTTAAAAATAACAAAATAAATGCATGTCTCCTTGCAGGCTTTTGGGTGTTTCAGGGAGGGGGAAGTAATAAACATTAAGTTTTAGACTAATCTTATCTGGCTGTTTGGCAACACTGCGTGAGCATGTGGGAGATCTTTTTCCATTAGGTAGGTTGTCCAGCGGTTAAAAAAAAGCAGAGGAAAAACACTGCTCTTGACCTCTGTGCTGTACGAAGCTCTTTTGCGTGCCGATATCTGCGCACATAGTTCTGCCCCGAGCTTGGGGTGGTCACCCAAGCCACGTTGATTTGGTTTGGTATTTAAAACTGACCGTATCCTGCTTCAGAGAGAACGTAACCACCTTCCCACCTCACCAGCCAGGCAGTCTGAGCGGTTTCCTGACTTGGCCTTAATCTCTCATTAAAAATAAAACTTTGAGGCATGTCAGTCTTCCTGCACGGAAAAGTCAGGAGCGGTTACGTATACTTGTTCTGTCGGCTCTTTCTTTGGCACCACGGTGGTACGCAGATGTGAATTTGCTGTCACAGTTGTTCAGGTAGAGAAGTGCCCGTCTGGCCTTATTTTATAAGTGAAGAGAGCCGATACGTGGGCAAGAAGTGGCGAGCTTGAGATGGGTAAGTGGATATAAACCAGCTCCGCTCTGGCGTGTTCCCCAGAGCCGGTGGGAAGTCCTCTTGCAGTTATCACCAGCATGGTCGGGTTGTGCAGCTGACTCCCCCACTGAGCAAGAAGATGTGAAGCCGGGAGGCTGGGATGTGCTGTGTTTGCTGGCATGCTGCTTTTCCTCATTCCCGCGTGCTTCAGCAGGGTGAGCGGCACTAGCATCGCTTTGAAGAGCTGTGCTGCAGGTAAAAAAGTCTCTTTTGGGGACCTCTCACCTAACCTACCAGCTAAGCTGTACTTTGAGCTTAGATAAACAACAGGCCACCTTTTGAAGTGCTGCTTGTTGGATTGCAGACGGTTCCCGACTTGGAGGAGAAGCACCAAGGGGTGCCAAAAGCTTTCTGCTGCTGCAGGCTGGTGGTGTGCAGCTGGAGCTGTGGTAAGAGTGAGGAGGCAGGCTCCAGCCTGGGCTGCTGATCCCTCTTATCTCCAAGTTTTGAGTGCATTCTGCCTTGAATGGTAGATGAGCAACCTGATCTAGTGGAACCAGTTGGCAAGGGGGGTTGGAACCAGATGATCTTTAAGGTCCCTTCCAACCCAAAAAACATTTTATGATTGTATGGGGGCTGTACCAAGGGAGGGGACCCTTTCTAAATCGTAGTCCAGCCCCATATGCATAGTGTTAGGGCAGCAATCAATGTGGAAAAACCTTTTGCAGGAGCTTTCTGCCTGATGGCTCCCTGGGACAACGAGAGGTGCCTTGGGAGTCCTCAGCGTTCCCCAAGTTATCCAGGTATTTGGGCTCTACCTCTTGGAGGAGAACTTGCTGGCAGAGCAGCTCACGACAGCACGTTGGTTCCGGCAGTGCCTTCCTAGCCATTTTCTGGGAGCTTTAGTCTGCAGTCATTTGAGAGAGATGTTGACATCAACGTAAGTCTGAAATTCCTCCCTGATTATCCACTGTGGTTTTGCTCACCTGGAGAGCAGTGTTCAGCTATCATCCAGCCCATGGCCTGTGATCCTCGGAGTGATGGCTTTGACCCAACTGTGAATCAGTGCCCTGGACGTTCAGACCCATCCATGGTGGGTGAGCATGGTGAGAGAGCTTCATTTCATACTGGAATATGTCCAGCTGCTAGAGCTTTATGAATGTTCCTGTGTTTGCAGCATCAAGGAAGATTGACAGCCTTTCAGTTCAACGATTTTTAATTTAAAAATGTGCTTCTCTTCAAAGATTTTTGTCAACCCAAGGAGTGATTACTCCAGGGCTATTGCTGAAATACCGGTGTTTTTGAAGGTCAGCATCTGCATATTGGTCTCGGCGTCTTCCAGTATTGGAACAGATGTGTCCCTTTCTGTTGTGTAACTCCTTTGCGGACATACAGGGTTGTTTTTTTATTTCTGTTATCGCCCAAAGGCTTTTTGTCCATACAGATTTTATGTAGTCCTGCTTTACCTTCAAAGGCAATCCTGGATCTTGATGTCTCTGTTTGGAAAGGGTGGACTGCAGCCACTCTGCTGCTCGAATTCTTCCTAAGCGTTGGCTTTTCCAGGGTTCAGTGTGAACATTGTTTTAAAATGTTAAATTAAGTGTTTACAGCTAGTCCAGCACAAAGAATCATGACTGCTCAGGCTATGACTTCAGCTTCATACTCCGGGCTGTGGTGAGAACCCAAAATCAAGAGCCTGTCCCTTGACACTCTCCATGGAGTGCACACCCAGAATTCGGTGCAGTGCTTTAATTGGGGTGTGCTGTGTTCAAGACGATGGCAGTAAACCTGCCCCGGTGTTTACGCTGACTTGGGAGGGTGTGGTTTTGTTTTTTTTTTTTACTCCTGGCTTCCTCTTTAAATCAGAATTTCATTTTTACAGGGATGTTTATGCCTGCTTTATCTTTTGTATTTGTAAAAATAAATACAGAGCAAGTCAGTGTTACTGGAGCGATATTAGTGCTTTAGCACTGCAGGTGACTTTACATTTCAAATAAAGGAGGAGATAATAGTTTGAGCTTATTTCTGGGTCAGGACAAGGAAAGAGATGAGCAGAGCTGCTCTTGGCCTGGGCAGTTTGTGTTTGTAGGAGAATTGAGACTGGGGGGACCTTGAGGAGTTGCAAGATGTGGCGAGAACCTAGGAAGCAAGGAGAGGATTTTGTGTTCTTTCTTGAAGAACAACTGTTTCATTTGCAAAGCTTGAGACCAAGGACAGCGTGAAAGAAGGGATTGTTCCTTGTCTGGCTGAATGTGAAGACGACAGAGAAGAATTGCAAATCTCTAGCACGGGAGCTGCTTGAGCGGACAACCTAATCTCGTCTCCCTGGATATGGAGCGCCGCTTAAATGCTGAAGTTGAGCAAAACCTTACAGGTGGCTTTGCAGCACAACTTTGTCCAACCAGCTGCAGGTGGCTGTGGTCGAAGGTACTAGGAAATAGGTGAGATGATCAGAAAACCAAAATGAGAGAAGGCAGAGGGATGCCTGTGTCCAGCTGCGTTCAAGAGAGCCGGTCTGTCCCAGATACCAAAACAAAGAGTGTTTAATTCAGCAGGTCTACACATTACCATCCTATTCTTGTTACCTGGTGTCTTCCCCCATCCTCTCTTCTATTCTGTTTTATCAGAAACTTAACTTTTTTTTTTTTTTACCCCCCTGAGAGAGACAGGATTTAGAATCAGGATCAGTGCTCGCTGTAGCTCTCCAGTGCCAGCAATAATGGATCCGTGACCTGATTTAAACCTGTGAGAGCTGCCACAATGTAAATATTTGATGGAACTATGGCTTCCCTTTTTAAGTCTGCTTTAGTTTTTCAAGCTAAATCATGGCAAAGTATTCCTGAAAGACACTTGTTAGGTGGAGTCGTTTATGCAGGTCTCGGCTCTTCTTTTAGAGATTGTTCTGGCTTCGGGCATCGTTTCAACCTTGCGTTATATTTATGCAAAATCCGAGCCGTACAAGCAAACACGAAATTATATTTGTGTCATAATACATGGAAAGAAAGGGAGGTAAATCCATATGTCAGCTCTTAGCCCAGATGGGAACCGTGCTGCCGCTCAAATCACGATTGCTCCTGGTTTGGGTGGAGATGGTACCTCTGCGCTATAGCAGTGCCTTGCCTGGAGGGGCTGGATAAAGGTGGTGAAGGTCGGGAGTTTGCTGAATGGTAAATGTTTCAACGTTGGTTTTGGGCTGCTCTGGAGAGAAAACTTCTGTGCTTTGAGTCCTGGAAGGAGCTTTTTAAACGGATTGAGTCAGCATCCCAGACCTAAATTTCTTACCTGTTTTTTTTATAAACATGGACCTTTTGTCAGAAGAAACAGTTGCTCTTAGCTAAAGTAAATTTCTGCTTATTGCAGAAAAGCGCGATTCCCACAGGGCAGTGTTTGTAGGGCTTTACAGGCTGCAGGATGGTGGTACAACAGAGGAAAGAGGGGTTTATTTTAAGCTCGGGGGGGGGAAAAAAAAAAAAAAGGCAATGCTAAGATCTAGAAGCAGCTTAACCTGGTACAAGAACAAGGGTTGCAGAAGCCCTTCTGGGCAGAGCCCAAGCGATTCGGCCAAGCCAGCAGAAGTCTATAGGAATGTTCGATCCATTTGGTAGTGAAATAACTGGGAACCCCAGTTTTGTATGCCTGCACCGTGTCTGTTCTGTACTGGGGACGTGTCCCGCGCCTGGGTATTTGGGTTTCTCCTATTGAAAGGGAAGAGTTTGGAAGCTAGATTCTGCATCCACTCGCAGCCGTCGTCTGAAACGCTTAACTTCGCTTTGGGGGTGGACGTACTTTATTTCGATGCAGGCTATGGTGCCAAGTGTGGTGTGTTTTAATTCCTTTAATATCTTTGTTTTATAAACTCTCTTTGCGGGAGAAGAGGGGGGAGTGGTTTTGAGGTGTCATCTGTCTTGAAGTTAAGGTATGCAGCTGGAAAACATGGCTTACCTCTAGCTGCTGCTATCAGATGCAGTCCTTAAAGTGTGAGGCATCTCCTACCGTGATGTCGTAAGACTTGAAACCACAGGATTTTTTAATTTTTTTTTTTAACAATTTGGTTTGCAAGTCAGAACAAAGAAAGCACTGTCAAATCTACAAGTCTGAAACGTGGACAAAGCCACGACGAGCTTTCTCATGCTCGACCTTGCATCTGGGCTGGTTTCTTTTCTAGGAGACCAGAGGTACCAACTGATGAATTAATTGCTGTATTGATGCAAAACTTGAAATATTAACTCTGCAGCAGCCTCTGCCCCTGAATGGCTTACAGATGTAGACTGATGTGTGACTTCAAGCTCATGGAAAATCTTTGTTGGGAGACATTAAAAAAAACAAATCTTAAAGCAAATGTTGAGCTTACTTTTTGTGTTTAGTGTTTATTCAAAAGATCTCTGCAGCTTTAAAAAACACCTCATCGGATGTGGGTGCTCGATTGTGCTGATGGGCAGTTTTTCAAGATAATACTGAACCACAAAACCTTTGCGGTACGGTTGCACTGTAAGGAGAGGGTTTTGCTGAATTTCAAGGGAAGGGTCAGAATGTTGCCTGTGTATATTAAAGGTTATATAGCTATATATAACTAAGGCTGGGTTTTCTTTGAAACTAGTCAGATGCATCCTTGTTCAGTAAATTCCAGACTTCTCTTGTAAAAAAAAAAAAAAAAAAAAATCTTTGGCTGTTTTCTGCTATTTACCAGTGTGTCTCGTTGCAGGATTCATGAATAAAATTTTCCATCCCAACATTGACGAAGCGTAAGTAAATCCCTAGTGTGTGGTTTTTCTAAGGAGTTTGTCTAATTGTAACTGTATTTTGGCTTCTCAGTAATAAGCTGATGAGTTGAATAATGCTTTCATCAATCTAAGAGTCCAAAGTGGGGGATTTGATAGAAGTAGATGTTGTCACAAGTTAACTTTCAGGAGTGGGTCGGGCTGTGGGCAAGACGAGAGATGCAAGATGCTGCAGGCTCTCTTGCAGATGTGGTCTTTGTATTGCAATATGCTTCATTTCCAGAAAATTCAAGGTTGCCCGTCCCCCTCCTCATTGGCATCACACCGGCTTTCTAGAAACAAGGAACAACATTGGCTAAGCCATAGCTCCCTCTTTAGCTGAAGTTCGCATCTATACTAAAATTCTTCAAAACATAACATGTTTTGCCATGTTTTTTTTCCATTAAGGTTTCATAGAATCACAGAATCATTAGGACTTTTAAGGTCATCAAGCCCAACCGTTTCCCTAACCCTGCCATCCCACCACCAAACCCTGTCCCTAAGCATCTCGTCTGCCTGACTGTTAAATACCCCCAGGGATAGGGACTCGACCCCTTCCCTGGGAAGCCCCTTCCAGTGCTTGACAGCCGTTTTGGGGAAGGAATTTTTCCCAATGGCCAACCTAAACCTCCCCTGGCACAACTTGAGGCCGTTTTCTCTTATCCTTGGCCCTTGTTTGTTAAGGGGAACCACCTATGCTTCAGTGTCTCCAGCAGAGCCCCACAGGGACCAACTAATTCAGTAAAGGCTCCAAATTACTTTATTTCGTGCAGAGAATGAAGACTTACGTAGTTAAAGGTTGCCCCTCTATTAACCATGAGGTAGGAGTAAGTCATAGCTTATCTGAAACAGTGGGGCAGGGCAGGGGAAGAGAGGGGGTAGATTATATTAAATCCCCAGAGTATTTTTGAGTGTGACTGTGTTTAATTACTTCCTTTCCATATGTTTCAGGTCAGGAACTGTATGTCTAGATGTAATCAATCAGACTTGGACAGCTCTCTACGGTGAGTTTGGCATTTCCCTGAAAGCTGATCATGTGAATGTCCGTGTTTGGTGTGTTAACACAACACAGCTTGCTGGAGACGGATGATCTTGGGCCAACTGTTGGGTTTGGGTTTTTTTTTTTGGGGGGGGGGGGGGCTTACTAAAGGTTTAGACTCCTTATTGAGCCAAGATCACGTGAAAAATAAGATTTTCACGTGAAAATACTTTCATAACCCGTTTTTATGCCAGAGAGGCAAAAATAGTTCCATAAACCTCACAAAGGATCGCTCAGTCCATTGCTTGGCATTGTCTGGCAACTGCACAACAGCACCCTGCCATGATTCAGCATTGAAAGAGAGGAGTGACTGTATCTAAAGTGAAACCTAGTTCCAGTTACCCCATCCACGTTTTGTACGTGCAGTCAAGCTGGTATTCTTTGTTCACAAGGCTATGATTCCACTTCTACAGAAGATGGCACCAGAAACCGTTCCTGTTTTGTCATGGCAGCATCATTCCACTGCAGGCTAGGAGGTGGTGTTGCATCTAATGACTGCACTGCTTACTGCAGAATGTTTTGGTTTTCCCATTAGGTTGTTTCTGGCTTTTTTAGAGATACAAAAAGATCAGCCGTTAGCTGAAGACTGTTAAAATAGCATTTAGGGAAAGCTGAAATTGTTAAAAGGAATACAACTGAGTATCTACTCTAGGTTGGCTGCATTTTTAAAATGTGAACGTCTTCAGATGTTCCAGTTATGCTTTGTGGAAGAGTATTCAGGGAAATGTGCACATCAAACCCTTCACGTTCTTCCATGAAAATCTGATTTTACCGATGTAAGTTGAATCTTTGAAGCAGTTGCTAGAGAGACAAGCTACTTCACCTTCCTCGCAAGCACAATTTGTAAGGAAATACCAGACTTGGTGAATCCTGGGTGGGAAATTGCTATAGCAACTTGTTGAACTTTACTCCTTATCAGAATGCCTGAAGACCTCAAGTAGTAGATGTGTGGCATACACTTTGCGTGATTTTGTTGAGAGAGATCAGCTTATCTGTGACCCAGGTGGTGTTGGTAATGGAGGAAGAGGATGCTCTTGTGTCCTGGGAGGATCTGATGTGAGGCGGAGGAATTAAAGCGGTGTTAGCACACCCACCAAGCCCTCTGCTGGGGATGAACCCGCATGGTTCAGTTGGCAGCAGAATCCGGCTGAGTGCAGCGTGCGCTGTTGTTCCAGAGCCTGAAATGCCACCTGCAGATCATGGGGGTGGCCGGACAAAAGAAAATCGCTCCAGCGTAACTGTGGCACTGGTTTTTGTGCTCTGGCAGTCTGGTTTCTGCTTTGGAAGCCATGCATCGATAGCCTCCCTGTTCTGCAGCGTGCTCTCGCAGGCGGTTGCAGTGGGATTTCTGCACTATTTCCAAACAGTTTCATAGGAGGGCTTTCTGTGAGAGGTTTCCTAATGAGTGCTGCTGTACTTTAGTCATTGTTATTCCTCGCAAAGGCAGAAAAACCAACTTTGGTGTTTGCTGGGCTTGCGATGTATTAATATGAGGAAGCGTGCAAAAATCTCCATTTTTTTCTTCCGTGTCAGTGATAGGTGTAAGGCAACTCGAAGGTATTGGGTGCATATTCTGTACCGAGCACCTTTCACACGAACTGCTGAAACCAGGCATTAGAAAGCGCATCACTTGACAGTCATCTTACTGCAGACTTCCCTTGCCTTGCTGCGGGATGCCGTGAAGCCGCAGGGAGGACACTGGGGTGACTGCATTTGCTCTGCCCCTTCACTCAGAAGTCACTGAGACTAGAGTGCCTGCATCCCTTCTTCACTTCCAGGGCTTTGCCTCCTTGTCTGAAGTCAGGAGGCGGCCTGTTTCTGAACACAAAATGAAAAGGGGGAAATAATATTTGCCGGTGCCTCCCAGCACAGCTGTGTTGTTTGGAGTGTCACCCCTTTAAACCAGAGCGCTCCAGAGGAAATGGGTCGGATAATTCAAGGAGCAACTAAGGTGGAAGAGACCCAGAATAGCCACCAATAAATTCATGAGGACCTCATGTTTAAATTCCCACTCCTTCCCTAATGAAGTATCCATTCCTTAAGTGCTGTGGTTGGGCTTCCTGCACACGTTCAACTAGTTCTTGCTAAACCAATTGGATTGGAAAGAAGGGGGAAATTAATGAGGTCTCTTAAAGAAAAAAATAAAATGCCTGTGCTGTGTCCTGTGAGCCATGGTGGCCTTCCAGGGCTCTGCTTGCTCAGCCTATGTGAGGCTGTAGTTGTCTGAGGTATTTGATCTAAGCCTGCTCTGTGGAGAGACTTGTCCTGAGAGCAGGTTCTTTCCCCAACTGAAGTCAACTTCTTGCTGACAGTGCCTGAACCCAATCCTTGGGAGGTTTAACTGGTTTACCCAAGGTCAAGCCACCTCCACGGCAGAAAATATTCTTACAGAGCATTCTCACTGTGTTTTTTGTGGTCCCTTTTTGGATTAGGATCCTTCTTCAGTTACTGTTGTGCTTCATCCTAAAGCAGCTGGTGGCACCTGGCCACTCAGTGTGCCAGCCGTGGCAAACTTGGTCAAGGTAGCGTGTGTGCTCTAAAGGGCTTTGTCACCGTCCTCTGCCAGTATTGGAAGGGGCAACAGCTTCTATAGTAGAAAGACATTTTCAGGTAAAACCACGTAATTTTTTTAGTGGTGTGCCTGTATAGCAGAGTCTAGCTGATCGCTATCCATAGCAATCAATGCTGTTACTGCATCACCCAACTGCAAAAAGTATCAGCTCTAATGAACCTGAAGCTCCTGAGTATATAAAGCCATGGCCTTTCCTTCTGCTCAGCAGGGTTTATGCTGAACAGGCGACTGAAGTAACCCTAGCACAGTGTCTGTATGTCCCAGATGCGTTGATGCAGGAGGGAAGAACTGACAAAAACTCAAGTCTCCTTTGATCCTCTTGAGGAAGATCTGAAAGCATGTTCTGAAAGCATGCCCGTTGGTAGGTCTGCAGAGGTGGTAATGTTGGGCAGTGGCAATGATCTACCCAGACCTACCGTGCAGCTCTTCCAAGGCTGTATCTTTGCAATGGAGCCTGGTTTTCTGTGGCTGCAGCCCAGAGCCAGAGTAACTGTTTGCACAGGGAGAGCGCTTGGAGATCTCTACCCCTACCTGCCCCCCCATTTTGATGAATCTTTCGGAAAGTTAAGGGCCCTGCGTTGGATTTGGTTGAATTGAGCCATTCCATGAGGCTCGGCAATGGCTGGGCTCAGGAATAGTCTCACAGCCTTGTTCCTGTAAAAGGCAGGTTGATGTGGTTAACTGCTCACGTGGTGGATCCTAGGGAGCGTTGGGCTTCCCTTCTGACAGCTCTGCTTTGATCCATGCTAGAGGGGACTGGTGATGCTTATCCACAGGCAGGATTTCTCTGCCACCAGGAAAGAGACACGTCCCTTTAATTAGGGAGGAAAGGGGGGACCCTGGTAAAAGATGCATAGAATACTCACAAACAAAAACTAATGAAAACCCCCACATAACGAATGCTGGTCTGCCTGTATCAGCAGCTCTCTGGTGGCTAAAGCGAAACCTGGTGCACAGCCCTACACCGGGGGTTTAATATCTACTTTGCGTGGGTGCACGTGGTCCTTGAGAAGCCCCCGAGGAGAAATGATGATGCAGGGCTTGTTTCTGAACACCCCCACTGCTGAAGCGTGGTACTTGTCATCTTAGGGATGTGGGAAGAGGGTTTCGTGTATCCACAATTACTCATCGGCACCAGAAGTACGTTTCCTGTTGTGGATTATTTACTGACAGATGCCAATTGGCACCAAGGTGTTAATGTGAGCTCTTCACATCCTGCAAATTGTTTTGAGTTGGAGGAGGGACTTGTTGGTTGCTCTTTCTATTAACACAATCGTCTAAAGTGCTCTGGAAGATGCTTTGTGCTGGAGAGATACGTCGATTTAGTCATGGAACAAGACGTTTAAAGATGGGAATAGAAGAAGGCAGAAGAAGGAGAAGAATTCAGTGAGGAGTGAAGCACAGCGCTGATGTTTTTTTGGGTTTTTTTCCCATTTTTTTAAACCAGGGCTGAGCCTTAATGGGAAGCAGGACAATTGTGGCCTTCCTCTTCTTTGCTTAACCCACAGATACCTGTATCTCTGTTGTTGGGATGTCAAGTAGTTTGTACAGTAAGCTGAGGAGCTGCAGCATACCTCCAGCAGCAGCAGAACCTCTCTATCAGCTGTGCGTGTGCCCTACCCGATGCAGTTTCCTTTATTTTAACTCATGCACAGATTTTCAGTGCATTTGCCCTTAAAGCTTTGTGCTGCTGTTCCAGCGCCGGTGCTTGCAGGATGATTAATTGTATTGGTCTGTGGATATGAACAACTGTGTCTTTCACTTGCAGATCTCACCAATATATTTGAATCGTTCCTGCCCCAGCTGCTGGCCTATCCTAACCCTATAGATCCTCTAAATGGCGACGCTGCAGCCATGTACCTCCACCGACCAGAAGAGTACAAACAGAAAATTAAAGGTAAGGATGTAAATAACGCATCGCAGAATGAGTGGCGTTACTGTGATTCCACCTGGGGGGAATGAGGACACCCGGGGGGAATGAGGACTGTCTTTGCTGCACATTTGTGTGTCAGTGCCCGTTCCTTCCCGTTACAGGGGTCCCGTCCATTTTAAATGGGGGGAGTCTGAAGGAAGGGGTGGGTGAAGTGCTGCTGCGGTGCATGCAGTGTGTGGGGCAGGGATTTTAAGTCAATTAGCAGACCCCAAGCAGGGAAGGCTGTAAGCAGACTGGATTAGGATTCAACATGATTTTGAGCGATCAGGAAATGATGAGAGATCAAAGAAAGGTGCACAGCTGAAGAAGGGACAAGGAAAAGTGCTAAACTTAAACGGGAGCATCCAGTTGCAGTTACTGGATAAAAAGTGGCTTGTTAGCAGTTCCGTGGAAAGCAATCCAAGAGCAGCAATCAAGGAATTGGTAATGAGCAGGAACTTTCTGTAAATGCCAAGTAATCCTTCCTTGCTACTTTCTAGTCCAGACAAGGCTTACTAGTGCTGTGCCCTATCCAGGGACTGCCATTTAGCAAAGCTGCAGACTGATCAGCAAAGCCTGGCAGCGTGTAACAAGGGCAGGCGGTCTCGAAGATGTGTCTTAAGAGGAGAGAAGGAAAGAATTGGAAGAGTTTAATCAAGAGGACCAAAGGGGCTTACGAGGTTTGACGTGTCAAAGGTGCCTTCAGAGAGGAAGGGGAGGATTTATCCTGTGATCGGGGTGAGCAGGATGTGGTCACAGGCGTGTAACTCGGCTGGGGGAGCCCAGGCTAAACATTAACTGTGACTGGTGAGGGTAGGTGAGCGCTGGCGGAGCCGGTGAGGGTGCTGGTGTGTCTGCTTCTGGAAGGGTTGGAAGGACGTGTTGGACGAGGCTGAGAAACGGAGTCGGTACTTCCTTGGGATCAGGGAAGGCTCCTGGTAAGGACTCTCAAATACTTTGGATAAGCCTGGCAATAGAAGGACTGTCCTAGCAAGCTGGTAAGTGAGACACAAATTTAATTAGCCTTGAAAACATAAGATAAAAAATGAGAATTGCACTTCAAATTTGTCCTCTGCCTTCCCGAAAATCAGCTGCCTGCAGACAGGAGCAGGGCACCATTCCCTGATCTGACAAGCCTATGGCAAAGCCATGGGCTTTATTTCTCCCCTGATCCAGTGAACACAATCAGTATTTAATCTAGTGGTGGGAAATTTACAGCCTTTGGCCCAGATTTGGTCTTCAACTAAGTCTTTAAGAGACCATGACCACCTGATTTTTTGTTTTGGGTTTTTTTTTTGGTTACTGAATAACCATAAGACTTGTTTGTCCATGGGAGTCCTGCCAAAAAGGCTTGCAGGGCCTGTTCAACAAGGAGAACCTCCATGAGCGGCACGATCTAATCGTCTTCCCGGGGTAGCAGCTTTCCTAACGGAGCGTTGTGAAAGCTCACTCATGTTCGGAGAACACAGGTATCCCAGAAAGATGTGGGATTTGGTGGTGGAGCCCTTCCATCAGCTCTGCCACGTCATTCTGGAGTGGTTAAACCTCAAGTCACTTTGTTCTGATGTGAAATGACTCTTCATCAGCTGCAATTTTTGTTTGGGGGTGGAACTACAAATGAGGCCAAGCAAAGCTGTGATTTAAATACTGAGTTATTCAGCCCACTTTGCTTGACTCCTCTGACAGCTGCATGACAGGATCGTAAAAAATCTACCCTGCAGATCTGGCCTGCTCAGTATCCTGAAGTCCACTGCCTGTTTTTTTCATATGAACAAGCTTCCAGGCAAAATGGTTTGTCAGATAAAATCTCTAGGGCCAACACAAGGGACGCTTTGGGTGTCCTCTATGCTTCAATGAAATAGGAATAAAAAAAAGAAAGATACACCCTTGAAAAAAAGCAAATAAACTGATGCTAGCCAACAGCAGGTCCTTCAAGGAAGATCTGAGGACATCCCTCAGGGAGACTAAATGGGGTAGTCTGCTCCCTCGTTTCCATCCTGACAGCCAGGTACAGCCCTTGAAGACAATCTGGAAGGAGTTTTTAGTGCTTGCAACATGTCTCATGTTCCATATGCCTAAGAGTCGTGCCTCTGCTGCCTCTTCCCGGGCTTGCGTGACAGTATAAGATAGAGCTAAATGCTGTCGTTCCTCATATTGTAGCGTTTTTAAAAATAGCCTCGGACATGTTAAAATTGATGCAATGGATTGTAGCAGCTTCTCTACCCTGAGAAACTCAGTAGTGCAAATACATAATTTATTGCTGCTTTTCTTCATTTTTTTAGTTAGGAGCGCATAGAGCAGTTGTTTGACATAGTGGTAGCGAAGAGATGGGCGTAGGCTTAGAGATGTGGCCCAAGGTTCCTGTGATTCTTGGTATGAGATCCAAACAGGTAAGGGTTTATTGTGAATCTTGTAAATGTCCATTAGTCTTACCGATACACAGCTGGAGACTGTGATTCTTAACATTAGAGCCTTCAGGTAGATGAATGAGTTCATGGACACAGAGCCAAGCGCTCCTTTAAGATCTCCCTGACAGTCCTCAGTGCGATGGCTTGCCTGGTCACTGGTGGAGCACCAGAGGGTGGACTTCAGATACGCAAAAATTGCTCAACGTTTGCTTGCGTTGAGCTGTTGGGAATTGGTGTTAAACTCCTGTGTGTGCTGCTTTTCTTTCTCTTTGGTAGATCTAATATCAAAACTTCTTTTGGGAAGGTGGCAGTGGTGAGTAATGGCAGCTGGGTGCTGAGGGGCAGGTTGAGTGTTTGCTGGGAGCAGAGGACATCTCTGGGAGCAGTTGTCCCATCCCATGTATCAGCTCTGAAGTTCCAGTAGAGTCCTTTGAAACACCAGTATGGCTCACAGGCACGTACCAGCCACAGGGCATAACCACAGCTTGTTCTTGTTTCTGCAGGGTTTAAAAACAGATTAATCAAAGCAGTGTTTCCCTGGTAGGAATGGGTGCATCAAGGCTTTCCCTTCTTAAACAAGCTTCTGTGGAAGATGGTTTGTCAGCATTTAGATCTTGCAGTTTTCTTCCCTTCACAGAAGGAAGATCCAAGTTCAATATAACGTTCAGCACAGAAGCTCCCTGGAAGTTTGACATTTCCCAGATTAAGCCTTCAGAAAAACCCAGCCCAGGGGCTTGGTATCTTTCCCAGGTAGAAGATGGCATTTTAAGTTTGAAGTGCTTCAAGTTGTGTTTTAGATTAGGCTCAAGCAGACCTTTTCCAACAGTAGGAAACAGTGGCTTCCATGTCTGAATCTCTAGTGGCCCAGAGAGCACTTGAAGTAGTCAGTGAAGAAACGCTCCTGGTGTCCTGTCCTGCCGTGCTCGCTGGCTCGTGGCTACTGTGTTTGGGGACTCCTGAGGCAGCTACAGCAGTTGTTTAGGTAGGTTTGGGGTAAGCGTAGAGGGAATGTATTTCTAAGGTGCCCAGTAAGGGATTGCCTTGGATGTCCTTGGATGACAAAAGTCTTACAGCAAAGGAACTTGGGTTCCCTTTGCTGGATTGTGCAAGGAATAACAACTTATCTGGGTAAACACCCCTTTTCCGGAGGGAGCTTAGTTCTTGGAAAGCTATGGGAAGGGAGTAGCCACTACAAGGCTATGTCATGTCGGCATCCCATCTGCTTAGCTCTGCTTGCCCGCGTAAATTCTCTGAAGACATGCTGCTTTTTTGGGTCCTTCCTTCAGTTAGTCCCTCTCATCTTTAAACCATTGGGTCTGTCGCACCAATTCTTCTCACTTTGGCAGTGTCCATCAATTTTGGCAGATGGTCCTTGCCCCGGACTCTGCAACTCCAGTTCTCTGGTACAGGCAGGAGACGTGATCAGGCAGGGCTTATGCTGCATGGTGACATGGGCAAACACCTTCCACGAAGGGAGTTCTTCGTGCCCGGGACCTGAGGATGGAGTACAAGGGTGCCTTTCTGTCCATACTACATGGGCTCCAGCAGCCTGAGGGCAATCCGAGACCTTGAGTGCTCCGTGCTTCCCGGTGTTTACATAGCTGCCTTCAATACTTTATCGGTTGTTAACAAGTTCTTGTAAAACAGCTTTGAACAGCTGCTTCTGGAGTCCAGTGAGCAGGTTAATAATGCGCATTACACGGAAAAAATAATGTGCATTAAACTGAAGTTACGCGCGTCATTAGATGGAGCTGAAGTTTGCTGGGCTCAGAAGTGGTGGGATGGCAGGGTTAGGGTAACGGTTGGACTTGGTGATCCTAAAGGTCTTTTCCAACCTAAACAATTCTATGATTCTGTGATTCAGAAGCACCTTCCAGACAACTTTCACAGCTTTTCCAGGGTGGAGCAGGTCTGCCAAGGCCACCAGCTGCTCCATCCTGGGAATTCCTCCACGAAGCGTTGGCTTCGGGTTGCTCTGTCCTTGCTATACTCCTGCACCCAGTGTAACACGTTTGGGCTTAGTGTCCCTACGTCAGCTCCAGAATGTGGGGAAGAACCCACGATGGTGATGCCAATCTCTTGCAGAGCATTGTCCCTTCCACTAGGCTGAAGGGTGGGAGTGCAGAGGGAAAGAGGGACAGCCAGGCTTTGCAAAGCACAGTCTTTAAAACTTGTGTTGTTGCTCTTGGTTATCTGGCGTTAGATGCATCCTCCTGCAGCTTTGTCAGTGCATCCACCTGCTGATACAGTGGAATAAAAAGCAGTGATCTCTGCTCCCCATGGACCTAGTTCCTTGGGAGGAATTAAAGAACATATAGCTGGGACAGCTGCTGGGCTGGGACTGGGATGTAGCATTCGCATTTCTACGTGGGAGCTCATCTTCGAGCACAAAGGGATGGTGGTGGTCCCTCTTTATTCAGTTGTGTTTGGTTTTTTTTTTTTTTTAATACTGCTGTTTGGAGGAGGTTTTGTTGTATTTTAGTACCTTCATAACTGGAAAGATGATGAGTTTGCAACTGTAATTCCCCAATGGCAGCGTGAGCACAACACCCTTCTCCCTGAAGTGCATGACCTGCAGTGTGGAGGATGTAAGCGGGGTTACGTCACTTCATGCTATGAAGCTGCTTTCTCAGTGTGAGGTGGAAAAGACTTGAAGCTGAGGCTGCATACCCCTTCTTTAGCCCAGTTTTGTGCCAGGCGTTTACCCCTGCTCCGTTCTGCACGCCTGCGTGCATGTAAGGAGTAGGCTTTCTCTGCTCAAGGTAGCCTGCTCACTGGGGACACCAGCCCCTCCTCGGATCTCGGAGGGGATGCTGCAGGAGCCTCCCGCAGCCATAAAGGAAGAACAGGGATTGCCAGACTCAGTCTGACTGATCCAATCCACTTCATGTTGCCTTTTTGCTCTGTCCCTCTGCACGGAGGTGACCATGGAAGCCACACAAGCCATGGTTGGCAGCGGTTACTTGACCTGCCTGCAGGAATCCCAGTAAACCAGTTTTCCCGCTTGCCGTACAGCTTCCTGCTTGCTCCTGGCTGAAGTTCAAGGTGTTGATCTGGGTGCCTGGAACCAGTGTGGTTTGGACCCTGCTGTGAGACACGGTTTTCATCGGTGACCTGCAGCGCCGTGGCCCTCCTCCTTGCGGGTCCTTCTCAACTAATCCTGTGGCTGCTGTCTGATGTGAAGCAGGTTGCAAGAGTTCTGCTCTTAAACAGAGCCCAAAAAATCCTGTTTGATTCAAGGCTGGGGAAGGGAGCTTTTGCATTTTATTTAAAAAAAAAAAAAATGTTTTTTATAAAAAAAGAAGTTATTCCTGCAGTAGTCTGCTGCTCTGGTTTCTCTGTCCAGCCTTCCTTAGACTTTGCTTATGCAGAGTTTAGTCTGGAAGTTTAGTCTGGGGCTCAGCTTGGCTTCAGTGATGTTTGTTCCGTGCTATCGGTTTAAACTCTCGGATCTTCATTTCTTCAAGTCAGGCTACGTAGTGATGGTGGTGGAGTCACCATCCCTGGAGGCATTCAAAAAGCATGTAGACGTGGCACTTCGGGACGTGGTTTAGTAGGCATGGGGGTATTGGGTCAATGGTTGATGATCTTGGAGGTCTTTTCCAATCTTAATGATTCTATGATCTTGATGGCTTTTTAGGTTTGTTCTCCAGGTCACCACGGTAGCTCCTATTTTGGCAGTAAATGGAATTTGATCCTAGTAAGTGAGACACACCATACCGGGGAGGACTTAGGTGGTTTCCAGCTATGAGTGTGTGTGATGCTGACATAGGAGCCTTGGGATTTTACTCGTTTTCAAGGGTCTTGCTCATCTCTCACATGCTGTTGGACAATGCTGCCTTTGGTCTGAGAAATACAGCAACCTATATGATTTATCAAACCTGACGTGACCTAACCAGTCGTTAGTCATAGTTCACCCATCCTCTGGCTGTTGAATATGTGCTGCTTATACGTCTTTTCTTTTCTGTCACATACAGAATACATTCAGAAATATGCAACAGAAGAAGCACTAAAAGAACAGGAAGAAGGCACCGGGGACAGCTCATCTGAGAGCTCCATGTCCGACTTCTCGGAAGATGAGGCTCAGGATATGGAGTTGTAGTAGAAGAGGCAACCTGCTTTTCAGAGAGACTCTAATTTCCTAACCATGAGAAGCAGACTATAATATTCATATTTAAACAAAGCAATTTTTTTTATTACTAAACAGGTTTTTATGAATAATAGCATTGATATATATATCACCCTTTAGATCTTGATTTTCTTGGTCATTTCTCGAACCCGAGGTGCATAGCATATTCCCACATTCCATTTTGGTAGCAATATGCAGCCCGAATGCATGCATTCAAATTCCATTTGGCCAAGTCAACTTGTGTGCTACTGAACTGTCAGCTAAAACAGCTGCCCTGGTAGGTAGGGAGTTAGCGAAAAGATGTTTGCTTTCTTAGCGATGTTTCCAAAGATGCCACCTTGGATGCTAACGTGGAACAGTGTTTTCTCAAAGTATAAAATCTGGGGGATGATATAGTAACCGTGTAGATCAGACAGTGGAATAAAAAGGTGCTCCTTCAGGTCAACCTTGCTGATCGTACCTTACGTGGAGTCACATTAAAAAATAAATAAATAAAATAAAAACAAACAATAACAAATGCATGGAGCTATTCAGAGCATTGAAGCTTAAAAATTTTGACTTGGATTTAAAGTCCGTTTTTATATGTGGACTCCTGCCTGCCCTTCTGAACTATAGGGACTGACAACCACTGGTCTATTTGCTTTTGGGACTTTTGAAAGCCTTCACCTGGATGTTATTCACTTTCTTGGTCTGGATTACGAGCTGTTCCCTTTTTGGGAGGGGAAAAAAAAAAAACCAGAAAACAAAACCAAAACCCACAAACGATGCTCTCTGAACAGCGCTTTGATTTAGCTGGAGCACATGTGAAGTCAAACTCTTTACTTTGTCATAGTTTTGAAACTGCTGCCCTTTAACGGCTTCAAGTTTGCTTTTTTTTTTTTCTCCTTTTCTTCTTTCTCTTGCTTGAAGTATGGTTAAACACCTCGCAAACACTCTCCAACTCCTGAGAGGTCCCTCTGACCAGATGGATCAGCCTTGCTGAAAGCTTCAGATCCACGAAGATTGGCCCATTGGCTGTAGTCCACGAATCCATCGGCACTGATTTTATTTTCCTTCCCCACCCCCCTCGCCTTCTGCACCAGCTTGGTTAGCCATCTGCTTGTGTGTGTACAACAGGATTAAAATTTCGTAAAAGTTAACAAAGAATATGATCTAGAAAAAAATGGAGATGAATAAAAAAAAAAAAAAAGCCTAAAAGCACCAATTGAGGAAGCAAGTGAATCTGCTCTGGTTTGTTTGGGGTTTTCTTTTTTGTTTTCCAGGATGCTTCTGCAATGAGATGTTTGATTTCTCCTGGTGTCTTTTCAGCAAGCTGAGACTTTTGTTTGTCTGTTTTAACGCTCTGAAACCTGATACAGTAAATGTCTACCTGGGATGCCGGTATACTTGAATTTGGATAATTGTGCATTGGAGATTCAAACTAAGATGGATTTTTAAAGCTGAATGTTACCTGCTGTATTCTTTTGGGGCTTTGGAGGGGTTTGGACAAGATGTTTTAATTTGTGGTGCAACCTACAGGACACTGCATGGAAAAAAATCAACCCACCCTGAGCAACTCTCCAGCAGAGTTTTGAATGTCAGACTGGTACATTTGTCACTTTCCCAGAATTGTGGGGTTTGTTTTTTTTTTTCTTTTTTCTTTAGAAATGCCACCGAGTTTTGAGTCATTGGGGTTGGAAGGTTACAATCCTATTTCTAATTCATAAAGCACAATTGATTTATTACTTTTCTTTTGGAAAAAAAAAAATAATAATAACCCTCTTAAAGTACCACTTTGCTTTAGCATGATTTTCCTTAATAAAAATATACAAAGAATTTTCTTTGTTAATTACGGGCATGAAGCAAAGGTTTTTCCTCTCCTTTTTTCCCTTTTTATTTTCAAGCAGTAATGTTAGGGCTGTGGCTAGTGACTGTGCTGAAGTTCTCTATCTAGCATTTGTGGCTTGTCGGAAGGGTAATATTAACTATTTAACATGTAATGGTGTACTTAACTCTTATCTAGCACGCTGGTTTTTCTCATTACTTTGGGGAGGGAGGGGCCACGTTTTGCTGGCACTGTTTAACTTGCTTACCTGCTGACCTAGCAGTTTGCTTGTGCTATAACCTTTACTGTAGGTGCTACTTAGGAGTAGAGTAAGTGCTGGGTGGTGATATCAGTTTAAAAGATTTAAAAAAAAAAAACACAAAAAAACCCAAAAAAAACCCAACAAAAAAAACCAAAAAACCCACCAAAAAAACCAACAAAAAAAAAAACCAAGGAAAAAAATCACAATAAAAATTTGTATTTTTTCAATATTGTATAAAAATAGTGTTCTAATTACCTCATCCCCCTTCCTTTGCAGGTTTTTCTTCCCCGTCACTCCATCCCCTAACTCGGATTTAGTGCATCAAACCGCTCGCACGTTCCCCCCTCCTTTTTGTGAAACGTGTTTTCTGCTAAACTGGGATTTCTCCCCACCCTCCCCCCCTCAAAAAAAATACTGGTAGAGCTGCAGTTTGCCAGGGCCAGCTCCTGACTGCAGCCAGGTTCACGGAGCTTCTCCAGGTGGGTCTAAGAGCCACAAAAACGCGTGTCCCCAGCTCTTCCCGACGTTCCCGAGCTGTGGCAAAACTCACCCCCCAACACACACAGGGTTGCCCGGTGCCCAGCAGCGGAGGAAAACCTGGCTGCCAAAATGTTACTTGTACAAAAAAAAAAAAAAATCGTCTGTCCTGGATACAAGATGCTTCTGGGGGATGAGGAGGCCTGGGGTCCGCTCTGCGGGTCGGGGGCACCTGCTCCTGGCTGCGTTGCACCCCTCTGCTGCTTCCCCTCCATCATTTTTCACTACTATTTCTTTTTTTTCTCAAAATCTCCCAAAAGAAACTTCTCCCCCCCCAAACAGTATGTAAAAATAACTGCACCAACCTAGGCTGGAAGGAAAGGTGGAGCCATACTGAAGCAAGAGAACTTTTTTTTTCTTCTTTTTTTTTTTTTTTGGTCATCGTGAGGGATTTTTTTTTTTTTTCTTCAGTGTTGTCACCTCATGCTCCGTCAGGGTGATGGGAATTTCTCCACCAGCCCGTGATGGACCCCGGGTTGAGTTCCCCGCTACCAAAACTTGCCACAGCCCCTTGGAGCTGTCTTGGAAACAACCTTTGGCTTCTCTTCCTGTAATTTCTCCCTTTTTGCTGTCAAGGGGTTTGTGTGACATGAAAAGCCAAGTTGCCATCTCCCTTCATGGTCGTACCTGGAGCCTTGGGGCTGATTGGTGACCCCCACCCCGTGCCGAGTTTTTCCTGACCCGCAGGTCGGTTTGGTGGATGCAGATGGACGCCGGCATGGGGATGGGCTGGAGCAGAGCTTTGCTGTCAGCCTGGTAGGGCTGGGGCTTCTCCTCCCTCCGCTGTGCCCTTGGTTGGACCCCAACCCATCTCTCGTTTTTTTAACATGCCCACCTATCCCTCAACACGTGCCAGAGAGACGGGGCTCCCCATCCCCGCCTGGCGGGCATCGTCCATCGGCAGGGACCCTCCTCGCAGACCATCGGGCAGGCTGGAAGGTGTTAGACGTTTTTTATTTTTTTTGCTGCTTTTTTGCTCGTCCAAGTTCTGCTGGCACTTTAGCAGGGGTGTTCGCAGCATGAGAAATGGCCATGATTTTACTGCCTGTGTTTGGTACCTATCGTGTGATACTTGAAGAGATCAGGGGTGTTTTGCCCTTCGTAGTCGGCTCTTTATTATTTTTTTTTTCTTTTTTTCTCTATTTTTTTCTCACGTTGTTGATGTAGTGGGCACATCTACCACCCTGACAAAATGCCTCTTCTCTAAGAGTATAACCTCTCCAATAGTTGTGTATAATTACAGAACTGTAAACTTTTTTTAAAATAAAATATGTATATACCTTGGAGCTTGGCTGGTGCTTGATCGCCAAGAGCTTGGGCTTGCAGGAAGGACCCAGAACTTTGCGGCACTGACTCTGCATCCCACCATGACTTCGCCCATGGCCCATCTGTGCTGGATCAAAGCCGTTCCCGGGGCATCTTCCGCCTGGAGGTGATCTGCTGGAGGTGGAAGCAGAAGTTGTAGCGCGCACCCAACATGCCAACGGTAGCGCCCGGGGTAGCCGGCTCCTTCTCCAGCTCTTTGCAAGCAACTGGGTGACATCCTTCCATGCCCAGTGACCACGTCCAGGGCACCAAAACTGATTTTTAGGGTCTTGGGCTGGGAATGAGGGGTCAATGCAGCCCTGGGGCATCCATCCCTCCCCATCCCTTCACCCGTGCAGCCTCGTAGGGTGGATTTCTTCCAAGGTCTCTTCTTGCAGCAGGACAGGTCATTACAGGTAATGCTGCCTGAGATGCTGCAGTCATTGTGGGAGCCATGTTTGAAGTCCCGGTAATTATGGCAGAGGTGGCTGTTTTCTGTATAATCACGCATAATTTTGGCTTGATGTTACGAGGGGGTTGGGATAACAAATACAGGGGATGTGACTGGGAGCGGGAGCAGTTCAAGGACCCCTGAGTTGGCATTTCGGGGCTGTGGGTGAGCCAGGGAAGGGGATGACAGCCTGGCGTGTGGCTTGTCCTCATCCTGGTTTAACTTGCTGCAGCCGTTGTCCCAAATTGGCTGGAGCTGAGCAAGACCTTCCTCTCCAGCATCCTCCTCCTCGCACCCTTCCCTTGCTCCAGCCGAGGCTGTTTGTCACCCAGCGGGGGGGGGGGGGCCGCCCTCTGGGCTCTGCCCCTCGCCCTGGGGAGGGAGCGGGGGGGGGAGGCGGGGACAGTCCTATACCCGTCCCCCCCCCGCTGTGTGTCCCCCTTTTTAGGGGAATTTTTTAGAGCCAGCTGGGGGTGGCACTGTCCCCTCTGCCCAGCAGGTGGCCCCCGTGCCACACCAGTAGTCTCCCACTCTGCCCAGTACAGGGTCGAGCTGGCCCCGGTGCTGGGTTCCCTCCCTGCCCCCTGGCCATGGCTCCCTGGCCCCTGGCCCCATGGCTCCTCTGTCCCTTAGGTGCCAGGTGCCACCCACCGTCCTCCCTCGGGTTTTGGGGTTCGGCTTAGCCTTGGCCCGGGCTCCAACGGGCCCCCTGGGAGCTGGGTGCTGCTTGGAGGGCTCAGCACTGGGATGATGTGGGGAGCACAAGCACCCATGGCTGGTGGTGGGTGCTCCTGGGAGCACTGGGAGAACTCGTCCTGCCCCATCTGTGTCAATGCTGAAGAGCACCAAAGGGCAAAGCACCGAGTCTGGGTCCCCAACACGCCAGGCTCTGGGTGCCATCTCCATAGAATTCCAGGGGCCATCCCCAAGGGGCTCTGGGTTCCATCACCCATGGAATTCCAGGTGCTATCCCTGTCAGGCTCTGGGTGCCACCCCCATGGAATTCCAGGTGCTATCCCCAAAGGGGCTCTGGATGCCATCCCCATGGAATTCCAGGCTCTGGGTGCCATCCCCATGGAATTCCAGGTGCTATCCCCAAAGGGCCTCTGGATGCCATCCCCCATGGAATTCCAACTGCCATGCCCAAGGGGCTCTAGGTGTCATCCCCATGGAATTCCAGGTGGCATCCCCAAAGTGGCTCTGGGTGCCATCCCCATGGAATTCTGACTGCCATGCCCAAGGGGCTCTGGGTGCAATCCTCATGGAATTCTGGGTGCCAAACCCATGGAATTCTGGGTGCCATCCCCATGGCCACGCAGCCCCTCTGACGGAGGGGGACAAGCAAGCGCTGGCAGGTCCCGAGGCTGCTCACGGGGTGAGCAGGGCATTCCCTGCCCTCCCAGCTTTGTCCCCACACTGGGTGCCAGGACCTTCCACCGTGGGAACCGTGCCCTGTCCCCCTTCAGGACCCAAAGGACCTTGGGGGGCTGCCCCAGCTGAGGGGTGCTGCACACCCATCCGGATGCAACCCCAAGGGATGCCAGCGCTGCAGCCTGGCCCGGGCCACCAACCCCAGAGGAACGTGCACCTCCGAGCCCCAAGCGGGCACTGAGACGGGGCACTTGTGGTGACCCCAAGGGCCACGGGGGACACCTGAGCCTGCTCCGCCTGCCCCACGCCGGCTCCAGTTACAGCCCGAATTGTTCCTCCTGGCTGGAAGAAATGCCGTCAGCGCCGGTGGATCGGTGGCCATTACTAATGCATGATGCTCCGGCGGGGAGATGGCTGTGCCTGACCCCCTGCAGTGGGGCTGGACCCCCCCTGAACCGCCTGCACCCCTCGGAGAGGGCAGCAGAGACAAAGCCGGGTTTGGGGAAGGGTCTTGCTCCCTACTTGCTTCATCCAGACCCTGAATACCAGCTCAGACTGGTGCTGGACGTGCCTGCCCAACGCAGCAGGCCAGGGCCTGGTAAACGTGCGTGCCTGGCCGGAGCATGAGCACGGTAGGGCTGGGGCCATGGCCATGCTGCCAAATGAGTCTTGCCTAAGAAGGACCCCATCACCCCTGCCACAGGTGACCAGGAATGGGCCTGCAGAGGACTTTCACAGCTCGGTGCACATTTGTTGACAAATATCTCTGTTTTCTCCATAACTGGTGATTCTGACCTCTTTGCAGCCGGGGGTTTTTCCTCCCCGCTTTGCTCCTTCCCAATTTTTAGCTCTTTTTCCCAAACCCCTCTCTTTCACCCACAGTTTTCCTCTTCCCTAGCTGAGCGCCGTGATGCCAAATTCAGCAGCTTCACCCCTTGCTCACTCCAGACCAGGATCCCCCTCAGTGCTGGGATGGTCCAACCCACTGGGGGTGGGATGCTCCTCCCTGCACATCCCACCTCGGGGTGACACCCATCAGGATGAACAATGGCGACCACCTCCCCATCCATGAGCTTCAACCCCCATTTTTTAAGCTCATGGAGGGGGGGGGAGGATTTTGCCAGCGCCTCACCAGTGCCGTAAAACATGCTGGGGAGGGCTCCCTGGCTAATGTACTTCGGTTGCACTCCTTCATCCCTCTGCATCAATATTGCATTATCGTTTCCATTCCCATCTGAGCCCAAGCAAGGAGCCGCGGAAAGAAACCCGGCCCCGGCCGAGCCCCTGCCGGGTCTCAGCGCCAGCGGGGCGGCTTTGCCCGACCCCCTCCACCTTTCCAGAGACTCTTCCAGGTCCATCCGCATTAAATATTCGGTTGGGGAACAAAAGAAAACAATGTAAATTTTTAAACAGGGCCATTTGCTCCACTCGGTTTACAGGGGCTGAGGCCTCGATGAAATTTCGGCCGTACCTTCGGGGGAATGGACGCTGGGGGAATGGGCCCAAGGGGGCCCGGGCCCCCCGGCCTTCCAGATCTTGGGGACCATCCTGGGGTCTCAGGGACCATCCCGGGGGGGCCCCCGGTTCCCTCCTGGGGCCTTGGGGTTGGGTTGGGGGGGCTTCCCCGGTGTCTCAGGGACCATCCCAGAGTCTCCAGGAGCATCCTGGGCTCTTGGTGACCATCCTTGCCCCTGGGGACCATCCAAGATACCTCCTTTGGGAACAGTCCTGGAGTCTGTGGGACCATCCCTGGGGGGGGGTTCTCCCTGTTTGAGGACCATCCTTGAGTCTCAGGGACCATCCCAGGCTCTTGGATACCATCCAGGTTGCCTCCCTGCTTGGGGACCATCTCAGGGACCATCCCAGGCTCTGGGGGACCATCCTGGGTTCTAGGGACCATCCTCGGGTATGGGGACCATCTGGGGTGCCTCCCTGCTTGGGACCACCTGGGTCTTGGGGACCACAGGTTGCTGGTTCCTGGGGTTGGGGACCATCCTGGGCTTTTGGGGCCCCCGGTTGGGGGGGGGGGACCACCCAGAGTGTGTCCCCGGTTAGGGATCATCCCAGGGTTTGGGACCTATCTTGGGGAACCACCCAGTGTCCTCTTTCTCCGCCCACCCTGGGGCCCGGGGCTGGCCCCCCCGGGGCCCCGGCCCCCCATCCCAGCCCTGGCCCCTCCCCCGTTCCTTGGGGGGCTGCCCCCCCGTGCTTCACTGCCCCAAAAAGCCTCTTCCCAAGGGGTTTGACCCCCCCCAAAAAAAAATCCGGGAGGCACCAACTGGCTTCTCCCACCCTCCATCCCATCGACCTGCAGCAACCTGATCCCGGTCCCAGCGGGCAGCCTGGCCCCAAACTGGTCGGGCTGGTTTGCGGCACTGGAGCCCAGTGCTGCACAGGCACTTTCGGGCGGAGGGGGCTTCAATGACACCCCCCCACCCCCCACCCCCCGCTGTCACTACAGTTTTCTATATGGTTTGCATCTGTGTGATTGTGCATTGGGGGGTTGTGTGTGATGTGGCTTTAATTGGGGGTGGGGTGCGGTGGGTGTGTGGGGGGGGTGTTGTAACTTTAAGGAGGGGAGGGGGATGCACCGGTGCGGGCCATCCCCGTGGCTCCAGGGCTGGGCAAGGGGGGAGGGGGGGGGGGAACGGGACCCCTCCATCACCCCGGTGACAGCCGGAGGGCTGTGCCCCCCCTCCCGTGGCCATCACAGCAGCCATGCCCCCCCCCCTCCCCGCATTCACACACCCCCCAACCCCGCAACCAGCAGAGGGGTCGCCCCCCCCCCGCCCATCCCCGTCCCCTCGGGGCGGCGGCAGCTGCGGGCGCGGCGGCGCCTCTCGGATTGCGGGGGCGGCGCGGGATGGGGGGGGGGGTGGGTGTCCGGGATCGTTTTCCGTCTCCCCCCTCCCCGGGGGTGGGGGGGGGTTTGGGGGGGAAACCGGATCGGCGGCCGCGGGGCGGGCGGCTCAGGTGCGTGGCCGCGCCGCCGCCGGTGTCCGGTGTCCGACAGCCGGTGAGCGGCCCCGACGGCGGCCCCGGGGAGGGCCGGGCCCGGCTATAAAAATCCCCCCCACAAGGAGGAAGGAACCGGCGGCTGGGGCTCAGCCTTCCCCGGGCCCTGCCCGCCCGCCGGGGCACGCCCCCCGGGGGGGCGGGCCCAGCATCAGCCCCCCGGATGGGTGCAGGGGTAACGGGTGGGAGAAGGGGGTATCAACCGTGCCGGTAGCCCCGGCGGGGCGGCCCCGGGGGTGGGGTACGGGAGGTGGGGGGTGGCCCAAGGTGAGCCCGGCCCCCCCCCCCCCCAGCCCCGGGGTGACCCCCCCCGTCGGGTCCCGTTTTGGCCGCCCGGAGCCGAGGCAGCGCCCGGAGCAGAGGTAAGTGCGGCCGCCTCGGCCCCCGGGGGGGGGTTCGGGGCCGGTTTGGCCCCCCGGGGGCCAGGGACACCCCCCTCTTGGCCACCCCCTTCCCTCCGGTCCCCCCACGCGTGGTCCGGCCCCAGGGCGGCGTGTGTCCCCCTCTCCCCGCTTTTCCTCGACGTGGGTGTCCCGTGTCCCCCCCCCCCCGGGGCTGAACGCCCCCCAACTTCTCCCCCGTCCCAGACCCCCCCCCCCCGAGCCCGCCCCCCCCTCCCCCGGGGTCCCCCAACCCGCCGTCGGCGGGGGGGGCGCAAGATCGCATCCTGCGGGGCGAAGCAGGTGACAACGAAAGGGGGGTCCAGCCCCATCGCCCACAGCCACAGCCACCCTTCGGCCTAAGGGGGGTATTTTGGGGTTCAGCGGTGCCCCCTCCCACCCCCCCCGGTGCAATGGGTCGCTGCTTTGCAGCCCAGATGTCACCAAATAGTGACCATAACGAAAGCCTGGCCAAGGGGGACCCCCAACCTGGGAGGGGTGCTGCTTGGGGGGGGCGGGCCCATGCCCCCCATCCCCGGGGTAAGCACCCCCCTGTCCGCCCTTCGCCTCCTCCCAGGGCTGTGGAGGGTGGAGGGGCCCCCGGGGAGGGTCAGGCGTGTGTCCCCAGCCCTGCCTGGGGACACCGAGACCTCAGTCGGGGGGGCGGGTGGGGCCCTGGCCGGGGCTAGGGGATGCTGTGGGGTGGGGGGGTCCCCCAGGTGCTGGGGCAGCCAGTGGGGCTATGGCGGGTGCCTCCAGCACTGCGGCACAAATCTGCCCTCTTTAGCCCCTAAACAGGGCTCACAGCTGCACACCGCAGCTCCATCCCTGTCCCTGTCCCCCCCCCCCCCCCCCCCCCCCCCCCCCCCCCTCCGTCCCCATTCCCTTCTCCATCCCCATCCTCATCCATTTTTATCCCCGTCCCCATTCCTGTCTCTGTCCCCACCTCCAACCCTCTTTGTCCCCATCCCATTCCCCCCCCCATCCTCATCCCCATCACTGTCTTCCATCTCCTTCCCCTCCTTCTCCCTGTCCCTGTCCCCACCCAGGCTCTCCCCAGCCTCCCACTGGTGATGCCCATGGAGGGGGAACCAGCAGCCACACGAATCGGGGTGTCGAGCACAGGCAGGTGCCTGCCCCCACTGCACCCCACAGTGGGAAGGACCTCGGCAGTGGCCATGGCTCCGAGCCACCGCGGTCCCTGTCCCCTGGCGTGGCAGAGACAGCGGCCGAGCACCATCTTGGTGCTGTCGGTGCCATGAGCATCCCTGGGTGATGCCGGTGGCCTTTGGGCTTGGGGATGGGTTTTTGAATCGCTGGACCCCTAAACGGTGCTCAGGGACCAGAGGACCCCCATGTCCCCGTGCCGAAGGTCTCGGGCCGGGGCGGCACGAGCCCGGACCGGGGGGGGGGCAGGCTCAGCCCTGGGGCCGGCTGGGCCCTGGGCTGCTGCAGTGGCCTTGGGCGGAGGCAGGGGGATGGGGACAAGGGGGGCACCCCCAAAGCTGCCATCCCCCCAAGCTGGGTGGGATGCAGCACCCACAGGCATTGGGGTGCAGGGGTTCGGCAGGGAAGGGCCGGATCCTGCCTGGCGCGGTGCCGGGGCCATGCGGGCTGGCTGATGGCGGGGATTAGGTGAAGCCGTCGCGTTCAAAGTCACGCCAAGGATGGCGGTGGGCTCGGCCTCGCCCGCGGCCCCCCCAGGGACCGGTGTCCTCAAGCTGGTGCCGGGGCGGTGTCCTGCAGGTGAGGACAGCGCCGTGGCCTTGGGGGGCTTCCCTTCCTTTTGGGCTGCTTGGCTGAGTGTCAGGGGGCTTTGAGGGGGCTCCTCCAGGCTTTTGGGGTGCTTTGCTGCAGGGTGAGTGTTTGGCAGATGGAGCCTGAAAGGTGAGTGCAGATGTGGGGACACATCTGTCCCCGCCAGCATTAACCCCTCCATGCTCAGCCCTCCCCAAACCATGGGGATGGCCGAGTGGAGCAAGTGCCGCCGCTCGTCTTTGGCCCCAAATTCGAGGCCCCACAGGGTGCGAGGGGTCAGTGGCTGCATCCTCGAGGGGGGGTTAGCTCCTGCCGCCGGATACAGGGCACCCCGAGCTCATCCCGGTGCTGCTCGGCTCATCGGGGCCTCGGCTTCACCGACACAAAGGAGACTTTGTGCCTTCCTCCTCCTCCGCCGCCGCCATGGCCGCTTGGCACAGCCGAGCGTGGCCCTGCGGGGACAGACGGGGGGTTTGCAGCCACCCAGGGGGGTTTGCAAGTTTTTTGGGGGGGCATTGCAGCCATCCAGCAGGTTTGCAACCTTTTATGGGGTGTGCAAGCTTTTGGAGGGTCTGCAACCATCTGTGGGATTTGCAATCTTTTGGGGGGTTTGCAACCATTCAGGGGGTTTGCAATATTTTGAGGGGGGTGGGGGGGAGGGGGGGTGTTGCAGCTATCCAGGGGGGGCTGCAACCATTTAGGGGGTTTGCAATCACTGGGGATTTGCAACCTTTTGTACTGGGTTTACAGCCATCGGGGGTGGGGGGAGTTGCAACCTTTTGGAGGGTCTGCAACCTCAGACCCGTTTTGGGTTTCCCCGGGGTTAACCTTTTGGAGGGACTTGCAACCTTTTGGGGAGGGGGTTTGCAACCACCTGGGGATTTGTGACCATTTTGGGGGCTTGCAGCCATCCGGCAGCATTCGCTCCCTACAGATCTGGGGCTGAGACACCCACGTAACCCCACAAAGGCAGCGGCTGGGAAATGGCTTCCAACGCCGGGTCCCGGCATCGCCTCGGCCCCATCCCGCTGCGGCGCATCCCCAAAACTCCCCCGTGCTCAACCAGCCGAGCTGGGGACCGCATTTTCCCCATCCTCCCCAGAGAAGCGACATTGGGGCGCGCGTCTCCCTTCGCTCGGTGGTTTCTGAAGCAGTTTTGCTTCAGATCATAATTTATTCCCCCCTTTTTTTTTTTATTGCTGTTTCGAGGCTGGAGACCGGGCTGGGGGTGTTCGGTTCCCACTTATGGAGGATTTGGGGGAAAATTAAGGGAAAAAAAAAAAAAAGGAGGTTGCGAGCTCGCTACTCCTGTTCTGTGTATGGCACTGGTAGAATTCACTGTGCAACCCCGCGGTCAGTGAATTACCATAGGGCCATAAACAGAGCAGAGAAAGACCCGCGAGCCCCGCGGGGCCGTCGCCGACATCACCTGGCCCTTTTTGGCACTAGCACATTTTTGCTTTTATTTGTAGCTTTTGAGCAATTATGTGTAGTGCCAATATGGGAGAAGGTGGAGAGAGCAGCGCCGGGGTGGGGGACGGCCGAGCATCGGGTGCTGGGGAGGTGGTTTCAGTGGGGGGATGCTGGGAGGGAGAGATGCTGCTGGGAAAACCACCCGAAATTGCGGGGGTGATGGAGGGATGTCCATCAGACCCCATCCATGGGCGCCATCCCAACGTGGTGTCCCAGCCCGCGGAGGCGTCTCGGCCAGGCTCTGTCCCCGTGGTGGCCATCATGAGCAGGATGGGACACACCACCACCACCTTATCCCTCTCCTGGACCACAGTGGTGACATCTCCTTGGGGTTGAGTCAAGCATCTCCATGCGGGGGATGCGTTGGTGCCATGTGTGGGGTTTTCTAGCTGGACTGGTGCAATTTTATATATATATATTTTTTTTTTTCCCCCCTCCCCCTATTTTTTCCAGCTTTCCAAACACCACAGCCGTGTGTCCCCCATCCCCATGCTGGGGCCTGGCTGCTGAGATGGTGCTGGTGGTGCCAGCGGTGCCTGGCCCTGGGGCTGCCTTTGGCAATGGTAGAACTCACACTGGTGCGGTAGCAGGATCCGGTGGTTCTAGACTTGCCAACTACAGCCCCGGGGAACCGCCGCAGACACGGCCCCTGGGCACCCATGGGTGCAGCTGGGTACCCTGTGCATCCCCCATCCCGCCATCCCCCCCCATGGGTCTGCTGCTGGGCTGGAAGGGTGCTCATGGGGCCCTGCTCCATCCAGTGCAGATTTGGGGGGGGAATGTGGTGGGTGCACACACGTATGAGGGGATGGTGATGGTGACACCCACCCCCCTTCTGTGAGGAGGGGGGGTGTCTGGCATCCCAGGATGGCTCCATGGAGGGGGGGGGACACAGGGACCTGCTGGATACCGGTCATTGGAGCAGCACGGCCATGTGTCCCCGTGTGACTCCAGGCGTTAAGGGCTGATTCCCCCCTCCCTGGAGAAGGGGGATTTGGGTGCCTTGCCCCTGGCTCTGGATCCAGCCTTTACCCAGCACCCGGTTTTTGGGAAGTGTGGGGAAACTGAGGCACCGGTGAAGCAGCTGCCACACATCCCCTGCCTGTCCCTGGGTGCAGGAGGGATGGTGACAGCTTTTGGTGGGGGGCAGGGGACAGCATGGGAAGGGGCAGCTCTGGGCTGACATGTTGGGAGGGTGGGGGGGGCTGTGCACACCCCCTTCACCCCCCCATCACCCCCGGGGCTGCGGGGCGGCTGGTTGGGATATGTAGGGCAGCGCTGAGTGATTACGGGGCTTTCGGTGTAAGCCCGTGGAGATTGGATCACGCTGGATTAGGCTGCACGCTCAAATCATCCTCCCTGCGCTGGGGGGTGGGGAGGCACGGACGGGGGTCCCCATCACCCTCCTGGGGCAGGTGGGGGACTGGGGCGGGGGGAAGCACAGGCCGTCTGTGTGTCTGTCTGCTCATTCGTCCATCTGTCTGGTCATCCAGCTAGCAAACAGCCGTCTGTCCGTTCATCCAGCCACCCATCCGTTGCGTGCAGCCATCCATCCCTCTGTCTGTCTCTCCCCCACCACCTCCATCCGTCCATCTGTCCGCTCCATCTACCAGTCCATCTGTCTGGCTGGCCTTCCATCCACCAGTCTGTCCATCCATCCATCCATCCATCCAACCAGCCTCTGATCCATCTACCAGGCTGTCTGTCCGTCCATCCCCCCAATGCTGGGTTTAACCCCCCCCCAACTGGCTCAGCAATGGGGCCCTGCCCTGAGGGGGGACCTGGGGCGGAGCATCCCCAAGCCCCCCCCCTCCCCGGCCACACCCACACAAGAAGCTCCACCCCTCCCAAAAGGCTCCACCCCCAGCAGCCACCCAAAGGGGAGCTGGTACCCCCCTCATGAGACCCACACCCTATTGTGGGTCACCCCAAGTCCGTCCCGTTCCCCCCCCCCCCCCCCCAAATCCTTCTCATTCTCAACTGCAGCAGCTGGGCTCGTCCTGAGCACCCACCAGTGCTTTGGGGGCCAAATCCTGCAATTTGGGGCCAAACTCTCCAATTTGGAGCCCGCCATGGGGCAGGTTGAGGCAGCAAACACAGCTGGGCCACACATGGGGGGGGGCCCATGCTCTGGGACCCCCCCCATCCCCCCCCCTCTCCATGGTGCCCAGGCTGCGGACGGGAGCAGGATCCGGCCCCATGGAGGGAATCGGAAGCCAAGTTTGGTGCTGTGCGGGGGCCAGCGCGAGCCGCCCCAGCGGGAGCCCCGACCTTAGTAAAGGCTGATTAGCAAAGATTAAAGCCTCACGGCAGCATCTGCCAGGCTGAGCTGCCCGCACCCCCCCCCCAAACTCACTCCCCCCAGGCCATGCTGCCAGATCCAGGGCCCCTTCGGGGCACCCCACCCTGGGGAGGGGATGTCCTGGGGTCCCCAGATCCCCCTCCCAGCAGGCGCAGCATCTTTTACATCTGGGGACGCTGAGCATGGCCGGGGATCTGCTCCCAGCTCGGCTGGGTGCTGAGCACCCACGGGTGCTGTGGTCAAGCAGCCACATTCCTCCTTTCCGTCCATCTGTCCGTCCATCCGTCCAGCTTCCCTCCCGCTCTTTTTCTTGCCCCAGGCTCCAAGAAGCCCCCAGGATTCACTGCCCCGGAGCCAGGGCTGCAACCGTCCCGCCGCGCCGGTGTTCAAATAAAGCTGCTGAAACCCATCGCTGCGCGTCCCCGCTCCTCCTTGGGTCTGCGCCCCAAGTAACGCACCCCGGTTTGCCAGAACGCCGCCGGCGGCTGCCGCAGCTGAAAACAGAGGAATTCAACCCAAAAAGCCAGCTCAGCCCTTGGGTGGAAGCATGGTGGGGGGAGATGCTCAAGCACACACACACCCCCCCCCCCATGGTTTCCATCCAACCGCAGGTTGTCGGAAGAGGGAAAAGGAATGGGATAAATTGCACACAGGAAGGATTAAGCACCCCAAAATCATCCCGGCCGGCTCCAACGCCTCGGCGGGGCAGAGCGAAGCCAGTGCGGGGAGGGCAGGGGGTGTGGGCCCAAGCCCCAAATGCCCACCAGGTAGGGAGGGGTGGCAGGATGCACCAAACCCCCCCCAAAACCCCCCAAAACAGGCGAGGCGGAGGCAGGGGTAGACACATTTGTAACAATTTATTGACTGAGGCAATAATAGACACTGGGAAAACAAGGGGGGGTCCATGCTCTGCTACTTGCCTGGTTTTTTGTCTTTTTGGGGAGGGTGTGGGAGGGTGGGGTGGGGGGGGGAAACCTCTGGGACTAAAAGAACGTCATTTTATCGCCAAAGAAACACCGACTTGAAAGCCACCGACATCTTCACAACAACAATTTAAAAAAAAAAAAAAAAATTAAAAAAAAAAAATTAAAATAAAACCCCCAAAGCAAACGGAAACCCAAACTGGAGAACCAGGACTGTCGCTGGGAAAGCTCTCCCTCCCCTCGTTAAAGGTACAGAAGAAATGTATACAAAGAACATCTGATATTGTTTGTTTCCATATAAAACAAGTAAATACAAGAATCTGAAAACTTCCTCGAAGGCGGAGCGAGATGTGGAGAACTTCATTAATGGCCACTTGGAAATAATTAAAAAAAAAAAAAAACAACCCAACAACAACAAAAAAAAACCACCCCCAAAAAACCAACCAAATTAAAAATTAAATACCATGCACAACTGCACGGGCGGCGGGGCTGTGGCTGATGGAGAGTTCGGGCGGGCGCTGCCGCTGGGACGCAAGGGTTTGGCCCATGGGAAAGTCAAGTAAAAATTTGCCCCCCCAAACCACCCCCCCAAGCCTTTTTTTGCCTTCCCCCCCACTCCTGGAGAGGTTTTTGGGTGATGGGGATTAGAAGACCCCAGCAGCAGAGCTGTGCTGGGAGATGCACGTAGGGGTAGGGCAGGACTGGGGGGGGGGGGGGGGGGGGGTTTGGAGGGTTGGGGGGTGCAGAGGGTCCCCTGAAGGGAAGGGTCTGTGCTCGCATCCCCCCTGCACCTTTCAAGCAAAGCTTTTCTTGTGGGAACCGGACTCCCAGGGGGTGGGCAGGGGAGGATGCAGGATCCTGGGGGACGGTGACGGGGCCGAGCCCGCGGCGGCTCTTTGGCAAGGGGAGTCCTGGGAAAGCGGGGGGTGAGTGGTGGGGGGACGCAGCCAGAGCCCCTGTAGAGGCGTTTCCACTCCGGTCTAGAGCCACAAAAATGGGAAATAATAATAATAATAACAACAATAATAATAATAATAAAGAGAAAAAAAAAAAATCTAAAATGGCAGGTACGTTTCGCGAGCAGAGAAATAAGAACAGGTCTCCAGTGTGCACCAAGGGGAGCCGAGCGGAGCGCGGCCGGGATTCTCCGCGGCGGCGTTTACGGACGTCAAAGGCAGAGGTGGCCTCGCTCGCCGGCGCGGGGAGGGCGGCAGTCACGCAGGCTCCTGGAAGAGCGTTATCCCTTCAAGAGGTTGCCACCCCCCCGCAGTCACACATGCATTTCTTCCCCGCCCCCCCAGGAGAGGAGCCTTTTCCGAACTCTTTTCCTTTTTTTTTTTTTGTTTTTGTTTTTGTGGCTTTTTTTTTTTTTTTTTTTTTTTTGGTGGTTTTTTTTTTAATATAAAAGTCCATGTTAAAATCTTTGAAACCTAATTTGCCAAGTGCGGAGGGCCGTGCCTGGGAGCTGCCGTGGAGGAAAGTGCCGGCGCAGCCCGGGAGCGACGGCGACGCTGCTGGAGCTGTTTCAGCCGAGGGCATCCGTGCTCCCCCCCTGTGCCTCGATTCCCCCTGGCCTCGCCCTGCTCGATCCCATGCAGGGAGGAATGGGGGGGGCTAAGGGGTTGCTTTTTTTGTTTTGTTTTCATTTAAATCTCCTCGGAATGAAAGTCCCGTCACAATTTGGCTTCTCACTCCTCCGAGAGCAGAGTGGCGCTGTAAAAATGCACTTAACACACATCCTCTGCTATTATTATTTTTTTTCCTTTTTTTTTTGGCTTTTTTTTTTTTTTTTTTTTTTCCTTTTAAAAAAAAAAAAAAAGGTTAACAAAACCTTTGCTTCCAAAGCTGGGAGACTCAATGCCACCTGATTGCATCTCTGGAGAGGCGTAAAAAAATTATTCGCGTAAGAGATGAGGAAAACCACCACGATCCTGCTCTGGGCATCATCACTGTTCCAAGGTCACCACTTCCACTGCCTGCCCATCCATGGTGACGGCACTGTCTGCTATCCTCGTGGTAACGGGTGCCATTGCCACCTGAACGGGGCCGTTGCCTTGGGCCAGGCTGGTCACCACCGTCTGGTACATGCTGACGGGGATCTGGACGAGACCTGCGAAGACAAAAAAAAAATGAAGGAAAAAATAGGAGGAGTCGGGTTGGGAGGGAAGGAGGGGAGCAAGACCGGCACAAGGGATGTGGCTGGGACGGCCACGTGCTGCAGTGCAGTCCCCAGGGGTTTGGGGGCTGCATCTGACACGGGGAGCGCTGCTCCGGAGATGATCCTTTGGATCGTCAGAGTGCTCCCACCTGGAGCCCTGCGTCCAGATCGGGAGTCATCGGTACAAGGCAGACACGGAGCTGTTGGAGCAGGGCCAGAGCAGACCACAAAAATGCTCCGAGGGCTGGAGCCCCTCTGCTCTGAGGCCAGGCTGGGAGAGTTGGGGGTGTTCAGCCTGGAGCAGAGGAGGCTGCGGGCAGAGCTGAGTGCGGCCGTCAGGGCTTCAAGGGGGCCCAGAGGAAAGGGGGGGACAAGCTTTTTAGTAGGGCCAGCTGGGACAGGACAAGGGGGGATGGCTTTAAACTGAAGCAGGGTAGGGTTAGACTGGATCCAAGGAAGAAATTCTTTCCAGTGACGGTGGTGAAACCCTGGGGGGTTGCCCAGAGAGGTGGTGGAGGCCCCATCCCTGGGACCATTCCAGGCCAGGTTGGACGGGGCTGTGAGCAACCTGATCTGGTTGAAGATGTCCCTGCTCCCTGCAGGGGGGTTGGGCTGGGTGACCTTGAAAGGTCCCTTCCAACCCAAACGGTTCCATGATTCTATGCACAGAATGCCGACAATCCAGGAAGACACCTGCCTCCCACCCAGCAGTGCCCGTGGCTTAATTCCTAAGTGTCCATAATTATTTGTGGCTCAGTGGCCTCGCTGTGCCGGACTCGCCCGCCACGGTGCCACAAGGGATGGGAGCAGGGATGGGATGGAGTCAGGTTAGGTGGCAAGTTCAGCCTGCACCATGGGGCTGTCTGGCAGCAGGAAGAGAGAATAAGGTTAAGGAGAAAAGAAATAAGAAAATTTTGGAGGAGGAACCCAAGGAAGACGCCGGATGGCACAGCAGGAAGCCGTACAGCCAACCCCCTCGGGCTGTATTTCGCTGGAGGCAGGGATTGCTCCCACACATTTCTCCTCCAGCCACAAGCGTGCCACCACGCAGCCTGGCAGTGGTCACCCACAGACGAGGAACACATTTCTGAAACACGTTTTTCCACTTGATTTGCCCAAGAATTGGGAATCCTGGGGCTGAGGAAGGGATAAAACTCAGCTTCTCCCCCCTGCACCCCCCGTAACTCAAACACCCCTGTACATCGCTCAAACTCCTTCCCACTTTTCACGCCGCACGAGAAGGATCCCATCGCTGTGCAGATCATGGGAGCTGCCACCCATCCTGCCAGCAAGCCCGGCACAGCCACCGGCCTCTGTCAGACACGATTCACTTTTTCCAGCTCATCCTCCATCCCAACCGGGTCCTTCTGCCTCCACACCAAGATGGGTAAAGGGTGGGGTGAGACCAGTGAGCCTTGGCCAAGCCACACTGGCTCGAGGCACCGGCTATAGACACTCACGCATGGATATACAAGACATATAACAGAGATAAAGGAAAGCAAACCAAGTTTCTCAGCCCTTCCCCACTTATGGATGGGTCCAGCAAAGTAGGAAACATCTTCTTCCAAAGGGTGGCTCAGCTACAGAAAGGGATCAGACACCCCCCAGGCCGGAGCTGGCAAAGTTTCGGGCATGTTTTTGGCGACGGAGGAAAGCGCCGCTGTGCGAAACACAACGAGTCCCAGTTAGCTAGGTAACACCAACCAGGGTGACAACAAAACGAGGCCCCTGGGGATATTGTCATGTGAATGATGAAAAGAGATGGAAAAAAATAGCAAGGAGCACAGGTACTGCTCGATACAGCTGGGCAGGGGAGGGGAAAGAGCAAATCCTGCAGGCTGGCAACTTGGTCTTTCTATTCCAGTATTATCTGCCTCTACCCGCCACTGCCTTTGGCTTGACAAAGCGCGATTTAGGCAAGCGAGCCTGTAAACGCTACCCTGTACGTGACATTTCTGAAACCATCTGCACCTCTGTTGGGGTAAAAAAGAAAGCTTTTAGGGGTCAACAAATCCCCCCAGCCAGCAACACAGGATGGCCAACCCCTGAAACGGCATTCAAACAGTTTAAGATAGCAGGTTCCTGACCCAGGCTTTCCCAAAAATGCAGTACAATCTCTTTTGGTTCAGGTTTCTGTGGCAGAGAGCAGACCTCTGTCCCGCCAAGGGCATGCGTTTAATAACATGAGGCGGCAGAGTGCGGCTCGGTGTCCTCAGATAACTTACTGTACAGACAGGAAAGCTTACGAGTTAATCGTGCTGACCAGGTGGGTGACCCCGGCAGCGCGCAGCATGCTCTGCAGCCCCTCGACATCCCTTCTTTTGGGATCTCAAAGCTCTCGGCGGGTAGGAAAGTTTCACGGTCTCCCAGCCAAAGGGCTGCCCCGTGCCAGAAGGGTTACGCCCGCGTTCGCCTGGTTCAGAGCCCAAGCGAGGGATCGCTTTCCTGGTGCGATGGTTCAACACCAACCACAAGGAACAGCATGGAGTCAGGAGAAGGTACAAAGTGCAGAGTGCTTTCTAATAGACGAGAGTTCTAGGCAGCAAAACACTGAAATGAGACCTCATGCTCAGGCCTCTTGAAGACAATCTCCTATCAGAGCCCTCAAGGAAATGTAGCACATCCTACTTTAAGCAGGTGCTGGCACAGACCCGGAGATCTGGCCTGGGATGCACTTAAAATCCCCGTTCCAGACCGACAGCCCAACTAAGCCCTTCAGGTTACTTGGGTTGCTAACCGAAGGAGACTGCTGGAGCTCTCAAATGACAGTCTACTACCCATGGCCGACCCAAAGACCAGCGTCCCCACTACCCTCAGAGCACTCAACGTTAAAAGCCTGATACCCCCATGCTGTTCAAATGCACGCGTTGGCCAGGGTAGGGGTGCTGCCAAAGATGGGTGCTATCAAAATATGGCAAGATGTGAAGACCCAACTGGGGTCACTACCCATGGCCAACTCAAAGACCAGAGTCACCACCACCCTCATGGACCACAGAGCACGCCACGTTAAAATCCTGATCCCTCCCTGCTGTTCAAACGCACCTTGGCCAGGTAGGGCTGCTGCCAAAGACTGGTGCTATCAAAAGATGGTGAAATGTGAAAACCCAACTGGGGTCTCCTTTGGAAAGGATGGGTTTGTGTCACCCAAGGTTTGGCCACATCTTGGAGCACACGGAAGAGCAGGGAAGTCTCCGTGAGAGATGGCGACACGCAGTTCCCTTTCTGCATGGGATTAAACTAAATCGCCTCAGCATCTGACGTAGCGGCCTTCCTGCCAGGGGTGGTAACAAACCAAAGGAGGAGAGGGCTGGAAAGTCTGCTGTGCATTAAAGCAGAGATGATCGCCCTTGGGAGAGAGACGATTAAAATACTGAGATACTGTAATCAGGTCTAGGATTGGCCCTGCACTGCATCTGCTCAGACCTGCACCCTGATTAGCCCTAATCTAGCTGGCATATGTTAATCTAAAGCATGGATTTCAGACCCTTTCAATTGTATTAAAAACAGGAAATCCATTAGACAAAAAAAAAAAACCCCTACCAAAACTTCTCAAGTCTTTGAAAAATACATATCTGCAAAGAAAGCGGAGCCATGCTGGGGTGCTCTGTGAGGAATGGGGTGTGCAGGAAGGGCCGCGGCTGAGGGAGGGAAGAGGGATCCTGTGGATCCCGTCTGCAGCTCAGACCAGCTCCTGCCTGGGGAGGGACAACAGCAGAGGTGACGAATCGGGCACTGAGTGGCGCAGACCATGGCTGCAGGCTCCTGGGAAGACGGAGCCGAGCTGTGCCTTTGCTTCCCCTTTGTCAAGCCACCCAAAAAGCCCCCTGGAAGGAGCGGTGGGTGAGACACGAAGCCCAGGCACCTCTGTCCCCCTATGAATCACCCATTCCTGGCCACCAACCTCACCTGCTGTCCTCGGCAGGGATGAGGAGCCAGCTCCAGCCAGCCAGGAGCTGGGGCAGAGCCAGCACACCGAGGTCCTGCCTCCCACTTACCTGCAGCATGCCAGGAAAGATTTTTTTTTGGTGGAGGATCAGCTGGCTCTGCTAGGAAGGAGGCTGTGGCATGGCCAGCATTGCCTGCCAGCCATGGAGGGGAATGGGTGAAGACACAAGGGTGGCCAAGGGAGAAGGAGAGCCGCGGCGGGCCTTGGGGGTTGAGATGGCCACCATGAGTCAAAGGATTAGAGCCAACTGACTCTGAGACTGCTGCTGCTGTACTCTAATGCCGGGTCAGATGATATTAGTGTCTGCATTTTAGCTGGGGGACTGTGACAGGCCATAGGAGCTAATGAAACTCCCGCTGTTTGAGCAGAGAAGAGGTAACAGCTTGCAGAAGATGAACGGTAAAGGTTAGGCTCTACCTGTGACCGGAGAACCACAGGATTTCAGAGGCCAAAAGTCATGCGACGGCTGGCAGAGACAGCTTACCTGGCACAGAGGGCAGATCAGCAGCAGCATAAGAACAACCGTTTTGATCCTAAGTTGTGGGCGACTGCATTAAACCACCGCAAAGGGCTTTGGGGGAGAAGGCCGGGTGAGTGGGATGATTCAGTCCTCTGGGAATTGGGTGTCCAGGTTCAGCAGTGCCCTGAACATCCAGGACAGTTGATGGTCAGGGGACTGGGATCATCAGTGCCAGTTTCTGCCTTGCTTTAACACCTCTTCACCCTTCAGATCAAAGCAAGTGCAGCACGAGGAAGAGATACTACCAGTTGATGGGCACATTCCCAGTCCTTCGAGATCTGGAATACTCTCCTACTCAGGGACACAAGACATGCCTTTTTTTCCCAATACCTAAGGTTGAGTCCGTTGCCCAAGGTGCATCCTTATCTCCTGTTCAGTGTCTGGTAGTTTGAAGCAGCTCAGGACATCTGCTAAGGTGCTCAAAGTACACAGACGGCCAACTAGCCAAAGCAGATCCGCTCTTCAATGACCCAAGTCCACAAATTGGTTCCTTCCTGACCATAGATGAGGCAAGGCCACTGTGTCATTTGACCACACCTGGAGACGGGGCTGAGGACTCATTGGTAAGCATCCCATGTGGCTCCACATCCAATAAAGCTTATTTAGTGGACACCTCATCCCAGGTATGAAGCAACCATACCAGATTTGGATGGAAGATGGACTGGAATGCCAACACAGATCCTACCACCACAAAGGTCCCATTAGCGAGGAAACTGTAACAAGCCCAAGGCAACCTTGGACAAAGCTGGACCGTAAGCACCAAGTTGTGATCTGGCAGCAGATGGTATGAAGAGTCTTGCTGCCGTATGTCCTGTGAATGTTTGGTATGCTCTCATTATAGCAGCAAGTGTGAGTTTTCAGCTAGACAATCAGGTTCCTCAAGCCTTGAAACGCACCCTGGGGTAGGAAGGTCGTTAAAATCAAGACAGGAGTTGTCTCAACAACCTGTACGGGCAATATGGACATTCAATGTAACGCTTCTGAAAGCTTAATCCTCACTTTAAATGCCCAGAGACACGCTGGGCATGTGTCTGAAAAATGGCTGGGAGAAACTGAACATCATATAAACTTGAAGGACTGCTCAGCTGCCAGTCACTCAGTGAGAGATGTCCTCTTCCCAGCCGCCATGGGCTCCTCCAGTCAATGTCTTGGCATGGCCCTCTACACCATGAGAAGGCTGAAAGGCAGGACCTCACGTGTAATGTTTTCTGCATGGAGCTCAAACAGGAACACAGGAGCAAAGTCCTGGAGGGTCGCGAGATAGGAACCAGCCCTATTCTTGACCAGACAACAGCAGTCACTGTCACCATGTTGAGCATCAACTCGGGGAAGGACAGTCCCCATGTTGAACAACAACTCAAGGAAGGGAAGTCTCTTCTTTCAAAAAGTGCAAAATCCTCCTCTTCGGTAGCATCAGCTACACCAGAGAGCTGATCTCCTGCCAAAGCAAACTCCTGTGGGAACAGCCTCTGGAAAGGGAGGCTTGTGAGCAAGCAAAAGGCAAATGAAGAAGCATTACCACTTGGCTCCTGCATCAGGGAGCCAGGAGTCTGAAGCAATGTTCAGCCCTGCTCCGTGGTGCTGAGCTAGCCAAACCCCAGGAAGAGTGGGAAGGGGAGACGGTGCAAACCTTTCCAACACACTGTTGGGGAGGCTGGTGAAGGAAGAATTTAAGAGGGATGCTGTTAACAGAGTTGAGTTTATGGTTGTAAAAGCCGTGAAGCCAGAAGAAACACTGCTCTGAGTGCTGAGCATGGAGGAGTAAGGAGCACAGGCCTGGAGTCACCAAGTAGCACAGAAGAATTTGCTCTGGGGATTTCTTTTATAGGGTAAAACAGAAAATGCACAATGACTTCAGCAATCACCTTGGAACCCTTGACAGAGCATAGAACATCATCTGGTTTTTAGCTAGGCAACATCCCTGGAAATATTTAAAAGCCAGGCAGACGCGGTGCTTAGGGACATGGTTTAGTGGTGGGATAGCAGGGTTAGGGGAACGGTTGGGCTTGGTGATCTTAAAGGTCTTTTCCAACCTAAACGATTCTATGATTCTAACATAATCTTATGAAAAAACAGGACCTCAACTGAGAGCTGCGTGTCCCCTTCCAAAATGGAGTCCAAAGCCCACTTCAAATCATCAGAAGCCATAAGCCATGGTCATCCGCAGCTGGTGCTGCTTTTGGGGACCCACTGGCACCAGAAGCGCACTCAGAGAAAGCAGATCAGATGCGATGAATGCCAAAGTTGATATGTCTTGCTCTGTTCTCTTAGACACCAAAGGGGGGTAAGAGCTGCAAGTTGTCTGGTTTGTCATTTGCTTTGAACATCTGCAAGTGCTGCAGAGTCAGAAGACCACCGTGAGCGGCCTCACAAGTCTCCCAGACCCCTGCTAGATCTCCGAAGGCCTTACGGTGCTCATGCCAACAACGGAGAAGGCTAAAAAGAGTGCAATTTTCCACTGGATGTTCTTGGCCATTGACCTCCAACTCATTCAGAGGACTTTGCTTGCTTCAGTCTTCTCATTAGCACTGAGGGGAAACTAGTGCAAACTCTGCTTAGCATGACCCTGCTGTAGCATTTTGCAGTAGATATTCCTGCAACTTCTTTTTCCCCCTCCTCCAGAGGCACGGGGCTGAGCAATCCCACTGAAATTCCTGTGCTACAGGGCCCTAGCACACAGGTCAGCAGATACCATCTCATTGCTACATTTCTCTCAGAGCCAAAGGCGACTTTTGAAGACACGATGGAAGAATTCTCGTAGACAATTCAAAACAACTACTGCTGTCCTGGTTTCGGCTGGGATAGAGTTAATTTTCTTCACAGAAGCTAGCATAGTGCTGTGCTTTGGATTTAGTGCTAGAAGAATGTTGATAACACGCTGATGTTTTTAGTTGTTGCCAAGTAGTGCTCAGACCGCTCAAGGACTTTTTGAGCTTCTCCTGCTCGGCCAGGTGCATAACAAGCTGGGAGTACAGCACAGCTAGGACCCAAACTGTCCAAAGAGCTATTCCATACCATATAACATCATGCTCGGGGGGGGGGTTTTGGTGGGTCGGTCGGTCGTGGGGAGAGTGATCGCTGCTCGGGTACTGATCGCTGCTCGGGACGGGCTGGGCATCGGTCGGCGGGTGGTGAGCAATTGCATTGTGCATCATTCGTTTTGTATATTCTGTATATTTTGTTATCATTCTCATTATTACTATTATTATTATTTTCTCTTATTAAACTGTCTTTATCTCAGCCCTCGGCTCTAACCTTTTTCTCCTTCCCGATTCTCTCCCCCATCCCACTGAGGGAGGGGGGGGAGTGAGAGAGCGGCTGCGTGGTGCTGAGTTGCCAGCCGGGTTAAACCACGACAACTGCGCAGATTTCAATGCACAAAAACCAGAAGCAGGGAACTACATCGCTAGAGGACCTCTGAAAAACGAAATGTTCGCCCTCGGTGGGCAGTACAATGACAGGGCACTGGGCATGCTTTGATCTACAGACATAGGATAACCCGTAAATACATCAAGACTGATGCAGATAAGAAGGGAATAACCTGATCATCTTTTACAGAGCAGGACAGAATAAATGATGTGCAGCATGGAAAGTTACGCTAGTTATTAGAGGGGAAAAAAAAAAAAAAAAACCAAACAGACAACTGCTAAGCATAAGGTTAGTGAAGCTCTGGAGCAAAGTCTCCATCACTGGAGGTCTTTTAGAGACAGCTAAGACTGACATTGGCTCAGGCGAGGGGGCTGGTGTAGGCGATCACTTGAATTCCTTTCAGCCTGGTACGTAAGCAAGATTTTGCAGGCTCCATTTTACGTAAAGAAGTTTTGGTCCACTGATGGTAGAGTCACCAATAAGCAAATCCAAGACAGCACTAGGACATACTGGACAAATCAGTTGGCACTAGAGGCATTTCTTGACAGTAAACTCGGTTTGTAGTCAATCATGGGATATACCTCATTCTCCCAGCCATGTATAATTCCTTTTAGCAACATGGCAAAACAGGAGGGACCCTACTACGCTTCACTGCTACCGGTTTTAGAAAGGACAGTCATACAAACAGGATATTGAGCAACTCTGCCCAGTTGTGCGCAGTAACACGCATTCTGGCAAGGTGGCAGGTATAATTGCCTACAATAAAGGTAGGACAACCACCCGTACTTAAATAACTACAGAGCAACTGCGTCCTTCAACTGAATCCTGGAGCAAAGACCATCCTGATCCTCACCAAGCCAGGTAACTGCAGAGCTGGAGACTACCTGGGGCGTTACTGCTAACAGAGAAGAGCACTGTTCACCGTGCACATTAAAAGCTCCCATACAGATGTTTATTAAATCCACATTGCTTTGCATGCCAACCTGGCTTGCCGAGATTTCCAGAAATCATCATCTTGACCACCTTCCTTTTGGGGGACTGGCTCAAGAGGCCTTCAAGAGAGGGGAAGGACAGGCAATGGGCATGAGCATGTATTTTCAGAAAAACAAACCAGATCTCTTTAACAAGCTCAAATCACACCAGCTAAAACAAGCGCTCTCACAGTCACGTGTTATCCTGAAAAATCCTCTGACCGTAGAGAAGACACATCCGCAAACTAAACTTGTCCCTTCAGATACAAGGTGTTGACATGACACCATGGGTGGGATTTCACCCAAAGTCAACTGCAGAAATCAAGCATTTCAGGAATCCTACCACACTCAGTGGTGACAAAGGAAGCAGAAGACATCTCTTAACACAGGCACCTACTTTAAGATAAGACGAACTGTATTCTGAAAGCATGCCCCCCTCACTCTCTCCCCCCAGCTACTGCTAGATCATCAATGTCTAACTCAAATTAGATGTCTCTTAGGACAAGATGATAATCGGAAGGATTTTCACCATCAGAAATGGCTGACAAATCACAAAAAACCCATGCAATGAGAACCCAGGTCTGAGAACTATCCAGGCACACAAGTGTCACGGCTCTTCCCTATATATCCTCGGTGCCGTTCATTTCAAAACGCAAAAACTGTGCCACCAAACTTTGATAATTTGAAAAAAAAGCTGCAGTCTTTATTCTGCTTGCTGACCACAAGCGTACCTCAAGATCATCCATCATCTGTCAGAACCACAACAAAGAGAAATGTAACAAGGCACCTCAAGTTTTGATAGCAACGTTGAGTTGCGGCAGCTTGCAGATGGAACACCAAACCAAGTGTTGCAGTCTAGTAGGTTACCTCATAGCCTTGACTTTTCCTTAGAACAGAAGATAAGCACAGGAGACAAAACAAGATGCAACATTTCCATTGAAAATGGCATGAGATGTAGGAAGGACAGGTCTGGAGCCACTATTTCCTTCCCTGCATCCACCGCCATCTTCATGATCACAACTGAGCCTCTCAGACTGTCCCTGTGCGTCACCTACCTGCTTAATATTGTCAGTGATTTGTTCTTTCCTTAACCTTGGCTCCTCTTGTTCTGTTTCAATGAGATTTCCTTCTATGCTCGTTCAGAGCAATGGGAGCTGCTGTCTCAGTGAACCCCATAAAGCCTGGTTGATCTGGGACCTCCAGCCCTGCATCATCAGAAAGGCACGGGCCAGGATGCAACTCCATGCTTATAGGGCTCATTCTTCCTCCCACTCATTTAGCTTCAGCAAAGACTGCTAGATGCTTGATGTTTTGTGTCAAGGTGTTGTTTTAAAACCCAAGGTTGGATGTTTGTTTTTTATTTATCCCCGAGTCGTGGTTGGCGACCAACCTTCCTTCTCTAGCCGCGAGAGGACAGCTCATTGCACTAGCATCTTTGATACGTTCCTATTTTCTTCCTTTCTACAAGGAGGGAAGGGTCACAGCTTAGCCAAGATCTGAAACGCCTATGGCTTGATCTCCCTTATGTCTTGGTCTTTTACCTTTGCCTCTACAGCAGAGGAAGGCAATCCATCCCCACAAAGGGACCATCCGGTTACTTGTGGCTCCTTTCAGCAGATCATGGCAGGGCAGGCATGTCTGCACCTCCCACTTTGTTTGATATACAATCCGAGAGAATACACAAGCCCAAGTCTTCATCCCAGAGAGATGACCTAGAGGACACCACTCTCCCTTGTCAAATGACTAACAAGATCCCTGAAGATGATTCCAAAGCTTTTCGTTGGAGGTTTTGATTTTTTGTGGTTTGTTTTGGGTTGGTTTTTCTGGAGTTGTTTTTAAGTTGCAGTACTTTGAGACTAAAACACTGGATCTGAGATTCCTGATATATAGGAGTCTCTGTTGCTGGAGGGGACAGCCCAATCTACCAAGAGGCATAGAGACAGGGACCCAGCTACGCTCATGGAATTATCTCCTCTGAAGCCCCAGCATTTCCATGGAAAGAGGAAAACCCCAGTGAGCCAACCAGATACCCAGACTCCTCCCTGGCACAGCAAGGACCCATAATCTTCAAGCAGCGGTGACAAATGTCTCCTTCACCGATGACACTTCACAGCCACCATGCACCTCTGTCTTTGCAGCCCTTTCCTGGCATACCAGACGTCTTCCATCTACAACCATTTGCAGTGAGGACAGTAACATAAGGAAAACTTGCAATTATTTTTAGCGTTGGAAACAATTAATCTGAAATGCCGGGTCTTCTGTTTCATCCTCATTCTGATGTAGCTGAAAACTCCCATGGAAAGGGTGCTGGGGAAAGAGGGCAAAGCAGCAGTCTGGTATCCTGACAGTGGATTAGCTTCATGCCTTCAGTCCTTGTGCCTTCCATAAGGTTACCTGCCCCTCCCTCACCCCTTCATGGGGTGTTGAGGATGAATTTAGAGCTTGATAACAGGGCCTGGACATCGGCTGAGGCAGAATAAAGCTGTGTCTGTTCAAGCTCCATTCTTACCTAGACCTCACACACCAGTGCTGGGTTCCCCAGGGTAAGTCACTCTAAACCCAAGCCAGTTTGGGGTGCAGGAAAGGCGACAAACAAGTGAGGAGCGTATGTGTCTACCTGCGAAAAGAAAGCTTTTTTACCAGACTCCACAGATGAAAGCTTAGCGAATAACCCTTCTAAGCTTCCTTGATCGGCTGGCTTTGCTGTGGAGTGAAGGGCATACCTGATAAGATTAGCAGTCTATCATGGTCAATCATGTATATAGGAAACACAGTTAAAAATAGAGAAAGTACAGCAACCCCTAATGTCTGCTCAAGTTGAGATTCGTTTTCCTTACGATCTGTTTTCTGTTAATAAAACAGATGGAGCAGACAGGTGTTATCAGTGCAAAGCTTCTTAGAAAGCAGAGACAGGAAACACCTAAAAATAAATTAGCGTCTCCTTCTCTTATGAGAAATCAGGTATTAAACCAGTGATTGGACAGGTGGGCAATACAGCACCTTAAAGTTTCTGGACAATAGGGATCCCTATTATATTTTGCCATAACGCTTTACTGACTTGCCTGCCATGCTCTTAACATCCACGGGGGCTCTTCCAGGGGAAGAACTGCATATCGCGACCGATTCTTATCCTTTAGGGTCCTGTATTTTCTATACGGTCTTATTAAAGGTTACTGTGAGAATGAAGGCAGCGTACTATCTAAAATTGATAAAATGTTATATTACGTGAGTGACGAAACTATTTTAGAATGAAGTCACTTGAACTGAATTATGTTTTTTTAAGCACTGAAATAGCTTATATTCTAATGAAGTAGATAATTATTTGGCAGAGTTTCTGCGGGAGCAACACTCTGGGCATCCTTGCAAATCATAAAGAGCCTGCAAGGGGAATGCAGCTGCATATCAAAAGACAGGCGTGTCCACAGTCCAGCCGGTGGACTTCAGCCGGCAGAAGCGACCGCAGTGACACACACACAAGCTCTTGTACCTACCCCCCTGTGCCGTGTGGCACACAGGACAGCCTACTTCTGTACTTAGGTTTCTGCTACAACGTTCAGCCTATAGTTTCTTAAAGATGACGGGTGCTGAAAGTGTATTTGTGGGGTTTTCCTTCCTTTGCATTGCTGCTTTAACTCTGCATTATGTCCGTGACCTTTAAAAAGCCAAATTTTACAAATCCAAAAATCACAGCGTCCCCGCAACCCCATCCACCACCACAGCACCGCAACTTGAGTGTTATTAAAATACAGGCTCTGAGCCCAGCTCTGTCCTGCTCCTCACTAATTCTTTATGTAATTAACAATTACGAGAGAGCTCCGCTTGCTTAAGGCTAACAGGATCGGGCTCTAAGATATTAGTACACCCCAGGGGCATGCGCATCTCTACCCTGCAGCCCACACAGTGTCCAGGCACAGAGCAGCGGCCGAGGCAGCCATTACAGGATGCCTGGATGTAAATATATCTCCGATGTCTCATATCTTCCCCTTGAAAGTGTGAAAGGAGTCAGGGAAAAAAAAAAAAAAAAAAAAAAAAAAAAAAAAGAAGACGACAGATAGACATAGCCCCTTTAACCCCAAGAAACACCACATAGTCAGGAACCTAAAGGAACAAGGGGCAATACCAGCTAAATCCCATTATTCCAAACTACCACCACAAAAATCCACTCACCTGATGAACTCTCTGCTAGGCTCCACTTGCAGCCTGAATAGTCTGCTGTTAGGAAGCCTGACAATAAAATGCAAGTATAAAAGGCTGAACAAAGGCCAAATACTACAGTTGGGGGGGGGTAGGGTGGGGAGGGGAGAAAGGGGGCAATAAGTGGGGTAATTAATGTGTTCAGAGGAAATACATCCTTTTCCTTACTAGGTGAATTAAAAAATTCAATGTCCGCATAGGAGTAGAAAATTCAATTCCACATGTGAATTACACCCCAATATTAGGCACAGTAACTTAAATATTCCCACCTCCATGCAGAACATTAGGTGCATAAGTGGGAGGTAGAGTAAGTGGGAGGCAAGTATAAGACACTTCCAGATATTTGTACGGTATTTTGCAAGTATTTAGATGAATGGCTTAATTGGACCAGAGAGGCCCGATGAGAAATGGCTGCACAGAAGTGAGAGTAGTAAAATCCATCTTGGAGAAGCTAAGGCCACCTCCAATAAAGCTCTCCACTATTCCCCGAGTAATGAGGGATGAGAAATGAATGAGAAGCAGAAATGGCTGCCAAAGTGGCATTTCTATGTATCCCAAGAGCACGAGGCTAGAAAGTTCATGAAATCCAGGCGTTTGGCCTCATTGGTCTCTGAAAGGAGCTCAATGTGTTTTTAAGGCTACGACAGACTCGGAGCTCAATGAGTTTCACGACTTCGTACACTGCGCGATAGATCACATGTGAACACGAACATTAGCATATACTACAGAGCATTTAGCACATGGAGATATAAAGCAGCTATTGTTCTGGCCGTAAGGTAATCCGTAACCAGATAGTCCCTGGCTTCTTCTAAAAAACATTTTCCCAGCATTTCACTGACTTGTTCAGTGGGAGCCTCTCTGCTACAACAGAGTGCACATTCATGGCCAACGAACGGGTCCAAAGTGATGGGTTCTCTCCCCCAGTGCCCCACTCCCGGCCCCTCCATCTCTTCGCTGGGGGAAATTGTGGTCTTAACCCAAGAGAGGTGACTGAACCCACAGCCAAGAAAGGCACGCAGCTTTTGGAGGACGACAGTGCCTTGGGAAGGCGTTCAAAGCTTTACCTTGCAGATATGGAAAGCTGCAACTCTGGTGTCTTTGCTGGAGCCTTACCTTACGCTAGTTCCCGCACTAGCTACAAGGAGGTAAGCACTCTTCTTTATTCCTTGGGGGGGAAAAAAGGGCTGGATGCACACCTTCAGGGTCCTTTTTTTTTTTTCCTCTCTTCGTCAAAGCATACCCTTCTAATCTAGCTATAAAAGCATCCCTGCTACACACCAGCACACACCCTTGTTGCAACGGCGTTAAGTGTCACAGTGCTTCGGTGTCTGCAGCCCGTCTTCTTTATAGGACAAGGCACCCATTTGGCACAAATCCTCCCTATCCCCCCGGTGTAGGACCTGGCCCATCATCCTCAGCAAGGTAAGCAACAAATCACGGCGAATGACATGGAACGTATCGTGTAAAGAGCAAGTTTTTACAGTCCACATTCCTCCTTTTTTCGCACACCACCATCTTCCACTGCCCGGGCTGCGCAACGGGTGGGATGGGTTCCTACCTCTCTCTCTCTCTCAAGAGTACTTATTCTTGGTATGCTACTGCCTCTGGCAGATTCCTCCCTTTTAAAGTCTGCACATCTGTTGATTAAAAAAAAAAAAAAAAAAAAAAAAAACGGAAAAAGAAAAAAGCTTGGACTCTGGCCTGGTGACTGAAGGCACAGAACATTTGTGCATCTGGGCAGAGGCCGAGCCACACAGGCTGGGTGGTAGGAAGCCTCTCTGCACACCAAGAGAAGGCAATGATAGGTGCAGGGAGAAAAATGACCATTCCCTTTGCAGAAACCAGGGGTCTTCCAGGTGTTTCCTCCTTGTGGGTCTCACCCCGGGTGCGCAGGGGCCCGCAAAGGGGAGACTCGTGGCACACAGACCCGCATGGACAAAAACTTCAAGAAGAATCAAGCCGCCACTTGTGTAACAGCCTGTCCTGTCGCTTCCCCGGGCAGGACAGAACAGGTCAGAAACCGCTTCCCGAGAGCGAAAGGAGCTTGTGGTGGCTGGAGAATCCCTTCTGCTTTGCATCTCTTGGGGATGATTCAGGCCGGAGTCCCGCTCACTGGCTGTGGGAACGGCTACTCTGGCTCAGCCTGCTGATCCATCAGATCAGAAGTGAGACAGCACATCTCTGACAGCGGCAAACAAGCAGAAAAAGCCTAAAACCCGTCCAAGTCCAAGTCTTGTTAATTTGCCGCGGGACTTCAAACCTCTTAACACTTAACTCCTATTTGGAAGTGTGGCTCTGACCCTTTTTTTGCAAAGAAAACGTGCCAGGAACCTGCGAGAAGATTTGGCCGAGAACATGGTAATGTATCTGCAGGTTAGAGCAACAGGAAACAACCACAGGCCAAATTTACTGATGGTGTATAATCGAACACAAACACCCCCAGATGCTGATCCCTGGGACTTCAAAGGAGTTGAACGTACTGTATTTATGCCAGCAATAAAACTCAGCTTCCATTAGCTATATGTTCACCATTTAAATGCAGTGGTCCTGTCGTGCACACACCAATTAGAGTCCCCTAATGGTTGGGAGTACAAAGCTTTTGTGGTGGTTTGTTGTTTTTTTTTTTGATGGGAAGGGGTTGAAGGGAAGAGATCAGCCGGCTCAGGGGAATAGCAGAGAGCCTTTCACTGCGAGGTCTTGCGTTCAAATCTGTCATAGGCCAGCGGTAACAGATGGCCACCTCTGGAGGCTGTTCTGTAGCTTACATGAAATGAGGGATTGTCTCAGGCCACTGGTGGACAACTTATTGAAGCCACAAACACAGTGCCAGTGGTTTCTGGCAGAATTGGTAGAGAAACCGAGGGATTACACCAGTATGAAGCAACTTGCTGCCTACCTGACCAAAGCCACCTCCTTCCTGGAGGGAATGGAGGCAAATTGCTGGCAGCTTACGGCTGCCACTACCTGCGTGGTGCAGGAACCTCTGGCTGCACAAGCTTGGATCTTGGTCTAAGACTGCCTGCTTTAGCTGTCATCAGCTCCTCCGACTCGTCAGCACCAGCTCCCATTTACTGAGCGTCAGTACATGCTTGAGGTTTTGAAGATTAAACTCATGGGGAGGAAAAAAGGAGATGAGGAAGTTCAGGGATTTGTGGCAACAAGGAGGCAAACCCATCGGGAGGGAACGTTTGCTACGATCTGTAAGCCAGGTACAGGAGTACCAAATAATACCAGGATTAATTTGAAACCAATTCAGAACTAGTGCTCCCTCAGTCTTTCCCTTCTCAGAGTCTATGTCTTCTCCAGGGCACACTTTACCTTTCTGTGGGCAGATGGCAAAAAAATGCACCAGTGACCAAGTGCCCATGGAGCAGAAGGGGATCCGATGAGCCATCAGAAAGCGTTATTCAGAAAGGAATTTGTACACATCAGGGAATAAATTAAGCAAAAGGATAAGGGGGGCGGGAGGAACAAGTCAAATTCAGGTTTAGAAACGCCACCTCTGGTTTTGGAAAAGATTCAGAAGGAACCACTTCAGAAGAAATTGCTTTTTTTTTCTTCTTGGACCCTGTTTCGCAGCTTCACATTGACTCACAGAAGCACGTGTGTGCTCCCGAGCTGGCGAGCGTGCTCTGCAGCGGTGGCTGGTGTGGCTTCAAAAGTATCGACCTGCTGATGGATTCACGCAGCCACGGAGGTAGCAGCCTCTCACAGCAAGCAGAAGCCGCCGTCCCGCTCTCGCGTGCTGGCCAGCCAGGGTCTGCAGTACAGGGAAAATAGGGCGATTCCCCTGCAATCTTCCTGCACAGCTGTTTACTAGCTGTGGATTACCACTGTCACATGAGCTGCTTTACAGCAAAGCCAAGCTGTCTTCATGAGCTGAGAAGGTCACTGGGAGACAGGGGCCTCCAGGGACAAACACACTGCCCTCTACTGCGACTCTGATTTACTTCCCAGAGGGACGCCAGGCAGCAAGAAAAGCATTCCCAACTGGTCAGAGGGCAATGAAAAATGATTTTACCTTCAAGCCCTCTGCCCAGCTATCGTTAGGACTCACCCTAAGGGAGAGGAGGGATATCCCCGGGGGTTATTCGCACGCTGTCCATGCACCAGGCTGCAGTCAAGGCGCTGGAAGGCTGGAACAGTCCTTACAGTGACAAATTTACCTTCTCTTCCTTGTGTGCACACAGGCAAGAGCATTCCACCAACCTTTCAGGCAAGGCCACCCAAGTGTCACCAGCCAAGGGATGCCAAGGTGCATCTCCCCAAGCTCTTGTGCAACCTGCTGAGGCCTCAAAGCACAAACGAATCAATCCTACAGCAAGAAACGTTGTCCTCTTCAAACCCAAAATCTAACCGCTGAACATCAGGGCCAGTGAAGAGGAACGAGTGTCACCTGGAAAAACAGAAGTCTGAAGGTCCAGTGTGGCCACTCGGGAAAATGAATTAAAACCTGCCATCTTCATCATTCTGCCACAGGCAGGGCTGGTGGACAACGAAAACATTTCTGCAAGCGAGATCGCTCACAGGCTCAGTGGTTTGAGGACAGGGCTCTTTACTATGCCCCAGAGGCACAAGACAGATGGGGTTGTGCTTTTAGGCTTTAAAATCAGTCCCTGCTACGGAGATCCAATGAAGGGGGTAAATACAACCACAGAATGATCCCCTAGACATGCTCAGAAAAAAGCAATAGAGGAACTCAAGAGGTCAGACCCCGCTAAAAAAGCAGCTGAGGCTGTTTTCAAAGAGGGGCAGAGCACTTTTTAAGGCAAAGAAAACAAACAGCACCTTGAGCAGTTTGGAGATGTCTACACCACATCATGCACCCAGGAAGTGGGAACACACGGTCCGAAGACGAGCGCGGAGCAGAGGAGGCTGCGCTGAGAACAGAAAGCACGAGTAGCTCCGCAAGGAGGAAACTTTGGTCTAATACAGAAGACTACGATCTTCGTAAATGGAGAGACACGCAAACCATGCCTCGATGCACCGAAGAGCTGTACTTGGGGAAGCCCCAGCTTGGAGCTTAGCTTACAGGGTGTTTCTCCTTCTAGTGGGGTGCTCGGCTGGGGAGGGGGCGGGGGGAAAAAGTTCACAAACCCCATCTCATTTCATAAGATGCCTCACAGGGTAACAACAGCTTGCTGGGATTTCAGCCAGCTTCCCATTTGGATCAGATTGCACCCTACGCCCACTGACAGCCATTAAGAGCCTGGAGCTCACAAACTGCCTTCGGGTCAGACGAGCCTCCATCCATTCAAAGCCCAGCAACATTTTCTACAGCTCTCCAGTGTGCAGGGGGAGAGGGCAGCCTGATGCAGCCCAGCTCATAGCCACAAGGGTACCTGCTAGGGAAGGCAAGAACTGTGCCCTGCTGTCATGAAACAGCAGATTGCAGCCCAGCTCTGCTGTGACGCGGGGGTGCAGGGGGATTAGAAAGCCCCTCTCCATCTGCCCTGGTTCAGTGTAATCGCAGGCTGCTCTTTCAATTCCCCAAGCCCTTGAATGGTGTAAGGGGTAAAAGTGGCGCGGCACAGGTAGAAAAACAGCAACGACATCTTCGGCTTTGTCTGTGGTCGCAGCACTCGCCCATCACTACATGGATGGGGACACGGGGAAGCTACTGCTCTAAGCAGGAGGCCAGCCACCTTGCAAGCCAAAATCTGCCCTGGAAGATGCTACGGCTGCTCCACAGCAGGGAGCATTGCCCATCCTTACCAGCAGGCAGCGAGGGGTCAGCTGGGATTAGTCGCATAAGAAACTATGCCCTGCAACTCAAGACACAAGCCTTGCTCCTCTCTGGGAAGGAGCTCACCATGCCAACATGCAAAGAGGGTGAGCTGGGACCCCTCGTTTGGGATTGCTTGAAGGACCAGGAGAATGAGCAGAGCTAGTGCCAGTAGGAGAAAGTGAGGCAGCTCTTCGCTGTCTGCTGTTAAGATGGAAGGTCTTCCAGAGATGGGCTATGATATCCAACAACTCCCAGGGCCCAAAAAGCTGAGGGGGGGTGCTGCCACACGCTCAGCATAGGTTTGAATAAGTTGCTATTACAGGCAGAATCCATTACACATGAACTTCATCCTGGGTCCGCTGAAAAAGGAGAAGCAAGCACAGGCTGGATCTGATCTCGACTCAACGTACCATATCCACCCAGTTCAACACTGATGGGTTTGAGTGCTCAGATCCAGACAGTCGAGCTCTGTCCGCACAGCTACGTCCAGCAGAAATAGCAGAAAGCTGCCTTCCTCAGCCTGACGTTGCCTGTGGTCCTCTCACAAGTACCACCGCCCTATTTGTGAAGGTGTCAGGAGCCCCACGAAGGAGCTTTGCTGGTAGAGCTCTGCCAACCAAGCCTCTGTTCTGGGTTAAGGTTAGGCATGGAGGAGGCAGCCTGGAAAAAACAACTCACTGGCATCTGCGATGGGCCAGAAGAGCGATGCACAATCAGGCAGCTTCACAGAGCTGGTTTTCTGACTCCATCTGTGCCCTTTTCTTTAGGCCAAGAGCTATAAATAAAACCGCACCGTGCTGAAGATGTGCAGCTTGTCAGGAGAGCACCTCCCTACCCCAACCTGGGGCCAAGCACCGATCTCCAGACGGTGGCACTAACGAGATCTGCTTGCAGACAGGCTACACAAATACCTTCATCCCTTCCCACCCCCGTTCTTGAACCGGAAACAGTGGCAAGCTAGGAAATCTTTGTCTATCTAGTTCTGTGCTTCCAGACATATTTAGGGAAGCACCCTAAGTATACTGACTGCCATTCCTTTTGTGCCCATATTCAACCTCTTTTAGACAAGAGCTTGTCAAAGGATTAGGATACCCATCTCTTGCAGGCACCCCAAAATCACTGCTGTAACAAAACAAAGTGGTTTAGGTCCAAAGTCCTTCTCAAATATCTAAGTCTTACAGCCAATAGCGCGTATACATCAGGGGGATTAAAAAAACCCCCTACAATATGCCATCAAAAAATCCCAAGCCTCAAACAAAATCCTACAGTCTTCTCAGTAGTGCATTAGCTAAAATGAGGACTGTACTCCATAAAGATGACCAGGCCCCTTCTTTCTCCTGCTCAGTGTTCATCTTGGCTGAGCAAGTGTGGAGCTGTGCAGAGCTGCCCATCCCCATCACCTTATGCAGCCATCAGGCAAGAACACGTCTTCTTCACGAGCAAAGATAATCTCCAACCATCCAGCGAGCCAAGAGCCATATGCCCTGTCACCCCCCAGACACCCAGATTCAGGGACACAAGCACGATGGGACCAGGAAAGCTCAGGACCTCAGCGATGAGGCTCTCAAAGCCAAGTTGTTAAGGACTTCATCACCATAAATTGAAACAAACGTCTGGAGTTTAGCGTGAACATTAGCAATGGTAAAGTGAAATGAAAAGTCTCATTAAGGGATGGAGAAAAGCAAGATCCAGTGAATACAAATATACGCCACATATATCACTTCACCTGCCAAAAGGCTTGGCCTCTTTTCAGTACGTGTCCTGAGCAGCTCCTTCAGAAGATTACTGAGGGACTGTGAGATGAAGATGCAGAAGCCCAGACAGATATCATACAAACCCACTGAATAAATAGGCTTCAAGGTCAACCTAGAAACACACAGAATTTTTAGTCAAGCAGCACATTCATTCAGTGTTCCCAGCCAGATTGACTGATTTACGTGATGAAGAGTCACCATGGGAAGAAAGCTCAATCTTGGGCAACTTGGAAAAGCGAAGTTGCAACCCTACACAATGAGAAAATAGGGTCACTGCTGCAGGAGGAGAGAAGCAGGAAAGCCAGGCCACAAAGGCCCTTGTTGAAACACATCTCCATAAGGCTATGGAAGACACCAACCCTGTCTGCTTCCTTAAACCCATGTTCATCCCAAGCCCACGCTGCAGCTAGGCCAGGGCATGGTGGGAACAGCACCTCCTGTACCCAACATGCTCATGTTTCCATCCTTCCATGCATGAAGCAACCACGTCCCTTTGCCTTCTCAGCCCTGAGGACCTCAGACCAAATCTTCCTTACAATCCATCTGCTGCAATGAAACTGAGCCTTTATGGGGGGGGGGGGAAGCAAACAAAAAAAAGGCCAACCAAAGTTTTCTTCCTGACTGCTGCCCCCAGGACGCTGTGTTTTGGCACTAGAGCGGATGCATGTGTAAAACAGTTGGGATCCCTCAAATATGAAGCTTCTTCCCAACACAATTCAGAAGACAGATCGATGAACACAGTGTCAGTAGATCTGAATTTTCCAAGAGAAATTCAAGATCAGCAGAAAGAACTTAAGCTTTCTGTTAGGAATGCAAAGATGGGAGCTGCCTCAGGTAGTATGACATCAGGCAGCTTCTCTTTTTAAGTTTATGGATAAAGACGAAATCCTGCCCAGCCTGGAGTCGATACCAGTCCTGCTTCCCCTTCCAGACCAGAACAAAAGGGAACATATTGCAACTACGCTGAGAGAGGAGGGCTGCTGTCTATTTCTTTAAATGTAATGTTAATGCCTTGTAATCAGCTTTAATTTTTAAACAGACCCAGCCCTCCTGTCCATTTCCCCTAATTCAGGACACGTGGAAGGTAAATGGCCTATGCTTAAACCGGGACAGCATCAGCTGTGACAGCTGGAGAGCCTGTAAGTCTCAACTGCCTGATAACAGGAATGGATGTCAAAACTCACCAGGGGAGGGGAAATGGGGAGGGCAAGGGAGGTGCTGGAGATGCCGTAAGGTCATCAAGAAGCCAGGAGATAAGGCCAGACGGGGCACGGCTCATTTACTGGATGGAAACTCATTGAAACCAACAGGACTCAAAGAAATGCTAGAAGTGATGAAACAGCAAAAGACTTGGCAGGGACTCCCTGCCCCTAATGAAGCTGGCTTCCCTTTCGGGGTATCGCTAACACCGTCGCAAACACGCTGAGGAGAAAAGGCAAGGGTCTTTTAGGGGACAGCAACAGATCAAGCCAGGAACTGAGCAACTCCCAGTGTCTCCCCAGGACGCTGCCTTCTTTCTTTGCAATCTCAAAGACATGTTTCAGAGCTAAAAAGCAGCCCGTAGACTTCACTCGAGACTTGGACACAGAATAGGGGCACAAACCCATCTGGGAAGCTCTCCTTGTGCTCCTCCAACACTGCTGCCTTTGCAAAGAGGAGAGAGACCTGCGGTACATCATGAGTGCTCATCATACAAAAATGTTCTCCCTAAAGAAATAAAATGACAGAGCCCATGAGCCTCCCTACCCCAAAAGCCAAACCTGTACCCAGAAATAACCATTCTGTGCCTCCATCAAGGGACTTATCAAGGTCACTCAACAAGCCAAGGGAAGCCCTAAAGCCAGCAGCACTCAAGTGCCGTGGCATCCACCTCCAGCTTCTTACTCTACTTGAACAACCCAGACAAACTGTGCTGGGTTGTGCAAAGCTGGCTCCACGTAACACAGCTGCATGTTGGCATAGGTAGCACCTGGGTAGTTGAACCAAAGGGAAAATCTGGCCATCAATGCAGTACAAAAGGAACTTCCCTGAGCCCACTATTTTTAGCCCCGGTTGGTGGGCAGACAAATCCTAATCGTCAGCGGCAGCCGCTTCGTCATCAGTCCCAAGATGTCAAACCAAAGCTGCACGGCACCCATGACAGCCCAGCGTCAGGACAGCCCGAGCTGACTGTACCGCCAGCACTGCCCAAGATTAGTGCCCAAGAGTAATGTAGGACAGCAGCAAAACCCACGAGTTCCATCGTGATGGGTTTAAAGCGGCAAGGCAAGCCTCACCAAAGCGAGCAGAAATCATCTGTGCTGGTAAGATTCAGTGCAAACAGAGCAGCAGTCTCAGGTCTTGGAAATACTTTGGCCCTCATCGTGCTGGGAAAGATCCAGCAGCACCATGCTGACTGCTGGCATCAAACCTGTGGCTGGTGTCCCACGATTCCAACACAGCATATTCCTCATGGCCCACACCAAGGCTTCCCAGACAGCCAGATGCTGACATGGAAAGGGTGCAGACGCAGAAATGGCTGAGCTGCAGTCAAGTGCCCCCCCCTTCTCTACAGGGCACAAGCAGGGAACTGTATGTACTTGACACAGAATAAGCTCGTTTTAACTGAGGCTTATGCCAACATATTGTACTCAGAGTGCATCATGGCCCCGTTGCGGACAATAATTCATTTATGCACAGTAATTCAGCCTGTAGGAAACACCTCTCCCTGCTCAGCACATTCACTCAGGAACTCACACTCATCCACTTCGGCTCTCCTTGGTGGCTGCCACCAGCCTCTCTTCTCTCCTGTTACCTGAAACACAACTTGCAAAAATTATTTTCCTCGCTTTTCCTTCAGATTGGGATTAAAACATACCTGTTTCAGGGCAATACTTCATTAAAAAAAACTGTTCGCACTGAGAAGACCCTACGCAAAGCTCGACTCTCTCCTTCCTGTCTGCTTGGATGCAAGCAAGCTGATCTGCGCTTTGCGAAGTTGCTAGCGACTCATTTGGGTCCATCTTCCCTAAAAAGGGGATCCAACAGGAAAAAAAGATTTCTTTTAGAGACTGACATTTGCAGCTTCTTCTCAAGTCTCCCAGACGCCCCTTTATCAAAAAAGCCACCAGTCACCAGCGGATCAGTGTGCCGCACCTCCCTGTCCCGAGGCATCCACAAGCAAGAACAGGCAGTTCCCTTGGCTGGGTTTGCCCGACGCAGCCCCCCTCTGCTTTCCTGTTTTCCAGGAGACGCGCACAGCCCAGAGAACAGGATCTCGACTCCTGCCTTCCCCTCCTGGATGTGCTTTCAACTGTAAACAGCCTACACAGAGCCCGACGGGACTGGCAACCGTGCTCCAGGCCTGGAAGTCTCTCTGCTGCCAAGAGCAGGGTTTCCCCATCTCCCATCTGCACAGCCGAGGGTGGAGACAGGTTTCCACCTGACACCTTACTGATTCTGTGCGGGAAGCTCGGCAGCCTCACCCAGAGCTGAAGGCTTTTCAGCATTTAAACAGCTTCTGATATAGAAATTGCTAAGCAGAACACCTCTTCTGTGCAGCAAGTGCCCTGTCACCCTAAATGCCGCTATAGGCTTGTTTATCCTACGCTAACTTGCAAGATACGTCCCTGTACCGACGCCTTATTTCCTCTGTTTGCGAAAGCAGAGAGCTTGCTAATCCCCCTTCGCCCACGTCAGAGAGTCCTAATGCTCTCCCCAGGCTTCCATCACAACTTGATAATCCCACCTCATCCCCAGCCGTAAGCACAGCTCCCTTTGGTTGTACAGAGAACTGGGTTTGAATTTTTTGGATGACTGGGGGGTGTGGAGAAGGGCAAGACTCACTGTAGGCTCCTCTTATTGCCCACCTGTACTCTGCCACACCACCACCAGGCACATTAGCGCTCCCAGGAGCATCTCCAGCAGCACAGGGAGGAGATAAATCAGTAAAACATGCTTTGGGGCCGGGAAAAAGGGCAGCAGTTGCCACCCGTGAGGGTCAAGGTGCACAAGCAAGGATCCATTGGGTCTCTGGCTGCACCTAGCTCGGGGCTGTTAAATCAATTCCTCGATCACAGCTTGATTTCACATCTTCCACTTCTCCACTTCCCAACTTCAGCTCTTTCCACCACGCCTTCTTCCATGGGGTTTTTGAACTGTAGCTGGAGCTTCAAGCACGCCACCCCTCTCGCCTCCAAACCAGCTCTTCAAAATGCTGCATGCTGCTCAAAACTGCAATAACCCCAGGCTTGTGATAACACCGAGGCCATTAAACCACCCTTCCATGGGCAGGGAGTCTGCTCTGTCCTTCACGGACAGCCCTGCACATTGCTAAAGCCCTACACGGGTACTGCTTAGGCAAAAGCTTCATCAATATTTCAAGACGAAGCCAGGAAGCCTGTAGCCCAAGCAGCTTTCAAGCCCCTGATCAGATCAATGTCAAACAAAAGGCTGCAGTATGAGGATGCTCCGGCGAGCAAGGCCCAGACTGCAGGCTGGCACTGTCACCTCTCCTTCCCAATGCCCATCGAGTTTCCTCCAGCCCCGGCAGGCTGGGACGGCTCCTTCACACGGAGCTGCCCATAGGGCACACCAAAAGCGGCCTCCGAGTGCACAGTTTCCTCTTACCAGAGCATTTTCACTTTCCAGCCAACTTCAGAAATCGGTGCTGCTACAATCCCCTTCGCTTGCTTTGAATATTACTTTGCTTTAATGCCAGCCACTTAAGAACAAAACATCTGAGGCTCAAACCATGGGGTCATCGGTTCCAGCATCCCGACTCAGAGCAGATGCTCCAGAGCAGCAAGAAAACCATAATGCACTTAGCTAGTTTGACACTGCATGGGAGCAGGAGATCTTATTTCCCTTGGCTATAAATGTAAGTGATCACAAGATTATCTGTAGCCCTTTTGCGGTTCAGCCACGCTGCTGGGCTCCCTACTCCCCGAATTCAGCCCTAGCTTCTGAGACATCTACAAACGTACAGAAGTTGCCTCTTCTTGGCAGTCTTAGTTCTCTTTGTATCAATTATTATTTGGATGCCAGAGAACGGATGGGAAAAATACTGTACCAAGATAGAAACAAAAAATTTTAAAAAGAGAATAATTACATCTAATGGCTAAAATCAGGAATGAAACACCTGACCTCAAGCAAATTTGTTAAACCACTGTTTCAGTCTCCCTATCAATAAGATGGGCATAAATTTATGCCCCCTCCAGGAAAAGTGGTGTGGGTAAGGGCTTGGAATCCCTCTGAAGGGACCCACAGCAGGGTAAGAACATTCCTAGAGAGAAGCGTTTATGGGAAATATCGGCAAATTAAGACTTTGCAAGCAACAGCGAGCAGGGGGAATTTGCTGGTTAATACCATTATGGCTCTGGCAGTCATTTTCCCTCTCTCCTTCCTGCAACCGATCGCACCAAATCGCTCCCCGTTTCATCTCCTCCCGACAGAACGGCACGCAGAGCAGTGTGACCCCACTGCATCAGATAACGGAGCACCGGTGTCCAGGAGGATGGCTCACACTCACACCCTGGGCTTCAGGGTATGGGGAAGGCAGACAAATCCTCCGCGACCGTGCCAACACTGAAAATCCATCTGCTCTCCATCCCCAGACAGAGACAGTAGGAATGGATACCAACATCTCTTCCATCCCTAAGGGAGATATATTAGCTGGTTACGTAATAAAACTAATAGCATGGCGCTTCCAAGGACTACCGCGCCGACAAAGCCCTTCCCCTTAATACCACCGGAGATTAGAGCAAATCGAAGAAGAGTGGAAACAAGGCAAGGGGCTGCGGGCGAGGTTTTGCACAGAGGAAAATGCTGCAGGCTCTCCCCTTAATGCACTCTAAATCCCATCTGATTTCCAACTCTGCTGCTCAAAAAAAAAAAAAAAAAAAAAAAAGGGAGGGAAAAAAAAAAAAGCCCAGCCTGCAGTAAAATTATATTATTGCTGGGTGAGTGAGGTAGAGTGACTCAGGAAGGGTGTGGAGGGGGAGAGCTGTTTAGGGGAAGCATCTGGAGGAATCCAGACTGTGAAAGCATTTTGGAAGCAGACCAAAAGGAGCCAGGGGTGCAGATCTGCTAAAGGACGCTAACGTGCTTTTACAAATCTGATTAGTTGCTGGTTTTGAGCATCCAGGGTCAGATCCTTCCTTCGATAAACACACATCTCTCATCCCCCTCATGCCGGGCTGCCGGCAAAGTGTAATACACCATAACCCTAACTCTTCCCTCTCAATATCCAATGCATTCCCAGCGCTGAGGACAAGGGTTTTCACTTCATTTCTGCTCCCTCTTGAGGCTGGCTGACTCCACAGCAAGAGGCATTAAGTCAAACACCCTAAGTAAAATTACTGTTCCCTCCACTGTTTTCACTGCAAACTAAATATTGATGTTTTAAAGCGAGCGCATTCCCTACGAGATGAGGATTTCGATGGAAGTCAAACTCAAGGTCTCAACTAGCCAGATTTCTGCTTTACATGCAAAGCGACAAGGCACGAAGTCATCGCTCTGCCAGCTGACTGCACATGCTTGTTCCCCCTTTGGCAATTACGAGTCCGAGTAGCCCCATCCTCAAGGCAACATTTCTTTACAACTTCACACTTTGCCTCCTTCCTGAGTTTATTTTGACAAACCTCCTTCCATTTCATCAAGATAACCAGTGAGTTTCATCTCTGAACTGGGAAAGCATGGTAAAGGCATCAGGCAGAAGTACAGTGCAACTGGAGGCAGTGGATGAGCACCAACTAGACACGTTCGTACGTTCCAGTATCGTCTCTTGAACCAGCTTCTATGAATTTACCGTTTTATTCACTACCAGCTTAGTTTGAATAACTGCGAAAGTCACCAGACGTGGCAGAAGAGACACCCCCAGATAATAGGTGAGAAACGCTACAGAGAATCCCTAGAAACAAGTGATTGACTACGGTGGCAAGATGGAAAATAAAGCAGGAGGCAAACAACCCGAGGCTGACTGCAGGGGGATGACCAGGAGGTGCCACCCAAGCAGAAAAGCAACAGTTGCTCAAGAGCAGCCACCAAGCATACAAAAAAAAAAGTCTCGAGAAAGGAAGAAAATGCGCGGGTAATAAAACATTGGTCACACTCTCTGCCACTTTGCAGTGAAGCGTTTTGGAGATGAGTTTATTATAGCACTGACTAGTTGTGTTAGTTGACCGAGTCCGGTCCTCCCTGTGCTAGGCGCTGTAGGGATACAGAGTGGGGAGCAGTTTTCCCCCCAAAATCTAAGGCTAAATAGCAAGCTGGCAGAAGGAGGAAAAGAGCAGAGCCACCAGAAGCTTATGGAAGTAAACCAGAGGTTAGTGCTACCATTTTGTTCTGAGATTTTAAGTCACAACCTATTTAGTGAGGGAGAACTATTTCACTAGAGAAAACTTGATATTTCAAGTTAAAGAGAGAAAAAAACCCTAGCTAAGAGCAAAGAAAAAAGCCACCAAAGTAAAAACTTTCCGGCAGCCTTACCATTGGCATCTTGGACTCCGGTAAGTGCTCCTACTGCTGCTGCAGTTTCACCAGATAAGACAATTTGTCCTCCACCTTGAAGAGTGGCTTCAGCAAGCGTGGCGACTGCATGGGCAGCTGCTTCACTGTGGGCACAGGCAAGGAGAAAGAACAATTAGGAAGACCAAACAAATAACTCCACTCCAGTAGCATTCGCTTTAACCAGGTATCGTACATCAAGAGAGCAAAACCAGAAAGGAGGTATTCTTACTGGGCCCAGATGAATTTATCCAGAGCAGAGAATCTACATGAGAGGAATACATGGGAAGAAGCTGCTTCCTCTGGCTTTTTTCAGCTTGCAGATCTCTTAGAACATCCCCGCCTTTTTACCTTTGCATCCTTTTGCTTGGGACTTTACTAAAAGCTTTCTGACAATCCAAGTTATACCACGTGGCTCCTTCCTGTCTCTGGTTTCTGGTACAAAAATCATTCTTTTGGCACTGTCACATTCTGAGTCACTACAGATTTCAGAGCTTTACCCTTCATTACCGATTCAGCCAGTTCACCTTGCACTGAAACAGGCACAGAGGTTTACCATTACCAGGATCACATCAGCAGCTCTGTATTTAGCTAAGACGGAGTACTTTTCCCCAGCCAAGTGGTTTAATAATTCTTTTTTAATGAGTGATTGGTAGCTTAGCATGGTATTCTTAAATTTCTTCATACGAATGAGGTCAGAGCAAAGGTCCTTCTCATGCAGCAACCCTGCTGCGAGAACAGCCAGTATCGGATATTTAGGAAGGAGTGTGTATGATCCTTCCCTTCCTACACCCTCTCAGCTTCCGACGATCAGCAGTGTATTGATTTCCTACATCAGAGACTGCATCTGGACCATCGGGTTTGAGTTGTCTAATCCCCTTTGAAACCCATTTAGACTTCTTGCTTCCACAACATCCTGTAGCAATGAGTTCCACATTTAATTAGATGCTATGTGAAGAAAAATTGCATTTTGGTACTCAGAAAACAACTACCTCAGTCTGGCTGGGCAGCCCTTCAGTCTGATATTGTGAGAAATAGAAAAATAACTGTTCCCTTCTTGTTTTCCTCATGATTTTATGGGCTTCCAGTAATCTCTTTCCCAAGCTGAAGAGCTGTAGTCCACTTACTGTGCAAGGACTCTTCCTGGCTTCTGATCGCTCTTGTCCTTTCCAGACCTTTTCTAAATGTAAGACATCTGTTTGACGGGTGTGTGTGACTATTTCTCACACTATTCAAGACAGACAAGCCATGAGTTAGTCCAGGGGCCTAATCCTGGCTTGTTCTCTATGCTTTTCCCTATAATTCCCAATATTCAACTTACTCCTTTGACAATATCTGCTCAGCAGTCATAAAACATTCCTGGAGGACAGTTCCCTGAACACCTTCTGAATGGTAACTGGTAACATATAGCTCCTCATTGGGTATAACCAGGAGATATTTCTTCATGCATGTATCACTTACACTTATTGACACCATATTTTATTTGTCATTTGGTTCCACAGAGTGCTGTGAGCATCCTTCAGTAGCTCTCCAGATTTCTCCAGACCTTTTGGATGACTGTTAGCTACTTTTGGTGACCTACTGCTAGTCACAAAATTATTCCAAAGCAACCTCCTTCGTCCATCTCAATCTCCTACCATTTCTTACCTTATTGAACTAAAAAAGTAGGTGTTTTCTTTAGCTTCCCCTAGGATGCTCTTCTTTAACGGCCCCACTCATCCTCTGGTAGATGAATCGACTCCAATATTTTCCAAGTACTTCCTACTCATTCCTTCTCTTCCCTAATTTCCTGCTTAGAAGCTGTATGCTTTCCAACTGTATTCACACAGGGTGTATTTTCATTGCTAAATAGCCCCTCTGCGTGACTCTTAAACACTGTCAGTGAACCAGAATATTTTTTTGTTCCACTTTCTTACTCCCTTTGGCTATTCTCTCTTCTGAACCTGCAGCTACGTGAAGGCAGTTACGCTGCAGGAAGGCCAACGACAGCACAAACCCAGGCGTAAGCATGGATTTACTGGTGTAACCTTGTTTCCCAGACTTCACACAGCACTTATTTGAATCCACTTTCAAGGGCAATTGAGCATTTTAATAATCTGTTACGGTTGCATCCCTGAAAATAATAATGATCTGTGGCGTAAAAGCTTCTTCCAGTTAGTGTGCTCCCCAAACATTAATTGGTTCAAATCAATGAATTACCTACCTCCACTTTGTCCTCTTTTACTAGAAGGCCTAATACTTCCCATCCTCAAACCTGACAGAGGTTGCATCATCTATCATATCATACTCTTGGCAGATGTGCTGCTCTACATGGGACTATGGAAGACTCTGCGCTCCATCGGCAGCCGTTGGAACAAGATTCAGAGATGGCAGCTTTCAGCTAAATTAGGCCTAAAATGGAGCTGGGATGAACCACCAGCTTTCAAGGACCAGAGCCTTGCTGAGATCTTCCTACAGGCAGGGGGAAGACTGTAGTCCTACAGCTGAAAGCTACAAGGAGCATTCTGCGGCAAAGGAAAAAAGTACACATCTCCCACACGGAAGGCTGTTGGAGGATAGTCACCTAGAAAGTTCTCCAGCCCTACTATAGTCAGTAGACAAAGAGGATGACAACAGTCAGGGAAATAAAACACAAGGCCCCTCATTCCCACTGCAGGGCTGCTACAGCCTTCGCATCGCTCCTGAACTACAAGCTGTTTGAACAGACTTATCACAGAGCTTTCCTGGGTATAAACAGAGCTGATCCTGTCTTGAGGCACAGTAGAGACTAAATGACTTGTTGAAGGCTCTTCCATTCATATTTCCTAGGAGACTCTTCTTAGTTCTAACAACGCTTCTTGTTATTAAAGATTCTGAATTTCTTAAGCTAATACAGGAAAAGAAACAACCTTAAGAGCTAAAACTAGTAGTGATGGGATGAAATTAAATCAAAAGCACGCTGGTGTTCTAGTCCAGAAAAACTTCTCCAAAAATACATGGAAAAATCTATCACCTGGAGATGCGCAGGGTACAGATCCTGCAATTCAGATTCCAGGAGATGGGGCTTTTTCCTGAAACTCCATGCCTAGTTACTTTAGCAGTTCCTCTTATAGCATCCTAAAAAGATCACTTGTTTTTAAAAGGCATTTTTACAGTGAAACTATTAGCAAAAAAGCCTACTTAACCAACCTCATATGGTAGCACGGAAGAACATATCTGATGGACTTGAATGTGGACCACAAAGGAAATAAACAGTTCCAGGTGTGTTCGTGGTTCAGTTGCAACAGCAATTTGGAAGCAAGATGTTGAACGCCCCCAGGATCAAGGTGGCTCCTTTAGCAATTTGTGTATATAAGAAGGTCTGGGAGCTTTACTCCAACCATCAGCACTATGGACTTGTGCCTTGTCCTAACCCATGACTGCTCAGTCAACAGCCTCTAGACCAGAATCCCAATTTGGATGAGGAAAATATTTTTTCTACACTTCAACACCGTGACACTCCCATGCTGCTGGGGCTGATGCCGTGTTTCCTATGGTCCGCCCACTCTCTCGGGGCTGCAACTGCAGTGTGCCACAGCCATTTCCAGTTTTTAAGAACAGCAGGCAAAGCTTAGGCAACTCACCAGAGCTAAGCAAGGACACTGCTTCCTGCTGCACGGACCTGTAGAGAACTATGCTGCAGATCTTGGTAACCCGAGTACAACCAAAAATCTAATGGAGCTCATTCCAAGATGAAAAGGCAGCATTACTATTGCAGCTCGTTCAGCTTCTACTTCAGAAACATATTTGGGAGAAACCCCCAAAACACTGGCCTTTGGAAAAGATTCTGATTTCTGAAGAGAGGTCATACTGCCACACAACAGGGAAATTCAGCCCTAGCCTTTTAGTAAGAACCATTAATAATATTGAGGGAGACCCAGACCAGCATATGTAAGGGCACATATATAATTAGCACATAATGACTCTTGCTTGTTCAGCAGGCTCAGTTCTGTAACTGGACCCTTGCTGTACAAATAAGATCATTTAGAAGGTACAGTTCCTACCCATCTTTTTCAAGAAATTTCCACGTCAGTGTTCTTCTATGGTGACAGTAGAAATCAGGAACTGCCCTGCAGACACCTGGACACGGGCTGACATAGGAATTTGCTAAGGAGACACCTCTACTGCGACTGTATACAGTGGTCTTTGCACCATGAGCATGAAAACCTAGATGGAAACGTCATGCACACATGCTTCAAGCCTTCCTCTCTCACCCATACCTGTTGAGTGCCATGGTAACAGTTGCTCCTTGTTGCATCTCCTGAGATGCTGCCACTGCTGCTTCTGCTAATGACGCCACCGCCTGCGTGGCCTCTGATGCCTGCGTCGTCTGGATAGTCATCTCACCCCCCTGTAGCGTTGCCCAGTTCTGCTCCACCTACGGGAAAAAACAAAAAGAAAGGCCCTAGGATTGGTCATCGTTGCATGAATGGACATCTGCTTCCTAAAATGAAAGAGCCAGGTAGTTTTGAGAGGTCTTTGCAGAATCCTGCACATGCTCTGACTCTCTCCAAGAGACAGGGAAAAAAAGAGCACCAAGGGAGGAAGCCCAGCCTGAGAACATTGCTGGACCCTACAACCCTCTATCAGCCACGAGTGAGTTTCTATAGTCAGCCCATGATTGTAGTTGCTGTTCTCCATATGTTTCAACAAGAACTTTAGTTTTCTCACACACATGGAAAACGCACCCCATAAACATCTGTGAAGCCCCTCAACCTCCCACAAACCCCTCTTCGTCCAGCCACGTCCGCAACAAAATGGGACAGTGTTGATTGTTGCTGTACTCTGATCACTGCCTGCCAGCCTGGGCGCTTTATTAAGTAGCTGCATTTCTGTGGTGCTGGAACCCCAGCGTGGATCACATCCCCCATGGAAACGGGCTGCGCTTGCCTCACTGTTTTGATTTTTCTGCACCCATCCGCTGTTGTTTTGGGGAACAGTCCACGTTCCCGTTCAGGATTTATTTGTACAGCACTTGTGAACCTGGATGGGTTTGAGCCAACTGGAATTTCTTTGTGTTGAAGCAATATACTTAATAAAAGAAGATGGCAGATGGAAAGTACTCTGTTCATATACTTCAGGTACTTCCAATTCCCTTACTTCAGACCTTTACGGAGATAGATTCCATATTACTTAAAGTTCACCCAGTCTCAGTTGCTCATTTTCCACCTTGCCCATGCTTCTCCATTTGGGACTTCACAGATAATGACTGTACAGCCACAAAATCCACCAGGATGTGAACTAGAAATATGCATTGGACCAAAAAAACTAAAGAAGTGGAGGATGAAGACCCATCAGCTGACAAACCCTACCGGCTGCTTGCAAGATGAAGATCTTCCCCCACCCTCCCATCACTGTTCTCATCCCCATATCCATTTCAGGCCACTCACCATCTTGCTGAGGCTCACAAATAAGAATGCCATAGAAGATGATGAAAAAAACCCCCTTGATTTGTTAAGATGGAGAAAGCTAAAAAGTCCACAGAAGCAGAGCTGGCGCAAGGCTCCCCACAAAAGGACAAGTCTTGCTGCCTTTGGGCAAGAAAAAGGTTAGTCCCATCAGAGGATGGAAAGGGAGAGAGAAGCTGTCGTGCTCTCACTCACATCTGCTATCACACACTCCTCAGCAGCTGCCAATCTGGTTTTCCAGCACTTGGGCACAGGCAAAGCTGGCGCTCGTCGTAGCTCTTTAGCCATCCCCAGCCGTCTGACGTTCAAGGCAACTGCTTCATTCTCCTGTGCCCAGAGCTGACCCTGGGCGGAAGGATCCAAAGCAGGGAGGAAGCAGTGAGATAGTGCATTGTGAAAAGGAGAAAGGAAGTTGATTTTAGAGAAGGCAATGTCTTTTAGGAAAGATGCAACCAAGTTTGAGTGCCCAGAGAGGAAGAAGTTGCAGATGGCAGAGATCTCGAGAGAAGTCGGATCGAGTTTGTGGTACTCGTTAGCCAAAACTGAACTGAAGCAAGCCCGAGCTGGGAAAGACACCCTTCCCACCACCATGCAGAAGAGGAACAGACATACATTTTTTTTTTTTTTTTTCAAATACATGACAACACACATTTGAGCAATAAGGCAGGTCTCCACTGTGACATACAGTGCCCCGCAAAGATGCCTAAGCTGTTTCAGAACAGGGATGGAGTAAGGCCTGGAAAAGAAGGGGGGGCTGTCCAGGCCCTTCTCCACACTAACACGAAGGTTGCGCTGCTGAAATACGAGCGAGCATCCCTGCTCCATGCAGCTCAGTGTCCTATAAACACATCGATTTACTCAGAGCTAACTCAGATCTTCACACAGCAAGAGACAGGAGGACAAAAACATCCCTAGAGAAGCTGCCAGCAGGCTGTGGGTCTGTCTGTGAGAGAAACAGCACCCATCCCCAAAGCAAGTTTACTTTTGTATCTTTATTTTGTCCAAGATATCGCTCAGACGTTCCGTTCACATTAGGAATTGGATGCCTGTGCTCCCCTGATTTCTGTTTGTGCCTTTGAAACAAATTTCTTTCAGCTCTCAAGAGATACAACTGGTGCTTGAAAACTCTCAGAGCAGCTGCGAAGTGCTAAGAGGTCCCAGAGCTAGGCTGTTCCATCATTGTGGGTCTGAGATGGAAACAGGGTCTGGTGCAGAGCAAAGCTGTTCTGTGCTGCCACCTGTCGCTGCTGTCCCCATCCACGCGGAGCAGAGCAGACCTCCCCACTCCTGTGCACAGACTGTCCGGCCAGAAATTCCGGTGTGCAGCAAAGGGACAGAACGCAACCTGCAGCCTGGTTTAAAGGTGGGCTTGGGGGTGAAGAGGGTCACCAAAAAAAAAAAAATTAAAAAAAAAAATATCTTCATAACCATAAAGGAATGTTCCTTAAACAGCACAAAACCCCTTTTAAAAAAATAAAAAATTAGAAAAATAAATGCATGTAAATTTGAGTGTTCAGATTTTAGGACTGAAATGGTCTGATCAAGTCCTCAATAGAAGCAACTTTGCCAAGTTGTAAAGTAGGGAAAGAAACTTTCACAGTAAATGGAACAAACTTTCACAGCAAGCAGAACAGTAACTCCGTAGCGTCTCCTGTCATCTCTACACGACTGTGCCCTTATACAGCTCTCTCTGGGATTTACTTGCAACCCTCTGTAAAGCTGCAGCAAAGGAACAGTCCCATTTTATCCAGTGATCAGTGGCCAAAGAATCCCGGGATTTGCCCACAGCCATGCAATATCCATTGCTACCCACAGGCTCAAAATATCCCAGGCATCGCTCCCAACCCTGAACTGACAAACCAGCACCCAGGACCTACAGCACATATGAAACTCCATACGGATACACAAATGTGTACTTGTGTAGGTCATTAAGTCTTTATCTGCTACAGCAGATGTCACAAAATAAGTAATCTATAGGAGATATAGAAAAAAAAATGTATGAAATTCAGAATTGAGGCTTCCACCATAATTGCATTTGTACAGTCCTGAGTCAAAATGATACCAGTTCAGCACTTTCTTTATATAATTTTAGAGTGTCCACATGTACGTTATTCCTTAACACTACTGCAGGGTGGGGAAGCAAGGCGTGGTGTTTTCTGTGACCACTTAATTCTAGAAAATACTTAACTTTATTGAAGTTCAGATAGGACAATTCTGGTTTGTGCAGCATGAACACGACCCAGGTCCTTACCTCTCCATCAGTGACTGCAGAGTAATTGACTTGTGCGACGGTAACTGTGGTAGGCAACTCTGAGGCATCGGCCAGCGTGGCAACTGTAGCACCGGTGCCAACCTATGGAAGTCAACAAAATGCAGGTGAATACATTTGTTACTGCAGGAAAAAGTCCACATAATTCAGGGAAAGAGACACTCAAACGCTCTCAGATTAAAAGGCATCACACCCACAGAGAACTGCAGAGCTCGCAGAAAATATGGAGCTGTCTCAAAGGGCTGGGGGAGGAAATCACACGCTAGAGCCATGTTAATCTATGGCAACTTGCAGAGTGGATATGGCCCAGAAGCTGGTTTTGCTGTCCCCTACATGAATGTAGGGGACAGAGTCCTTGCTATCCTCCCAGCCTCGCAAAGAGCGGCTGTGGGACGCTGCTGCCATTCCCAGGTGTGAGTGTGGTGCGCAGGGAGAGCCAACACGCTTCTCCCACGGGGTGGAAGTCACTTGAAGAACCACTGAGTAGTCCTGGATCAGAACACCCTACGCATCAGCCCTCACTTATAACGCTCCTTGCTTACCATTCACTGGGTCTCCAGGCACTTGGCAAACATTAGCTCATCCTCAACACTCCCCTGCCTTTGGAAATTACCTGTTCCCCATTTAACAGCTGGGGAAAGACAAAGGCAGGGAGATGTGCAGCTTTGTTTCTAAGGAGAATTAAACCTATAAATGCTGGAAAGTCAACGGGCTCTCAGGTGCCCAGCACCTATAAGAACACTAGTCAAAGGGAAAATGTACATTAGCAGGTGAGCAAACAGAACCAGCTTGGCAAGCCGGCCGGGCTTGGTGGGCGAACAGAAAGCTGTAACAATAGCCGAAAAGCTTTCATTTGGGGAAAAAACCCAAACAAACCAACTCCCCAACCCCCCCAAACACCATGTTTTTATCTTCACGGTCGTGAGATGAGAACAGCCACCAGAAAACGATGTTTGAGACTTCACTAAAAACGCGATGCTCGAGAGAGACAAATCGCTGGGCCAGTTAGGTATGAGAGGGCAGTGGTGGTTTGGAGGCAGGGGCACAGGGGAAACTGAGGTTCAAATCCCACACCCACGAGGAACTCTTGGGAAGTTTCAAGAGAGCACTTAAGTTTTTGACATCCTGAGCTGCCAGAACCTGCCTCCCCCACATGGGGAACGCAGGGAAAACAGCAGAACTGCCAAGCCACTGCCTGAATCCCCCTCTGTAAAATGGTGTAAGAGGCATCCTTACCGCAGGGGGTATCATGAGGACAAATATATTATTTTGTGTGTGTAATACATATATTATGCTTAGGGTGTAAGATGAAGAACAGGGGGCACAGAAATACCTAATGCCATAGATTAAGATATGTTTCGTGCCATTAAAGAAAGGCAGTCCCACCACCTCTGCTCCCATCGCTGCATCCTACTGCCACCACAGGCGTTGTGTGGCCACATGATGAACTGTACCTGTTTGTAAATGGGTTTGTTAAATCCAGGTCAGATCCCTGAATCGCTTGACCAAATAGCTGCTTGTACTGCCATAACAGGAGGACAAGGGATGGGAGCGAGGAAGAGAGAGGATGAGACTGCTTCGTTGGGTGGGAACATCAGGTTAACAAGCCTTCGGGCTAAGACGTGGAGATAAAGGCAAAATTCTTGAAGGACAAGTTAAGCTACCAAGAGGAGTTTGCTTTAAACCACCTCCCTGATGCAGGCAACTCAACCCAGAGTCTGTGGTGCTGGAAATGGAAAAGCCAGAGGGTTTCACTCACCTGGATGAGGGACACGGTGCCATCAGGGTTACTGAAGGTTTGTACCACTGTCTGCGATGGCACCAGGTGCGCTATACTGTGTGTGGTTGTAGTCTGCTGCTGTGTCTGCTGATCCTCAAACGCATAGAGCAGGTCTTCACGCCCGTGCTGCTTGTAGCAGTTCTTCACGATAGTCCGCAAGGCTTGGGTCCATGACACCTACCAGGAAAATGAAAAAAAAAAAAAAAAAAAAAAGAGTGAAGAGTCAGTGTAAAAAAGGTTTTCTGGACCACCACAGTGCTGCTACTGCTGTGATTTGCATGCTTATCTTTACTGGGTTTTGTTGGGTGGTTTTCAACGAATTCTCAAACAAGCAAAAGGCCCCAACACCTAATCCCTCTCTCCTCATCCCCTCCTTTCCCCAGGACTCAGAAATCACCCCGGAGAGCTATTGCGTTGCTGCGTACTGATACAGAACAAGCACATCTGGCCAATGGAAAAGGAAGCTTCTCAATGACATCTGTTTTGACAGCTTTCAAGGAATTCTAAGTGATTGGGGCTGGCAAGTAGAAAACCATCCCTGCCTAGGAAAGCACCTATCCCTGCCACAGCACCATTTCCAGCCTCACTAGGCATCCGTCCCCCTCCAGTCAGACCTACATCAGCCTACACAAGTCCTGCCCCTTGCACATCCTGGAGGCTTTTTTTTCACTGTTTCCTTGTGACAGGTTAGTGGAAACATCACCTGCATACAGGATCCATGACCGTAACTGCTATCCACTCGGTTCTCTCCTTTTTTTTCCTGGCTCCACTGCATGTCCTTAACTACTCCCCTTTAAGTACAAAGGTCCCTGCTGCTCAGGATGGGACAGCATCCCTTCAAAGGCTTCAAGAGGCCATGATACAGACTCTACGGTAAACAAACTGCAAACTTGGAGAGCAGACTTGTCTTAGGCTGGGTAGGCTGCTTGATAAGGCCACAGAGAAGAGCAGGTTCTGCAGCTAACGAAAAGGGCACCCGCTGCAAAAAGAGATGTGTTTCCAATACCTGCTTGTCACACAACCCCAGCAGGGACAGAGCAGATTGAAGGTTACCCCTCTCTCATCTCATTGCTCTCCCAGGTTGAATGTGTGATGTGAAGTCAAGAAAGGGCCAACGTCTGTCACCTGAGGGGAAAACTATTCCCACAAAAACTGGACACAAGCCCCTGCAACTCAATTTGAAGGCAGACAGACATGGGATACACACCCGCTGCTTCTGTTCCTCTGTGCGGACATCACTGCGAACATTGGCCCACGGAATGTCCTCAGGCCACCAGATGGGCTTGCAGCTTTCCTTGCCCCAGCCTGGCTTCCCGCGACCCGTGGAATACTTCAGCATCTCAGGGATGAAGGCTCGCAGCTGTGCCTGGAACAAACCACATAAGAGGGTTGAGAGTTTTTTAGGAGCTCATTTCTCTGGTAGGTGCATAATACAGAGTTATTACATTTAACTTCCATCCTGTTGGAACCATCAACTGGAAGAGGCCTGAATGCCTAAGGAAGATGGAGAAATACTTTACCATTTTCTCCCAAGACTCAGCTGAGAACAGTTCAGTAGCATGTGGAAGAGCAGAAACAAAGTTAAGTCAGCCAATTACAACAGTAAGGCACAAACACACACTGTGTTAACACACTTCACGGTTCAACACTACCATGAAGAGAGCTAACCAACCCGAGAGGGAGAAAAAATTAAAAAATAAGAATCAAGAGTAATGCAGAAAAAAAACACTCAATGTCCCCACAGCCACAGGAACTCAGATGTGAGCTGATGTACATTTTACAGAGATGCTGCAAAGAGGATGGAGCTTCAGTGAGCTGCCTCAACGTAAAAAACAAGATCTCACACATAATACCTCTCCACCCCTGCAGAACGTAACACACACTGGACTAATTTTCTGAATCTATCCTTAGCTTTTACCAGAGTGGGGACACCTTTCAACCTGATTTTACTTCTCCCTAGCACCCACAAATACTGGTCAAGTAGTACCATCAGGAGATAATACCTTAAAAATAGACTTCCAAAGCAAATTGAGCTGATATGTCATGAAGAGAAAGTAATATCGTTAGCGTTATCAAAGAGAATACAAAACTCACATAAGGTTTTACGACACATTTGGGTTTTGTACCAGGGAGTGCCTGGAGCCTCAGGAAAAGGCTGGTTCAGCTGCAGAAACAGAGCAGGAAGAGAAGCAGCACTCAAGACCACACGCGTCAGAGAAAACCAGGATAATGTAAAGCTAAATAGCTGCATTTAAGAACACCCCCCCGCATCCTTTCATAGCTTTAATAGCAAGTTATTTGAGCTTGTGACAGTGCCACTGGGAGTCCTCAGGCCACCTTACAGCCCCGAGACACCTTCAGGTTCAGGGTTCTAGGGCACAGCCATGGAAGAGGGCAACAGGTCCAGCATCGATTGGTGCCACAGCCACAGCACGGTCCCAGCTAGCAGAGACATGGATCAGCTCATGAAGGACTTCCCACCCATCCCTGATCTTGTGCCATAACAGTATCTATTCCTCCAAGCCATGATCCTGCTTGAAAGACATCCTTGGTTCCAGTCTGGATATTGTACTCACTGGCTCCAAGCTGAAAACCAACTCATTTACAAGCTGCCTTTTCCACGTTAGCCCAGGGACAACGTACTAAAGTCCCCTCTAACATCTGTCAGATGGAGCGAGGGAGGAATGCTTCAGAGGAACAGGAGACTGCAGATTGTCTCTGTGGTCTCTGCAAAAAGCCTGAAGTCCCTAAGCACACTGCTAAATGCACTGGGATCTGCAGCAGCTCTTGCGGACACAGGACTGCTCTTCAAAGCCAGAGCCCAGCTGGAAGATGTAACGTGGGCTCTAGCTTACACAGTTAAATAGAAAAATTGAAGTGTGTTTTGGTAAAAAGCAAGCAATTTCTTTGTATGCACAGTTTACCACATTCCAGAAAGTTCACAGCAGTGGCTAGGGACTTTAAAGGCAACAAAAATCCAATATACTTGTGGGTCCATATAGAGCATATCTGCTGCACACTGTAGAAGAACCACCCCTGCTCAGAGGAGCAGCTGCATTTCAGTTCCTCCACTCCATCACGGACATCCCAAGCCATCTCAGAGCAGCTGTACCAAAACCCCAAATTATAAATGGAGGCACAAAAGAGACACCAGCTCACCCATGCTTGCACACAGCGTCAACCACTTTGGCACCCTTTTTTCCAGCCCAGGCCAAGCCTGTCCGTGATGCAGCTTTCCCATCCGTACTGCAGGGCCAACAGTCACCCCGACATGCATCAGGATGCCCGGTCGAGGCCCCATTTATTCAGTCAAATAAACCTGCTAAGGACATTGAGTTGCCTGGTGCAAAAACAGTTAAAAGCTCCTTCCCAGAATTGCTATCTGCAAGCCATGCTCCTTGTTACCAGATGGATTAATTACTGGTCCTAGGGAGTTCAGCGGCTCAAGCTACTCAAGGCACTTGTTAAGGAGGGTTTGCCTTTAATCCGCCAGGGAGACAATCAGCAGCGGCGTTACAACCTGCTCCAGCGCAAGGACTTCTCTAATTAGTGCCATAACGAGACCTCACCCAGGCAGCTCACAGGGCTCTGACACAGGCTACGGCACCGAGACAAAGACCCCGCATCTCCTGGGGCGCAGCTGGGGGGAACCGGCGCGACCGCTTCATCTGCGGGAGCCACGCGTTCTGCTGACTCCATCCACAAACCACCCGAAAATCAAATCTCTGCTAAAAAAAAAAAATAAAAATACAGTAGCTCACTCCTGTTTGCATGGCTGTCAGCTCTAGAAAGGGCTCGTATAATCTCCAGTATGGAGGGTTTGAGAGAAACTGTAAGAACTGTTTCTTTGACACCCTTTGGTACACAGACTGAGTGTCTAAGTTTTAACATTAAGCTGAAATGTTAGTGGTAGTGAGCTAATCCCGATTCTACCATTTGCAATGGCCCAAAGCACAGACAACTGCACTCCAGTGCTGGAAACAACAAGGTGTCTTGCACACGGAGCACTAAGCAACGCTCCGGTCTTAAGGTTTATGCCTTGCTAAGGAAAGTGGTTTCTAGAAGGGAGCAAAACCTGTGGCTGGGAATTTTCTACCCATCCCCACTGCTCAGCTTCAGGATCTCCAAAAAGCAGCACCTGGGAATAGCAAAGTCAAGTCCATGCAGGACCTCAGCTGCACCTGAAAGTGCAAAAAAAGGAAAAAAAAAAAAAAAGAAAGAAGAGGGCAAAGCAGCAATCGCAGCAAAGCACCCAGGTATTTTGTTCACTGGCCCTTCTTTTTGCAACAGCCAACTTTAGGCTAAATGTTCTTTAAATTTAAAAGTTCCAATTAATGTTTAAGCATTCATATTGAAAAGCCAGGCATCTGTCGAGGCAGCAACCAAGCTGTCGTCACGAATTTCCTGCCATGAAAACCTGCACGGCCCTGACCAAGCTCTGCAAGGTCTCACTGCCGGGTGCTTTCTGGCAGGCAGGACAAGAGCAGGCTTAGTGCTCTCATAAATTCATCACAGCAAAGGTGAGGTGGAGGGTCAGCCTGGGTGTCCTCAACAAGAAGCAATGGCACTCAGTGCCCAGCAGATGCAGCAGTTTATGCCTGGCCACAGGAATCCAACCCAAAATTAACAACCTGGCCATCAGTGCAAAAAGCAGGAGGTGCTGTGGGTCTCCCCACAGAAGTGGCTGCTCATGGATTTACTCTTTACGCAAATCTTTCTTCTCTTCCACCCTGAAACTGTGGTCAAGTCTAAGAACGAGTGACGAGTTTGAATGTTTTAAAGGGGCACACAAGGGGACCAGGCTGTCCCTCGTGGGATCACCACCTCCTAGCAGAGTTTGGAGATCTGAGTGCTGGACATGACTGCTTGTTCTTGCTGGAAACAAGGCACGATGCAGGCTCTGAGCTTAAACGCTGTAAAAGCAGGCAGCTGCCTGCGTGGCCATTAGAAGTATACACTCCTCCTTGCATCCAGTACCTCACAGGACTCGCTACCCTTCCCACTCTGCTGGAACAACCGTCCAGTGCTAGAGCCCAGCTGCACGGGGGACCCGACTGCTAACCCTGGGGTGCCTCCTCTGCAGAACAAGGATGATCCCTCTGCCACACGGTGATGACCTGCTGGGAGAGCAGAAATAGAGGTTGTCCCCATACCACACGTCTGACATAGAATCATAGAATCACCTCGGTTGGAAAAGCCCTTTAAGATCATCAAGTCCAACCATTAACCTAGCACTGCCATCCCACCACTAAACCCTGTCCCTCAGCACCTCATCTACCCTTCTTTTAAATACCTCCTGGGATGAGGACTCCACCACCTCCCTGGGCAGCCCATTCCAGAGCATGACAACCCCTTCAGTGAAGAAGTTTTTCCTAATGTCTAGCCTAAACCTGCCCTGGCGCAGCTTCAAACCATTCCCCCTTGTCCTATCATCCGTTCCCAGGGAGAAGAGGCCGACCCCCACCTCACTCCCCCCTCCTCTCAGGCAGCTGTAGAGGGCGATCAGGTCTCCCCTCAGCCTCCTCTTCTCCAGGCTAAACACCCCCAGTTCCCTCAGCCGTTCCTCGTATGACTTGTGCTCCAGACCCCTCACCAGCTTGGTTGCTCTCCTCTGGACTGTTCCAGCAAGGCAACATCTTTCTTGAGTGAGGGGCCCAAAACTGGACACAGATTCGAGGTGCGGCCTCACCAGCACCGAGTACAGGGGCACGGTCACTTCCCTACTCCTGCTGGTCACACTATTCCTGATACAGGCCAGGATGCCATTGGCCTTCTTGGCCACCTGGGCACCCTGCTGGCTCATATTCAGCCGGCTGTCAATCAGACATGGACCAGAAGGGAGCACCAGCAAGCCTCGCACCTGGGCAAGGGGGTCCAGCCCTGCGGGATCATCCCTGCCCCTCCATGGAGAGGATCTGACCGCTGCAAACTGAGTTTAGTTCCCGTCTTCCAGTGCTTGGCTTCTCCCACATACAAACTTACAGGTACATAAAGATATCTCATGTTCGTGCTAAAGCTTTTCGCAGGGCAGTATGCAAACAAGACGTCAAGATGATTTTTGGGAGGCCCAGATAAACTTTGTTGGCTTGCATAAGTAGACTGCAAATTATAGGGGCTTATTAAGTTTAAAAAAAAAAAAAAAAAAGTCAGATTAAAGGACAAATCAGCTGTTCAGAAAAACATAAACAAATTCTAGTGGCCTCAGTGAGAGCTGCCTGAAGCATCGACCTCAGCATTACCCAATCTTTCTCCTTAATCATATCAGCAAGCAACTGAGAACAAGTTTACGGGCAAGCTCAGGTCTGACGTATAGCGTCAACGTAGCCAAAGTCCATAAAGCAATGAGAATTCTTTGTGTAATGGCTGCAGGGTAAAAGCCCCACTGCAATATGAGGGTTTTTTTGCACAGCCAAGGTGGGTGATGCTCTCCATTCGCAAGTTTATAGAAGCATTTTTGCTCAGGCTAGTAAAGGCTTTATTTCCCTCAAGACCACCAGGGAAGCAGAGCAATTAAAAGGAGAGTTATTTTCACCTCCTCGTTGAGGAACTAATGCCTCCACCACCTGCCTGCTGACACCTGCAGCTGCTGAAAGCAGAGGCCTCGTTTTTCCACTCCCTGTGACACACCTCTTAATTGTGCTGCCCAATTTATATTTATAAATATTTCGGTTTTCCATAGGGCTTTGTGCAACTTAGTTGAAAAAGCTCATTTCTTGTTAGCAAATACAAAGAACTATATTGGAAGCTCTGGGAATCAAGGTTCCTACAAAAAAAAAAAACCAAACAACCAAACAATGGCACTTCTGGCTGTGCAACAGGTGGCAGCAATGTAGGAGTCAGAGTTATCATCCACTCTCTAACATGAATGTATTTCAAATTGCAATTGTGGCCAAAAAAAGACAGCACAGCATCCTCATCGTGTTCAGCGTATCACAGAATCCCAGAATTGCCAGGGCCGGAAGGGACCTCGGGAGCTCCCCCAGTGCCACCCCCCTGCCCAAGCAGGCTCACCCAGAGCACGGGGCACAGGACAGCGGCCAGGCGGGGGTTGAAGATCTCCAGAGAAGGAGACTCCACAGCCCCCCTGGGCAGCCTGGGCCAGGGCTCGGGCACCCTCACAGTCAAGAACTTCTTCCATTCAACTGGAACCTCTTCTGCTTCAGGTTGTGCCCATGGCCCCTTGTCCTGGTGCTGGGCACCACTAGGAAGAGTCTGGCTCCATCCTGGTGACCCCCACCCTTGAGATCTTTGTAGGTGGTGATGAGATCCCCTCTCAGCCTTCTCTTCTCCAGGCTGAACAAGCCCAGCTCCCTCAGCCTTTCCTCCTAGGGGAGATGCTCCAGTCCCCTCATCGTCCTTGTTGCCCTCCTCTGGACTCTAGGAGTTCCTCATCTTTCTTGAACTGGGGAGCCCAGAACTGGACACAGTACTCCAGGTACCTGTGTTCTGCTTCTATTTAAAGTTTGCCCCCAAGTGTGGCAAAAACTATAATGCAGCTGGATGCTTTCAGCAAGAAAATCGTCTTGTAAGCACCACATGCCCTGTCTTACTCCTTGAAAATTTTACAAGAGAGACCTGCTGGGTAGTGAAAATCCAACCAGGAGCCTGCAGTCCTGTCCATTAATTCTCGTCCTCTGCCCTCAAGTGGCCTGCAGCCACTCAAGGATCTCAAAATTGTTTTTAAAGACATTTACAAAACATCACCCCTATATGATAGACAGAGAAACCAAGGTAGGGCAGCACTGGGTGCCCATAACACGTGTGCACACCACAGTGGCTGGGCTAACCGGGACAGCGATGGTTAGCCAAACAGAGCACAAAGAGCGTGGACTCTGTCCACAGCTCAGGAGAAATCTTCTTCACAAAGTTGTTTTAATTTATCACATTGCACTAATAAGACAAGGGCTACTCCCAACAAGACATTTTCTTTACCATAACGCAGTAACAGAGGACTTGAAATCATAGAATCACTTTGGTTGGAAAAGCCCTTTAAGATCATTGAGTCCAACCTTTAACCTAACCCTGCCATCCCACCACTAAACGATATCCCTAAGCATCTCATCTATCCTTTTAAATAAGAGGCTCTATGTTGCTATGCTCTTGCATCAGCGGTTTGCACGCTTGCTGACTGAAGGTCCTGCAGAACATGGAGAAGAAAAAACATTTCTCATTTAACAGAGCCACAAGCAGCCTGGGAACACAGGAGTGTCACACGTTGGGGGAAAAAAAAGCCCTGCCAGCAACCAGCGCCTTGGACTAGAGAGCTGCTTCACACGTGGAAATGCAAAGCATTCAAACCCCAGTGGCAACTTGGCTTGGCCAGGCCAGGCCAAATCTTTGTGCAAGGTTCCCTAAAGACCAAGGCCATGTCATGTTTGGAAGAAAAAAAAAAATCTCCAACCTTATTTTTAGCTTAACATGAAAAGTGTTGGTATTTTATCCATAGAATTCTATGGATATTACTATTTTGTCCATAAAATAGAAGCAGAAAACACTGCAGCAACCTTTGATGTTAAAATATTTAATTTCCAGCTCTCACACAAAACAAACAATATGCATTATAAATCCAGCTGAAGGTTTCTCTGAAGTGAGCGCTTATCACTTTTATTGCTGCTTTGACGGCACGTGCAACATTAACAACCAAAGAGTTGACGGATCTTTTTATTGGCCCTTTTATACGTGCACATACTCTGCGCGCTGCAAACCAGAAAAGTTTCTTGGACGTGTTACTGGATTGCAACAACCTCACATCCCGATCTCATTCATCCACACTCCTTTGTCTCTCTCATTTCTTTCCACCATTCCACCAGCAACAGCTCATTTGCTTTGATCCTTCCTCAGAGCCCACATGCTGTGGATACGAACACCTCCAGCTTCCCTACATGCACCACACTAGGATGGCCTCCCTCTGCCCAAACAATCTTGACATAGATGTCTCCTCCTCCTTGTTTAAGCCCTATGCACTTCTCTTGCTGTTACTCAGCTTGATTACTACAGTGACAAAGCCATAAAGAAGTCAGAAAAACACCAGCATTTTGTTTGCCAATACAAATGAACTCAGAGCTACATACCTGTGATCTTTCGACGGTTTTTCATTTTACTTAAAAAGGAAAATGTTTCCATTTTTTACTTTCCATTTTCATGGGAAATCGTTAATGATACAAAACAAAAGCTGCCAGTGAACAGCTCTCGCAGACATCACCTTTGACAGTGGCTTTAAAAATTCTAGCAACTAAATTTTGTCTTATGCTGTCATGGATTAGGAACATGACCATCAGCCAAGGCATGCTAGATTTCTTTGTAAAATTTTATTAGAAGCGTGAACTTGTCTGATTCCACCTAAGTAACGGAAATGGTGTTTTGACCCAAATGCGATCTTTCTGCAGAGCACAGAGGAAATCTGCACATCTTTGCTCTACTACAACACCTCTTTGCACGTGGCCCAGAGCCTCTGACCTTTCCATCTTGCTACTCCCTCTGAAGAAACTGGCTCTCAGCATTAATAATTTGTTGTGGTGCATCAGACTGAGTGTATCCAGAGCCTCCTGCAAAACACACTCACCTGCATTCAGGTCCTGCACCCAGGGGAAGGAGATTTCCCTACAGATGATCCCTCCCACACCAAGGAAGCTTCCCTGGGGGGGTCCCCTCCACTTTCTCCTAGCAATAATGAGGTCAGCAAAGGGCTGGACCTGGAGAGAAAGGGAGTCCCCCACATCCCTAAGGCAGACGACTCCCTGGCTCCATCAGAAGTATCTCACTCAGGGTCTGACCTAGAGTTAAACCATTGGCAAGCTCCTTTCTGCTCCAATCCACAGCAGAAAACAGAGGGAACGAACTACAGACACAATAAATGTCCAAGGAGGATAAGACAAAATCATAGAATCATAGAATCACCTCGGTTGGAAAAGACCTTTAAGATCATCGAGTCCAACCGTTAACCTAACCCTGACATCCCACCACTAAACCCTGTCCCTCAGCACCTCATCTCTCCTTCTTTTAAATACCTCCTGGGATGAGGACTCCACCACCTCCCTGGGCAGCCCATTCCAGAGCCTGACAACCCTCTCGGTGAAGAAGTTTTTCCTAATGTCTAGCCTAAACCTGCCCTGGCGCAGCTTCAAGCCATTCCCCCTCGTCCTATCATCCGTTACCAGGGAGAAGAGGCCGACCCCCACCTCACTACAGCCTCCTCTCAGGCAGTTGTAGAGGGCGGTACTCCACAAGCGACCTTCCTCACCTCAGTGCCTAAAAATCACTGCAAAGTGCAGAATAAATATCTTCCCTGTTCATAGTTTATGGGAAGTGACAAAAACAGCTCAAAGGGGAATGCTCCCAGCAGCCTGACCTCTAGTCCTTACCAGCATCTTTACAGTTTCATGTAGAAAATAAGCACCAATAACAAAACTTCACATCTAACTACTGTCTGAGCTGTTACAGTCCCATGGGAAAGAAAAGATCAAATGCATCCCCTGGAGATGTAGACATAAGCTCCACTGCAAAATAACAGGATGTGACTGCAAGATGCCAACTCTCTCTCTCTGGTTCTGCCACATTTGGCTGCTCACCTGGGTCATCTTGTCCACCGAGACGGGAATGCCATCGATGGTGAGGGGTGGCAACTCCGAGTTAACCTCCTGAGGTGCAGGAGCATGCTCCGCTAGCGCAGACTCCAGGTCTTCCAGAATCATGCTCTTGTACTTGCGTACCTGTGGGGAATCGTTAAGCTCAGATAAACAAGGTAAGGAGCACCAGGAGAGGCGAGGGCAAGGACGCAGGGCCAGCCACCTTCCCCAAGGTGCTGCAGAACAGAAGGAGCAAACAATGCCTGCCACAGCTGGCAAGAAAAAATACCCACTGGCCCTGAAGACTTGGCTGCATCGAAGAGCTGATGATGAAACATCAAGTAATACCAGGAAGTGGAAGTATTTACAGGATTAAAAGAAAAGTTCTGAAGCAAGACTTATCACGGTCAGGATCTGCTCCATTTACTGTCTGGTCTACAACAAGGTGCAAGCACTGACAGCCGAGCTGAGTTCAAGCACATCATCACTACCTGCTCCCTCTGATTTTTAGTCCAGAATATGCACCCCTGGTGAGACATGCTAGGCAACCATCCATGCAGGGAAGACAGGACGTCAGTGTTGCACTCACGTCCACACACTCCCAACTCCCGTTTCCAGGGTTTTAAACATTGACCTTCAGATCACTACCAGGCTTGCGAGGCTGCCTTCAGCAGAAGGAAACCTGCAGAGAAGGTGAGCGATTTATTACATAGCTCTTCCTACAGACACCTACCACATTCTCCAAGGGTGCAGCACCGAATACTTTAAAGACGGGATTGGGTTTGGAGGGCGAGATGCACAGAACGATGGCCTGCTGCCCTACTCTGGTGGTGTACTCATCCAGCGTGGCTCGGAGCTTCCTGAAACAGAGAGATAAAAGAGTGAATAGGTATCAGCTGAAAGCCCTGGAGAAACACAACCCTTTGCATTGTAAACTCCCTTTCTTAATGCTACCCATTCACAAACCAGGTGAGAAACGGAGCCCCAGCTGGTCAGATTAGCCACATATACTGCTTATTCCCCCACTCCCGCAGGCCTGCTGCGTTCCCTGCAGTCACCCAGCAGCTCAAATATCAGTTATTCTCCCTTCTCCCCTTTTTCCATTGATGTAAAAAGTAAAGAGAAATCACCAGAGCAGCGAAGCAAGAGTCTGCATATCCACTCTGTCACTGTCTAAGTGTATTAGCAATATAAAACTTGAATGATTCAACAAAAGAGGACTGAAGACACAGGTTCTTTTACATCCAGCCTCATAACAGTGTGTCCTGGTTTTGGCTGGGATAAGAGTTAATTTTCTTCATAGTAGCTAGCATAGTGCTGTGGTTTGGATTTAGTACTAGAAGAATGTTGATAACACACTGATGTTTTCAGTTGTTGCCAAGTAGTGCTGAGACTACTCAAGGACTTTTTGAGCTTCTCCTGCTCGGGCAGGTGCATAACAAGCTGGGAGGGAGCACAGCCAGGACAGCTAACCCAAACTGTCCAAAGAGCTATTCCATACCATAGAACGTCATGCTCGGGGGGGTTAGTCAGTCGGTCGCGGGCAGAGTGATCGCGGCTCGGGCAGAGTGATCGCGGCTCGGGACGGGCTGGGCATCGGTCAGCGGGTGGTGAGCAATTGCATTGTGCATCACTTGTTTTATATACTCTGTATATTCTCTTACCATTATTATTATTACTATTGTTATTCTTCTCTCTTATTAAATTGTCTCTATCTCAACCCATGGGTCTTTTTTTTTTTTCCCGATTCTCTCCCCCATCCCACTGAGGGAGGGGGGGAGTGAGCAAGCGGCTGCGTGGTGCTGAGTTGCCAGCCGGGTTAAACCATGACACAGTGCATTGCAATCCTCTAGTACCAAAGTCCTGCTCAACCCAGCCCTGTAAGAATTCAACCTACAACTACAGGACAGGCAAGAACCAGAAATATTGCAACAGCTCAGCACGGGAAATCCAGGTATTCAGACACCTGCCACATCAGCAAGTCCCTTTGGAACAATCTCTCCATAGGAAGAAAATGTTCCATTGTATACTTCCCGCTTCTTATATGCTTATAAGCAGGGCAAGAGAACGTGTCAGAAATGTTGGCAGAAACTCATAAAGCAAGAGAGAAGTAGCAGTTACCACCAGATAACCTGAGCACACCATAAGGTGACAGCTTAGCATCTGCCCCGGTCATTTCAGAACCTGCTGTTAGCAGCAGACGTTGCCAAAAAGCACCAGCAGCACCACCAGCTACGCAGAGATCCCAGAATCAGACACTGCAACTTCCCACTGGATTCACAGCGGTGTAAATATCCAGCACAAACACGTCAAACTGATCAGAGTGCAAAAAAAATGATGCATTTTGTCAGTAATTTGCATGTAGTAAAATGAAGTAGTTGCATGAAGGGAAAAGAAATAATTCCTTTAAATAGAACTTTCTTTAAAAATATATTGTTCACATTTCAAGAGAGAAAAGAATTTGCTCTTCAGAAACATTGCAATAAACACAGCTGGGTCAGCAGAGTTGGGGGGAGGGGGCAAAACCAGTATGGAGCTATAAAAAAAAAAAAGGGAGTCCACTGCCAGGGAATATTATTTAACACTAACTCTGCTCCACTTCGTTCCAGTTTGAACACGTGCAAAGGGTATTCTGGGACTCAGCAGACGAGTAAGCAGAATACAAGGAAACCAGCTTATCACCAACTTTGCAAGAGTTAGAATAGAGGAGAAGGAGAAAAGGTGAAACTCTGACCATCGCTGTTTCAGTGCATGCAGGAGGAAGCCAGTGAGAAATGGGGTGACAAATACCCCAAGCTCTTGTGAGATAACCCAATTAAATCCAAAACAGTTTAAAAAAGCAAAACCTGCTTTGTTCCAAAACCTAGTAAATAGTACCAGCCAACAGTTACAAATGTTTCCTGAAGATGGAATTGCAGATGATCTCTCCAGGCTTGCAGAAAGCCTGTGCAGTCACTTCAGCACCAGTGCTCCTAGGTGGCCATCAGGCGGGCAGACAGCCTCAAAGCACCTGTAATGCAACACCTGAAGGGCTATGGAAATTTGGTATCTACAGAGCAAGTTTCTAAAGCCAAAGAAAGTGTTTCAGCTCTGGCAGGCATCTCCCCTCGATTCTTCTCCCCCAACACTGTGCACTACAGACCGGGTCAGTCTTCAGTGTGGAGCTCACACAAGGGGGCTGGCTGGCAAAGGAAATTCAGGTACACACACACTACATTTATTCACAGGATCACTTTATAATGCAGAAAAGACTTTTTCTGTTAGGTAGGTAAGTCCTTCATGTCACTGCAGAGCTGGGATATGGCCGTAAGCTCCAGATTCTCAGGCTAGCTGCTGTTAAAGCCACCACGAATATCTTGCAAGGTAACGTTACCATGACAGATTTAACTGGTGACCAGCTGGGGTTGAAACAGAATGGCAGATCCCACCAGAATGGCAGATCCCACCAGAATGGCCACATCAGTCCTTGTGATCATAATATCACATTAAAGATGAGTTGAGCTGCGATTTAACCCAGTTCTGCAAACTAAAACACAGCTCTTGGGTTCCAGAAAAGATGCCCCAAAACAATCCCCAAGCTGGGCAACTTCTGGACAGCACATGGTCACACCATGCATGGCACTGGAGACAGATCGAGGATGCAGAGCGAGGTGTCAGAGCGCAGGTGGGAGTCCTTACCGTAGCAAACGCGTCTGCTGCCTCTTGCGGATTGATGGGTTGGATTCAAAAACGTGTGGTCGCTTTCGTTTTTTACCCGTTGCCACGGCAGCAGCTGCTGCCATCCCCACAGGGCCTGGAAATCAAACCACGAAGGGTGAATCAGCACACGCAGGACATCGCCATTGCCCCCCCATCCAGGGATGAGTCCCAAAGGCTCAGCTCAAGGGTCTCCCCGCTGGACCGGAGCGACCCAAATTCCCTGCTGAGCTCCCCAGCAGCCGGGATTCCTCTTCTCCTGCATTGGAGAGGTGTATCAAAAGGCTCCATTCCCCAGCCTGGCAAGTCCCAGCTCAGTCCCAAGTGAAAGTCACACATTTCAGTCCAGAGTTTTCCATGCAATCACATAATTATGTATTTTGTATTCCAAACACACTGAAAAACTCTCAAGTACGCCAAGACTTTAAATAACTGACTGCAATCGAGGCAATCCCAGTGGCAAGGGAAAAAGACACCAGGTACAACACCATGAATCCTGCTTGGACACCTCAACTACAGCATCAGGAGTCCAAGGCTTTCCCCAGGGATTAAGGACCAGCTCTGATGTGAAAGGAACTGTAAATCCAGAGTCACCAGCAGCGTCCCACAACAGCCCCCCGAAGAACAGCGGGGACCATGGCAGGGCAGTGCTGTTTCTTTCGTGATCAAACTCTAGACACAGAATCTACATAAGGGGAAGTTTCATTAAGTTAATTGGAAGGAAACCACGTAACATGCAGTGGATTGTGCTTCTACCGGTGATCTCCAGAAATGAGTGCAGGGTCAGAGTCAAAAAGCCCTGGTCTCTCATGCAGGCTAAAGACTTGCCTTTGACTCCTGAGCAGACCTCAGTTGCTCTGTGTGTAGTTTCTCAGAGGTGAAAGATCACATCGGGGCTCATAAAAGCACTACATTTTTGTGTTTAATAAAGATGCAGCTACTAGATCAGGAAGTCCTAAGCTACCTATGATCAGTGGAAGCTGGTAGATGATAAGAAAAGTAGTGTCCGATTATATGTTTTCTCAAAGCAGCTGCTCCAGGAGATGGGACGCCGTCACGGACAGAGCTCTGGGCTGACACTACCGAGCCAGGTTTTGTTAATCAGTAATGAACTACCCGAGCGCTACCCACGGCAGGCGCAGCAAGCACCCCTGCATACTGCTCCAATGATCCTATCCTTGTGAAAAAAAAAAGAATAAAAAATTGCCTTTTGGGGGACTGGAAAAACATTTTCTCCAGAGAAGCGAGGGAGGGCCACGCTGGGCTCTCGGGCAAGCTTTGGGCTGGATGTGCCAGCCCATGCCACAAACTGCAGACACTTGCCCTGGGGAAGCAGGGCAGCTCCTGGCTCAGGATGACTACCTGGCCAGGGGCTGGAGGGGCACCAGGCAGTCCCGGCACTGGGAGGGCCCACAGGCAGGCGAGAGACACCAGTTGCCCCTCCTGCAAGCACTACCCAGGCCTGAAAAGCTTGTGTGCTAGAAGGGAAGGAGGAAAGAAAAAATCCTGTAGGAGCTGAGTTTGGAAAATTCATAAGCAAAGGATGTGGGATGCTCAATGGGGTGGAGGAACTTCACAGGTTTGGTCAGACGCAAGAGCTTTATTCCTCAGATAAAGTCTGATAAGGAGTCAAGACAAGTCTGTGAGTGCTTATTTATCACTGCATTTTTCTACTCGTGAGGTGGATCCACTACAAGGCAAATCTAGAGGACGTTTGGCAGGGGCTTCACTGGAAGGAGTCTGTGATTCTGAAATAGTCCAGTCCAGATATGCCAGGACCCTTTGTGGCATCTCCGTGGGAGAGGCCTAGCATGTGAGCTCCCTGGATAAGCAGGGTTGCGTAGCACTCCTGGGTTATCTTTGCTGTTGTTTATATGGGCCTGAAATAAGTTTGCTCTTTGACATATTCAGTGTTTAAGTTTTGGTTTTTTGAGGCAGCATTTACCAGGGACCTTTTTTATTGTACAAACCAGTCTATTCCCAGTACATCTATATTACACACAGATAAAGTGATGCAAGATTCAAGCAGCCAGCAGACCTTGCAAAGAAGCGCTATTAAATGTCAGGGCAATAAGGAAGCATTCAGAGCATCCCGTGGGGTGACAATATCACCCACCACCCTCGAGTGCTGTTTGTGACCTCTGCACAAACGCTACGTTAGGCAAACGACGCCAAGCATCCCGCTGACTTTACCTGCCGCAGCCAGGTGAGCGGTGACCTCGTCGGCAGCCGTGGAGTTAAGGATGTCAGAGTCATCGTAGGAGGTGTCCTCCGGCGAAGACGGCGAGTCTTCGTCTGCACTCAGCATGCTGTGCTCTGTGTAGGTGGCCACATGGACCTGCTGCACCTGCTGGGCCACTGCGTGGGCCTCGATGGTGGCCATGTGCTCTGTTTGGGTCACCCCGTGTTCTTCCATCAATAGCTACTGTCAGAGGAGACAAAAATCAAAGGAATAGGTTACTGACATTGATGCACTGTAAGGGATGGCAGCCAAAGGTTTCTGAGCCAGCTAGGTGAGCAGGCCATGACCAAGAGGGAAGAAGAGATTACCTCCCCCAGGGACAGTGGTCTTCTACGAGGGGGAAATAATGACTGCACCAGAAGCCAGAAGAACAACTTGGAAGTTTAAGAGCTTTGAAAAATCCATGCTTCCAAACAACATGGCACAGCGCCCAGAGGCAGTCACCTCTGCTGCAGGAAAGGTCTTTAAGGATCCTGTAGCCCTGAGATTGCATGCCCCGCACACACTACATGTTAAGAGGTCTGATCAAAGCCAGAACTTATATTTGACACTTCAAGATCTAGCTTTCAGGGAAGATGCTCAAGGGCAATACACGATCTCCCTCCTCCAACCTCAACAGCTCAGGACACAAACGAGGATGGCTGTACAGAGGTTTACTGGCAGCAAGTTGCGTTCTACAGACCCCTTTTGTTACACGACTTGTTTAGAGTCTGGAAGCAGGCAAAATCATTACAACCCAAGCACAAATATTACATAAAGCGTATTTATTTAATGCATCTAGTGGTAAACCACTAAGCAAAGCAGCGGCTTAGATAGTCAGCAGGGCACTGGACCACATGAACATAAGTCAGCGCAAGACAGGAGGTACACAGGTATTTTCAATGTGTGTCTACTGTATATTTGTGGAAAAGGAACAGCGCATCCTTCAGATATTTTCAAACTGCATTAGAAGAATTATGACATCAGCCCTCAAACAGATTCCCCAAAACCCTCAGGGCAAACAGCAGAAGGAAACAGATTACCAGCTGTAGGGAACAATCAAATATACCCAGCAAATTCTGACCCCCGTAAGTATAGCCATTGAATTTAAAGCTCTTAACTGACACCGTCTTCACAGAAACCTGTTCAGCTTGTCAGGAGGAGAGAGCTAGCAGCACAGACATGGGCTGCAGAGAGGTCTCAGATACACGGCTGGGTAACTGCTCTATGAACTCAGACAAGCGCCATCCATCACACACAGCTTTGTCCTTCAAAAGCTTTCAATAGCTTTTATCATCCGTATGCCATAGATACACGGCGCTTCGCAAATGATCAACGTGACAAAGACCTCAGCCTGGCAAAATAATCACCAGGCTTTCTACTGACCATAAAAATCCCACATCCTGACGACCATAGCAGGACTGAGGAGACACTGGGACCCAGACCGGCAGAAAGCACTTTGTCAAGAGGGTTATTTTGACCAAACTAACCAAAAAAGTCATAGACAAAGAAGCAGCACCTAATTGAGACATAGCAAGAGAGATTATTACAAAGGTGGGAATGCTCCATGGAAGAAACAGAGAAGAACAGAGGACACCTCAGCTGTAGCTGCTAACATGTGGGCAAAGGGGAATACGTTAGGTTGGAGGCAGAAGGAGGTTACAGGAGAGGACCAGAGTCTTGCTCTGAATTCAGGAGAGAGCACGAAGGGGCAAGGCATGACCAAAGCTGTGGAGTAGATGTATTTTTTGCAGCAGAAGCTCAGAAGCAAGGAAGCAGTTGCCATAGTCCAGACAACAAATGGAAGAAAAGGTAAGGTGGGGAGTGGCTGGTACTTAGATGCATTTATTTCTGCCTCAAATCTACTGACCAAAGAGCTGAAATATGACAGATTTTTTTTTCATCATCACCAGCTGGTTTCTAAAGGCTTGCTTCCACATGCCTCAGAATGTCTTCTGCAACTCAGTGAACTGAACATTATATTATTTATAAAACAGCTCTTCCAAAGGCAGTTCCAACTTGAAGATACCAAAAATAGGGGTGCAATTATTTTAGAGAGTCCTGGCCTCAAAACAGGACCCATTTTCCACGTTTTACTTAAGCACATCTGTTTTTTTACAGGGAACAAAAGCTGCATCTCAAACACATGGAAAATATTCCCCGGACAGCCCTAAGAGAAAGCTTCCCATTCAAACACTAGAGGCATGTACGTTGTTGAACAGGGGATGAGATGAAGTTTCTGATGTAGCAGCAGGACCAAGATATTGAAAGGAAGCTTGGAATGAGCCAAAGTCCGTTGTGTACAAAGTCAAAACACCCATTACCATGAGAACAACGCTTGCATACATTACAACCACCAAGCCATGCTGGTCTTGCCCCATTTCAGTCACACAGAGGGTGGTTGCAATCCATCACCTCATCCAGACTTGCCCAGCTAGCCGAGAGTTTTGCAAACATTGTGTTATCCCCGAAACGGCTGTGGGCAGTCAGCCAGCCACCCTCTTGACTCAATAGATTGAGTTTCCCAACCATTACATCCTAGGGTTTAGGATGAGTTAGCTCTGGGTATTCACGTGCACAATGAATTCACTCCTTCTGCAGCCGCCATAGCAGCCTTGTTCTTCCCGAGAAGCCAAATCTGACCTAGCCACTTTGGCACAGTTTCTTATTTACTAATACAAAGAAATCCAGCTGGACCTTTCCAAAGCCTTACTGAACTTTCCGAAAAGCCAAAACCAAATTCCAAAGCATTTCGCCCTGCTCAACTCCATCCAGTTAACCAACAATTCAGACCTTAGAGGCCAAGCTCCTCGGGAAGCACCAGCCTCCCTCCGCTGACCAGAGGGGCCACAGCAACCTGGCTTATAACATAGGTATCATGGCTTTGTAGTTAAAACCCAGAAAAGGGTCCAGGTTATGGAATCCCTTTGTTTTCCATGTCTGACTATGGCTGGTTTCTCTCCAGTTCTATACACTTCTAATAACAAGAATCACATAAAATGAACGCCTTCTACTAAGAAACTACTATTGCCACATGTAACACCAACTTCATTGTGGAGAATTAAACTAACTCCATTAATTTTTACATCTTTGCGGGGGACAGAGCAGAAGGGAACTTCATGTATTTAGGCAGCGGATTTTCATCCATGAGATGCCAACAGAGCTCTAATGCACAGCTGTAGTGTAAAGGTTCGGGTGATACTGGTTTGGGTTTCCCAGTTTGGAAGAGTCTGGTTAAAACCGGGGACCTGTACTCCCAAGTGAGATGAGAGGAAGGACTTGGTCATGTATTTAATTATGCAGACGTCTGGTTTGTGATGGAGGGAAGCATGGTCTAGCAGCTAAAACAAAGAAACTAGTATCAGGATACAGGTCTAGTACTGGAAGCTGCCAAGATAAGAAGATGACCATGGCACTAAAATCACCCTCTGCACTGGGAAGGCTGGAGAAGAGGCACATGTCCTGAATTTACATTCCCGCTAACATTATTGCCCCAAGAAAGTGAGTTTCTTGTCTATGAAAGACTGAGAGATGCCCTACAAGGTCCTAAATGGTACGGATGGGAAACTAAATTCAATCTGGAACATAAACAGATGTTTTCAAACTTCTGTTTTGCATGCAGGCATGGGCTAGAAGAACTAAAGCCTGCAGGACAGCAGAAGTGCTGTCGTGAGACTGTTATGAACCTACTGAGGTTACAGCTAAAGCCAAATCGCCTTCAAACTCACAATCCTCCCTATAAAGGCTGCTAGAGTTAGATGTTGCTGTTGTCCAACCCTGTTTAATGTTGCTGTTGTCCAAGCCTGCTGACAAGTCAGACACTAGTATTAGAACCATCCAAAACAGCAGCAATTCAAATATCCCCAGTGAGGAAGGGACTAAGATGCTGAGGTACATTGAAGCAAACTGAAAATTTCTGTCTAAAAAAAAAAAAAAAAAAAAAATCAGCCTTAATCTCCTTCCAAGCAAGTTATTTTGCCATCACCATAGAAAAATGAGGAGGGAAAAAAAAAAAAGAAAAAATATTTCAAGCAAAACCTTAATGAAACAGCTAAGCAGGCCAGGCTTTCCCAAGCCAACATGCTTTTTCCTGAAGGGTTATATTGCTGCTTTTCTCAAAGGAGCAATGCAATTTTAAGTACTTCCCATTAAAATAAAAAAGGTATTTATGCAGAGAAAAATATAATCAGGATATAATTGACAAAGCATAGTAACCTTTTAGCTCATCAGGAGACCAGACTGCAAGACAACGGATGCTTCAGATACTCTTTCCTTCGGAAGGAAACCTGCCTGAATCAAGGGGCAGTTTACACTCAATGCCACTAAAAATGATGCTTTTTTTCATAAATAAAATTGATAGCAGACTGAAACTATGCGTTTCTGAGTCAGCAAGTGGCCAGCTGGGTAAGCAACATCAATACATACTCCTCACAGGCAACTCTGCAAATTTAAACACACGTGCACCTGATCCAGTTTTTAGGGGGACATGTCCTCCCTCAGTGCACAGCACCTAGCTGAATTTTGGCATTTTTGGAACCAGTTACCTATAAGCAATGACTGGGGTAATGAATAGCAAGGTCATCATGTTTATTTAAAGACAAAGTCCACTTGATTCAAATGAGGTCTAATAACCACCAATCGACTACAAACTCTTTCCTCTCTCCACTCCTTCCCTTCCAAAGGAGTCCGAAGGACGCTTCCTTCCTCGCTGGGGCAAGCTCCAGTAATTCACTTCCAAGTTTTAACTTGGATTAATTCTCATTTAACCTGATAGCTGGCGTCATTCAGTGCAGGTTTTTTACTTTTCCAACTTCTGCACTATTTTCATACCTGCACATTTTCCTCCCAGAGAATTTCCAAACGTCTCCAGAATTATACACAGAAAGGCATGAAGCCTTATCTTCGAGTGTTGAAACCTTGGGTAGTTATTCATATATTCAAATTATTCCCAAAGGATTCCTGATACAAGTCAGGCTTTGTGGGCAAACACCTTGACTGGCAGTTTCTGCTGGTGATTACCAACCTGTTGCTGCTGTTGTTGCCCCAGCAGCAAAGCATCTGTTACACATCCAAAGGGTCCACACTTGGATTTGAACAGGGATTCAGGCACAGAGGATGAAAAGAAAGTTGTTCTTGATTAATTTTAGAGATGAGCATTCATCATCCCAGAAAAGGAAAGTTTATTCCTGTTTTCATTCAGAAACCAGAACAGTTTCAGGTGTAAGGAAACCCTAATAATATGATGATGCCTGCAAAGACATTTCCTGGTAGTTGTAGCTTAGTCCAGAAGCCTTGGATGACAGCCAGAAGTATTTTTAAAGTCATTTAAAGTGCTTAAAAAAATATGAGGATAAAGTCCCTCTCATCACACAGCGCAGTTGCTTCACGACTGTGTCAGAGCTTCTTTTGATGTACTGTCAGCTATGATCAATGACACCATTGCTGGAAGAACACCAGATGCAGGAGGAGCAAACCAATCCAAAATAGCAGAAGCCGTACCATTCAAACCAGCAGAAAACAACAGAAACTGAAGACAAAACACATACATTCTACATGAAATTTAAAACCACGTGGATTAAAATGAAAGTCTCATCTGCTCAGTGTAATCAGTAGTGTGAATGTAAAGACATATAACTTGACCAGTATAAAACCACAGGGGTTATCCTACTGTAGAAACTGTCCTCTGCCACTGCCAGCTAGTTTAATGTTGCCTCACGGGTGCTTTAAACTGAGCCAAAAATAAAATGTCCACACCAGAAAAAATGATGAGGTACACCAGCACGACTGGAAAAACTCTCTTAGACAGGACCTGGACTTATTTTTATCCTTTAGACCGCTGAAGCAGTTCTACTTCAGATGCTGTAGAAGTACAAGACACTGCCCACTGAGACAGTCTTAACTTAGAGATGAGCGCCTCATTTATCTGCTGGCATTTTAAATCGTGTGGCCATTTGCAGTAACTCACCCAACACAATGCCTAATTCATCTGAAACCCTGTTCAGATTAACAATAAATAGAAGAACTGCTGGGTCTAACTTCTTTGGTGGTTTAAAAATTTTTTAAAACAATGCAAACTATGGATTATCTGAATTAAGACTAATGGAAAAGGGCTGAGACCCAGAATATTTTGACAGAGACCTGGCTCTGCGCTCTCCCGCGCACGCACAGCTCGCTCCGGCCACGTGTGCTCAGACCCCTCCTAAGAGAGCAGCCGCTGCACAGAAGGGAGCTCGGGGAATGCAGGGGCACAGGTTTTAAATTTAAAAAGGATAGATTTAGATCAGACATAAGGAAGAAATTCTTTATGATGAGGTTGGTGAGACACTGGGACAGGTTGCCCAGAGAAGGTGTGGATGCCCCATCACTGGAAGAGTCCAAGGTCGGGTTGGATGGTGCTTTGAGCAACCCGAAGATGTCCTTGTCCATGGCAGAGGGTTGGAACTAGATGATCTTCAAAGGACCCTTCCAACCCAAACCAACCTGTGATTCTATGATTCTACCATTCTGAAGTGAAGTGGGAACAGCTAACAGCCTCATGGACATCCAAAACACCAAATACAAAGTTCTCACGTTCAAGTTTTGCAACCAGACCTCCGTTCTGCTGGGGCATTTCAGAGGTCGCTTGATGAGTAAATGTCCCTTCCGTAAGCCAACATCATACAGCCCAGGAAGCCACTGTGAAAAAAGGTGGGTTGTCTTTCTTACAGAACTTGCTTCTTTGCCAGAAAGAGTTCTCTATTTTCTTTGCTAATAATCCCAGTTGTCAGAATTCAGGCCTCGTATTCTCATTATCAAGGGCGAGTCGCTATGGGTAGAACACCGTAAGGGAAGAGTTCACCTGTACTCTGTAACAGCATCCACATAAAAATGAGTGTGACAATTTATAACTAAAACACAAGAATGAGCAAATTCTCACTTCAAGCTGGTCAGGTCATGGACCCTCTTTTCTTCCCAGCGATGAGACTCAGGAGAAAGGCTGCATTACCTGACCCATCCAGTGTCTTCTGAAGAATTGGCCTTGAATTGCTGAAAAGATCTTAAATTTAGATGGCATAGGAACAAACCAGATGCTATGGGAAGCCACAATAACTACTGAAAAAAGGAGCAATAAGCTTGCATCAGCTCGTGCCTCTGAAAAAAGCCAGCCATCCTGCACCAAGCGTCTCCTCGCCCTCCTTTCACCTAAACATCGGGGGGGGGGGGGGGGGGGGTGGATACCTAAACCTATAAAGGTGCATGTAGAGGTCTAGGCTGGTGTCTGCAGACACGTGGTTCTCCACAGCATGGACAGGGTATTTAAACAGGAACAAACCAGCCGGTAGCTAGCGATGGACCCACCGAAACACAAAGAGCAGGGCACTGATGAGCCTCACGGGCTGCAAACGCTCTCTTGTAGAGGAGGGTTTATAATGGCGTTTTCTCCAAAGCCATGCCTTGTATTTGGCGTACTGTAAAGTAAGCAGAAAGGAGAACGGAAAAGACAAGCCAATGGTGCGATTGCTCAGTTGGCTGAGGGGACATCAGATGTTCCTGGGGTTTTTTAATTGTTGGGCATCTGTTTTTTTGGTTTTGGTTTTGTTTTTTTTTTTAAATTAAGTAATTTAGAGGACTTATTTGAGAGGGTTAATTCTACATATTCACTCTCAAGAACAATCCCTCTGGCTCATTTCCTAATCTGTTTCAAAAGAATGGAAACACTCTTGGGTTTTTTTTTTTCCCCACAGCCCATTTTCTGCTTGAACCCTGCACCGTAGTCAGTACCAATTCCTTATCAACAACCCCACTTCACAGAGGAGCTCGGTACGTAGTACTTTGGCACTACACAGCAGTCTTGAGACAAGTGTAAAAATTTAAAAAGGAATAAAAAAAAAAATCTCTGGTTCATCATTCAAGCTGGTCACCCTCCTCATGATTTTAACTTCAGTGAAATGCTGCTCCATGCTCAGCGAGCTGAGGCTTTTTCCAGAAAACGTGCAACACCTCCCTCCCTTTCTTCCACTTCTTTTGTAAAGTTGACAAGCATCTGGAGTTTAATACGCCCTTAATGCATTCAAGCCTCCGCTGTAAATAAATTGTTTGCTTTGCATTAAACAACCAACATCACACTGGCACTTTTGTTCTTGGAGGCGATTGCGGGGAGTTAATCAACGGGGCTCCTGTGATCCGGGTGTTGCTAATTCTCCTGCAGCAGCTCCATGGGCTGCGGGGTGGCTGCTGCAGCCATCGGTTGTCACCTGCTAAGCCCCTTCTTGCAGCTCTCCAGTGGCGCTGAGCCACGTAGACCAGCACTTCTGCTAGAAAATAGGCCTCTAACATCAGGTTTTAGCCATTTGCTGCTCAGGTTGTTTTTCCCCTTCCCTGAGCTTGGAGGGGAGCCACGGTGCTTACTCGCCAAATGCTGCTGCTTTAATGATGCTGCGAGGAGACAGCGATGATGCTCAGCATTACCCTCGTGCTCATCTCCATCCCCTGGCCATCACGGCGAGGCAGCAGTAGTTTCCTGGGGCAAGTCGAAAAAGATGCTGGCAGTGGCACGTGGGGCTTCACACATGGAAAGCATGTGCCCTGCTGAGCCGCCTTCCTCACCCTGAAGATCCCGCGGTTTACGCTGTAGTGGGTAAGGCAGACCACACCACGCCGATTTATTTTAAGAACTACCAACTGCTTGCAGCTGCAACAGCTCATCTGCCCGCCCACCACAGCGACCATCGGCACTGGTGTCATCTCGCGAGAGGGAGGAATCTAAAATACCTTTGATGATCCGGGCCAACGTGACGTGAAGGAGTTTTTTCAGTTAACTAGGTTTCATTCGTCATGTATGGAATCAGATTAAAAAGCACTTCCTATGCCCTTAGTACATAGGAATGTTTTATTTAAAAAGCTACTTCAAACGTCCAACTGTATGTCTAGATAAATTCCAACTTCCCTGCAAAAGGACAGCCTGGCATAATTCATAAGTGAAAACTGATCCAGTAGAACTTAATCATTTGCCGTTTACTAATAAAATCAAATCCTGTTTGAGTGTAGCTACACCTTTGAAATTGTCTGGTATTGCTTTTTGCTGTGCTGGCACAGAGCCCTCTACACATTTTTTAAAGCAAGTACGTACATCCTGATACAGCTGGTTTCTAATCAGCAGATTTCAATGGTTATACTAAACCATGAAGAACTAACCTCATTCGGAAACAACGGCAACAAAAACCAAGCGATCGCACACCATGATTTTCACGAGGAGTCGTTGACTGAAATCACTGGTGTTCATCAAACCTCATTAGTCGTGCAAGACTTGTGTCTACCCTCCAGCTGCAATAGCCAGAAACAGTCTGGTTTTGATAGCTCCTGAGATGGTCTGAATTAGAGGAGCTGCCATCCTCCAGCAGAGGACAACCTCTAACAGAGGAGAGATGGCCAGTCTTAGCTTGGTGCTGTCCTGGCTGCCTTTCTCCTCCATCTGGGACCAACGCTGGCTGGTAGCTGGAAGCCACATCTCGTGCAGAGATGTTCACCTCCCAACCAGGCCTGACTCGCATGGGCACAGAGCTTGCTCGCAGTGTTTCCTGATGATGCTGTTTAGGAAACCACTTCCAGGTGAACTCTGAGATGGCAGGAGGGCTACACCAGCTGATTACAACTGCACTGGCTTCTGCGAGTGCAGCTTGCAACCAAAAGCGCACGAGAACGCCCCCATCTTCCATCACACCACTGCACTATGTACCAACAAGTAAGACCCGGACCTTCTCCTGGTCTTTCCTCCATGGGGAGAAAAGAAAGAGGATGTTCATGTCTGCCCTAGCAGGAGGTTTCAGACTCCCGATAGCAGAGACGCTTTCCATGAGGTCCACCCATCACGTTGCATTGGCATCTCTCACTGCTTAAATATTCATTAATTTGCCTTCAGGATAAATTTGATATTATTCTTGTATAAAATCACGCCTAGGGGGCATTACCACTGCAGGTTTGATAAGGAAACAACGTAATTCCTCAGGGACAAGATCGATCAATATCTCAATTATTACAAAAACTCATTTAAAATGCATATTTAAATTAATAAATCATATTTTTCCATGGCTGTGGAAAAAGTCTTCCCTTGCTCATGGAGAGAATTTGCTGGCCCACACCCCAATCCAATAAAAGAAGGCTTTTTTCTGGTGAAGCCTGTGTCACTCTGGAAGCTGTGCAAGCTGGGACTGCCTTCCCGGGCCTTGAGACTTTGCCTGATGTCAGCAGCAACAACTGATACCCTGCACAAAGGCGAGATAAGACACGCTAGTTTACACCTCCCCTATCAAGATTGAAGCGAACATCTTATTTCACGCTGGCTCACAGCGGCACGTGGACAGTTGCCTCGTGTCAGCAGAGACGCGGTAACTCAAGCACGAAGGGGAACTACAGAAACCAGCTCTCGTTCCACAGCGTCCTCCTGTGGCATAGTATTAGTATAATGATCCTTTTAATTAGGATGGAAAAAAATTTCCCTATGCTTCCAGTCTCGGCATGAAAAACCCTAAAATAAAACTGATTCTAGAAGACAAAAACCAAACCCCTTTCTATTAACACGCTCTTTTTATCAGCATCTCACATAGAAGAGCAAACACATCACACCACAGGAAAAACTTCACACACAGAAAATCTGGGAAAGAAGCAAATAGGATTTTACACAAATTTATTAGGCATACAAACTCCTATTTGCTGCTGAAGCTTTTGCCGAAAGCCACCATTTGGCGATGGGATAGGACATTCATTTCATGATGTACGATGCAAATTTGCAAAGGGTCTATTTTGCAGCTTAACTTCAGGTATTTAGCACCAAACACCAGCAGGAAGCTATGGGCTGAACGTAAGGATGAGGTGGTTTCTACTTGAAGACTCTTCTCAGGCTTCAGCACAAACGCGATGGCAAGCGTGGGGAGGATTTCACAGCAGCATTCCACCCAGCTGCGCAGGGCGAGCTGGAGCAGACGCCCAGGCTCCCTCCTGCCTGGGCCAGCAGGGAGCAGAAGGAGCACATCCATCAGAGAGAACGTGAAGCTCTCCCAGGAAATAAAAAAGCACCTTTACGTTACCCCAGCAGCTGAACTGGGCTGGACTGGCTGCCAAAGAAGTTTCTCTTCAGTTGCTTGCCTCGACCAGAGCAATGGTAGTTCACAGGGAAAGCATGGCATGTACACGCAGAATGACTGTGCTTTATTTCAGACTCCACCTTTTTTTCAAATTTTAAGCAATTCATGTAAGTTTAAAAAAAAAAAAAAAATAGTAGTACTACCATGGAATCGATCCTCTGCATGAAGACACCAAGAAAAAGGTTAGCACAGGTTCAGTGTTTGGAAACCCGTACCACCACATCCCAGCCCATGTCAGCCAGCGAGTGTAATCCAAAACTGGAAGTCAAACTACACAATAAAATCGTAAACCATGAGGTGGAATTCTCATTTAGCATTCCTGTGCTTCCCCCCCAAGCCCTGCAGGTTTCACATTAAGCATTTGGGGTGCGATACGCAGAGGTGACTCGCCCTTACCAGCAACACCTGGAGCAGAACCTTCTTCCCTAAAATTTTTTTGCAGGATGTGTAGTTGACCCGAGTCTAGGAAACAACATATGATAAACAGCATTCTCAAAGATAATACTCTGTCAACTTACACATCCTTTCATTTTACGTGAAGAAGCACACAGAAATCCCAATTTCATATTATTTTACTTGAACCCGCATAGCCCTGAAGTCATTTTAACAACATGAAACAAGATACAGATTATTGAATTAACACGCAAAGCGGTCTTTTAAGAATTACTAACCCAATAAGCGCAACTGCTGAGAGAGCTGCTATGTGCTGATCGCCGACAGCATTCCTGGCACTGCACAACGGCACAGCCCTCGCCCCACCAGGATTACCACCTAAAAGACAGAGCGCAGCCCTAGCTGGCTGCATTAAGGTGCAAATGTTCCCAGTTTTAATCCTCTTTTATGGAGAGAGAGGATTAGTGGGTATGCTGGACTACCACAGAAAAAAATATAATGGAAGTGTGTTTTACCGAGGGATTCGAGCGAGAGGGTGGCAATGTGAGACACCACGGCCTCGGCCAGAGTGAGACTCCAAGGTGTGAAGTATCACATTAACCATAACGTCCAGCATGGACGAGGTCCGCTGTCTTCAGCCTTGGCTAGATGAATCACCTTGAGGATCGGTCCTCACATCGCATTAATTCAACCGGATTAGCATATGGTAAAGGCAGATGACACAAGCCCTAACCACATTTAATTACCTCACTTCCACCCTAAAATGGCAAGCCTGGCCCACCCCTCGTTGATGGTTTTGTTAATGATACAGTCTTCAGGGAGATGCTTAATATGGTCTGGTTGATCCTAAACCCAGAATGAGTTACACCAGCATGACTGTAGCTGGTTCTGGGAGGGGTGGTGCCACCTTAGCGGGATGAGGAAGGGTACAGGTATTCAACCTGTGTGCGCAGAAGGTCCCAGGCAAGGGACTAAGCAGCGAAGAGTTGTCCCAGACCACCGAAAAAAAAAAAAAAACCAACCAAACCCACTTCTCCTCTTGCAGCTTTATACTTTTACCCTTTCAATTCATTTGCCCTCCGATCCTGCAATACATACTGAAGACCTCTATGCTGTGAGCAAACAAAAAGATCAGGAACCCAGGCCATTCTGTCTTCAAAAAAGAAAAAAAAAATGTAAATCCCATAGGGAAAATACACACTGTGACAGAATTTGTTTTCAAGATCTTGTGCATTCACAGGTCTACAGACAGCCTCTGATGTCAGCTGTTGTATCTGCATTCACACGGGGAAGAATTTGGGGATTCTCCTCCAGGCTCAGGAAAACGGGCATCTCTGGTTACCCTGCAGTACCCATTAGGGCACCTGAGGTGACAGAGTACATGGAGGCTCGGTTCAGCACCAGTAAAAAATGGGATACCGCCTTCCCTTAGCACCTGGAACTGAGAAAAAGGAAAGGACAGGCTCCCTCCTAACGCTTTCCTGTGGCTCAAGAACACATCTGCTTGCCTGCCCTGCAAAAGGCTGCAGACGAGGAAGAAAAACTCCCCAGCAAAACCACTGGAAACCAATGAGCAAAGACCCTGCAAAGGGAAAGCGTCACCTCTGTAAACAAAGCACCAGGTATGCAAGAAAATCCAGTGCATGTTACATTTGCAGCTGCGTATTGTGCAGGATTAAGATTTGTGTTTTCTGGGAAAAAGTGCACATCTACAGCCCAACTAGATCAAAGAGCCTTGACAGTGAGTTATTTAAGTCTTAAGTACCTGCACGCTGGATTTCAATGCTGGTTCACTTTTCTCTCTACTATCAACGAAGAGCCTGTTCAGCAGGCCACCGTGCTCTCCAAGCATCGTTAATACTCAGCTGTCTCCCACACAGGCACAACCGAACTCTCAAGACCCAAGCCATTTGTTAAAAGATGAAGCAGGGTTATAAAAATCCCACGCACGAGTACACCCGCTAGTGCTCTTCTCACTAAGCACAGTTATTTCCTTCTGTCTTAGTTTGGGAAGGGGCGTGGGTCAGTATGGCTCACAGGAGCACGACTCCACCAGAACCTCAAACTGCCCACGCACATGGAGAACATCCAAGACTCAGCCATCATGGTTTTCCAGTCCCGACCCACCTTAAGGCAGCACTCAGGTGGGGCTTTTCCTGCTTTGAATACACAGCACGATATGCAAATCCTGCGGGAATTCAAAGTTTTCAGAGTTCCTGCAATGCACAACCGTGTGTTTGAAAATACGACTGTACGCTGAAAACGGACCACAAATTTTTATTTGCTGCTACGTTTTGTACTTTAGATGCCTTTCACATTTCTTCACCACCACCACCACCTACATATGCTTCTCATTATCAGGGTTTAAGTATTACAGCTATCACAGGAACATACCCCATTTCCTTCTCGAGCAAGAGACCCAATTTACTGATTTACCTGCCAATTGCCATGAACACTCGTGATGCAGAAGTAATAAGCCTGAAAAAACAACTTGCGACCCAAAGCAACTATGAGAAGAGCTTCAAATCAGCCGGCTCTTCCTAGGGGGCACAGGGAGCAGCACTGTTTGAAGTCCCTTCTCCTTCAAAAGGAAAACCAGGAGTTAAAGGATTTTCTTTGTGCCCAAGAAAGAGGCTGCAGAAGCAGCAGCAGGAGACTCTTAATGGCCGACGCCAAAAAATAAACTTAGGGGGAAAAGATTTAGTTTGCACACCATTCCTCTACAGAGGATGTTGCAAGGTAAATAACGCGTGGAGACTCTGAGGGTGTGGTCTTGCAAGTATTTTTGACCCAGACTTTGGGGAAGTTTTCCAAGCCTCGAAGTCATCCCCATTTGATTACTTTAATTAGATGGTTATGTAATAAACCGTGGGAGGGACTCGGTTTCTTTTGGATCGCATTTCTTGATCACACTGGTTATAAGCAAGAAGCATGCGCTATAAATGAAAATACACTTTCATGTTTTTCTGCTTATGTATTTGAAGTCAGATGAATTTTGTAACAGTACTGAAAAAGTTGAGTTACCCTCCAAGTCGCTATCAGTCTTCAACATCTGAGCAATCCATTTATTATTTATAAGCAATACAGACAGCAGACAGAGCAAACGGATAAAATAATTCACACATCTGCCTTACACACAGCCTCACCGAAGCAGAAAGCAATCAACACCCAACAAAAAGTAACGCAAGCGAGGAAGCAGAGGCTCAGAGCCCAGACCAAGAGCAGAACGCACCTCACTGTGCTCCGTACCGAGGAGACACCCGCTTTCATCCTCCAGCACAAAAACAGGATTTGTTACCCACTGAACGCGGTACGGTCTCTAAGAAAGGATGAGAAACAGGAAGAAAAGGAGACGTTGGCTTTCTCAATCCTACAGAGCCAATGCTTGGATGGAACACAACTTCCATCCAAAGCATCCTAAGAGTCTTTGTACAGCTACATCTTTCTTACAGGAGGAGAAAAAAACCCCAAACCATGGTATTTCATTGACATCAAAATGTCAATGCGCATCAGGATGCCTATCACTCTCCTACATGCTTCACCAAATATAGCCTCCACCTCCCCATTTTCTATCTGTCAGTAGAAGGGACTCCTCAGAGTCTGGCAGGCAACTCATCCCCACCAAAACCAGACCAGCCTCAGACAGAAGTCCTTCCCATAAAGCTAAACGCATCAGGCCATCTCCAAAACAAAGTGGGCGTACAGCCTTGATTACTTCACCATCCTCTCCCAGCTCCTCCCCCTTACCAATGCTCCTGGTGAGAACATAAGATCTGCTCCTAGCTATAAACTGTACTATTCCTGAAAGGATAATGGGCTCCCATGTTTCCAAGCGAGTGGTGCCATTGCACAGGGAAGAACAACTCCAGCCAACCTTCCCAATGGGCCTGATGTGCAACTGGTTCAACCCCAGCAGTTTTTGGGACAAAGCAAAAGCAAGAAGGCCAGGATCAGCAAAACACCGCAACTACTGAGCCTCGTTGCAATTGCTGCAGTGGATACAGAATAGACCTGAATTCTCCCCAGAGCAGGATGGTGCCTGGATGGTCCAGGGTTGGCCTGGAGGCAAGAGGTTCCTGCCACCTTCAGTACAAAGCGGTGGCAGCCTGCACGACTCTGGACTTTCAAACCTTTCTCCACGCTCCACTAATGGTGGTAAAGCCTTTACTTTGGAACGCAGTGAGAGTTTCTGGTGGAAGAAAAGAGACGATGCTAGTAATGTTCAGCATTTTATTGTCTGCAATACTTGAAAAACAGGGGGTTTGCTAGGATATATTTACCTGTTTTAGATTCACATGCAAAACGAGGTGATGAGATTCACAATAGCTGACACACACATCCACTCTCTAAAGCGAGTGACACATTGGGGCGAGGGCGCCCATCTGCATTCAACAGTGGGAATGTGAGAAACTATTAAACTGATCCTTTAACAAACAACGGCATTCAAAACCCTAAGAGGATGGATTACCTTTAAGCGCAGAAAAACATTGCCCCAGTGCTGACAGACCGTGCTAGAGGCTATGTGCCACTTGACTCCTTCGCATGGAGGGTCTTCCCTGGCTCGTGAGACTTCCAGCAGGATGAGCCTTACTGCAGGTTCGGAAGAGCACGATAACCAGCAATGGAGCTCTGAATCTGGTGTGAAAACTCAACTGGAGTAAGTGGAAACGTCTATCCTTAATTTTGGTTTACAACTGGCTGTAGCCAGTCCTAATTTTAGACAAGCATGCTTAACAAATGGCTATGTATCAAAGAGCTAATGAAGTTCATTAGAGAGCCGCATGAGTCACAAGTATCTGCTTCAAGTGCCACCTCAGCACCAATTTCCACCTTTCTACTACTGTAACTACTACACAGTAGTAGTAAGATACTCACTACACAGCATAATTTTTTTAAAAAGACCAAGGAGGGTATTTTAAAATTATTTTATTAAATAACTCAAGCACTGGGTAATCAGTAATATAAAAAAAAAAAATCTTAACCGTATTTTTTTCTTATGGATCTACTTCAGAGAAGCAGCATAAGAAGGATAAAGTCCAAGGCTAAATTTTACCGTACTTCTTGCACTGAAAAATCATCAACTGGAGCCAATTTCTACTGACAGCACGCAACATTCTTACGTATAAAAGTCTGCATTAAGTTTTCTTGGTAAAAGGGATAGAGGCACAGCAGAGTCACTGCACTCTGCTTCCTTCCTTTCCAGATCAGAGGAGGGTAAGGCAAAAAAACAGTAATTCCCAAAGCCTTTGAGAGACTGAGATGCTGCATGGAAATCTCCCTCAGTTGGTAAATGAAGAGCAGGTGGAAGCAGTAATGGAAATATTCCCAAGAGCATGTACATGCACGTGGCAGCAGAAGTTTGACGTGATATAGCCTAGAAGCAAGATTTACAATAAAGGCAGCCCCAGTGCTCCCAACCTGGGCTCCTGCAGTCATTTGTGGTTCTTTATTTTCACTTACGAGGCTGAAATCTTCCAGGCTTAAGCTTGCCAGAAGTGAAACTGGCTGGTTTAAGTCTAAAAAAAGATGATTCAAGCTCCTGAGCGACATAAAAATTGTGAAATTCCAACACTTGAAGTAGTCCTCACACCAAAATACCTGTAGTCTGAAAGTTGACATCTGTGCAGCCGACCAGTCATGGGGCTTTTGTCCAGGAAATTTGAGACAATTAATTGAAGTGCAATATTACAGTGCGTAAAACCCCTGCGTGCCCAACCTTAGTCAGAATCAAAGTGGCCGTCGCTCACCGCAGCTTAATCCTCTATGAACAAGTTTACACCACATATCTTCCTGATGGAGCTACAGAGAAGGGCAACCTCCGATGGACACAGCACACTCTAAGGGCCCTTGCTGGTAGAGCTGGTTTTTACCAGGACAAATTTACTTCTGGAGTGACGGTATTTCTTGTTCTAGCACACCAAGCAGCGCAGTTGGGATGGCACGGTCCACACCCACAACATAAGCTTATGTCAGGATAACTTACACGCTCGTTACACAGAGCGTGGCCAGGACAAGTTACCTCCAAAGGAGCATCTGTGCAGCACAGAAGGTATGAAGCGAAATGCCGCGAGTTAATGGGGTCCACAGAAAAATTTTCAATTCAACAGAAAGGCAGCGCTTTCACTGCTCCACGCCAAAAATCATACTGCCTACACGGGTGCAAACACTGGCTCTATCCAGGCTGCCAACAAACGACGCTTTACAAGACCCATGCTTCATTCCACCTATATAACGTGAACGTACATTGGGCCACACACTGTGTAAAACGCAGACGCTGTTTGCGGTACGTTAAATGGTAAGAACTGCATAAAACACGTACTGGACGAGGCAGAGGGCTCCCCAGCTCGCTGTATTTATGGCACATGCGTAAGAGCCCGTACCCCGTTCATTGTAAAGGCTGTACATAAATGACGTGACGCTTCTGAGAAACTGTGATACAATACAATAAAAAAAACAACTGCCATACTCTATGAAATAGTAAACACATGTAGAAGATTACATGAGCATCTGAGATTATTTAATTAAACTCTACAACAGTTATCCACGATGGACAAGATTAAACCCTGAAAAAAGTGAATGTAATCCTGACCTTTCCAAAGTTACCATCACTGTCAAATCCTTCCTCTTTCCCCCTCAATGAAAAAAATGTGTTGCTCCCAATTTTACTACAGGCATGAAAGTCCAAATTAAAAAGATGAACAATTTATCTCTCACCTACTTCCCCAACATAAGGGCATTAAAAGTTCAATGTAACAGCTTTTAAAAATGAGCAACTGTGATGCCAATGAATCAGAAGACAAGGTAACGCTACGGCTAAAGAATGAACACAAGTTGCCATGATGTCATGAACGAAAAATAACGACTGCACACAGCCACCACAACACTGAAAATACTCTCAGAGTGTCCGGGACACAGGAAGAGGGTCTAAAACCGTGCCTGGACAGTAGCAAGGCGAACACATTACAGACAAAAACCATAACTGCAATGCCGTTCCTAAGACAAAAATCCTGGATTCTGGAAATAACGAAGATGGTTCCAGCGGAGGGGAAAAAACAAAGCAGAGCTCCAAATCTTGAAGAGGTGCACAGAAAACATCTCCCCACGCTATGAAAATTATCTGTAGCTGCAAGAAAGTCAAGAGTAACCCCACACGTATGAAGACTTTTGGGGCAAATATTTCTGCCTTGTAATTATTATTTACACTAACAAGGTCCTGAGCACCTCAGTCACGAAGCAGGTCTCTCCTCAGCCAGATGTTGTATAACCCAAGAACAAAGAGACACGACTTACACCTCCTTTTGGGCATATTTTGGGGCGGGGGGTGTGTGTGGGGGAATTCTGCTTGCATGATTAACAGCATTTAAATTCGTTCCCCTCTCAGCAGCAGCCCCGGTCCCCAACTCATCTAAAAAAAGAGCAGCGCCGGCCCAGGACGCTGCCACAAGGCATCCATTTGCAGACCGAATAATAAAAAGGTTAAAAAAAGAAAAAAATAAAAAAAAAAGGGGGGGAAGATAAACGGGGGAAAAGAAATAAAAGGGAAAAGGAAGAAGAAAAGCCCCGCAAATGGCTGCAGCCGCGACCCAACTTCCCCCCCCGGAGCGGGACGGGCTGAGGCCGGGGCCGGAGCGACCTGCTCCCGCAGCCTGCAGCAGCCGGCTCGGCCGGACGCGTGGGCCCGGGGCCGGCCCGCACCCGCCCTCCCCTCCACTTCCCTTCCTCGCTCCCTCCCGCCGCCCCCGCTGCCCCCCCGGGGGGGGCGCTCGGTCCCCCCGACCTCCCCCGGCCGCGGCCGGGAGCGGCCCCCGGCGCCCCGCAGGCCGCCCCGCCGCCACTTCCCCCCCTTCCCCTTCTCCGGCGGCTGGGCGGGAGCGGCCCGCCACGGGGCCGCGCTTCTTCCCCCCCCCCCCCCCCCCCCCCACCTCAGAGCGGCTGCGCTGCGGCGGGCCTGTGCCTGGGCGGCCGGCGGGGGCCCCCGCGTTGCTGCGGCTGCGCCGGGCTGGAGGAGCTGGGAGATTGCGCGGTGGACACTCACCTCAGAGCGGCTGCGCTGCGGCGGGCGCCGTGGAGCCTCTGCCGGGCGGCGGCCGGGGAGGGAGCCGAGCGGGGGACGCGGCGCGGCTCGCCCTGAGCCGCCGCAAGTTGGGGGGGGCGCACCCATTCCCCCCTCAGCGAGGAGGTGCGAAGGGGCGGCGGGCGGGAGGGCGCTGAGGAGACGGCGGGCCGGGCGAGGGACCCAGCCTGGCCTGCGCTGGACCCGGCACCTCAGCCGGCTGGGCCGCGGTCTCAATCCCGTTTTTCTGTAGAAAAAAAAATGCCCGTTTTAAAAACCATCCCAGCCTGCTGCTGGGCCACGGCTTCCCCGCCTGCACACCGCCACGTACCACCATGGTGGTTTTGGGGTAGGCGAAACCATATTGCTGAGCTAATCTGGGTTTGGTTTTTTTTTTTTTAAAAAAAAAAAAAAAAAATCAAAATAACACGTTGGGAGGCTGGCGGGGTGTGCGAGAAGCCATCTGTTTGTAGCTGTAAATCTTTGCCCGCTCCTGGCCAGGGCCAGCAGCTGGAGGCAGCTGCGGCTCCTGCGCTCGAGCTCCTCTGAAAGGCAGCTTGGTCTCGCGCCAAGGGGACGGGTGTCCCTTCCACACATAAGAAAATGGTGATAAAATCATTAGCAAACTGACCGCCTGCCTTCTGCCCTGAACACGCTCCACAAAGCCTCTCCTTTCTGCTACCGCCCAGTGCTATCGATGAACTGAACTCAGCTTTAGTACCCCCCTAATTTCCCTTCCTGGTATACAGAAGTTAATGATTTCTTCTGTTATCGTATTGGGGCTCAGAGACATCTATTAGGGTCGCAGCTGTGTTCTGGGGGAAGGTGTTCACGTTCGAAGGCTGGCCCTGGCCCCAAGCAGCCCAGGGTTTCAGTAGGAACCTGAAATATTAAGGAGGAGGATTTAAAATACAGAGGGAAAAGGAGATGAGGGAAATAATAAAAATGGGTATAAATCGGCGTTTTGTAGGGGGAGTCTTAAGATGGGACTTGATGTCTGATGCACTGAAGCTGTCAAATTTAAGATGTTTTCCCCAAACCTAAAGAATGACATGGAAAATACAATGAGAACAGGTACTGGCAGAGGAGTTAACAGAAGCTGGTTAAGAGCAGCCTGGAAAGCAAAATATTTTTGGTAATATTCCTTCATTAAGGATCTTATGTGTTTATTATGCACTCTCTGCTAAATATCTGGTGGATCAGAAATTCAGTAGACTTTTGTATTAGAGTAATCATAATTGTATTTTTGTCGGTGTAAAATGCATGTAATTTGTTTCATTTCAGGACATCAGCCTACCATCTGTGCCTAGCAGCAACGTCTTCCACGGGTACCCCATTGCACTAAAAACGATAAATTTTTTTGTCATTATATTAATATTCACTCCTGGGATTTTACAAGTTCCCTTGAAGCATGCAGTACCAGTCCCTGTAGAAGGGGATGTGTCCTGCGTGCCCGCCAGCTCACAGCACTCTGCGAATTTACTGATAGTCAGGCAAATACAGAAAATAAAGAAATAATTTCATCTGATAGGTGGAATGAAACACAGCTACCATTTTTTTCTATTTACAAATAGAATAAAGCAATAGTAGATGAGTTCTTAGGAAGTGGTGACCACATTATACCCATCTGAAGATGCAAGAATATGGAAAGCATGGTATGGAAAACAAATGCCAACTGGCATGCCTCAACTGCAGAGCCATTGGCATGCACGTCAGGTCAGCTCGAGATCGACTGTCCACTCTGCAGAGTCATGCTCCAGTTGTCGCTTCTGCAGTGCCCCTGCATTTTTTGGGGATCTTTGCTACCACGCACACACTCTCACAGCATGTTGTGGGGAAAATAACACCTCTGCTGTTCACATGAATGTCATCTTGGCCCTCAGAGTCAGTCACTCTGAGGTGTGGATGCTCTGGATTTCTGTCGTTGGCCTCCTGTAGGTACGAAACGCGGATCCGAGCCAAATGATGACTTATGCCAGTTGCTGAGATTAATGTAAGTTTTGCTGCAGAGCCGTGAAGGTGTTTTGGCTGGGGCTTGCTGCTCCGCGAAGACGGGGGAGGGCCTTGCCAGCACAGGCAGACATGTGGAGGCAGCCGACACGGACTGTAACAGCAGTGGAATTCCCTTGTGCTAATCAGCAGTTTTGGAGCAGGGCCACAGGCACCGAGACCTGGGACTGTGCCACCCGACAGGCCTGGTATAACCCACAGTGACCCAGAATCTCTGCAGGAGGAAGGTCGCTTCCATGTACCTCACAAGAAGGTAGATTTAGATGAGCCACCAAGAAATTTCATAATGGTAGGACGCAATAGTACTGGAAGAGCTTTGGGACTCTGGAGTCTCCCCTGTTGGAGGTTTTAAGAACAGGTTGGACAAAATACCGCTTAGGAATGCTGTAGGTAGAGTTGCTCCTGCCTCAGGGAGAGGGATGGATGACATGACGTCTTGGGGTCCCATCCAGCTGCATATTTTCAAGGCCACATGTTGCTAATTGGTTTGGAATGGGCAGATCAAACCACGGGCTTGTGAAAGTGCATGTTTATGAGTCAATGGCTGCTGAATGTGCCGGGACTGTGACTGGCACACATGCTTATTTTTTTCCATCACTCTCAAAGCGCTCTTAGTTTTGTGAAGGGTGCACACAGGACCAAAGCCTCTTGACAGGGAACAGCACGGACATTCATTTGGGATGTACCAGAATGGTCCCCCAGAGAGGCAACGTTTCCCAGTATGAACAAACTCACTCTTTCTCTTTGAAAAACTGAGCATCAGCACAAGTCTCCCCAGGTTCTCATAGAGATTCAGACTGCGCTGTGTCATAGATCCATAATTCTATGTAAAAAGGGTTGGGAACAGACTAATTGCGAGTACAAATGTACATTTGGCCAGCAGAAGAGTAGGGAGCCTGGCTCGCGCAGCCGTGGGAATGCCAGGGGTTGGTTAGGACATGCTGTATCCAGCATTTAGGGAAAGACGGGGGAGGAATGATGAACGGTGCGGAAAGGGAGCTCTGGGGACGGGCCAGGCCCGGAAAGGTTTACCTGTCCACATCCTAGGTCTGGGAAGAGAAAATGTGGAAGGCATAATACGAGGACAATGTTACCGAGTTACCAGCTGGATGTGTCAGCTCGGATGCTGTGAGGCCGTGGGAGAGAGGTCAGACGACTACGCACAGGCTGTTTCAGCAGATCACCTTGTCTTTGGTTGGTAACTTCTGGGACAGACCAAGGAAACAGATGAGTAATGAGGAAGGATTGCCTAGGAAAAGATGCACAGGAAAGCGTAAGGGGAATGGGGGTACCTGGGTCAATTAGCTGGTGCTGCTTTATAAAACGGGTGGGTTATTACCAGCGGCGTAAGTGGCTTCTGAGCTTTGGCCAACAGCCTTAAACAGGTCTGGCCTGAAAGTGCCACCAGCCTTGGGTCGCGGATTTTGTGTGTTTTTAGGTGCCGTGGTAGGGTGCATGCACAAATAAGAGCCCTCCTGAAGAGCCCCAGCTCCAGTGAAGACTTTCCTTCTGCGGGAGTGTGGCTGCCTTATGACCAGAATGTTTGCAAGTGTGAAAAAGTAGTATTGACTTTTAGGGACCACAAAGAGAGATTATGTTGTTGTAAGGGGATGTATTTAGCACATCTCATAGACCCGGTCAATCCAACACATTGCTCCTATTTGCTAAGCCAATGTGGGCAGGAGGGAGATTTCTTCAAAAAGTGTTTCAGAGACAGAGGTGTAGCTTTGGGACTTCCTGAACACACCAACTCTCTCATTTTATGACAACAGGCATTACAACAGACAAGAATTTGTTAACTTCCTGGGTTTATTGGGAAGGCTGATCTCTGGCATGCCGGAGATGAAGGCGCTGCACGTGGTCGTGCAGCGGAAGACACGTTCCTGGCAGCAATTTTCGTCAGGGTCTGCTTGCCACAAAACGTCCTAAGTGCCTCAGAGTTAAAACATCTGCTGCCTGTTGGCACTTCTTGGTTGCCTGTGCTTGCAAGTGAAGGAAGAGGTGGAATCCCAGCCACCCAGCATCTTGTATCCTCGGGGAGAAAAAGTGGATGGGTCTTTTTTCCTTCATACAGAGTTTTTATTCTCATCTTAAGCCCACAGAAGAGAAAAGTAACTGATTCCCCCACTATGCTGTAAACAAAACACCCTGATGATTTAGCAGAACTATGCAGTTTTTAAATGTTCCCCGGTGCAGACTGAAAGGGAAGACTACAGACACGGCTGCTTGGCCTTTTCCTTCTCTCCCTCTTTTTCAGATTAAAAAGATTGCATCCATTGCTTTCCTTTAATGTGAGTCTTTGCAACAGTAATTGTTCAGTAATGTGCAATAAACCAGATTTGCATGGCTCATAAAGAGCCGAGCTGGTTTTCATTACTCTAGGGAGAATGTTGATAGTACAGTGAGTTTGTTACAAGGAGCCTTGATTGGGCTCTGGCTGCCACAGCTTCTCTGGAGCCAGATTAGACCAAAGCTGAGGCTGAGTTTTGGGAGGATTCCTGTGATGAAGAGCTCTGTTGTAGTTCATGCAGTCACCAAAATCTACACAGGTGAAATCATTCTGGAGAGCTGCTGCTGGTGGGATAGTGGATTCCTGCAGTATCCCCCAGAGCCTGTCAGGGCTCTGCAAATACAGATTCCTGGTCTTTCATCTGAATGTCCCCTTTCTTCAATTTAGATCCTTACTCCTAGTTCTCCACCTTTGTGGACGCTCCTCAGATATTTTCAGTTTATTTTCACTCCTCCTGTTCAAATATGGTTTGGTGAAGTTCTGCATATGCTGATCTGGCCGTTTTTCTGCACAGAGTATGACAAGCATCTAAAGTTGTCCGGTGCTACAGTGCAACGTGGGACAGAATGAAGAGGCTGAAGACAATACATGATTAGCTTTGCTAATCCAGAGAGAAGGAGGCATTTTCCCATATAATTCCAGTTCTCCAGGCTTCTTCTTATTTAACATATTTGGTCTCTTTCCCAGATTGCCAGTAGCTCTGTGAAAAAGACACATCCAGAGCTTTTTTTCTCTATTTCAGGTTCAGCATCACGAAAGCCATCTCAAGACCAGAGTTCCCTGTCGGGCCTCGCCGGGGCTATGATGCTATAACTCTAACTGCAGCGCTTATCCTTTTTTGGCGTCGCCACCCAGAGCTAGCTCACACTCATAATTGCACCAGTGAAAAACCCTAATATGGAAAGCAATCAAACAATTAACGTTGAGATTTGTTTTCTTGGACCGTTCTGTTTTGGATACTCACCCAGACCAGCAGTGCTCGGGGGCAGCCTCCAGCCTCAAACAATTTCCCTTTGGAACATGGAGGGTTACAGCAGAAAGGGCATCTGTGCCACGGGCCCCAGAGACCTCGGTTCTCTCATCGGCAGGGAGAAAGGTTGCGTGGCATGAACATCTAGAAGATACCCGAGACTGGGCCCAAGACCCCTCTTTTAGTGTATGATTATACAACAAAACAGGGTCTGAACATGCAGCAACACCAGCGATACATGATGTGTCTTGGGGACAGCAGCTTTGCTTGTGGTTCCTCTTCTGCAGCAGCCAGTAACCAAAAGCTGTCTGGATTTTGAGCTTGCCCCACAGCAGCCGGCCTCTTCACTGTTTCTCATAACTACTGATTAATTGTTTCTATTCTGCTAGTACCCAGAGTATTTGGAAATAAAAGACGGCAGTGCTGGATGAGTGCCATTCCCTCATCTCTCTGAAACAGCAGTAACAGCAACAACTACAGAGACAGAATGGCACGTAAGAGCCCACTTAGGCTATTATGTATAGCTTTTCAGTGCCCATTGCAATGTTCCTTGCAGCTAAGCACCAAACTACAGTAGATTTTACAGCAAAAACAGTTAGTGGGGAGACAAAGATGAGACTGTTGAAAAGGCAGAAATGAGCTGGGGACATGTTGGCAGGAAGGCTTTCCTCTCCCATCCCCACATCTTGCCTGAAGCTTATTTTCAGACACACTGGTGGAGATTTTTGGTTTTAATTGTTTCTTAGGACAGGGGTAGCCTGACTCGACTATCTAATTTCCATGCTGAGGGCTGTCCTGTACCAGCACCACGCTGCTGGGACACCTGATAATCCCAGTCCTCGATTGTGGGACAGAACTGGCGGGGGTGGCTGTGGCCAGCACTAGCTCTGACGAGCCTGGGAGCCCAGCCCCAGGAGGACACCTCCTTAGAGCAGCTGCCATCTTCCTAACACAGACTGTAGCAGACAGCTCTTCCAAATAATGTGCTGCTGAAATGCCTTTTGTACAGGGCTGCGAATCTGCTCACTGTGAGATACTTCTTCAGGTCCAATCTGCTTGTCTTAGGGAAATAAATTCCCCAAGCAGTCACTGAAGACTGATTACGCCGAGTTGGATATTTATGATTTGCTTTTCTTAGTTACTCAAGGCAATTTCACCTAAACTGCATAACAGGCAAGGCGCTTTTCCCCTGGCTGGGCTAGCTGTCTGAACACAATTACACTTGGCTATTATTAGCAAGAGTGAGCAGGGCTGAGTTTACAACTGTGCAGGAGTGATAAGCTTAAGATGACTGCACTTCCCCTCCGAGGAACTGTCTAGCTCTGCTCCAGTCCTCCGCCTCAAACACCACTGTCCTGAAGTCAGGAGGTATTTTTGTTGCCTGAACAGGGATGCCCAAAAGGCACAGGCTGGGTGGTTTCCTTGTAATGGAAGATTAGACAGACAGAATATCTCACACAAGTTTACCCTCATCATCCAAAACATGAGAGTCACAGAAGTTGTCATGTTTTTTATACTCATTTTTATGGCCGTTAGCCGAAATTCCTTAGGCTCCCCTGCCATGGCTGTATTGGTTTCCCTGGACTCATTACTTTGTTAAGAACTTAGATTTCTGTATCCACACTAAACCTGCATTTGTTTTTTTCAGTAAAATTTTATGTATCACAGAGGGTGGGATGGATCTCACTAAAGATGACACCCTAACCTACTTTAAGCCTCTGTGTATATTTAAGGAGAGAATCACATCCTGAACTCTTAGAATATGAACTAAAGAGTCAAAACGACTAGTCCAGGCATTTAGATTTAGGGGAGATTAATCCCATGAGTCCCAGTTTTATGACTCTCGTGTAGCAACATGTGAGAAGAAAAAACTGCACATCGGAGGTGTTAATTGTCACCTTGTGCTGATGAAGCAGTAGCATTGTGAGCACGGTGGAAAGCAACAAGAATAACAGGTTTAAAAAACATAATGTAGGAATTAAAGTCTAAAAGCAGTGTGCTTTCTTACCCTAAAGAGCTGAAAGGAAGGAATTTTAAGAGAAAGGAGACATAACAAGCCTCACTTAATAAAAGATCATTGTAAAGACAGTGATGAACTGTGGATTATGACTACTGGTAAGGTCAGGACTAGCACAACTCTGCCACGTGTAGGCATGGGAACAGCCCTGGATGCTGCCTGACAGCTGAACGACCCTGGGACATTTCAAGAGACACTGAGAAGTTCACCAGAGATACCCCCAGGAGGTTGCCAGGCTGAAATCTCACAAACTATTACAGCTACTTTGATCTCCTCTTCCAAGTAGGCTTGCAATGCCAGGTTGTGAAGAACTTCTAAGACTGCCAAAGCATTGCGACAGACCCTAACTGTTGTTCTAGGCAAGAAAAGCAAAGTATCAACTGCCAGTGTAAGAGCTTGAAATGTTTCCTATGCTGCTATCTGATCTCTGGTGATGGCAACAGAAATTATGTAAGCCTCGTGCATAAGACAATGGAAAAGGATGAGGAATCAATAAAAGCATCTGCACTTCTAAGAAAACAGAACTACTCCTTGGACAGTTCCCAAAAAGCAAGCTATAATTATCAGGTACTCTGAAGATATTACATCTATTTTCAGAAGGTGCCAGGCTTCCTGGATAAAGTATCCCAAGAGCCAAAACAACAGGTGACAGAAGGAGGACTCTTGCTTTCAAGGACACCATTTTTGGGCTGTATCATTTGAGATGAGTTGGACACCACGGCAAGTTCAATGGTTGTTACTGGGAATAAGACAAAGAGCCTCATGCTTAAAGCTCCAGTATACCCCAGCAGAAGATGCCTGTTTCACTAGGTCTCGGTGCCTTAGCTTTAAATAATAAATAAAGCATTACTTACCTTGAAGAACTGAAGCACAAGGTGAGATTACAAAATTAAGATCACTAGAGGAGGCAATACTATCAATAGTATTGGAAAAAGTGGTGATTTCATAGGGGTTGGCATTTTCTTCCTTTCATTTCTTCAAGCATTGGGTTGTTGCCAATAAACAGATTGCAAGTCATGTCAGAAGCTTTAAACCAACCATAACTCTCCTTACGAAGCTCTCTTATGAAGTGACTGATGTTGCAAGATAATTCACTTTCCATAGAAAGGTCAAATTAAGAAAGTTAGGAACATGACATCATTCATCTACATCACTTGTGATCCAGCCTTTACTTCTGCTGTCTTAGGGACTTGATAAAATCTGCTTACAACCCAAACTCTACAGACATGGAATAGATCTCCTCAACAGGGCCCTCCCTTCCTCTGATGAAAAAAAAAAAGCCATTTTATACATTCCCACTTGCTCCTTCACAACCATGTTGACTGAAGGATAGGTTAAATCAAGGATGGCAAGCTCCCAGAATCATCGAAAGCAAATATCACAGAACACAAATTCTCTCCATACATAAACATTATGGTTACAAGAAGGTTGATCAACCTACATAACATTTGTATAGAAATGCCATGAAAAGAAACCCACAGAAGCTATCACAGGCAACGTTCTATGTAAACAAGAAGGGAGCTGGATCATTCCCGCTATGCGGTGAGCAATCCAAGTAGTTGTAAATGTGTATTCAACGTGCAAAGCGCTATGTCGGGTACTGTGGTGGTACATCCATCAGATCAGATGAGGATTTGGAGGCAGACTTAATCTACAGACATTTTTTTCAGACCGAGAGAGGTCAAAAAGGTCATAGATAGTAAATTCATTTTTTTCCAGGAACAAAATACTTTAAGGAATGAGTGGTTTGCCATAAATGTGAAAAAGAAACATCAGACTTTTTGGTCCAGAAATGATCATGCCTCACATGCCTGTTTCCCATCTCCTTTTTATCTGTAAGGAGATCGCAGCCTGATGAGCTCAGGCAGAGATAGCTGTGCTGTAGACATGCAAAGCAAGGTGAGATGACCTTTAAGGTCTCTTTCAAGTGTGTTGACCATATCGCCACTGAGAAAACTCAAGAAAACCCCAGCTGCAATAATTATTGTAACTAATTGCTTTACCAATACAACTTGTAATTCGAACATCGGTTTTGTAGCTTCTGGTTTAACATCTCGGTATGCATGGAGAACTCTTCTCCCAGGCTGGTTATCTTCATACTTATCAGAACAGGCACTTCCTATTAAATGCTGTGGGAAAAGTGCCCCCAAGAGATGTATGACCTATTTGAATCACCCTGAGAGAGAAAAAGATTTTTCTGAAGTTAAATGTAATTTTTCAGTTTGCACTAAACAGCATTAAAAAAAGGGCTTCCTTTTAGACTGTAGGAGCACTTGGCCTGTCAGTCGCAACATTCAGCAGTAATTGCAGGTGAACTTTTAAAGCACTTGGTTCAAGCATTTCCACCAAAGAGCAAACCGCTCCCCTCATGGCATATAATCACAGCCATTCCACGGAAGCCATTGTAACCATGTGTTGCATTAAATATTTTCCTCATCTATCTTAAACATTTCTCTCTTTTAGTGCCAATTACAGCTAGAAGAAAACTGGGAGAAATGCTGATACCAAGGCAGTCTTTTGCATAAAAAAAGATTTGCTTAGTCATGAATATATCAGCATTTAACAGTAAACAAAAGAAATTCCTTTGGATCTTTCTCCTGAAGTCATATAGCAATAACCTAGAAGGAACACTGCAGACTTAAAGGACTGTATTTTATTTTAAAAGAACTAAATATTTCTTACCTTTAACAAAGTTATGTGCAGCGTAAACCAAAAAAAGTCAAGGAAAAAGGTATTTTCTTCCCAGGATTCTCTTATGACTAACTTACGGCCTGAGGCTGTTGGGGTGGGAAAGCCCTATGAGCTTGCTCTAAGGGGGCATCAAAAGCACCTGCAAGAAGCAGGGCTCTTGAATTCACTGAAAACCTCCAGAAAAATACCAGTAACTGGATAATTATATAGAGGTTAACACACTAGGATGTGAGAAAAATCATCCCAGTATTTGAAATGGAAGATACCAATACTTGCAGGTGTCATGGCACCTAGACAACGCATCTCAGAGAGCAACCATTTCTTTAAGTTCTAATCTTTTGTTCCTTCTGGTCTTTTGTATGGCAATTGCTAGCAAAAGAGAGGGGAAAAAAATTACTTGTGCCTTTTTTATCATAAACAGAAAGTTTGAAGGAGAGAGGCTTATAAAAAAGACAGTAGAATTGTTCCTGGAGGACATCTGAAATGGCAGTGGGGAACCAGGACAGTGAAAAATGAGCAAGTGAAGTAGGAGTTAACCTACTGAAAACTTTATTTTATTTACTTCTGCTGATGCTATTTAGTGCCAACTTCTAATATGCCTTTTGGATTAAGGTTTTTCTTTAAAAAAATCACTATAGTAACCTCTTCATTATGGAGCTACCATTTATGAACAAAAGACTCATCAGCTGTCCTCCCCCGAAGGTGGGAAATAACAGCCAGGGCATTTCTTAAAATGAGAAATGAGACAAAAGAATACACGCCACTTCTCAAGCCTTTCTTACGTATCCTGAAGATCAACAGTGCTATTCTTGATGTGAAAATAACGTGCTAGGAGATAGCAGGCAATTTAGAAACGCTGACTGAAGGGAAGGGTAAAGAAGGGCAGCTGCTCACATGCAGCTTGAAATATCCTAATACCAAATGTGGTGAATAATGCCTTTTTTTTAAACTTTTTATATATAAACATAGCCATCACCCACATCACATAATAGTCCCATGGCTCTCCCCTCCCCACCGCTGTGCCCCACCCACAAACATGCACATCAACATCCAGTGTATTTTTAACAGCGAGGCTTTGGTATACAACTTCCTACAGGAAACGTTAACCTCGCCTACCCAAAGCAGCGCACTGTGCACGACTGCTCAGTAACAGCAAAATGAAGGCAGCCCCAATACGAGAAAAATGTAACTCCCTGCAAGCGATGACGCACGTAATGCCCTGAAGTTCCCTTGCGCTGTGCCCATAAAGCAAAGGGCCTCTCCAGCTTGCAGTTTCACCTCAAAAGATTCTTTGCGGATGTGAGCAGAACGGGCTTTATTCATCCTAAACTCAGCTTATAAGTTCTGCACCCTGGCAGGCAGAAAAGCCCATCACAGAATCAAACTCTTACGGGTTGTGATAAAACAGAAATAGCTGCAAGTGTCATCCCGCAGCAGCGGAGACTCCCTGTAAAGTCACGTCCGCTTGAGCCAAAGACTCTCCCTTAGAAGTCAGCAGCACAGCCCGCGGCACTCTGAAGCCACACACTCAAATAGAGAATCGAGCCATTTGAAGTCCAAACTTTTCTTTAGAGACGTCTGTTGGTCTTTATTTACCACCAGGGAGCCTGAATTACATGCAAAATCGAGATGGATCAAGGCGTGAGAGAGGTAAAAGAGGGGGGGAAAAAAAAAGTTTCATTTTTTGGTTTGGGATGGTTGGAAGGGTTTTCTCATCTGTTGTCAAAGAAATGAATGGCAACTTTTCAGATATGCTAGAAAGCAGAGTCTTTGTCCTTTGCACTTTGCTGGTCACCATCTGGTGTGCTCAATTGCATCATGCAGAAATCAGATTTTTTATTTTTTTTTTTAAAGAGAAAAACCAGAACGGTAGTTCACTATTTGTTCCAGTAATTTTTGCATACTAAAACTTTGGAGTCTTTAAATCATTGTAGCTCCAGTCTATCACAGATGTAAAAATGGCTTCGCTTACTTGTAACCATCGTATCGGATCAGACCACTGGCCCATCTTGCGTGGCACGCTGTCTCCCGCGCTGGTCAGATAACAGCTGCTTCAGAGGAAACCATGCACGATGCTGCGGGAGGTAGCTGGAGAATCAGTTAGTTGCCCAGAAGGAAGTTCCTTCCCCAAACACCTGCTTTGCGTGCAATTGCTGTTAAACTGGGTTCTTCATCTTGGCCAGAGATCGTACTGCTCTTCAACTTCTACAAACTGACCCTGGGACCCAAACAGACAGCGATGGTGGTGGGCTGCCCCATGATGTTAAGTGGTTCCTACCTCAGTGCTCAGAAACATCTATCCCTTAAAGCTCTGCATAGCAAACATACAAAAAGGGAAGGATTTCCTTTTTAAATTTTTTTTTTTTTAAAAACCATTTAGCTCAAGATATTAAATACAGAGGTCGCAAGAAATCTCTTGTTTTAGAACGCTGATAGTTGGAGGAAATAGTTGCAAGTACATGCTGTGACCAGAGACTTCCTGGTGGGTGATGGGGAAGCAAGAACATGAGTAAATGCTGAGGAAGACATGTCAATGTTCAACGTAGAACAAACCGGCACTGCAAACCGCATCTCTGATTCAGCAGGACATGCCAACTGCAGACTAACTAGCAAGGGAACAGGATACCCACCAGGATCTTCTTGACATGTAGATGTAACAAATTCCATGGAGTAGTGCAGTAGCCTACACAACAACAGCAGCTGGCCTGCAAGCAATGCTGCAAAACTGATTTTTACCTGGTCAAGACCTCTTCATAGAGGGAACATTTTCAGCTGGAGAAACAGCATAAGGCTTTACAGGCCTTTATCAGTTTGGGTCGATCACATTATAATTGTTCTGTTATCCATAACAGAATTATCTGGAAGTCGGAAAGGTGTTGCGCCTCCTCCTGCAGTTAAGTCAATCAGAAATGGCCTTGAGAGCCAGCTCACTGCTCTGCCAGATCAGCATCACAGATGTTCAGCCCAGAGAAACCAAACGAAATTCTGATGTGATACTTCCTGTGCATGTCACAGTGCTGCTTGGTGTAGAGTGGTCTTGCGTGCTCACAGTTCCTCAGGTGACCTAGAAAACTGGGTCATCTCCCCTTATAGTAGCTCTAGCCCACTGAAGATTCTCTTTTTCCAACTCTTTCTCCAAGATTCCAGCCCTTTTGCATTCCTTCCCATCTCTCCACAGCCTGCATCAGTTCAGGACACATCCTCACCCCTCCCACTCACTCTACTGTGTCCTTCCAGTCAGTGTAAGAATCTGGGAGAGATGTACATCTTTGCTCGACATGCTGCTTCACCATTTACCAAGGGCTGCGTTAAAACACAAGTGAAGGAAACAGAGCAAAACAACTCTGAAACATAACACAAAGTTTGTGGTCTCTAGCCAGGATGTTGGGACCATGACCGAGTAAGGGGAGACCTGGCATGGAGGGGGTTCGTCATCACCTCTAACTGTGTAACACAGCATCACTGCCAACATCCAAGCTAGATCTGCAGATTTTCACTGCAGCCAAAGGAGAGGTGGTGGTACATTCGCTAGAGCTTCAAGTACTGCTTATCTGACCAAATGTAGCCACTCTTTAGAACAAGGTAAATCACCCAGATATGCAGATGGCATCGCATGGCTCTGTCAACTCGGAGTGGGAGGGCTGGGGGACTCTCACACATATAAGCTGATGTTATAGAAATCATACTTAACACCATCAATCTTACCATGGTATCCACTTTCTGAGCTCCAGGTTACACCAGCTGGAGGTACGCCCAACGCTATTGGGGAGCACATCCCATCCATGAAAGAATGGCAGCGGTATGGGTAAAGCAAACCCCACTACAAACCCTTCAGACTGCTGAGACGCAATGCTTTATTCCACACAGAACCAGAGGGCAAAGGGCCACAGCTGAAATTACAATGGCACAGTGTCACTTACCATTTGTCACTCTAGGTTGGAGCTATAATAGAGTGTCTTTGTACGGACACAGCAGCGATTAAGGCAAAATATTTGAGCTAAACACTGGAGAGGTCAGTACAAGTCTAATATGCAAAAAAGTCTCTTCTTCACTGGGGAGCCTGGTTTTCACCCAGTCCTTTGCTTTCCAGCTACCCCGTTACTTTCTTTTCTTCCCCTTCTTTTTGGGGGAGCCAGGCCAGGGAAAGCCCCGGAACTCCAAGCAGGCGGGGGCATTGTGGCAGATGTAGTAAGCGTTGAGCATGGCAGCTGGGCTGAGGATATCCACTTCCTTCACCACCTTCTTTGCTTTCTTTTTGGAGCTTTTGCCTTTGCCACGCTTAGGTTTGCTACTTTTAGCTGCCTGCGGAGAGAAAATGACCACAAAAACACTCGGTTAGTCCTGCGTCTTTATGGTCTCACTCCTGGGTAGAGGATCCCCAGACACCCCAGAAAAGCTCTTCCACTGCATCTTAGTCCTAGCTCACAGTATTAGCACAGAGCCCCTCGCCACAGATTCCTGTAGTTTGCGGTGGTTTTATGTACGGACTCATAAGCATTAATACACTTTCACCAAATCCATATTTGCTCTATAGGCTGTAATAATCTTTAAAATCATCAGACAGAGCTAATTAGTTTTCCCCTGTGCTTCTCTCTGACTAAAAAAGGGTTGTGCCCAATAGAAATCATACATTATTTTCAATTGATTTTTTTAATTAATGCATTATGATACAATCCTAAAGTAAACTAAGCCTGTGTTGTGTATTCATCCACTGCTGTGTGTCTGCTGTGACTCTGGATCACAAACCAGAAAAGCAGGTCTCCCTTCTACGGCTGTGGCCTTTTCAGGGTTCTGTGGTACAGTTGCTCTTCTACCATTAGCGGTAACACAAATCTAAGCAGCAGCTCTGCCATTCTCTACATAGGAAGGAGGTGTTGCCAAGACTCACCCAAGCCCTACAGCAGGCCAAAAAAATACCCCTGTTAACTCCAGCTGATTAGCACTGGTGGCTGAACACCCAGCCTCTTGCCTCCGAGAGTCTGATTCAGTCCCTGGATCATTTTCTCACCCATCCTGGCCACTCCTCGCAACGTCTCTGCATGGAAGATGCTGCCTCCAGGTACTGAGCAACAGAAACCAGGCCAGGGACCCAGAGGGATCTCTCATGGCTGCTGTGTAGGCAAGAAAATGGGGATGGCAACACAGAGCCCAAAGGCAGGCAGTGCCCAGGAACATCGAGGGTGAAACGACAGGCAGTCCCAGGGAAAAGGCCGGCCAGGAGTATTTACACATCGTGAGTGACTGAAAGTATTTGATCTCTGGTCCAATGCCAACAGCACTTTCGGTACACACAGAGTCACTTTATGCATCTGCCCATCTATTTCTGTTATTTGCTTAGTTTTGCACACTGTAATTAAACGGATCCAAGGACTTCATTAGCAAGAATTAGCAGAGATACAGCCAGAAAGGCCATGTGTAACTATCAGTTGGGCATAAACTAGGGGAAGGCAGTATATGTAGCGTATTTTTCATCATATACATTCTAAAGTATCCCTTTACAGCTCAGTACTGTTAAGTGCAAAAAGAGACAAACATTTGTGCTCCGAGGTGTGAAAACACTGTCAGGGGTACAATTTTCAGAATCAGCCAAGACCACAATGTGAGGGAATACGTACAGGTAAAGGAAAAAATAAAGAAAAAAAATAAAGGTCAGGAGTTCTATATAAAACACACAGAACCACTATCCAGAGACAGAAATAAGCCAGAAAATACAGAGTGCAAGCTGCAGCTGATGCCAGGTTGTTTCTGAAACCTTCAGTCACACAGACTGCAAACTACTTGAACTCGGGCATATACTAGAGAAGGTGACAAGCCTTTTTTGCAGACCCTAATTGGACAGAATTTGTTGAATACTTCATGAGCTGGAACGTGCACACATCACAGAGTAGATGCTTATGTCAGATTTTTCAGCCAGCCAACTGAATCACATGCCCTGTTTACACACTCCCAGCAGGCTCACTGGTGGATTTTGTGAGCGCAATTAGGTTCCTGGTCAGAATTTGCCCTATAGCTGATCTTTCAAAATAAAAAAAGGTGCTTACAGGTAAGGGCAAACTGTTGCCTAAGTCTGTGTGAGAACCAGGGAATGCCTTTTGCCTAGCGCAGCCACCGCTCCTGCTGTCCCTCTGCAGCGGATACCTCCGACCTCCAGGCTTTAAACATTCTCAATCATTGTCAGCGTCTTCTCTCGTTTCCTGTCTCTCACGAAACGTGGCACTGGTAAGCTGCAGTCTGCATTCAGCTCACACATTCGAGCACAACCTAGAGCAGGGGTTCCCTGAAGCGTGGGAAGCCAACAAGCTAAAGCACCACAAATGCTGTCAGAAGTAACACCTTGTGCGTGTACGCGCACATATGGCAGTGAAAAAGCCAACGCTTGGCGCGCCAGCTGACGACCCTGGGATTTCCTATGGATTTATCAGGCAACCACAGGACATGTGATGCTGAACAGAGCACAGTTCTTTTTCAGCATGTAGAGGCAGGACTCGCACAGATCAGACTTCCTACCCTGATCACTTGTGAGTTTTTAAACCGCAGCCCAACATGATATCTGAACGCTCTTCAAAAGGACTGGGAAATCCATGTTTGTGCAGCGTTTACATTCACCCACAAGCAGTAAGATTTGAGGCTTTCTAGGATGTGGGCAAAATTTTACAGCCTGTAGCCAAGAACAACAAGAAAAACTAGAAATCAGAATCAGGTGCATACTTGCACGGGAAATCCACATTTCTGCAGCATTTTCATTCACCCACAAGCAGTAAGATTTGAGGCTTTCTAGGATGTGGGCAAAATTTTGCAGCCTATAGCCAAGAACAAGAAGTAAAGCTAGATATCAGCATCAGGTACATACATGCACACAAAGTGAATTTGGGCAGGTCAGTTTATGTCCCGCAGCCTTGGAAAGCAACCTTTGGGATATTAACTCCAGTTCCTTAAAAAGTGGTATCAATTCTCTTTAGAAGAGTCAAACCTGTATTACCATGGCTACGTCCTTTTACTGAACAGAGGGACTCCACATCAAGCCCTGAGGACGGACCCTGCAACACACAATCACGCAGTGGGTTACACACTGTGCAAAGCACTAGTATCATTCCCCCCCTAGACTTTAAAGGGGAAAAGAAAAATATATAAAGTTAGGCTCTTGCAAAACCAGGTAGAGGTGTGCTGTACCTAAAAGCATTTCTTTGCAGAGAATCACCCGTGAAGTCATCTACTAACTGCCAGACTCCAGGACTCGGAGCTTTTCAGCAAAGTGCTTGAGATTTTCCTCTAACAATGCAAGACTAGACAGGGAAAGAAAAAAAAAAAAAAAAAAAAAAAGAGAGCCTGAACCTCAACTCAGTGCCAGTAACCTGGCAAAGGCATTGCCAAACCCGAGCTAGGTCCGCCCCACCCTCCTGTGGGACATAGGCTCAATTTTAAACCCTTGGAGCTCCCCCCCCCCCCCCCCCCTGCCATCCCACCCCCACACCCTGGCCCTCAGCACCGCCTCTGCCCGGCTGTTCAATCCCCCCAGGGCTGGGGACTCGACCCCTTCCCTGGGCAGCCCCTTCCAGCCCCTGACAGCCCTTTGGGGAAGGAATTGTTCCCCAGGGCCAACCTCACCCTGCCCTGGCACAACTGGAGGCCGGTGCCCCTCGTCCCATCGCCCCTTCCCTGGGAAAAGAGACCAACACCCACCTCACTACAACCTCCTACAGGTAGTTGTAGAGGGCAATAAGTGCTAGCCCCGTCCTCCCAGCGCTAGCCCCGAGAGGGACATCCCACATAGGCCAGGCAGGACCCTACCTCCCTGTCTCCACAGCACCGGCTGAAGAAACGAAGCTATGGAGAGCTTCCCCTACACAGCCCCCGCCCCCGCGTGAAAAGACAACGAGTTCTCCACAGCCTTCTCCCCGCCGGGTGAGAGGCGCCCGTCCCGCAGAGACACAGCGCTCCAGAGATAAAAACACAAGGCTTAAGCGCAGCCCACCAGAACCCCAGCTCTGCCGGCGGCGGCTGCGGCTCCGGCTCCCGCTCCCGGCCGTAACCTCCCCTCCGGGCCGCCGCCGGCGGTCGCGGCCTCCCCTCGTTTACCTCCCGCGCCGCGTTGCCATGGCACCCCCGGTCTCCCCAGCCCACGCATGCGCAGTGGAAGGCGGGGAAGCCGAGAGGGGCGGGGGCAGCCCCTGACCGCCCCAACGGCCGCCTCAGGAAAAGGGCGGGAAAGGCTTTTCCGGAGCTGAGGGGAGTTGCCGCCGCCGTCCCCCCCCCTCCGTGCTCGGACGGAGCCGGCCGAGAAACAAAGCTTAAGGGCGCGTACCCCACCCACGGCCAAAAGTACCAGCGAAAGGTCATAGGGAGAGGGGAAAAAAAAACCCAAAAAACCCAAACAAAACAAAACACAACAACTTACAGCTGGGAGGAGGAGGAGGAGGAGGGAAGGAAGATGTCCCTGCTCACTGCAGGGGGGTTGGACTAGATGACCTCTAGGGGTCCCTTCCAACCCAAAACATTCTATGATTCTATGTGCTTTTCAAAGGTTATGGGAAAGGTTGGCGTTTGGTAGGCTGTTAAGTGAATTTTCACGTTTTTGTGGGCTGTGAGATGTTACGCATCGGCTTCCTGCCCCTGCTGAGGAAGGCGCGGCCTTCGTCCTCCCTGATATTGCGGTGTGAAAATGGCGGGGTGTGTGTCTCTCTCTGTTTCACCAGCTGACCCAGCGTCCTTCACCGCAGAAACATTTTTAATAACAAGCTCTGCTTTGGGCTCCTTTGAGAGCCGTAGTTTTGCACAACAGGCACCGAAAATCATGTATAATAAGAGTTCGGATGTTTCCCAGAAATCCCCATACAGTGGTTAAAGTTAAGCTGAGGTCCAGGGATGGAGGTGGAGGGGTTGGAGGGAGGAGCAGGCAGCTGAAGGTGTCATTCCAGTGCCCTGCACCTTTTTTAGGCACAACAGGGTTTTTTACAGCCCAGGTACTAATGCTCATAAATACCCTTTTTTAAACTTTGGAGAAAGGATGAGAGTTGTCTCCTTTGCATCCCTCAGCACCAGGCTTTCACTTGCAAAGTGCTAAAAATCAAAAAGCACTAGTGAAAAATAACAGTAGGAGCCAAATCACTGCATAGGAAAAAAAAAAAGCTCATAATTATACTATTGCCAAACACCAACACATCAATGACTCTGCCTAGACTGTGGATTTATTTTTATCTCAAATAAAAATTTGAGATAAGATTTATCTCAAACATGAACCTCTCTAAATCTGCTCTCTGGTACATAAGCCCATAGGATGCATTTTGTCATATTTTAGAGCTCTTCTTCCAAATCTTCACAGATAGGAGCTTAGCGGGATTTTGATTTTTGTGAGATTTCCTAAGGAAAGGGGACTTGCACTGGCATGCGGGTTGCCCATCAGCCCATCTGCAGTAACTTCTGAGCTGGTTGGCTGATTCCAACCAATATTGACACAGAAGTAAGAGTTCAAGTAGATCCATTCCCTACATGTTTCATCAAAATCATCAGCTGTGCAGAGCATGGGAGAGGGGCACTATTAACGTCTCTGCTGGGGAAATGTCAACCCAGCTCAGCCCGTCTCTGGGCTGTTTGGCAGGGGCATGTGCTGTCATTGCAGCAGGGAGGACAGAGTGGTATTTCAGGGCAGTGGGACATGGACCTGTAGGAAGACAGTTTGTTTCAGAATGATTAATTTTGACAAAAAGAAGAATTCTCTTAATTTTGGGAGCTGGAGGCTTCCAGGTCTCTTCTCCCAGGTAATGGGCGATAGGACAAGGGGAAACGGCCTCAAGTTGCGCCACGGCAGGTTTAGGTTGGCCATTGGGAACAATTCCTTCCCCAAAGGGCTGGAAGGGGCTGCCCAGGGAAGGATTTGAGTTCCCATCCCTGGGGGGATTTAACAGCCAGGCAGACGAGGTGCTGAGGGACAGGGTTTAGTGGTGGGATGGCAGGGGTAGGGGAACAGTTGGGCTGGGGGAGCTTAAAGGTCTTTTCCAACCTAAACAATTCCATGATTCTATGTCAAATATCAGAAAGGCTCATCATTTTGATGCAATGGTAAGTACTGAAGACCAACATGTAGTTTCTTTTTTTTAAAGGCACTTTTGGGAATTCAGGTGCCTTTACTTTTTAATTTGCCCATTGGACATAACAGCTGTCCAGCCTTTGTTTTCTTCCCCCATATGAAGTTTGTAGACATTATAGTCTGCTATGTACAGACATTTAAATAAATCAGCATTGGAAGGGACTATGAGTAGAGGATTGTAAATCTGATTCACAAAAATATCCAACCATCTTTCCAGCTCTTCTGGGCAGCTGCAGAGGTTGTGGGGTTTATTACAAACACAAATTTCCATCTCACGGAATTACAATGATTAACAAGCTTTCACTGGTTGCTTTGGACCTTGTGAAGTGATGGTGGTGGATAGAAGGTACGTGGACTCTGTAAAGGAGGTTTTTTAATATGGATAGAAGAGTGAACATATTTGGCTACAAATGTACAAGTACTGAAGGGGGCCAGAACAACTCTGTAGTGTTGGAAATGTTTGTAGGGACAGTATTTCAGCATGAGAGTAGAAGTGGAGACAGAGAATGAGCCAGACCAGTGACTGAGCAGAGCAAAATGAAGTTTAATGAAGAATGATCAGAACCCCCAGAAATGAGAACAAAAGGAGAGGTGAGAACAAAAAAGAAAACAAGAGCCCAATAAAACCCAAAGAGAAATAAAGGTATCAGTGAAAGAACGGAAGAAGGTGGTCAGGAGGAAATGACAGAAGGAAAATAATTAACACTGCGCGTAGATTAGATATCAAAAGAAGGCTAAATGACAGGAATGAATGCAACAGCAAAATGCACCAGGTGAGGAGGAGCTCAGGAACAGAGAAAGCAAAGAGCAAAGGCGCTCCTTGGCAAAGTACATATCTAATTATTATCTCTTTTATCAAGAGGGAAAGGTGAGCCAGGAGTGCAGGTTGGATGGAGAAATGAGACCAGGAAACTTTGGAAGTAGTATCAGCTGGGTCATCACCCGACATGGTGGCTGAGCGTGGGTGTTGGCGGAGAGCGAGATGCTGCTGAGGAGGATGTTTTGAAAAGTGACTTTGAAATGCGGAGTGGAAACCATTAGACTCATTTGCCTTGAGCAGAAAGGGATTGAGTTAATGGAAAACACCGTTTTATCTTTCCAAAGTAATGTGTTTGAGTGCCTGACCAGCTGAGTGCTGTTACTGTGAATACGATGCTGACCTCTTTCTCAATCCAGGGGAAAAAACTCTGCTGTAATCTGGACGTGTGACATGTTTTCAAGAACAAGTGGTAAGACATTCAGTGTAGAAAACGTACATCTCAGATTCTTTTACTTATCATTGAGGAAACGGCCTCAAGTTGTGCAAGGGCAGGCTTAGGTTGGACATCAGGAAAAATTTCTTCCCCAAAGGGCTGTCAGTCACTGGAAGGGGCTGCTCAGGGAAGGGGTCAAGTCCCCATCCCTGGGGGGATTTAAAAGCAGGGCAGAGGAGGTACTGAGGGGACAGGGTTTAGTGGTGGAATGGCAGGGTTAGGGGAACGGTTGGCTTGGTGATTTAAAGGTCTTTTCCAACCTAAACGATTCTATGATTCTATGGATGCTTTGTTTTCTCCAGAAAATGCCAGCCTTTTTGCTCTCATGGCTGTTCTCTGTTGCCATGAGTGGGATCCAGGAGAACATGCTATTGAGAGGTAATTGCTTTCCAATCAGCGGGGAGTATCAAGCTTCACGGAGGCTAATGAGTATGTTGTCTCTCTTCTACTCAGACTAAATGATGGAGCAGCTGAACTTCTTTGTATTTAGCGGTGAAGGAAAATGGGGGATACTGTTACAGTGTCTCACAGACCAAGCTTGTCAGGACAGCGTAGAAAATGAATTGTAAAGAGGTTCCTTACCATTTGAAAAGGCGCAGGGCCTTGGTCTTTGGTTGTTCAAGGCATATCTGTGGTTTGAGTCTTGTTTTCAGTGGCTAAGTTTACTAAAGCAGCTCCCATTCTTCCTTGTGCTGCTCCTTTCTCTCCCTTTCCCGTCTCTAAGAGGCCACAGGCAACTGAATCAGTTACCTATTTGAGATTAGAATAGCCCTGCCAGAAGAACATTTACTGCTGAGGAAAATCTCAGAGGAATCCTGGTACCTGATCAGAAGGAGCCAAAAAAGACAGCGAAAGAAGCCAAAGAACCAGAGAAGATAGGGAAAGGCTCGGTAGCATAGCTCAGAAAAAAGGTCTGGAAGTTTTTCTAAGTAAAACTCTTGACTGCTTCTTGGGATGGATAATGAAGAAATAATGAAAAAAAATTGATTTTTACTGTGTCTAGGGAAAAATTATTTTGTGTAATTTTTATTAACAAACCACATGACATAAAAGAAGCAATCGTAACTATCTCCTTTTAGCAAAAACAGCTGGCAAGAGACCACATTATACCAACTACTGAGGCTAAAAAGAAGTAACAGTTGTGACAGGCGTGCCGGAAATATTAGATCGAGGAGACAAAAATTAGCCTGTGCAGCCAACTGGTGTATTTTGTAAAGATGCTTGGACCTGGCTACGAAAAAAGCTCCTGTTTACACATGTAAAGCTTTTGATAAATAATTAAGGGAAGTTTCTGCAAACTACAGCTGGATAAATAAAGAGTGCTTTAGCTCTGGCAGCTGTCAGGCCAGGACATCTCAGGATCATTATTTTTATGGAAATACTCATGTAAGGGAAAGAAGGGATATTAGGCTATGATCCTTTTTTAATAGGGTTGCTCTCTACCTAGCTGCCAACTTTCACAACTCTGAAAGGAACTTAATATCTTTGAGACAAATTTGCATGAAATTAGCTAACCAGTTTGGAAGTTGCTTACAGAGGACTGAGAAACTAATAGCATGATTGCATGTGCCTCATATTCCTAGGAAACAAGGCTAAAAATAGAAGAATCTGTACTGAGGTACTGAAGAAAATGACTTACTGACAGCAAAACTTTCAGCAACCACCTGTAGGCTGGAAAAAAAAAAAAAAGCTCTACATATGCCATTTACAACAGAAACAGAAACTGCGAGCACTCGGGCATTCCTGGAATCAACAGTCGTGTCTGGGGTAAGATAACAGATGCGGTTCCTTTAGTTGTACAGAAACCATCCAAAACTTTGTTCTGAAACTTTCTTGCTGTACGTCAACATTATTATTCCGTAATTGCTGCCTCCAAGCTCTCTTGAGATTTTTTTTTTAAGGAGAAGAAAATCCTCACTGTGAAGCAAAGAAGTTTTAAACTGCTGCCAGTTTGCAGTTTAGGGGGATGGAGCCTTTTGTAGTACTGCTAGAGAAGCAGCATCTGGGACTGTCCGAAATACCGGTACGGGAGTTTTCTAGAGGGGCCTCAGCTAATATACTGCTCCAACACCTCGAGGGAAAGTCTTTAACTCACGTGGTTTGAGTTACCCGCATCTGTTTGTAAGTGGAATAAACTTACTAAAGTAGAGGTTCCCTCTCTTCCTGTTAAACTGGCATTTCAGCTCCTCAGCCGCTCTGCGGAGCGCTGCGCAGTCTATAGTGAGGCTGGCAGTTTTTATCAGCGTGAACTGAAACCCATGTTTCCCCAGGGTTGGACTAGATGACCTCTAGGGGTCCCTTCCAACCCAAAACATTCTATGATTCGATGTTTTCTGTCTTTCCAGAAGATACCCTCACTTAAGGTGCCACATCTCCATAGAAGTACAGTCTTTGTGACAAATTCGGGATGAGACACAAATATTTAAGTTAAAAGGTGTCCCTTTCTCTAGTTACTTTTTTTACACAGAGGTTCTTTTTGTATACAGGCATATCCTTGAGGAAGTATAACTGGTGGTGGTGGTGGAAATAAATAGTATTAAAAGATAACAGTTTATACCATCCTCTACCACACAGACATTCCGGTAAGAATTTGTATTTCTATTCTCTAGTTCAGTAAGGCACTGAAAAGCCATGGAAACCTTATATGGAGCACAATTGAAATATATAATGTAGAAAAATGTACATTGTGTGTATACTGGTTTGGTTTTTTTTATATACATAAACATTGTGGGAAAGAGACACTTGGGTTGGAGGGGAAGTTTTGAGCCAAATACCCAGGACTTTTCTGAGTTTCTGATTCCTGAATAATTCATTCATTCATTCATTCTTTTGCCCCCTTGAAGCAACACTTACCTTCATGACCGTAGTTTAATATTAAAGACTAGAAGAATTTGGATACATTGATAGTACTTCCTTTACATGTGCGCTTAGTTTTTGGGGAATTAGACTGTTTTCTAAATCACTCTAAAACAGAGAATACCAGAGGAATCATAAAGCAAGGAGTATAATACTGTTAACCAGAAAAAAAAACCCCAAACCACTCCAGACTCTTTCAGTGTGGGGTCACCATGTGAAGGAAGGAAAAAAGGAACTGACAGTGCTGGAGAAGTGTCCCTTGTGTCAGGATACATGATACCACACAGGGGTACAGCTGAATTCCCAGGACCCTGGCCTGAGGGGGAAATTGCACATTGGGTAGGCAAATACAAGACAAAACATCACAGAGAAAATCCTGAACTTTCCAGCTAGCCCTGGGCTCTGGACTCTAGCACATGCTGAAAATAGTAGTATTTATGCTGCATTTCTGCTATGTAAATATTTAACAGACCCTTCAGATGTCTGCCATCTCTAGTTTGTTTATTTACTTGTGTTTATTTAATCTCTAGTTTATGTACTACCAGAAGGCTCTAGGGAACATAGGGAAATGCAAAGTGCCATTTTTTCAGAAAGAGCTGAAGTACAGATCCTGAAATGACTTTGTCCAGGGCTACAGAGCTCTCCCCGTTCTGGGATCCCTAAAGACAGCACCGTGCTTCCATTACAGATTGTATCGCTGTTTTTCACGCCTTACTGCTTGGAGAGGCTTTATTTATTTTTAAATAACTTTTTACTTTTTAAACAAGCACAAACACTGTGAAGACCTCTACAATTCTGTTTTTCTTTTTTAGATTTTTTACATGCATCAGAATAGAACATCCACTGTATGTCAGACAGGCAGCCTTTCCTCAGCAGAGAGCGGAGACGGGCAGGGGTCAGAGGTGAGTTTATGGGTTGATTTGTGGGGGATGTTTTTGTCCTTTAAAAGAAAAACTGCAAAGGAAGCATTTAAATTAAGGCACGGGAATTAAAAAGAACTTAAGTAAACGTATGAGCTTTAAAAGTTGCTCTGGTTTATTGTGAACAAAAGCGTATTTAAAAAGGTGAGCGTGTTTACTAAGGCTATTTCTTTGAAAAACACCTTTTAAAAACCACATTAAGGAAACATTCTCAGTTAAATTCCACAGCAATAAGCACAAATCCTGTCATAACAAATACTTGTGGTTTTACCACTTGCGTGCTCGATGTATCGATAACAGTACGGCCAAAGTATTTGCCTGCACTGTGGTAACACATGCTGCTTTGACAAAAGCTGAACTCCTTGTTTCATGGCCGGGGGGGGCGGTTAGATCCAGGATTCCCTGTGCTGGACTGATAAAACTTTGCCGAGACAGATTATAGTTTGCAGATTCTGTCATAATACTTAATAGAAAGCACTGTGAAGCCCAACCTGCCTTTTCAGCACGGCCCTTGGGCAGGGCCATTGGCTGAGGAGAAGGGACTGTCAGCCTGCACAGTACCAAGGGCTGAGGCTCATTCAGTGGGTCAGCCCAAAGCTCCGACCAGACACAAGGGTTTCCAGCCTGCCTTCAGCCACCATGCGACACAGCTTTCTCCAGGTGTAGCGTTTGCATGGACCTTATAGAAAGTTGACAGCTCAACATGCAATTCATTCTGAAAGCTAAGGACCACAGTGCCTGCTTTTTTTCCCTCGTATGGTGGCAGTAAATTGCTACCCAAAGCACTTTTCCTCCCTGCTTTAAGACTTGGGACTTGGCACAAGCATTCCTCCAAATAACCAAAAATCTATGTAAAAATTAGGTTATTTAACGTGGCATTTACTGTCTCCTCCAGGGTTAGAAAAGCAATGAAGAAAGCTATCTGGAAACCTAACGTTGCAATAATTATCCTTCAAAACCAATCGGGTGGAGAGAAATGTGGCAATCAACTTCTTCTACAGCTCTAAACACTGCACAGCTTACCAATCATTTTACTCTAATACAAATGGTAAGTGGTGGAGGAAAGCGGTACGGTGAAAAGGTAATGGATTATTATCCTTGATGAACGATGCAGAAATGGTCAGTTGTGGAAGCAAGCCTCTGTAAATCGGGTTGTGTAATCCCAGCAGCAGCAATGCCAGCCCAGGGACAAGAGGTAATGGTGTCTCCTTTGGCCAAGTCAACCTGTCGTCTCTGTTGCAGACAGTGCCAAGTATTTCTTATTTTCAGCTTCATTAGGGAAGCAGGGCAGCTTGTTCATGGCAGTAGGGCATTTGAAGCACATTATCAGACAGCCAAAACTGAATAAATGAAAAGAAGTTAGGCTCAGCAAGGGGCATTCCGGAGAGACGAGAACCTTTCACAGTTGAGATACTCTTACAACAAACTTACATGCGTGAACGAAACTAAGAGACGGACCTGGGCTCTGAGCTCTCGTACATGGGTGTCAATCTCCAGTAAAGACCAGATAAGCTCACTCTTGTCGCTTCCACTAGTGTGATACTGGAACCTGGTCTGTGGCCTCCTGTGCAGGTCCATTGATACTGTGTGGTCTCCAAGAAGTCCTGGGAAAGGTATGACCTCCAAAAAGATGGCAGTTGCATACTCAGCGGGTGTCTGGGTAGATACAAAGAGGCTTGGTCTCTTTGGAAAGGCTGTAATTTTTTTCCAGCTGTGCTCAAGACCACCCAGGTCCAAGACAGTCTTCCTTTCCTCAGCCTGTAGCACCTTGAGTCCTTACTGAGGTGGGACTGGGGGCAGGTGAAGGTGTTGCTCTCACTGGTAGTGCAGCAGCTCCTCCCAGCGAATGGGCTGGGAAAACACCTCCCGCTCGAGCCAGAGTTCATAGGAGTAGTGGAAGTCCTCTGGGAGCTCCAGTCGCTGTCCCAGTACGCTCTGCAGGCAGTTGTCCACCGGCGCAAACTCTGAGTCTTGAGGTTTGTCGTATCTCCGGCTGTTGAAGGCTTCAATGTTGGCTCTCAGGGTGCATTCCTCAGCCTGGAAATCCCATGGTCTGGCATCGATATCTACATTGAAGAAGAAACAAGATCAAAGTATTGTGGGAAAAATAACTCTGATAAGGTTTAAGCAAAAGAAAGGATGAAGATTTTACAGCAACCACAGGCCTGAATTGACCAGAGAATTAGCCAATCAGTTATTCCTAATTATTATTCCTAATCAATTCCCATTGTGTATACATTTTAATTTAAGGTATTTAAATTAAATATGTTAAAATAACCTGTAAGTTCAGCAAAGTCAGAAAACTGCCTATAGAAACGCCATTATTTCTGTTCTGTAAAGGACGCTCTATAATTACCAAGCTTCTGCTTTTTTCAGAAAGGCCCCACCACTTTTACTGAAAATCTCCATGGATGTCTGAGGCAGAGATCAAGATTTAAAGCATATAGCTAAAACCTCGTGAGCTTATTATGAGCTACTGAAAACAAAGTTGTTGGTTTTTTTTTTAAAATTGGACAAATTTAACTATGAATGATGTTGAAAATCTAGTAACTGGCTGTAATAACCACGGTAGTTTAAAGATGTAATATTACATAAACATGTAATGTGAAAAAAAAAATTATTTTGAAAGTTGATCTTTATGAGCTCTAAATCTATATGAAAGAGTCATTTGCTCCATAAAGGTTCAGTAAATTCATTGGCAAAGCTCAGCAGTGCTTAAGGGAGGGGAAGGTCCAAGCTGAGTATCAACCCAGATACACAAAGATAAAAATAAACACTCCAGGAAAAACCCTTCCAGATCGTGTCTCTGAAAGCCAAGTGCTCCCCTGGCAGACTGTCCAGATCAAGATGCAGTCCCTGCTAAGTAGTGAATTGTGCAATCGAGCATTGCATTATGTTGCCGATTAACTCTTTTGGGGAAAGTGGGACACACACACCAGTTTATCCTTTGCATCTCTCTTAAAATTGCATTATTCTCACTATTGCCGTGTAAATTCAGTTGCTACAGCGAACTCTTGCTCCAGGGCAGGTGACGTAGGTAGTTGTCTTCTCCTGCTGGTTTGGAGCATGTAGTGTTCAAGCTATTTAAGTCACCCAAGGCAGGCAGTATCCCATAGCTGTATCCCGATGGTGGCATAAAGAAGCCCTGCTGCCGTATTCAATCCCTCACAGAACAACCAGCATGCTGAGAAGGGCAGCGACAGGATAGAAATCCCCATAGAAGCAAGGAAGTCCCCAGTTTTCCAGCCTTCCTGCTCTTTGGTTTTTGGGAACTCCACTAGCCCTAAAGTGATATTAAAAACAACGAGTCTAGTTTTTGGTTCTGAATTAGTGTTATAGTGGTATCATAACTATCAGAAGCTTAACAAGTCTTCAGAAAATAGATTCTATCTTTTACAGTGAAACACCCTAACAAAATTATAATGCGTTTCTCCCTTGTAAAAAGTTAAGACGTTAGGCTTCTACTTCTTGCCCTGTTTTCGTTTGAAACGGTAACGCTACCCAATTTTTGTGCTTAATCCTCATTAAGAAGATACATGCAGAGCAAAAATTTAGGACTCTGTTAATAATGTAAAAAGATATTTTAATGTTTTCTCTTCTTGTCCTAAGCTTGAGCCAGTTGTTGCAGCAACTGGGTGTTCTTACAAGGAAATAAGAATATGTGGTCTGATGCATCCCGTGGATTAATACATGAGGAACAACAGAAACTTCATGACATCCCTCAAAAAATACAGATTTAGTCAAGATGAGAGTTGTTTAAACAGACCAGCACATCTAATCTGAGCTTCAGCTTAAGGACTCAGAGTATCCGCACTGTTGTAACTGCTGTTGTTTCTTGGGTGTGAGCTGCAGAGCTATCAGTCAGATTCTCATGCCACGGCCATCCTAAGCACGGAGATTTGGTGTGGATACTGGGACAGTTTAATGGTTCAATGGTGAAAGTGATTTGGGAATGCAAAAGTGCAGGTCTGGGCTTGTTGGAAACTCTGGTTTTGGAGACCTGAGTTGACCATGTCTGATTATTCCCACCTTTCCTCATGGAATCAGTTTGTTCTCTCCTGATGGTGCTGAACAGAACCTTAAAGCTTCTGAAAAAAATCCCCAATACTGATCCAAACAAGTTTATGGGATCCTAACAGGTCATAAGACAAAACATGTCAACACCCCACCCCGCGTGCCAATTTCAACTGCGTACGCAGAGAGGATGCTTCCCTGGCACGACTCACCGTTGCCATAAGCCCAGTCATCGTTCATGCGGTGCCGCACCTTCTGGTAAATGGCAGACATGGTTTTCATGTTGCTCTTTCTCCACTGGCGCCCCAGGTATTTGGTTTGGATTTTCAACAGTTTGAGGACATACAGCTGCATCATGGCCTGCTTCACCTTCAGAGCTCGTTTCAATATTGGGGCCGACTTAAAGACTACCAGCATCTGCCAAGGAATCAACACCAATTAATGCAACTAGGATGATGAGGGGACTGGAGCATCTCCCCTAGGAGGAAAGGCTGAGGGAGCTGGGCTTGTTCAGCCTGGAGAAGAGAAGGCTGAGAGGGGATCTCATCACCACCTACAAATATCTCAAGGGTGGGTGTCACGAAGACGGAGCCAGACTCTTCCCAGTGGTGCCCAGCGCCAGGACAAGGGGCCATGGGCACAAACTGAAACATAAAAGGTTTCAGTTGAATATGAGGAAAAACTTCTTTACTCTGAGGGTGACGGAGCCCTGTCCCAGGCTGCCCAGGGGGGCTTTGGAGTCTCCTTCTCTGGAGATCTTCAACCCCCGCCTGGATGAAGTCCTGTGTAACATGCTCTAGGAGAACCTGCTTTAGCAGGGGGGTTGGACTGGATGCTCTCCCGAGGTCCCTTCCAACCCTTGCAATTCTGCGATTCTGTAATGCAATGTGTTCAGGAAAGCAACACAAGTACTGTCTGTGCAGCTGTGGGCACTAACGCCTGGGCCGTGTACGGTACAAATCCCAAGCGGGTGGAACAGGAGCGTTCAACATAACCAACCCTTGCTACAGGGGCCTTAAGGGTCATAGAAATAAGTGGTGTTGCAGAAGAAAAAGTATTTCTGCGTTTAAGGCTCATTCTGTGAAAGAAAAATGGGCAGCTTATGAAGCAGCAGCAGCCCCAGCACTGCCAGGAGAAACTCTCGGCAGGAAGGCTGGGCTGAAGCCACGCAGCATAGACACGCTCGAGGTGCAACGCTAGCAGGTCTTGGGGAGATGGGACATCACCTCACCATTGTCCTTGAGTGTTTCCACTTGGTCAGCTTGTTGAGGATCCTCAGCAAGTTAATGCAGGAGAATAAATTTCTCCAGCAGAACTGGTTGTTGTCTCCAGCTTCCTGCGAAGCAGAGAAGGAAAAGCATGACCCTAACGGCAGCATTCAACAGCACCGCCAGAGAGTTATCCCTGTGCAGAAAGTCGTTGTTTTTGCTCTCAGCACAAGTCTCATTTCTGATGGAGAGTGAGCAGTGGAGCTACCTCCTCACTTGGGTTGTCATCATGCTGCTGAGAAACCAACGGATTCTGGGGAAAGCCATTCTGCAAGACTCATGTAATCAGCATTTTAATTTGCATTTAGGTTTAGAGTAAGAGCTAAGATAAATCCCATTATTCCGCATGGGAAATATATATTGTGGTAGATTTGTATTCGTTGTTTACAGTCAGAGAGCAAATTACAGCCTAGTGATCACCACTGCTTAGAAAACAGTTTTTGTTAATTATATAAATTAATTCATAAATTACCACATGCTTAGAGGACACATTACAGACAGATAAAAGGAAATCGCAGAACAACGCAGGACAACAAACAGCAGCATTGGTATCAGGAGAACAAGACTTATCTGTAACAAAGATCCCCTCCAGCTTCAGTGCAGCTGATAAATTATTTTAAATATAGCTAAATGTAAGCACCCCCAGCTCCAGCTTGTGTAAATATTGCTTGTGGCACATTTGAGTGGTAATTCTGCCACTACAGGAACTTGCTTTATGTTTGAACAGCACTGAGCACAGCACAAGTGTCCCACAAATAACCTGTCTGGGGATGAGAGTGGAAACAAGTACTGCTTAATTTATAAGCCACTTACAGCAAGCTACAGCCTTAACTCATGGCAAAAACCACAGCCTGGTGCAGGATCCAGGTTCTGGGCATCCTCGGGAGGAGTTTGGGGACCACACCAGGGAGCCCCTTCTTGTCACAGTGTCTAATCCGGGTTTAAAATTAGATTTACCTAAGAAATTCCTACCAGCATAATACCTTGGTTCTTAAAAGCAATCACCAAACCTATAATTTCAGTAAGCTGGTAAGATGCTATGGTACGTGTAATTTTGAGAGGCTAACAAGGAAGCGCTTCTGACTTAACTTTATTTAATTTGGGGATTTGGTAAAAGCTACTCTGAGCAAATGCACTTTTCTGCCAGTAGAGGCTACTGGCTGTGCTGGAGGCTCCTGTGCACACAGGGGAGCTTGTGCAGCACAGCACAGAGGCAGGATGCCACCGAGACATCACCGAGGCGCTCACGGATGCTGTGTGATGCTCTGGGGGTACCAGCTCAGGAGCAGTGATCATGCGACTTCAAATCAGTGCCCAGTCCTATTCTGCTCCCTCTACACCAAGTAGTTTTTCCGAAAAGACCCCAGTAGAATAATCTAATACCTATTTCATAGGCAGATGGATTTATTTTTGTCACCAATCTGATGTTGTCTCCGCAGCTTCAAGTGAGAGTCTTTCCATCAGATTTATGAAAGGAGGAAACGGGCCAAACAGACTTTAATCTCCCTTTTACGCCCGGCTCCTGTTACCCTCCCCATGGCACCACGACACAGTACAGCAGGGTTCTCTGCAGCCCCCTCCCCAAACACGGGGAGATGGAGGGGAGCAACAGCCCCGTGACAGAAGAGGGGAGATGGGGACCAGCAAGGAATTGAAGAGCCGGTCCCAGAACAGGACGGATCAAGCCACTGCTACCGCACCAAGACTGCAGCCACTCCTGATTTACACCATGTGGGGACAGCCGTTACCCCACTGGCAAAGGGTCCCTCCTCTGGAGACAGCACTGCTGAACTCCTCCTGGTTTTCCATGGAAGTAAACCAAACGCACGCTCTCCTGCGTTCAACCCACTGAAAATATAATCATCTGTTATGTCTGCTGAGAAATGTGTTACGGCTGGAATGTTAAAATCAGTGCATTGGCATATTGGGAAAAAAAGCTAAAACAACGCAGAAAATATTGGCTGAAGAAACATAAATACATGCAAAAACGTATGCCTCTGAAGCACCAGGGCATGTTTAATTCTTATTAAATCCTTACATTCATGGGTATCCTCCCAAAGACAAACACACATCATAAAATTCAAGTTGTTTTCTGCATATTTTCTAACTAAATTAGTCTCCCGAGAGGCTAACATCCGTGTCTGCTGGAGGAAAGCGATGAGGCACTGTCATTTAATGCAACAGCTCCCAAACTGGGGAGCAGACTCTGCTGGGAATATTTTCCCTAAAAAAAGTTCAGTCTTCTCCTACAGCCATAAAGCTTAGTGTGAGCGTAAGGATTAGCTTGAGCCATTGGAGGGCTCAGTGACGTGTCGCTAGATGTCCCCATCGGGCCAGGATACAGTTGGTGGGAGCCTGGCAGGGCTAGATGGACACCAAGCCTGGCCAGGACACCCAGCCTTCAGCAAGTAGCCCATGGACCAGCACAAACCAGGGGACTGATCCTGTTGATAAGGAGGGAAGTGATGTCCAGGAGCTGTCACCCTGAGCAGGCACCCAAAAGGAGGCAAGAAGTGCTGGCGGACAGCGATGGAGGACTGAGCCAGCACGCCGGCCACGTGTGACGATCCCACGCCCACCTGCACACGCTCCACAGCAGGTTTTTATAGAAATTTGATGTGGCATAATCAACTCACAGCAGAAATTTGCATCACAGTGGCACATCAGAAATGCCTTGGCTACAGATCCAATAAAACCAGTTTGGCTGTCCCGGCTTACCACAGGCTTGGAGGGATTCATGAGCAACTTTGGCTTGGAGAAACTAGGGAAAATCTTTATTTGAGTGATTTTAACCTTTACACAGCTAAGGAAAACAACATAGGCTTAAGATTTTAGCAGCCAACCAACATGAGATCATCCCTGTCCGGACTGTTTTTGGTCAGGCTCCTTCTTAATGAATCTTGCATCATTTAGGGTCTCCCTTCCCTCTGATCCCCCTCCCTGTTAACCCTAAAGCTTGTCCCTGCTCTGCACCCTGTCCGAGTCCAACCTACTCTGCATTTGAATTATTGCGGTTAGGAACCTGCCAGCATTATTGTCTCATCTGCAGACCGTATATTCACACAGCCCATCACACTGGCCTGTCTCCATAATACTTAGGCTCCTCTCCATAGGGAATTTGGTTCATTCCTTAAGCTACTGACATCTTACAAAACGCAAGTGCTCAATTTAATATTGCTCAATTCAAAGAGCAATTTTTACCTGGGAGGCAATGGCCTCTGGGCAAATCCTTTTTAAAAGCAGGCTCCCTCATTTGGAGAAGTGAAAGGGAAAACTCTAAACCCAAGTATTTTTATGGGGTGCACAGTGTCTCCTCCCCACCGCCCCACAGCTGATAGTGAGTCAGAATAGTGATGGGAGGAATTTTCAAGTCTGGAGGGGAAAACAAAATCTAATTTTGGAAAGGTTGGGGGTACAGAAAAAGAAGTCAGAAAAAAGAAAACAAAAAATCCTTTCTCACCCTCTCGCATAGAGCAATACTGGTTACAAGGACCCTTTCTGTGCTGCTTACCAGGCTTTCTGCAGTGAGCTCGGGCAAATCATAGACTGTACAATGCGGATAGTCCAGGACGGAAATGCTGTGGAAGACAGGAAAGAAGGGACTCATTAAGAACCAGGTAAATATGAAAGCAACTTTTTAAGGTGATCTACGTGATCATGCCCAGCAGTCTGTAATGCCTTCCTTCCCTGTGCCTGGGGTTTGAATTGCAATGGCAGCACTGCCTTATGCAGCGAGTAGTTTGGATGGGTAGCAATCCCATCTCCAGCGAGCCACATTGGGCACGTGAACCAGCCCGCAGCCGGTGCCGCGTGGATGTGCCTCCCTCCTGCATTTCCAACTGCACAGACAGCATCCAAATGGGCTCCCAGCCTCACCGCTGCCTCGAGTCTCAGCTTAATGGAGCGTGTCAATTCCTCTTGGCTCCAAAGAGCATCCTGAGTGCATTAATAAGGACTCGAAGGATTTGGATCCATTAAGACACGACAGATTAGTTATTCATATGCATATTTTAAAAAAGAAAAAAACCAAGAACAAAACACATCTTAGGTTGAAATGGAGACGACTGATTACCAGCAAGAAAATTCACAATGAGGGCATCAGGTCTTTCAAAGCCCTCCAGACCTACTGCCTTTGTAAAAGTAGCCATTAAAAAAAAAAGTACATATATGTATAATGTATGTAAACACACACACACTAACGCTGTCTGTGCCCTGAGCCATGCACCAATCTAAAATGAACCATGCGCTATCACACAGCTTCAGTTCTTGTGTTCCCTCTTCTTTGCTATTTTTTTGTTTTTATATTCAGCAGCTGAGCAACAAACTGACGTGTAACGATCACTGAGTCAGAGGCAATCTGGGATGAGACCCAAGGTCAGGAGATCCCCTAAAACAGGCTTTGTTTAAAGTGTTTGGCGTGGGAAGGGCTTGTTTGACCACAAGGACAGATGCTCCTCACTGGCTCCTACCTGTCATAACCCTAAAACTGGAAGTGCCGTGCAGATACAAGCAAGAGGGCTCGGAGGAGCCAGCTTGGGAGCGGGAATCCCACGGCTCGTTTGCCTCAAGTCATAATTGTACTGGTATCACTTCTGAGACTTCCCATTGCAGCATCACTGGACTCGGGTCCATACACCTGAACGTGACAAAATCCCACAATCCTTTTTGCAGGGCAGTGCCCCATGTTGTTCACCACGATCTGACAAACGGATTCTCTGGGCTGGGCAGAGCAGCTAAACCTCCCTCGATCAGAGCGTCCAGCTGCAAACCCCACCTCGTTTCACAGGAATGTATCCTGGCTATGAAACCTCCATCAGAAAGCAGAGGAAAGAGCTAAGTGCTCCTGGGCTATGTTGCCTCTCATTTATTTGCCTTTAAAGCACAGGACCAAAGGTGGAAATGCTTATCAGCAAGAGAATTAATGTATTACTGTCTATTTTTCCATACATGCCTTCTTACACATAGGCAGCCATACCATGCAGGAGACAGACCAGCCTACATGCACAGCTGAAGAGCAACAAAAAGAGCATCAAAAGCAAGAAAAAGGATCTTTTCATTGTTCCAACAGCACATCCCCTGTGGTGCCTCCCCTCCGAATGGGGAAATCCTACTCAGTCCTACTGAGTTGTGAAAGCGTTGTGCTCTTTCAGTTCTTATGCTGACTTAGAGTAGTCCAGCCAGTCCCTACACAGACTCAGAACAGGGCTAGTGTCTTCTTCAAATCAGAATTAAAAGGCAGTGACAACTATGCGAAACCTGAAGAAGCCAGGAAAGCTGAAATACAGCTATAAAATGTGGAAAAGACCTAGAAGACTCTACCCCTTCTAGCCTTTTTGACACTGTCGCTCGCAGATGCCCAGTCGCATCGGACTGCTCTCCAGGAGTCCATGTAAAAAAAAACCAAGCCTACTGTCAGCAAGGGAGACAGGTCTACGTGCGTGTTAGTCCAGCAAGAGACTGGAAACCCCCCATGCAGTCCTCATCATTAAGCAGAAGGGATTTGCTCCCCTCCAGCATATTCCTGTAGTGGAGAACATACTGCCCCAAAGCCGTGATGGGCACCAGAGGTCACTTGGTCCCACCACAGACCCACATGTTAGGGTTCCTCATGCACAAAGCTTCCCTGCTCCATCAGCTCTCTCTTCCCCAGAAGTGGCTGTACCTGTTTTTAGCAGTGATATAAGACATGATGTTTTGGTTGAAGAACTTCAGGATCAGCGGGATGCAGTTGGCAAACACCAAATGTTGGGACACGTACTCAAACTGAGAAAGAGAAGTGAAATGGGTCAACGTTAGCTGGAACAACTGGGAGCATCACCTGGGAATGGAAACCCATTTCCAGCTGAAAGCAAAGCGGTCCCGATGGTTTGCTCTAGACACCTCGCAGACCATCTTCCCCTTGCAGAAGTCTGCTGTATAAGGCTTGCATCATATACAGCAGCTCCCACCAGCTGGAAAACTCTATTTGCCATAGAGTGGACACACAAAATTGACAGCAGTAGTTTAGGAATAGCTGCAGCTAATGACTGAAGCGTAGCTTTTCAAGATAAAAATCTGTGGCAAAACAGTATAGGGGGAAGGAAGAGATGCAGCTATTACATGAGAAAATACAATAATTCCTATTGATGTCACACGCTAACACCAGTGCCTTTTCAAATTTCGACTGAAAAATGTACCATTACCTTCAGACACGCTTTTAATTTCTCTTCCCCTCTAAACATTAAATGGTCTGGGTATGTACGGCTGCGTAATACAACAGATCTCTACTGTCCGCTGAAGAGACAGACACAAATAGCAGCAATATCCTCTCCTCTCCTCTCCTGCCCATGCCTCTCACTAACCTGCAATCAACATCCCAAATCTGAGACCGAAGAAACAGTTTGTTCCTACACATCTCATCTCAGCCTGGTACAAGCTGTCAACACTCGGTACGCCACCGGCGACACACCACCGCCGTTACTTGCGAGTGAGTAATCGGCAGTGCCTGCTAGCCAGGATCCCAGATGCTCTCACTGCTTCGAAATGCAGCTGCCAGCAACTAGAACATTATATAGGATCAGACCAAAGATAATGCTAACTTGCTGAACTGCAATAATTTGATGACATTTCTCTGTTGATATAAGAAACATCAAATATTGACAGAACCAAGACAAAACCCCCCCACGATCTGTGTTGGTGTGCAGGTCTGTGCAGTTGCTGCCTCACCAATGCAGCAGCTGGCAAGCGCATGGTGACCCCCAGCAGCGCCTGGACCCACCACGCTCTCTGCTATCCTCCACTGCCTCTCTCAATGCTGGCAGCATCAGCTCAGCCCCCCCGGCGGTTTTTGGGGTGGTCCTCGAGACCAGCTTCGACACTGAAAGGAATTATGATAGAATCATAGAATCACCTCAGTTGGAAAAGACCTTTAAGATCGAGTCCAACTGTTAACCTAGCATTGCCATCCCACCACTAAACCATGTCCCTCAGCACCTCATCTCTCCTTCTTTTAAATACCTCCAGGGATGGGGACTCGACCACCTCCCTGGGCAGCCCATTCCAGAGCCTGACAACCCTCTCGGTGAAGAAGTTTTTCCTAATGTCTAGCCTAAACCTGCCCTGGCGCAGCTTCAAGCCATTCCCCCTCGTCCTATCATCTGTTACCAGGGAGCAGAGGCCGACCCCCACCTTACTACAGCCTCCTCTCAGGCAGTTGGAGAGGGCGATCAGGTCTCCCCTCAGCCTCCTCTTCTCCAGGCTAAACACCCCCAGTTCCCTCAGCCGCTCCTCGTATGACTTGTGCTCCAGACCCCTCACCAGCTTGGTTGCTCTCCTCTGGACCTGTTCCAGCAAGGCAACATCTTTCTTGTAGTGAGGGGCCCAAAACTGAACACAGTATTCGAGGTGCGGCCTCACCAGCACCGAGTACAGGGGCACGATCACTTCCCTACTCCTGCTGGTCACACTATTCCTGATACAGGCCAGGATGCCATTGGCCTTCTTGGCCACCTGGGCACACTGCTGGCTCATATTCAGCCGGCTGTCAATCAGTACCCCCAGGTCTTTTTCCACCAGGCAGCTTTCCAGCCACTCTTCCCCAAGCCTGTAGCGCTGCATGGGGTTGTTGTGACCAAAGTGCAGGACCCGGCACTTGGCCTTGTTGAACCTCATACAATTGGCCTTGGCCCATCGATCCAGCCTGGCCAGGTCCCTCTGCAGAGCCCTCCTCCCCTCCAGCAGATCAACACTCCCACCCAGTTTGGTGTTGTCTGCAAATTTACTGAGGGCACACTCAAAGATCAGACACAAAAGCAGAATCGAGGGGGGGAAACCCCGTAGTTTTCTCCAGACTTAGCATCAGACTGCAAAGGTCTTCCTGCCATGGAGGAAGAAATGACAGGAGCCGTTTTGGGGGTGAAGCGAGAAAAATTAGTGAAGGGATGTGGGGGGGACCCAGAACAAATGTAGGCTTGTAAAAATCTGGGGGGTTGTTTCATTTTATCCAATCCAATAGATGGATTTATATTTAACCTCAGATAAATATCAGTGGGCTTCATAACACAGATGGATTTGTATCATGCTGAAACCTTTAAAAGAAAAAAATAATTAGAGAACACTAATTGTGTGACTTGCAGAATGGTTGGAGAACTGGGCCCAGGCCACAGCTCAAATCAGTCCTTGATCTTTTTTTAATCAAGGAAATCCCTCACATGGGTGCAGTTCGATTGCTGCCACACAGATGAAACAAAAACCAGACTGCATCTAGGACACGGACCTCCAGGCTCTGCTGAAACTGGAGCCCCAAGAACTTGATCCTGCTGAGGGGACAGAGGACCAGATTAGTTGACCTCATGAGGTCCTACCCAGCACTATTTCTGGTAATTGGAGACGAGACAGAGCAAAAGAGGGTCTTGTCTAACCCCCATCCCCTTCCCCTTCTGCCAGGGAGGCTTGTGCTCGTGATATCTCCTAGATTTTAACCTGATCAGCCACAGTGTGAATTTTTCCAGAAGTCTGAAAACTCCTTCCACATGAGTGGAAACAATCCTGTCAAAACACGGTCAGAGATATATTGCAGGCAGGTTATCCCTGCCTGAGTAACCCTATACAAATCCTGGCCTGGGGCTAGGGTTCACCACTACGGAAAAGCGATCTGCAGCTCCTCATGGAAACCCTTCCTGGAGAGGTCTTTTAGGAGAGGTGTCCTATCGGGACGCACCAGCTTCAAGACCAGCTTGGCAATGGCCGACCCCTTCTCTACACTCACCTGGTAGATGTGGTTCAGCTTGAAGTGCTTGAGGAGCAGCAGCAGCAAAGCCGAGATGCTCTTCACAATGATCTCTTTGTGTCTGTTCACATCAATCCCCAGCTTCATGCTCTGGAGAACGGTGATGCTGGGTTGGAGGGGAAGAAGGCAACAGCACAGTGGGTATGGGAGCAAGGACTAAGGGTCTGTTGAGTTCTTATTCATCAGGACAGGCTCCATAGAAACAGAGACCTTTGCTTCCCTCTGGGACTCCCATTTCCATCCCCTCCTGTCTGGTGACACCAACATGCATTAAAAAAGGGAAAAAAAAAAGCTGATTGCCTTCCACCAGCAATCCTGGGGGAGCAGTATGAAGGACACCTACCATATGCTCACATATCTTTGTGATTCGTGTCAACTAGCATGATTTTATGATTTGTGTCACTTAGCTAGCAGAGCACAGCAGCTGCTGATTGTGCTTGAATTGTTATGCTCCTGAAAAACTGGCATTCACATCCTTGGCTTTCACCCTTCTGCCCTGGCAGCAACAGTAGCTTGCACCTATCCAAAGAGATGTCCCCAGATCTGGAGCCTCCCAAACCTATTGGCAAACCCCAACTCTCCTGCTCAGTCCAAGACTTCGTGGCAAAACTGGGATGGCTGTTGGCCACCTCCTCAAGGACTTACGGCATCTCTTCAGGCAACACGTCTGCCAGGATGTTGATGGAGTCAGTCTTGGCTTTAGAGGTGGGCGCTGCAGCAAGGAGGATCTTCAGCAAAGCTATCTGCAGGGGACGACAGGCGTGGAGGGATGCTTCCAGGAAGGGTCATTACTTCCTTCTCCTTCACCTGCTGAAACTGGACAACTTCAAGCCAACTCTACAGGGTTTCACCAGCCCAAGCTCCACTCGCTATGACGGACTGACTATGCCAAGGCTTAACCTCTCCTTTTACACCCTGGCCAGACAGGCCAAGTGTGGGGAGCTTGGCAGGTCTGGTTTAGCCTTAACTTAAGGCATCATGAGCTCTAGTAGTATGGATAAAATAATGGAAGGGACACCTGGAGCTTAATGCATTTAAATCTGCATTTGTCTCTCCCAGAGAGTGCATGTGATCCAATTAGCATCTTAGAATCACAGAATGGTTTGGGTTGGAAGGGGTCTTAAAGATCACCTAGTTCTAAGCCCCCGGCCATGGGCAGGGATACCTTCCACTAGATCAGGTTGCTCAAAGCCTCATCCAACCTGGCAACGTAGCTGAATTTCAGGACATGCACTGTATTCCTCTGGGAATCTCTTGGGGCCATGGGAAGGCTGCAAGGGATGTCTCTGTAAGGAAGGTCATAACCTTCTCTCCACAGTTTGAATAGCTGTTGAGAGCACAGCCAGGCTGGCAGAGACCTGAAGGCATTACCACCTTGTTTGTTGTGCCACGTAAAGCACGATGATGGTTCAGCTTGGTTCCTAGCCCAGCAAGCCATCACGCTCAGAGATCAGCACAATATTGTAATGGAAAGTTAATCTCAGCAAGAAGGCTCAAGGCTCAAGGGACCAGTGAAGTCCGTAGGTTGCTTCTTGAGGTCAGAAGTGAAGGTGCATGCAGCAGCAGTGTGCAACAACTTGTTGGTAAATACTATAGCTTACACAGCTCAAGAGATGACACGGAGCCATCCCCGACTGGTTCCCCTCACTGTCTGGAGGGCAGGAGCCAGTTTCAAGCTCACACCCATGTGGAGGACTTCGCTCCTTGTTCCCAATCCTCCACACACATCCTATTTTCCAACCACTGACCTGTCTCCAAACATTTGACTGTGACCCTGGGTATCTACACCCCTTGATCCTCTGAATCCCCTCCTCTTGGACTGTACTTTGCACCCAACTTTGCTCTGGATTCCCACCAAAGTCTCACCATTCAAGTCCTGAACATGCCCCAGCAGCCCCGTGCTGAACTCTGCAGCTCACAGATTCGCACCATTCCCCACTCAAAAGGTCTTCACTTTTAAGAAGCATGGGCTTACCATATACTGGGGGAGATTGTACAACATTGCTCGATACAAGACCTCACAAGGGGTTTCTTGGACTTCCTCTTCTCCCTAGCATAGAGAAACATTAGAAACAAGGGAAAATTAAGTATTTCCAGTCCACACACTTGAGATATGTCAGTCACCTCCATAAAACCCAGCTTGAGGACTTAATGATGGACATAGCTGCATGCTGACTGCAGGAAGCTCCAAGCATTTCTCCACTGCTACATTTGATCAAGATATGGACTTCTAGATAAAAGAGCATCCAAGGTGTGTCCTAAGGATCACGGAGGATGTGTGGATTTCTGTGACACCTTGGAAATCTTCCACGCATCTACCTAGTAATGGGGAACAGCAACTTCTTACCAGCGACATGGGGCACTTCTCCAGCTCCTCCTCGTTCTTGATCTGGATGTCTGAGATGGAAACATACTTGTGCTGGCAAAATACACAAACAGAGGCAGAGCAATATCACAACTGAAGGATGAAACAGTCAGTGATGACATTTGCTGGTTTCAGTAATATCTGAGTTAGGTGTATAGGCCACAGCAGATACATGGAGAACTCATCTTGTGCGGGACATCCTTCTGTCCCTCAAGCCGCTCACACATCATGCCTTTGATTACTTCTACCTACTCCTTCTAGGAGTAAATAGAGAGGGACAATCACCAAAAGGTAATCCAGAACTTAGATAGGGTCAGTTGACCTCTGGAGGTGTCTCACTCCATGTGGAGCACTGCAGGAGCCAAGGCTGGCCATGCTTCCCCCTGGGAAGAGCACAGGTCATAGAATCATAGAATCATAGAATGTTTTGGGTTGGAAGGGACCCCTAGAGGTCATCTAGTCCAACCCCCCTGCAGTGAGCAGGGACACCACTAACTAGATCAGGTTGCTCAGAGCCCCATCCAACCTGTCCTTGAATGTTCCCAGGGATGGGGCCTCCACCACCTCTCTGGGCAACCTGTTCCAGTGTTTTACCACCCTCATTGTAAAGAATTTCTTCCTTATATCCAGTCTAAACCTACCCTGGTTTAGTTTAAAACCATTACCCCTTGTCCTCTCACAGCTGGCCCTACTAAAAAGATTTTCCCCATCTTTCCTATAGGCCCCCTTTAGATACTGAAAGGCCGTAATCAGGTCTCCCCGCAGCCTTCTCTTCTCCAGGCTGAACAAGCCCAACTCCCTCAGCCTGTCCTCATAAGAGAGGTGCTCCAGCCCTCGGATCATTTTAGTAGCCCTCCTCTGGACCCGCTCCAACAGTTCCATGTCCTTCTTGTGCTGAGGGCTCCAGAGTTGGACACAATACTCCAGGTGAGGTCTCCCCAGAGCAGAGTAGAGGGGCAGAATCACCTCCCTCGACCTGCTGGCCATGCTTCTCCTGATGCAGCCCAGGTCTGGGCATGTATGTCCAAACCCAACTCTGGAAGTCTGTCACCTTCAAAGCACAACATGGCAAGTGCTCGCCAGGACGCAGCAATGTTACACCTCGGATAAAGGGGAGGTCCAAGTGCTGGACAATCTACTTGGAATTGCAGTGAAGAGTCAGTTTTCCATTTTTTTTCCCCCAAATTCCTGCAAGAAGCTCCAGAAGCTTCTCCTGTGACAACTACCAAGAAAGGACCCTCTTACTCTCTCCAGTAACTGTGTTTCAGCCAGAGGTTAGACGTGAGGATCCCACACTGCATGTGATGGATATCCAGCCTCTCTCAAGTTGTTCAGGCCTTGACTGGATTCATCAGATTGACTACCCAAGGTGGAGAGAGAGCAAGAGCGCAGACCAAGCATGCTGCTGTACATCAGCTGAAGAGGAGCGTAAGACTAAACTCACATGAAACATTTGCTGTGGGCTGAGAGCATACATCTGAGGAACTTGAAACTCATTATAAGTGCAGTATCACAAAACTGATGTGTGTGAAACTCGATGTCCTGCTATCGCCCTATGGCCCTGGTGATCTTGGCCAATGATTTCCCCACTTCCATGAGATCCCCATGGGTCTGATCCCACCTCAGAGCATCTGCTGAGTGCCAGGGAGCAAAAATAGCAAGGGATGAGGTTAGGCAAGCAGACTGCTGCTCAGCAAGGCTTTCCGGGCTGCTTCATCCAAGTGCCGTGCATGGAGCCACCATCTTACCTGCTTCAGTGTTTTCACGCTTTCATGGATGGGCCGTGGTAGCCCTATCAAGGTTTCGGTGTCTCTGTGGGGGATGAAAGAAAGTAAGTACAAGGCTGGGAAGAAGATCTAGGTTTAACACTTCCTTGTCATACAGGGTAAAAGAGGGAGCCTGTAGTCTACTGAATCTACTGAACACATCCCAGATGGGTCAGGAATTGGGAGAGGTGTTGGCATAAGCTGCCCGCCCTCCCACCTTCTCCCCAGCAAAGCCTGTGCAAGAGAGGGGCAGTGTTGGGGTGAAGAACTGGGGTGAAATCAGGTCTCTGCATGGAGCCAGCTTGAGCCCAGCGCTGCACCTAAAACCAAACATACCCTGCTGGGCCTGTGCCAGGATGACTCTGTACCCGCAGCTTGATTTATTCACAAACGGGGTAATTTGCTGTGGATACCAGATTGTCCCAACTCCCTCCTGCATCAAACCAGTCTCTGGCTTAGGCCAGGGGTCACTTATTCTGGGCTAGGTCTGATTTTTAATAGAAAGAAATCCTTGGAGACCAGCATCTCCAAGAACATGTTTTTAACACCGAGTGCACTCCTGCACCCAGCAAAATCCAGCACTGCGCTGCATTGTCCCGAGCATGCCTTAGGCTGGTTGAGTTGAGAAAACCTAAGCTTTGTGGACACCTCCCACCAGTTAAATTGCACTGATGGGAGCTATGGGGCAGACTTTGTTGGACCTAGACACACAACACTCACTGTCCCAGCGTGAATCCAATGAATTTGTTCCTGCTTGCTTCCAGGAAATGTTCAATGTCTTTCTGTCTGATGGAGCAGCAGAGAAACAAAAAGAAGGAGAAGGTTGGAAAACAGACGTATACCAGATCACAGCCTACATTGCTCAGAAAGGACAGCAGCATGGGACCAGAAAGAACCTCTGAGCTTTCTAGGATTGATTTCTAGAGGTCTTAATAGCAACTGGCCACCATTGCTCTCATTGGTTGGGAGCAACATGAACCAAACCCATTTGTATTCGCTGTGCAACTCCATGGGAGTGTGCAAATAAATGGAGAGGAGTTCTCTACGATCAGCACCTTTTTATCCACCTTCTGTGCTCCTAGCACATGCATCTTCAAGTAGCATCTGCTCGCTTTGAACGAACAAATGTTGTCTCTGCAGTCTGGCAGAGCACGTGCTGCTCCGAGAGAGCAAGCTGACATCTTGTCCACCTTAGACATCTTTCATGAGAACTGGTCAGGGTCTCAGCACTACAAGTAGGACACGAACCATGAGCCAGGTCTCTCACAGGCATAAAGAAACCCAGCTGGATTTCCAGGCACCAGCCAAGAAAAACAACAGTCATTTGATTTCGAAGCTGAGGGCATTAAGTTACACGGAGTGCCACGGTACCGCATGTGCAGAGACCCACATGGGAAACCAGTTTTTGCTGTGTCCTGGTGAGGTGTGCTCTGGATAGACACACTTAACCCTGTCACTGCTCCCACATCAAAAAGAAGTATTTGCTCCTGTGTTTTAAAGATACTGGATTAAATCCAGGCTTCAGATCAACAGCAAAAAACCCTCACATGGATTAGAGGGATAGGGGTGGAGGTTTTCACCCTCTATTCCTAATGTCCCCCATATCATGTGTAGCAGAACTGGTCTTAGGAAGGGAAGGAAACAAATTATTTAGGAAGGCACCAACTTCTTTAACCTCAGATGTTTTTCTCCAATGTTTCATCTTAAAGCAAGACCACTCAAGAAGGCTTCAAATGGCAACACAAGGGTCCGACTCAACAAGCAAGAGGCGATGTCATTAACCAGTTCCCAAGATGATTAGACTAGGACCTTGCTCTACCAAGATCCATTGGTGCCAGTTGGGAAAGCTGACCCTGCTCCCACAGCGCTCCAGCACAAGCCTCCTTTCCAGTACAACCTGGGATGTCCAAAATGGGATTGCTACTTACTGGCCAAGCTTGGCCATGCTTGGTTTGTAAAGCCTGGGGAAGAGCTCAGCTAAACCCAGTCCAGAAAGGACCAACCGAGACAAAAAAAGAAGTGGAGTCACTTCAGTTCAACTTGCCAGAGGACAACAAATTTGCCACAGCCTGCAATGAACTCCAGGACAGGTAGGTGAGGATGGCAATGACACCAGATGGTTTTACCTGACTTTGGGGGCCCAGGGGAGCCCTTTGGGGAATGACACCCTTTCAATAGGCGGGCGTTGAGCCGGTATCGTGGGGATAATCGCATCCCGCTCCATCAGGTCCAGTTCCCCCTCAATCCCGCTGTCCATGTCATCGTTTTCCTCTTCATCAACTCCTGCTTCATCATTCTTGAAGGGGTCTCTCTCGTTGTAGATATCCAAACTGTCTTGCTTCACCAGGGGCTGCAGCAGAAAGGGAAGGAGAAATTCAAGTCACTCTGTGGATTTTATTTCCCTCCCAGCTGCTGGCGCCAGACCCCTCCATCCTGAAAGGATCAAGCTCCCAGACATTCCTAAGGTAAGGATTTCCCTCCTAGTTGTTGCCCCAACATCTCTCCCGTAGCAAAAGAGGCGTTTTCATCCTCGGACCATAACACAGCAACTCCAAGAGCAGAGCTAAAAAAAGACGAGCTTGCTGTGAGCAGTTTGCTCCTTGGTGCTTATCAGCCCTTTGCCACGGGGTCAGGATGTCCTCTTGCTTCCTCTGGGTCAAATGCACCACGGGGCTGATCTGCCGCGACTGAAATTGGTGGATGAAAAACTGGACATGAGCTGGCAATGTGCACTCACAGCCCAGAAAGCCAACCGTATCCTGGGCTGTGTAACAAAGTGTGGCCAGCAGGGCAAGGGAGGTGATGCTCCCCCTCTGCTCAGTTCTGGTGACACCCCACCTGGAGCCCTGCGTCCAGCTCTGGGGTCCTCAGCGCAGGAGAGACATGGACCTGTTCGAGTGGGTCCAGAGGAGGCCACAAAAATGATCTGAGGGCTGGAGCACCTCTCCTATGAGGACAGGCTGAGAGAGTTGGGGTTGTTCAGTCTGGAGAAGAAGGCTCTGGGGAGACCTGATTGTGGCCTTTCAGTGCGTAAAGGGGGCTTGTAAGAAAGACGGGAACAGACTTTTTAGTAGGGCCTATAGTGACAGGACAAGGGGTGATGGCTTTAAACTAAAGGATGGGAGATTCAGGCAAGATATAAGGAAAATTTTTTTTACAATGAGGGTGGTGAGACCCTGGCACAGGTTGCCTGGAAAGGTGGTAGATGCCCCATCCCTGGAAACATTCAAGGTCAGGCTGATGGGGTTCTGAGCAACCTGATCCAGGTGAAGATGTCCCTGCTTGCTGCAGGGGGGTTGGTCTAGATGACCTTGAAAGGTCCCTTCCAACCCAAACCCCCCTATGATTCTGTAAAACTGGAAAACACCAGAGCACTTGGGAGGAAAAGGAAACGTGCTCCCAAGCACAGGCTGGCTCCTTGAACAGATGATGGTCCCCGTTGGAAATGCATCCTGGGCCATGTGCCAGGAGGATGCGCCCACTCTTACCCTCCGGCTGCGGTGACCACGCTTCTGCTGCTGCTGCTCCACGAGCTCGATGGAGTAGGTGGGAGGCGAAGCGGCGCGCATGCTGCGCATCACCTGGATGCTGTCCTCCGGCAAGGGCGGCAACCCCAGCTCCTCCCGCTTCTTCACCTTCATTGCCTGCAGGGCTTCAAATCCACCCAGCGTGAACTAGGGACCAACAAGAGAGGAGAGAAAGCAGGGAGTAGACATCCCACCTGGACTTCTGGGCTTCCAGGGGAGCAGCAGTTTGAGGCCATCAAACTGGAGAGTTGAGGATTAAGACACCACGTCACTGGTTAGTTCTCCAGACTTCTCCCCCACCCTACGTCCTCTGCATGGCTCAGCCCACCCTCATCCCAGAAGAAACTCTGCCTTGTGTCAGCTTCCTGTGCTATCCTAAATAACCTCGTTATGGTTGGATTGAATAGCGGGCAACATCTGGGCTGCATCAGCGCTATTCCCAAAATGACCGGTTTCTGGAAAAGGGAAGGGTTTGCACCCACCAGAAGAACCTTCCAGAGCAGGAGCAGGACCTTCTTCATGGGGAAGTGTGGAGCATGGCCACTGCAGAACTTGGTCACCATCGTGAAGAGCAGAAGAGCAAATGGCTCTTCAGTGTGCACAGGGAAACCTGGTGGAGAGAGGGACCAGGAGCAGGTTCAGAGCAGATCCCCCATCCCTGAGGTCTCTCCAACAGTCCAGCACAACGAAGGGACCTTGTTAGGGCACAATGAACTTTGTGGCTCACTCAGCTCCATCCTGAAGGTCTCCCGGCAGGTTTTCCACTCGGGGGGATCCACCTCCTGTTCCACATGGATGTTCTCCACCATCAGGTACATGACACTGAGCAGCACCCTGCCGGGACAGCACGGCAGGCAGGTGACGCAGCCAGCCAGAGGCCACTTTGTCCCCAGAGGCTGTCCCACAGCCTCCACCCAATGTGCTAGTGGGGGGCTGAGAAGGGGTACCTGAGCTCCGTGCTGTCAGCCAGCGAGATGGCCGGCTTCCTCAGGGCACTGCTGCAGGCCTGGCTGTTGCTGCGGGGAAGGGGACGAGCTCAGCACCAGCCATGGGCATGTGCTGCTCCTCACCCTGACCCCCAGCCGTGGCTGCGGCACCTCCTTGGTCCTCAGTGAGGAGGAGAAGGAGGATGGAAGAAGAGGGTGAGGAGGATGGGGAGAAAGAAGATGAAGAAGAGGAGGGTGAGGAAAAAGACGATGAAGACAACAACTACGAAGGTGAGGAAGGAGAGGGCAGTGTGGGTCCTCTCACTCAATCTCCATATTGAGGAGCTCCAGGAAGGCAGTGAAGGTTCCCAGCTGGTACAGGAGGAAGCTATTGTGCCGAGACCAGTACAGGACATCACCTTCGTTATCACAGTCTCCGAAGACTCCTGGAGAGGCCCAAAGGGAGGCACTGGTTAGGGGGGAGCTGCCTTTGAACTGCTGGAGCACACGGGATGATCCCAGGAAGAACCTTCACCACACCGACCTGGCACAACCCCCAAGAGAAGGCTTCTCCCAAGCCCCCGTGCCGAAGCCAGGCAGCAGATACGTAGCTGCATCCAGACACGGGGGATGTGGTCCTTACCCTGTGCCAGGTAGAGGATGGCCCGTGCTACTTTGAGCCGCTTGTCCCTGTTGACCACCTCCAGCCCATCCAGCAGGTGCATGATGTAGGCCTTCTGCTGAGCCCCGTCCAGCTCCAGCCACCTCCTGCCCTGCACTGGAAAGGGGACACGACAACCAGCCGGGTGCCTCCCTGGAGGTCCCGCTCTCGCCCAGGGGGGCTGCCCTGAGCTGTGGGGTGCTGACCCCAGAGCTAGTACCTTGAGCGTGAAAATCCTCCTCGAAGCATGTCCTGTTGGTGCTGAGCTCAGGCTCCTCGGTGTAGCTGTACAGCTCTGATGGAGAAAGGGGTCAGCAGGGTCCTGGAGGAGTTTCACCCTCCTCCTCATTGCCAAATTCCTTGTGGGACTCTGAAGCAGCCCTACGCACTCGAGGAGACGTGGGGCAGAGACCTCAACTTATCCCTGAGCTCTTCCGCAGCTCCAAGGGGCATCTTGGAGCCACCCAGAGCTACCAAATTCATCATTTTCATCCCTGTGTCCGGGCTGGGCTATTCCCACGCTCCTGCCCATAGCGACAGCACTCGAGCTGCATTTGCAGTTTCATAGGATGTTTTTTTTGGGGGGGAGGGGGGAATTTTCTGTCTCAGTTTTGCAAAGGGAGAGACTGCAGGAGCACCCGGACAAGACCTGCACCAATTTCACACCCAGCGGCTCAGATATTTTGGGACCTGCAAATGGGGCTGGACTTGGAGGGACACGACGTTGTGCCTGTTCCTATAGAATTCCTATAGGTCCTACGAAGCTGAGCAGCACCGTGGGGGACTGAAACGGTCCTGCAAGGGAGGAGGAAGGATCCCCTCGAAGAAAAAATGTGCTTTAGCCAGGCCAGCTCGCGCAGCCAAGACACCCACAGCTAAAAATAGCCCCTTTGCTGGGCGAGATACGCTCGGGACCGCGAGGGTTACGGGGCAGAAGCAGCCGGAGTCGGAAGATACGGAACGAGGGCTCGACCCATCGTGACACCCGCGATAAAGGGTGACATTTCCCAGCCTGGGCTGTGCCGGCGGGCATGCCGCCCCTCCTCCCACCCCTGCACGCCTGTCATCGTGTCCCGGATAATTCGGAGAGTGGGGTAATCCCCGTGCCCCCACGCGTCCCTTTTGCTCATCCCCGGGGAGTGAGTGGCTCTCTATTAATAAATCCCTCTCGCCCTATTACCACGAGGATGACACCACGCGATACTCATCCCCCATCCCCCTCGCCCAACTTCCCGAGGGATTTTTTTTTTTCTTTTCCTCCCCGGCAGGCACCGATTGATAGCAACGCGACAGCCAAACGCCGCTTTACCTGCTAACTCGGTGCCGTGGCCATCGGCATCCCCATATTCGAACTCCAGGTTGGGGCAATCCACAGAGCCCTGCGGAGAGCAGGTTGGGGTTAGCGGGGGTGGGGGGGCTGGCACATCCCCACGGATATTTCGGGAGGCAGGATGGCTGCCAGCGCTCTCAGCCTTTGCCTTAAAGCTCCTCCAGCCGCCGGAGCAGTCACTCGCGCACAGATGATCTTGACGTGGGGTCTCCAGGGCTTGAGCGGGACGTCCGCGCAAGGCTACTTTAAAATACAGCGCAAATTTGGAAGGCAAGCGTGGAAAAAAAAAAAAAAGAAAAAAAAAAAAAAAAAAAAAGCATTTCTCAAACCCAGGAAAAGCAGAAGCAGGACCCAAAGCGCCAGGGAATATTTGATGCATTTCAGAGCCCCGCATCATGGTCCGGGGCTGGTTTGAAGCGAAGGTGCCCAGGAGGACGCAACCCCCCCCGCTCTGCCCTTCGCATCCCAGCTCCAACAGCTTTCGGGGCCGGCCTTTGCCCTGTGGAAGCCCGGAGCGTTGTGGATCTTCCCCCTCCTCCCCTGCGGATGAGGAACTGGAGCATGAAACTTCGCCGGAGGATTACGGCGGGGCAGGGAGCGGGCGGCCGCAAGCAGACGACCCAATGCTGGCATCACGCCGCCGTGCCCCAGGGAGGGAACACATGAATGGTTAATCAACTAAATTAACATAATTTCTCATTCCGAGTCCCAGCATCCCCTCTCGGCAGCCGGGCTGGAACTGATGCACATCATCACGATTAATATTGATGACCCCAGAGGATGCACGGCTCCGGTTTGAGCCCAACTTGCTCCGAAACGCTGGTTTTTCCCCACAGTTTTCACAGCCAAGCCGGCGGGGCGGCTCGGGGAGCTAAAGCCGACGAGGAATTCGGTGAAGCGCGTGCAGCGCTAATCCGCTTTGCAAGGCCAAGCCAGAGCAGAAACGCAACCCCCAAATTCACGGCCAGGGCTTGGGGGCCACCACTCGGGCAATGTCCCCTGGGGAGGAAGGACCCTTTTTTGGGTCAGCCGTCCCCAGGGAGCCCCTCGACCCACAGCTCCTTGGCAGGGAAGCGAGGTCTTCCCGTCCTCTGCTCACGGGGGGGGGGGCCTCTCGGTGGCTTCAGGGTGACCGAATCCTGGTGACCTGAGCCCAGTCCTGCTCTCCCAGCCTGGCACCCACAAAGCCGGATGGGGCAGAACAGCAGCGGCGGGAGGTGTAGTGGTTTGTGGGGGTTTGGGGGGTTTTAGATGCAGCCCGGGGGAGGGGGGGGTTCACTGGTTATGTTATTTAGGCGGGGGGGTGAAGGGTGGCAGAGGGGACTGCGACCCCCCCCGCCAGACCCTGGTGAGTGGGGGGGTTAAGTGGGTGCCTGGAGGGGGGGGGCCCGGCCGCTGGGACCCAAAACCCGGGTGCAAGTGCCGGGGGGAAGGCAGCTTCCCTGGGGACCGCCACTCCGGAGCGGGGCACCCCCACCCCCGCGGCCCCCCAACCCCCAAGGACCCGACCCGCCCCCCCGGGGGGACCCCAAACCCGGGGGCCGAGCCCCCTCACCCTATCTGGGGTCACCCCCTCCCCTGCCCCAAACAGCGGCCAGAAGGAGCCCCCAGGGGGTGGGGAGGTGGCACTGCCGCCCCCCGCCCTTACCTCGGACTCCTTCCGCTGGCTCCTGAAGAGCTCCCGGCCCTTGGGCTGGGGCTGGGGCTGGGGCTGGGGCTGGGGCTGGGGGGGCCGGCCGAGCCCTGCCCGGAGCCGCGGCCGGGGCCGGGGCCGCGCCGCCCGCCGCCTCCATGCGCTGCGCCCCCTCTGCTGCGCCGCCGAGCACGTGGGGGCCGGGCCCTACGCCCCGCCCCCGCCTCCCCCATTGGCCCGCCGCTCCCCGGGGGCGGGGACAGGGGACACACCCTCGCCCTGCCATTGGGCAGGGGGCGGGGCCAGAAGGGCCTGGGGGTGGGGAGGAGCGTTTCAGGGGGGCCGGAGGGGGGGTGTCCCGGAGGTGGTGGGGTGCGGGGACGGGGGAGGTTCGGGAAGGGGGTGCTGGTGACCGGTTTGGGGGGGGCATGGGGTGCCCCAGGAGCGATGAGGTGCCCTGGGGGTGCTGGGAGCAAGAGGGGGGGCGTTATGGGTTGTCCCGAGGGCTGCTGGCAACAGGGGTGTCCTTGGGGGTGCTGGGGTGTCCTGGGGGTGCTGGCAACAGGGGTGTCCTTGGGGGTGCTGGGGTGTCCCTGGGGGTGCTGGCAACAAGGGTGTCCCTGGGGGTGCTGGGGTGTCCCTGGGGGTGCTGGCAACAGGGGTGTCCCTGGGGGTGTGGGGTGTCCCTATGGGGTGCTGGCAACAGGGGTGTCCCTGGGGGTGCTGGCAACAGGGGTGTCCTTGGGGGTGCTGGGGTGTCCCTGGGGGTGCTGGGGTGTCCCTGGGGGTGCTGGCAACAGGGGTGTCCTTGGGGGTCCCTGGGGGTGCTGGGGTGTCCCTGGGGGTGCTGGCAACAGGGGTGGCCCGGGGGGGGGGGGTTGGGGTGTCCCTATGGGGCGATAGGTTGGGGGACCGGGGGCCGGGAGCTGGTGGCTGTAGGAGGTGCCCATGGGGCTAATGGGGATGCGGGGGAGGTGGCCATGTGGGTAAAGGGGGTGCAGGGTCCTGCTGGCACGTGGGGGGCTGCAGCTGCCCCATTGCAGGCAGGGGCCAAGGGTCCCTGTCCCCCAGGCATTTCCCCCAGCACCACCTGCTGGGTCGGGTTGGCCAATCCCCCAGTACCACAATTTTGGTTAAAACCAGCTCCTGGGGCCCTGGAAAACAGGGGTGGGAGAGAGCGGGATTTCCTCTCCCTGTCCACCCAGTATGGGGGGTGGAGTGGTTGTTTTTAGGGGTGACCACGCAGGCACCCAGCTGGGGAGGTGCTGGACGCTCTGTCTTGGTCCTGCTCGTGTCCCGCATCCTTCCCCAGCCGCTGGAAAAACAAAAGTCTTTAGGTTGTTGTTTCCCTCCGCCACCCCGGCAGCGTTCCCAGTTCTGCAGCGGGGAGGTGACAGATCGGGAGCAGAAGAGATAACGGGATTTTCCCGGCACCGCTCAACCCCCTCTCCCCAAGGACAAGAGCCCCAACAGCCCCCACGGCCCCAAGGACGCGCGGCTGCCGGAGCAGCTTTCCCAGCCAGGTTTCACACGGCAGCGGTGGGAGCTCGGGGCTATGGCACGGTGCCGGGTTTGGGGACAACCTCCCCATCCCCACCCCAGGCCATCCCCATCCCTCACCCCCTCATTGTACCCCCCCCAGCCCAAAAAATTCCCCATTGGCTCCTGCCAGACCTGAAAGACGCTTGGGAGAAGCGGAGTTTTCCAATGTTTTATTTGTGTTTTCAGATTACAGAGTCTTTATTGCTGATCTAATACAATCACTCAGACATTAATATTTAAAACATCCTTTTGAAAATGTTACGTTTGCAAAGTTTTTGTTTCCTCACTGCAGGCTGATGACAGGTTTTGTCTTATTCTTGCTGAAGTTCTGAACAGAATTAATTTCCTTATACAATTTTGCTGGTGTTACCTAAATCTCCTTTTTCCTATTTCTTTAAAAATGTGTTACATTAAAAAAAAACCAAACCCAACCCATTACACGTTTAATTTAGAGATGATCACAGAATATGATTCCAGATTGATTAGGAAAAAGCCAAGCAAGCAAAAAAGCTTACAGAAGAAGCAGAACGACATGGAGAAGAGCTTTAAAAATCGAGGTGGGAAAAGCCAGTTGGGATTTTATTGTTAATTTTTTTTTTCTTTTTCTCCTATCTACCTGGAAGAGAAAACAGGCTTAAAAATCGGCACGAAGGAACTCACGGATGAGGACAGCACCACCGTATGCTGCACAAGTGACGGACGCGAGGGAGGTAAGCGACTGCGTGAGCTGTACCGAAGGGTCATGCGGATGGAGAGGGATTTTCCCGGGGCAGAAGCGGCTGCGGTTGGGACACCTATTTTCCCAAAGCTTCTTTGCTCAATGTGACCCCGCAACTGCCGTTTCACCTTGATCAAAAGCAGGATTTCACACTGCACATCTGCAGAGAACAACGGAAACCCTAGGGTTCATTGGCTGATGCAGACCAAGGTATTGGAGCACGGGGCAAGACCCGAACGTGACGTTTCAAACAGCTCAGGGTACTCTTCCCAAAAATCTCAGGATCTGGATAAAATTCATGACTGAGTAGAGATTATTTTGAGTTTGTGGTTAGTGACCAGTCTATGATAAAGCCTCCTCAAAGCCCTAAGGTCTCCTCAAAGTCTCAAAGCCCTAAGGTCTCCTCAAGGCCCTAACGTCTCCTCAAAGCCTCCTCAAAGCCTCCTCAAGGCCCTAATGTCTCCTCAAAGCCTCCTCAAAGCCTCCTCAAAGCCCTAAGGTCTCCTAAAAGCCCTAAGGTCTTCTCAAAGGCCTAACACCTCCTCAATGGTCTTCTCAAAGCCTTACAGGTTTTGAGAAATCTCAAAGAGAAACTTGGAATAAGCAAGAACTTTTTATCCAAAACCGAGCAGCTTGTGACCAAGCTGACTTCAGACCTCAGCATCAAGAGCCGTGAGAAGTACTCGGCTGCCGAGATCATAATTCCACAGTTTTTCCTTTCTTGTGCGTGAACGAGCTGCCACAAAAGAGTTTTTTCATGATGGCAAAGAAGTCTGTGAGGACAAAACAAGAATCTGTCGCTGATGAGGGACTCGGGTACCAAAGCAGCCTCCACAGGATAAAGGCTTCTGAGCTCACGAGGTCGGGCAATTTTATTTTAGAAGGACCACGTTCTCCATGTGAACCATGAAAAGTGATTCTGATGAGACATGGAGACTTGGAAAGTCACCTTGGTCAGCGTGCCATGCTGTGTGCAGCGTTCAGGCAGGACATCCTCACCTAAAACAAGTAACTATGGCAAATCTGTTCTCCATCGGCTCTGGTGCATCAAGATTTGAGGTGAATGAAGGGGTTTAGTGATGCTAAACTCTTCCCCGCGCATAAAACTGGGGTGGGGATTACTCCGGCGTACATCTCTCGCACTCAAAGGGGATTTCCAGATTTCATCGTACAAAGATTACTAGAAAATAAAACTCCAAAGATTTCCAACGAGGACTGAAATTCAGCTGGAGAAAGACCTTGCATGGACACGGGTCCTCCCAGCCGGGATGGCCGACGAGCTCCGCTTGGGTTTGGAAGAGCTCCCCGACACGTGAGCAGCATTTGTTGGTGAGGTCACAAGGCTCTTCCACCAGCGCGGGCACGCGAGGCGGCCCCACAGCCCCACCGGGAATGTGACTTTGGTTGAACCATAGGAGGTTGGCACTCGTAACGTAAGCAGCAGGAAAATACTGCAGAGCTGCGAAGAAGGGAGCGGTGGTGGGTCCTACCCCACCGCCACCACATCCGTTAGGGTCTGCCTCCAAGCGGGCACCGCTCTGCCCTCCTGGCTCCTACCGCATGCTAGGGGCTATCCCTGGCTGACGCTAACGACCGGACCCTTCGTTACAGCTTTCAGCAGTGCTAAGGCAAAGTTCACCGACTCGCTGGCAGAACCGTCCCTCGGGCAGTTCGGCAGAATCATGAGAGGTTTCTCCAGCGATCACCGGCGAGATTTACCGCTTCGCTGCCAAGGCAGCACCTGGCTGCTCGGCAGCGCCTGGAGCAAACGAGGTTTTTAGCTGCATTGTCAAATGGCATGAGAAATGCAAACCCAGCTGCCCTCCGGCCAGCTCGCAGGGCTGCTGGGATCCTGCTCCACTGGAAGAAGCGCTGGGATGCGAAGGAAACCAAAAGCAACGTGCGACCTCCAAGTTGGATCCCGCGGCTCCCATCGTGCGCGTTGGATTAACGGTGATAATGGACTATTCCAAGTACATCGCAGTGATTCCATTCCACCAGCTTCTTCCTTGCCTCTCCCATCCTCCCAGCCCCAAAAAAGAACAACCCAAAGAGAAAAATGAAACAAAACGGAAAGAATTCCACCGTCTCCCAGTCCCGCGGCAGTACGAACACCAGTGGCAGAGGCCGCATGTACAGTATTCTAATTTAATAAATAAATAACCTAAACACACTGTCTACTATGTGAGCAAGCCCAGCTCTAACTTAGGAAGCTTGCGCTGTTTCATCCTGTACAGTAGTTGAGAAAAGACTTGGGTTCTTGTTCCTCGCGATTCTCCAGGATACAGCGGCGGGAACTTAATATCTGGGGAAAAGAAGAGAAAATGAGTTTTTTGGTGAGCTGCTGGGGAAGAGACGCGAAGCTCACCCAGCATCAATGCTGTATTTTGGGAGGGGCAGACACCAAGAAAATAAATTATTTAGAAGGGGACTCAGTCCTCATCTCCTCCCTGCAGAATACCACATTATATTTAACCGCCTGCCCTCGCTGCTTGAACGCTGCCTCTCGCTTCCAGTACGGGAAGGGGGGAATTCAGCAGCGCCCAACTGATGCAGGGACTGAGTCTCACTGGTTTGTGGCAACGTCAGCTCGGAAACCAGGGAGGATGCACTGCAGGTGCAAGAGCAAATGCCTTAAACACCAAAGCCTGGCTCAAACTGGCTGCATTTATCAGGAAGGCCCCCGTTAGACTGGGACCTAAAAGCAGATCATTCATATCGCAATGAAGCTACAGGTAAGGAGAGAGATGCTCCCTTTAACGAAGCAAGGTGTTGACCTGCACGGGGATGAAGTCTAATTGCCTCTTATATCCAGAACAAGAGGCTACGTGCACCTGGAGATCTCCGCTCACTGCCCGTCCTACGCCCCTACACATCAAAATGGGGAACTTTGGAAAACTTGACTCCTTGCCTTTATCTGGAGGCCTAAATTCCTGCAGGACACCAAGCCGAAGCTGTCCAAGCGTATCTCCACCCCGTGGTGCACGGGGGATGTTTGCGCCAGCATGGCTCTCCCTCGATGCAGGGAATTTGCCGTGACCTTCTGCTTATCCCAACTTCTCTGCGTGTGGGACAAACCACACTCCCCACAAGGCCAGGACTAAAGCCAGATACCGAAACCGGGCAAAGAAGATTGAACCGGAGGAAATTCCTCCATGGAAGGGCACGGTGGTGCAGCAGCACCACAACAATTTTGTACATAGCACAGGGCAGGAAAAAAAAAGCTCAGGATCTGGAAAAAAAGAACCGAACCCCAAAACTGGAGCATTTTGGTGCGGCGTTGCTCTCGTGTGAGTGCTGAAGGCCTGCACGCCAAGAAAATGCCTTTTCCTGCAAGAAAAGGATTGAGGCTTCAACCCCCACCCCGTCCCAAAGTTGATCTGTGTTTGTGCAAAGCATTTTCACGGTAGAAAATGCATTGCAGTGTTGGCTACAAGCATAAGCCTGGAAAGGGCAGCAATCCAGGTCGCTTGTACTGAAAATCACGATCATTTTGGGGGATCAGCACAGCCCGTGCTGGGGGAGGCAAGCCATCAAGCCAAGGCTGCCCGAGCAGCCCTCAGCGCGAGGGGCAAAGTCTGCTCTGCGCCACCTCATCCTTCGTCAAACTTTAAAAATAAAGCTGTCATCTGAGTTGGCCGGATGGCACCGCTCTGCCGTTTGCCACGTCTGGGCGACAGCTGCTGCCAGATACAAAGGGCTCGTCTCCTGCCAAGTGCTCTGCGTCGCGGTTCCAACTGCGCCATCCCCTTCCCGGCCACTTTCTACGTGGTGATGGGAATTATCGGAAAACCTGTGGTACCTTCTCAGGGGACCAGTGGGATTAAACCCCGGCCCCTCTTTCCTCCCCCCCACATGTGTACCCCCCCACTCATGGCAGAAGAAAGAGAGAGGTTGAGGAGCAGCACCTGTAGTAGTTTGGTTTGAAAGGTCCGTTCTTATTCAGCCCCAGGTATTTTGCTTGTTCATCTGTTAGTTCTGTCAGGTGGGCATCGAACGTCGGGAGGTGAAGGCTTGCCACATACTCATCTGAAACGATTTCAAGCCTCGTTAGTAGGTTAAGGCAACGAGTCCCCTCCTGCCGCACACCAGGTCCCTAAAGCCCTGTCTGGGAAAGGCATCGCTCCTCACGCCTTTGCTGCTAAATTTCAGGACTGCTTTCCACCCTGAACAGGAAACCAAGGCTCTCATCTATTTTCAGTTAGAGGGGAAAACCAAACCTTCCTCTGAAATACCCTTACAGCAGGACTCCCGGGTCTGCTGCTGTGTTATGCTGCACCCTCGGGCAAGCTTGGATGCTCTACTGATGCAGAAGCCACTGGACATTTCTGGTAGGTGACGCCTAACGCCCAAGCTAGGGACAATTTGCACCTGGTCTCAAAAAATCCAATTAACACAAAAAAGTCCAGTTTTGCAGCAAAAGCGCGGTCAGTATAGCGGTACAGGGCCTGTGTCCTCAGGAGGGGGCTCTGCTGGCACTACGTGGCAGCTCCGTTGGCAGAAGCCCTACATGAAAATCCCCTCCATCAGCACGATGGGCCCCTGTGGTCAGCCAAGCGCGTTGGCCAAGTGCGTCAGCCTGTTTTCCCCAGGCGGGATGGAGAAACAACACGTCCATCCAATTTAGTGAAGAGCCCAGACCCAGTGGGAAGAACTTGCTGGAAGACCCCAAGCTTGGCAGGGAGGCAAGCAAGAGAGCCCAGGCGGCTGCAATGCCCCGCCGTCCTCAGCCCCACCTAGGAAAACCTCCCATCTGTTCAATCTCAAAACCAAAAAAAGAGAAGGCTGTGAGTACATCTTTACCCATTTTCTTAGGCAGCAAGTACACGTCTTGCTTGTAGCGGCCTTCAGGAGCGTTGTAGAGCTCTATCAATGCCAAAGCCTGGATGGAGAAGACACTTAGGTAAGTAACTGCTGCCTGCTATGGAGCCAGACGCTGCTTTCGGCTCAGCCCAAACCCTACTCGCCTGCGTGGTGGCAGTGATGGACAAGACAAAGGTGGGGACGGTGGAGCAGCTCAGGTTCAGCAGGCGGCCCTGGGAAGCAAAAACTGGTTGTTAGCTTAACACGGCACCAAAACCCGTTTAGAACCCTGAAGATGGTACAAGGACCACCAGAAAGCACCAAGGAACACCATTTGTCACATGCACTTGAATCCCAAGACAGTGGTTGCCCTTAGAACTCAGTGAAACTATTTAGAAGTGAAAAACTGATCAAATACCCCATGGGAGATCATAGAATCACAGAATCATTTGGGTTGGAAAAGCCCTTTAAGATCACCGAGTCCAACCGTTCCCCTAACCCTGCCATCCCACCACTAAACACCCTGGAGTGGGGTAAGGAAAAACACGGGAGCTTTCCTGCGCTCCAGTCATCCATGGGCCAAACCAGGGTTACACCAAGCCTTTCAACCAGAGGGACTACGGAGCTGCTGAGGCGCGAGGAGGTGATTTCTGTACGGGCTTTGGCTCTGCTGCTCATCCAGCCCTTGTTTTCTTCCTCCGCAAGCAGAGAACAGGTTGCAATTCCTGCTCCTTTGCCAGCAACTCACCTCTGCCAGAAGGACTATCCTCTTCCCATCCGGCCAGATGACGTGGTCCACCTGGGACCTCACCCTCTCCCAGGTCAGCTCGGGCGTACGCAGGCTTGCCTGAAACACGGTGTTAAAATGGTTAAAGCGCCAGCAGAAGACCAAACCCCAGAAGCTACATAACAGGAATGAAAAGAGGAAGCAACTCGCTGGCATTGTCCTAGGCTTATCCTGTCCTTTGGGTCCGGCTGCAGTCCCAGACCAATGAAACCTTTATGAATCATAACCGGGAACTATTTTTATGATTACAATACATCAAAGCTCCAGCAACAACTATTGTTTGAGCTCTTTTGGCTGAAGAGGATTCATGGTCACCGACTAAACTGTGCATGGCTGCGGCCATTTCTTTCCCGCACCGAAAATGGCTTTAAACCCATGGGTTTGGCCGAGCAATTCTCCACTGACCTTCGGACCAGACCCTCCTGTTTTTCTACTCATCCGTGGCACAGGTGAGCGGATTCCAGTGCCCTTTGGTAAAGCGCGGCGGGGTGGAGCATGCCGTGTGGCACCAAGCTGCGCTCTCGGCTGGGGCTTAATGGTACAAGAGCGCAAAAGCAGCGGGACGGGCTGGGGAGGGTGGTTCACTGACTCCCTAGGGGAAGGGATGGATACCAGACATGACGCTGGAAGCTGGAGCAATTTGTCTGGCTCGCTGGCATCCTTTGGGATCGCAGGAATGACGACGACCTATCTGACGGTGTCTTCTGAGACGCGGGGAGCAATGGATTATTTCATCTCCTCCTAGGGTCTTGCTAAAGCAGCACAGGTCAGAGGCGGGTCCCAAAAGCACCGTCACCCCACCCCGTGCCGTCCCTGCTCCCGACGCGCGTCCCTGCGCTCACCACGTCGATCTCGGTGTTGGAGTGGCCCATGTTGCAGACGATGCAGCTGTTCTTCATCCGATCCAGGTGTTCCCTGGTCACCACGTTCTTGTTGCCTGCCAGACAGCAAAATCCGTGAGAAAAAGCCGTGTTGGCTTTCTCTGCCTTTTTGCCTTTTCCTTCAGAAAAAAGATGGACCCGGTTACGGGGTTCACGTCCCTGACGACCCGTCCTCCTGCCCTGGGGACCCCGTACCTGTGCAGGTGATGACGATGTCAACTTGTCTGATGACTTCATTGAGTTTCACGAGCCGGAATCCATCCATGCTAAGAGGACAAGGGGGAAAGTAGTCTGAGAAGCAGCAAAAATGGGCCAAAAATAGAAAAAAAAAAAGCCATCAAGTGATTCTCAGACACTCATTTTAACTTTCTAATGCCAGACTGGATAACAGCGAGGCAGCGTGCGAAGGGCCGGGTACCCCAAGCCATCAGGAGGGTTTCTGGAGTCAACCTGGAGGATTTGGGACTGTTGTGGGGAGAGGTGAAAAGAGATTTTGAGGGGTTTCGCCTTTTCTGTCAAGGCCTCCGCATCTGCAAATCTCAATTTTTAACTGAGACAGCTTTTCTAAGGCTCCTACTCCTACAAAGTACATCCAGAAGATGCAGATACACCCTCCTGCTGCAGAATCCTTTCTGATATGGATTTAGATCATCTTTAAAAAACCCCCAAGCCCACAGATGTCTATCATTAACCCTCCCATCCGTATTTAGGCACCTACACGATCTTTAAAGTGCTGAGCACTCAGCAGGTCTTGCTGACTTCACCAAGCAAGGTGTATTCAGCGCATCAGATAACAAGGACAGGATATATTTTTTTAGGATTTGTTGACAGTCCTCCTGAGAACTTATTTTGGTGACTCTCACAGAGCTGCAAAATCATAGTTACTATAAAAAAAAGGAATTTTTTTCTGCTGTATGTCCCAGTTACTGGGGTTTTTTTTCCCCCACTGCAAACTCCTTACGAAAGGGGCCACGTGGCGTTGCTTTGTGTAGAGTCTGGGAAGGGGTTTCTGCAAACGATCCGATTCACAATTAAGGATGCGGGTGCTGGATGTGCCACTTGTGAAGGTTGCAAAGTGAACTGAAAGTTGATCAGCTCTGCTAATTAAGCAGGGCTCATTAGTTCTCTCACTGTGACAGCCCTTTGAAAGCTTGCTGTTAGGAGGAGGCTGCGGGTTTAATAAGGCTCTGGGTGTTTTGGGGACTCTGCTTTCACAGTCACGTCCCATCTCGCACCTCGGGATGCAGAAGCAGCATCTCTGCACCAAAACAACCTTCACCTGGAGGAAATGAGGTCGGGTGGAATGGCAACGTGCCCATGCGAGGGGACAGCCGTGCACTTTCAGCCCTGCGTCAGGGTAGGTACCGGCGTTAGTGAGGAGAGGTTTGTGAGGGGCGGGTGATCACAGAAACCAGAATACCCCTCGGGCGAGGGCGTGTGCACAGCGCAGCGAAGCCCGGGTGTGCGCGCCAAAGGTCGCGGTTCGCTCCCGACAGCCTTTCAAGCCACGTCATTAATCTCTTTCAAGCGGTATCGTTAAACTCCTGGCCGCTGTGGTTACGATTTTATGCAAGTTAGCACGCGGGATACAGATAACCCGGGTGATGCTTTAGCGTAGGAACCCTTTTCTGGCCGTAGGAGAGAGCTGTGGGTCCCTCTGAGGGTGCAGAGAGGCCACGAATCCCCCACCAGCTTCCCTCTCGGGAGGGACCGCTGCCGAGTGGTTTCTGGCCATGGTTTTCCTGGGGGGGGGGGGGGGGGAAAAAACCTAAAGAAGAAGGCGGCCTCGGTGCGACTGCTTACCAGGCCTGGAGGGCACAGATCGGATCGATCTCTGTCACGTACACTATGGAGCCCATGGCCTTCAAAGCAGCACAGCAGCCCTTTCCAACCTGGGGAGGGAGAAGAGCACAAAGGAAGAGTGAGATGCCAAGAGCTCGGGAGATACCGAGCGCCGATACGGCCGGGGGAAGCTTCCAGGGGATGTACGACCCCGGGCGTCTCTTCTGCGGCCCCAAGAGCCCTTGCAACGCTCTTAGCAACCCAGGTTTGCACGTACTCCATCTCTGGCACATAAAATTCCCAGATTTGGAGTAATCTAGGACCTGAGTCAGGCCCAGCTTAGCTAAGAGAGGCACTAAAAAATATAAAAGTGCTGTTGATTTGATCCCAGGGAGTTCTTTTCCCCCAAAACACCCTGGTATCTAAAAAGCATCACGGTAATGAGAGATTATGCTCATCTCGGGGGAAGTGTTAAGAGTCTCTTGTAACCTCTTCTCTATTTAGGAAGCTTAACTCTTTAATCTTGGAGGGTTAACGAGCTCTAACCTTTATATAGCACAGACAGTGCGGCTCGCAGGGGAATTCAGGGGAAAAGTTAAATGACCAAGGGTTCCCAAAAAATGCGATTACAGGGGAGAAAATTGACCCATTTCAGCTTTTCGGGACAAAAAAAGCCCCAAAAACCCCAAGTCCCAGTACAGCCCCCACAGCACAGCCCACCATAACTGGTGCTAACTGGTCCCAACAAGGAGCACCGAAGGGTGGGAGGGGATTCCTCCGTTTGGGGGTGAAAGCGCTGGGGTAAGTCAAGATTAACTTCTCTTTCTTGACCACGCCTCAGCATGCGACGCTGCGGCTGCACAGTGTGGCTGCAGAACCCAGCCCCCGAGTAGTTTAATAGTATATTAAATAGAGTATGGTATAGAATATAAATACAAAGGCAATGTTGATAGATGATATATTGATATCCGGGTATGTTAATATTCAAATATTAAAGATGCTCGGAATACTTAATACTCATGTCTTTTAAGGTTTGGTATCTGTTTAATACTGAAGAACTACATTGGAAATCAAATAAAATCTTGGATTTTGGCAAACCGGTTGGGTTTGAAGGAACCTGCAGCTACAGAGAAAAGCCACGAGGACAGAAAAGCCCGGTGGGGTAAAGCCATGCAAAGGATGTGCCGACTTCGCATGCAGTACCCGCACGTAAGCCGCCAACCCCTTACCTCCCCGTAGCCACAAACCACTACTTGCTTTCCTCCAAACATCATGTCCGTTGTCCTTTTCAGGCTGAGGAAGAAGAAAAAAAACCAACCAATGAAGGTCCCTTCCAACCCAACCCGTTCCACGATTCTGTGATCCCATTGACGACGCTGTGAGGGACAGCATCCTCCTTTTTGCTCCTCCTAAACCCCACGGTTCTATCCTGTGTCCCCGGGGGCACGCAGCAATTCTGGCTGCGGAGAGAACCCGAAAGGAACCTAAAACCCAACCTTCTTCTTTGGTAAGGGTGGGTGCTACCAGTGAAATGCAACAAAGAGGAAGGATTTGGGGTTTGGATCCCTTTTTTGTGTTGTTTTTTTGTTGCATCCCTTTGTTTTCATACTCCAGAAATACTTAAAAATCTCTTAAAAAAATTTTTTTTATTGATTTTTTTTTATTTTAAAATCAAAACAGCCCGCAGCAGTAACGACAGAAGACGCAGGGAAGTGGCAGTTCGTTGCCAGAATCCCAGTGCTTCCCGCACATGAAGCTCTCCCTTCCACTCGGTTTCCTTCTGGTTTCTCCCTGAGAGTGCCCTACATTAGGGGCTATTTTTAGCAGGCGAGTAAATAGGTTAGCAGTGTGGGGAAGGTGAAATTCCCTTGCACTTCCAAAAGAATTCAGATAAGAACCACAGCAGATTTAATTGCACCTCTGCTGAGATTTCCCTTGGCCCAGTTTTAGATGCCTGGGCTGGACTTAACTCAAATCCCAACTTGTCCTACCCATGAGGTCTGTCACCCATCACAACGGAAGACAAGAAGATAAAGATTTTAAAGATTTTAACGTTTCTTAGCCCCCGACAGCTTCTGCTACACATGGAACATGGAGCTAAACGTTGTGTCCTCGGACACTCAAAATCTGGGGGCAACTCTTCACCGGGTGGCAGCCGACCCCCATGCCAGAGGCTGCCTCGTGTGTCTTGAACCCTGCGACCACAGAGCACAGGCATGGCCACAGTGAAGAAGGAAGGGCTGCTTAATTAGAGGAATTACTTCATCAAGACGTTTTCATAGAATCATGGAATAGTTTGGGTGGGAAGGGACCCCCAGAGGTCACTCAGCCCAACCCCCCTGCAGGAGCAGGGACACCTTGAACCACATCAGGTTGCTCACAGCCCCGGCCAACCTGGCCTTGAATGGTCCCAGGGATGGGGCCTCCCTGGGCAACCCATTCCAGTGTCTCACCACCCTCATTTTTTCCCATTATTGCTTCTAGTGACACATTGCGTCTCGGAGTACGCTGCCCCACTTCGCAGCTTTGGAGACTGTACATATTTGGAGACCAGCTGATGGATTTGATAGAACCTTCCCAGTTCTGATGGGCAGGAAGGGCAAGAAACCACCGGCTGTTCACAGTGTCAAGTTCTGTAATGAAACATCCTGGCATGGAAGAGCCAGATACCATCACCGCTGACTTGACAAGGAGCCCAAAATTCAGTCTTTTAGGACAATGTGTGATCGAAATGTGAGGGAGAAACTGCATGTGCAGCAGATCACCCAGGGAAGCATATTTGGTGGTTCAGTACCTCATAGGGCACTCGCATACCGATCGTCTTCGTGCCCCTGTGTTTGGACACACAGGTTTTACCAACATGAGTCTTCTTCACTTCTTGTCACGATGACCACTTCCAGGAAGACCACTTCAGAGCCGAGGTGATGAATGAAGCACTCCGCTGCATATCCCACAAAGATTTGGGAGAAAGATGTTCGAGCAGAGTCCACCGTCAACAGGGAAGCCGACGTTGGGTCTCTGAGCACCTCTGGTGCTACCGTTCCAAAGGCAGCAGTAGCACAGCTGAGCATCAATAGCACTGCCAGGTGGACCTCAATTAAACAGAAGGTGACATTTCTACGTCGGCAAGGAACCGCAAACTGCAGATCTCAAGGCTTGTTTGAACTTTAAGCCACACCAAGTTATCAACATGAAAAAAGTCTTTTCTCTTGAAGCAGGCTGTCTTCTCCATGGAGGGTTCCTCCTCCACACCACAGCTACCTGGCACAGAGCAGGGAATCTTTCCTCTTGGTGTTCATCTCATCAGCATCAACGCCAGTCCAGAAAGTCACATTTGTCCTTGCTTCTGTGCTTACTTGTCTACTGGAACCACTACCAGGTGCAATATGTCACAGTCTGAACCATAAGAATAAAACTTGTCCTAATCCCACTTAGCTTTGACAAAATTTGGTGGTGGAGGTGGTGGGGACACAGACACCCAATTCCATCAAAATAAATAAAGAAAAAGAGAGGGAGAAAGGAAAAAAAAAAAAAGACCACTGAGATTTATACTCTCTCCAGATCACAACTTCAAGCATTTTGCACTGCATCTCAAGACCAACAATCTCAGAAGATACATCGTGTTCCCAGTGCCCACGTATCCGTCAGCGACTGATTCCCATCCAATCCTAAAAAGCACAGCACCATCAAGAGGCTGCGGAGCTGCTCCCAGTCCCACGGTCTGCCTGCTGGGGTTTTTGGGGGAAGCAAACACTCTTCTGCTTGCATATTTGGCTGTAAATCCAGTGGGACTGGGGGGGGAGAGGTGGGTAAAGCATCCATCAGCCCCGTCATCCCCACCTTCGGCACTGACTTATTTATGCTCAGCTGAAGGACAGGTTTTAATCCTCAGACTCGAGTTTACACTTTGGACACGCAACCGTTATGGGATAAAGCCTTGGTCTACCACAACCTCTTCTGTTTTCTTTCTTTTGGTTTGTTAAATATTCACTGGAGAGGATAAAAAAAAACTAGAGAGGCAAAAAAATGTTGTGATGAAGCAGCTGGTTGACTCATACACGCGCAACAGACACAGATGGGTTTTATCCTGATGCCACAAGGGTAAGAGGGGTGGGAAGGAGTATTGCAGCCATATGTGAGGACTTCTGAAGCACGAGAAGCTGCCGGGGCTTAAACACAGCTCCAGTCACGCTGACCGAGAAGGGAAAACGCATGCGAGTCACCTACACACATGGAAGGGCAACATCACCCCGAGAGCACAAAGACTCGGTGAGCTCCCTCGAAGGGCACTGGCACGTGTCTTATATCACTATGGTTAATAAAATGTTTGGTGTGTCTTCCAGACGCTCCGGGAAAAGAGAAGAGGTGCTTTCCACCAAAGGAGGAGCAGAGGCAGAATTTAAGTGATGTGCCCCATTTGTACACGCAGTGGGGTTAAAAATATTGAATCCAGACTTCTACAGATGCTACTGTCTTTGCCGCCAGGTCTAGTGTGCGTGTTTGTAGAACTTCATGTACAATTGTACAAATAAGTCTGAGGACCTTCTGCCCCGTAGAGGCATAGCCTCTGTCTCAAAATGCCCTGCGGATTCCCATACAAATAGGATGGACCAGAGGTAATAAAGGGTCTTTGTTCTCCTCTGACACATCAGTTGATCTAAAATGATCTCAAGTGTCAGGTAGGACAGGCCCATGGTCGCAGTTCCCTGTGGGGTCCAACACGACTCGAGCAAGGGACACGGCCCCGTTTGGGGGGACACGTACGTACCCGTCCAGGATGGACTCTCTGCAGCAGTACAGGTTGTCAAACTTCTGCTTTGTGACTGAGTCGTTGACATTCATGGCTGGGACGCAGAGCTTCCCCGCTTTGGACAACTGGTACAGCCTGTTACGAATATGGGAAGAAACAGATGATGGATGGAAAAATATTTCCCTACACTCTACTGTCAGGTGCTCGTGAGGTCTTGTTTCACTGGAGTAGGCAGTACCCATCTGGAGGGTCAAAGACAACGTCTTAATAGGAGCTCCTCGTTTCAGGAGGAGAAACAGCACTCTTCCTCCCCCAGACATTTAGAATCATAGAATCGTCTAGGTTGGAAAAGACCTTTAAGATCATCGAGTCCAACCATTCCCCTAACCCTGCCATCCCACCACTAAACCATGTCCCTCAGCACCTCATCTATCCTTCTTTTAAATACCCCCAGGGATGAGGACTCGACCACCTCCCTGGGCAGCCCATTCCAGAGCCTGACAACCCTCTCGGTGAAGAAATTTGTACCCGTTTCCCTCCCCTACTGAAGCACTACCAGGCTGGCAAGAGGCATTTCATAAGAACGTCAAATAGCAGAGATCAGAAGGTGCTCTAGACTCCACGTGCCTCCTAACTGTTGATATTATGACCACTGATGTCCTCAAAAGGGCAAAACCCCCAAATCCTGCTTCAGGTAACATAAGATGGGAGCTCCTGTAATTCCTCAAGCTCTTACAGCTCAAGACAAATAGAAATAGCCACAGAAGGGTAACACTGACAGCAGTGTGAAGCTGCTGCCATCAACACCTGGAACAAAACATCCATCTGAACAGCAGGAGGAGTGTAATCGCCAAGATGTAGCACAACCAGGGTGGGGAAGACACCAACCTGACCCCCTGCTTCTGAGAGCAAACTGAACCGGCAGCAGCGAAATCCCTAAAAATACATCTGAACGCTACACCATGGCTATGAAGAGAATCTGAAAACCATCTCCCTGCTCCAGCCCTTGGGAAGGAGAACCTGCTCCCTCGGCCGGTCTCTACAGACCACCTCCAGGATTCTCCCCAGGCTCACTTTGTCACTTGGGGAGCCTCAGTCCCCACCTTGTCTGTCCCCTGGAGGTAAGGGGGGCATCGATGCCACCGCCCTCAGAAAACAACCTCGCTCCTGACACGAGACCACGGGGGACAATTTCTAACGCCGCTTTTTTTACACATCTCTTTTGCTCAAATGGGGAACAATTCCTGACACTAAAAACATTATCGGGTCCTTTTCTTGACCCCACTGGCTGCAAACCTGAATTGGTTGCTTCCTTGTTTCAACCATTTCGTTTCCCTGTTTAAAGGGCTGCCTGCACCTCTGGCCAAACCCTCAGCCGGCTCTGAGAGCTGCTGCCAAGCCTTCCTCCCTGCAAAACTACAGAAAAAGGCAGAGTCTGCTGCCCTTCTCCTCAGTCCCCTATTTTCTGTCACCTGAGACACGATTAATGCCACTGGAAAAGTGCCTCTGATACCTCTCCTAACCCTGGGAGAGACCTCTCCCATCACAATTCCGCTTCCGTGGTAGACTGATGGATGTCACTCAGTCATACGGCTGCATCCCTGTGGTTCTCCCGTTCTGGACTCCCCCCCCCAGCGAGAGACTCATTTCCTCTTTCCAAATCTCACTTCTTCCCATAGATTTCGCTGAGGACTATGCTTCTGATTTTCTCCAAAGCCCCCCCCTTCCCGTGCAACACCCTCATCCCTTCCTTTTTTGCATCTGCAAAATGAGGTGAGATAACCATTGCCCCTCTTTCCCAGCTGGAACACCAAGACCTCGTGCGCTTTTTCCAGCCGCGCAATGGTCGGTGGCTGCTCCTCCTCCCTGTCTGAAATTCAGAGCAGGAGTGCCGAGTCTATTGCTTTCACTGGATGAGAGGTTTAAACCAGTTCTGATGGGAAAGCCAAGCCCACGCTGAAGGGAAACCACAGAGCACGTACTGGGAGGCTCAACGTTCAGCTGAGCCTGTGGCAGCTTGGGGACCTTTTGCTACCAGTGCCCTGAGGCAGAAGATGCTTTTGTCCAACCACCTCCATGCTCACAGCCCGGCCTGTCCCCGTTACCTGTGGACACCAGTCACGCTCTCCTCTACTATCCCCTTGATCTTCTTGAACATGTTGGGGTATTTCTTATAAATCCAGTGGGTGAGATCTCCCCCGTCATCCAAGATCTGTAATAAAAATAAGCACAGAGTCACCACTCTGAAGAAGCCGTAGGTCCAGCCGACCCCAAAAAGGTCCAAGGGATAAATCACACGCCCAAATCATTGCTACTCAAGCCCATGTTCTGGCATCTCAAATGCCACGTCATGACAGCTTAGGTGAGAACGCTCTGCTTGCACCAGCAATGTGCTGGAAAGGCAAGAGGTCAGACAAACACGACAGACCTTGATGTTTGTAACGAGACCAGGGGAACCATGAAAAACTGCTGTCGAAGCTCCTCTCTCCCTGTCTCCCAGAAGCACAGATGGAAAAAGCCTTTGAACCATACAGAGTCATCAGCTTTTCTAATATGACTTCTCATGGAGGAGGATGGAGAAGGAGGAGCATGGAGGAGGATGAAGAATGTAGAATCATGGAATAGTTTGGGTGGGAAGGGACCCCCAGAGGTCACCCAGCCCAACCCCCCTGCAGGAGCAGGGACACCTTGAACCACATCAGGTTGCTCACAGCCCTGTCCAACCTGGCCTGGAATGTTCCCAGGGATGGGGCCTCCACCCCCTCTCTGGGCAACCTGTGCCAGTGTTTCAAGAAGAAGGAGGACAGTGGAGGGAATGGAGAAGGAGGAGGAGGGTGCAGAGCCACTAATGCCAATTATAATGTAACTGCATCATAAAACACTGCGCATGAAAAATACTGAACCTCTTTCAGACAACAGCTTTGGGTCTCTGCCCATTTCATCTGGTTTTGAACCTCAGACTCCGAAGCACAAAACTCTTCTTTATCAGATCAGGAGCCTCCCGAGCCACCCATTTCCTCCTAATGACACATGGCAGGGCGGCGGAGAAAGCCAGAGACTTACTGCTTTAATAAAAACATTAAAAATGAGCAAGGAAAGGTGCCCTTTGAAAAAGTGCCTTGGAAAGGACAGATGTGAAAACAGTTCAGTCACAGAAATCTAGAAATTGCAGTGAAAAGAGATGTCCAAGAGCTTATCTGTTCTCTGCTGGTCACCCAGCACATGGACATACCTGGCTTTGGACATGAGGGTCGTGAACACTGCTGGAAGTCTCACAGGTACCTCCAGACACACCTTTGCGTGGGTCGATGCTATTCAGGTATTTTTGTGACGTGCTACAGTGTCACCAGGATGATCAAAGGCGTTCAGCCAAGGCTTATTTTTTACCTCTGTAAGTACAGAACCTCTGATAATTATGGAAAACCTCACTGCTAGTGGTAAGCAGTGGAGTTTATTTGGAGTCTTGCTGCTTGTCCCCTACATACCCTCCTCCTAATGAATGTAGCCCCAATCCTAACCAGGTTGGGTCATCCTGCCTTGTATCAGGAGTGGTGTGGCCAGCAGGAGCAGGGCAGGGACCGTGCCCCTGTGCTGGGCACTGGGGGGGCCGCCCCTCGACTGCTGGGGTCAGGGTTGGGCCCCTCCCTCCCCGAAGGCCCTGGGGGGGCTGGAGCGTGTCCAGAGAAGGGCAGCGGAGTGGGGAGGGGTCTGGCCCCGGTGCTGGGGAGCGGCTGGGGGAGCTGGGGGGGTTCAGCCTGGAGCAGAGGAGGCTGGGGGAGCCCTCATGGGGGGGGGCCGGGGGGGTCGGGCTCTGCTCCCAGGGAAGGGGCGATGGGACGAGGGGCACCGGCCTCCAGTTGTGCCAGGGCAGGGTGAGGTTGGCCCTGGGGAACAATTCCTTCCCCAAAGGGCTGTCAGGGGCTGGAAGGGGCTGCCCAGGGAAGGGGTCGAGTCCCCAGCCCTGGGGGGATTGAACAGCCGGGCAGAGGCGGTGCTGAGGGCCAGGGTTTGGGTGGGATGGCAGGGGTAGGGGGGCGGTTGGGCTGGGGGAGATTAAAGGGCTTTTCCAACCCAAACGATTCCATGATTCTATTCTGTGATCCCCTGCTGCATCCCTACACACAGCCATACCCAAGGAGGGTGCTGAGCTCTAAATGCTTCAAAGTGGGACCCACTGGGGTCCCATAAAGAGGCGTCTGGGAAAGAAGAAAAGATACAAGAAAAAGAAAAAACCCAAACACGTGCATTTCCCCAAGTCCTCCTGCTGCCCCAGTGGCCTCAGGTGGCCCAAGCAGTGCCCAAGCAAGGTGGGAAGCGTGACGACCCCCGTTAGGCTCAGACTCAGGAAAAAACAGGGAGCAGATTTCACTGAGTGGTAGATGAAGCGCCGAGGACCTGTGCTAGCTGGGCTGGATGAGAGCACATAACCCCGTACTATTATTATCATCATCATCATCATCATCCTTCTCCTCCTCCTCCTCCTCTTTGCATGTTCCCTACACTGACATCAGACTTCTGACTGCATCGTCATCCTCCTCTTTGCATGCTCCCTACACCCATGTCATTTCCAAAATCATTCCTCCTCCTCCTCCTCCTCCTCTTTGTATGTTCCCTATCACCATCATCATCATCATCCTCTTTGCGTATTCCCTACACCAACGTTGAAGACTTCTGACTGCGTCGTCCTCCTCCTCCTCTTTGCATGTTCCCTCCACGTTCAAGCCTCCTGACTGCCAAGCCAGCCCTTATTAACCCACCGGTGTGGTGCGCAGGTACCCTAAAACGCAAATGTCAAACCTGGGCAGAAGCATCTCTGCTCGCTGGCCGGCACTGGAGCCTGGCAGGGCCCCCCTGCAGCTCTCCCACCAGCATCTGCACCCACCCAGGGAAACTTAACCCTCCCACCGTGCTCCTGTGACGGAAGCCCCATTGCGGGCTCAAAGACGACGTTCCTGAGCTTTGTCACGACACGACGTGGTGGCTGCCCAGAGCCACCACTCTGACATCCATGGGCAAAGAGTTGCTTGGAAATGCTATGTACTGCCAATGGCGTCCTGGCTTGTATCAGGAGTGGTGTGGCCAGCAGGAGCAGGGCAGGGACCATGCCCCTGTGCTGGGCACTGGGGGGGCCGCCCCTCGACTGCTGGGGTCAGGGTTGGGCCCCTCCCTCCCCGAAGGCCCTGGGGGGGCTGGAGCGTGTCCAGAGAAGGGCAGCGGAGCTGGGGAGGGGTCTGGAGCCCCACGCTGCTGGGGAGCGGCTGGGGGAGCTGGGGGGGTTCAGCCTGGAGCAGAGGAGGCTGAGGGGAGCCCTCATCGCTCCCTACAACTGCCTGAGAGGAGGGGGGAGCCGGGGGGGTCGGGCTCTGCTCCCAGGGAAGGGGCGATGGGACGAGGGGCACCGGCCTCCAGTTGTGCCAGGGCAGGGTGAGGTTGGCCCTGGGGAACAATTCCTTCCCCAAAGGGCTGTCAGGGGCTGGAAGGGGCTGCCCAGGGAAGGGGTCGAGTCCCCAGCCCTGGGGGGATTGAACAGCCGGGCAGAGGCGGTGCTGAGGGCCAGGGTTTGGGGGTGGGATGGCAGGGGTAGGGGGGCGGTTGGGTGGGGGAGCTTCAAGGGCTTTTCCAACCTAGACAATTCTATGATTCTATTCTATGATTCTATGAAATCTTTTTCTCTCTGAACTGCAGGATTTTCCACTGAAGACGAATGCCGTGGGTTGCAGCTGCTCCTCCACGAGTGCCTGGAAAGCACATGGTGTCCTGCCAGCGCAGCGCACGCGTCTTGCACGCGGACCCCATCCTTGAGTCTCCAGGGAACCCCCAGGTCCACCTCCTGCTCACAGGCTGGGGAGCAGAGGCAGGTAAGGGTTAAGTGGGCTGCAAAGCTCTCCTGGGCCCGCCAAGGTAGGAATTCAGCAGCCTGGCTCCCAGGACGTCTTCATTTCATTAATCCCCATTTAATAGGGCACATAATCCTCTTTCTAAGAGAGAATTCTGGGGGTTGGCAGCTTCCTCTTTCCTAGGAGGGCAGGAGATGGAAAAAAAAAAAAAAACCAAACCAAATCAATAGAGAAGCTAGATTTTGGTGGAAGGTCACCTTCGTGTAGCAGTCCCGAACGGCCAGCGGCAAAGCCCGTGGTACGCGCCCCATATTCCTCCAGTTTTCTCAGCTTTATGCAAGCTATCTGCCTTCATTTGAATTCTTCCCAGGCAAATTTTTTTTTTCTTTTTCTGGGAAAAAAGCCTTTATTTGACATGCAAAGAAGTTTTCATACAGAAAATCGGCCGTTCTAGACGCGAGCCTTGCTCGGCCTCTCCGTGCTGCTGCCTGCCGCCCACCGAGAGGCACCATCTGCAAACCAACACTCCCGGCTGCGGTTCGGCAACCTCCCTCTTCATTTTGGCACTTCCATCTCGGAGCGGGGCGTGCTGGAGTGGTCGCGACTGTAAAAAACATCTTCTTACCACCCTGTGCCTGCAGGGACATTCCTCTCTTTGGAGATGAGACTGTCCTCTGACCCAAGCACTGGGAGATATCTGCTGCTCCTCCACAGCGGTCCTCACCCTGAATTTATACAGGGTTTGACTGATTTGGTGCATCCGTATCCCCTCGGTAGATGTTTCTTTCTCAGTGCTTTTCTCCCCAAGTAACCAATTTCATGCTGCTGTCTGCACAGCTCTGGTTTCTCACTCTCTCAGTCCTCCCACCTCATGTTTTTTTCCAGCAGTAAATCTCTGGCTCTTCCATGACAGAAGCTGGTGTCTCAAGGTGCCATTCTACAACCTCTTTGAACCCACCTAAGAACTTTCCACTCGCTCTGTCCCCCTTCCAACTCTGTTGGGGCAACAGCCGATCCTGTGGGGCTGATCTTGCCAAGAACAAGCTGATTAAAATTAGCTGGGATCAGCTCAACAGCGTGACTGAAAATAAGGCACTACAGAAAACGACCGGTGAAAACACGAGGAGGTGGCAGGAAGGCATGGTTGGAGGCGGCACCAAAATGCCCCGGCGGCAGCGTGGTCCTGGATCACTTTATGCTGCAGAGGAAACCAAATGCTCAGCCCTCCAGATTCAGTATTTTTCAGAAAAAACCCTCTGAGTCGTTCCTGTCCAGACAGAGCTGATCTCCTCTAAAGCTCTGCTATCCCCATCAGAAAACCCAATGCGTCTTTTTTTGGGAGGCTCTCGGTATCGGTGGCTAACGGTTCCCATGGACTGGCGCCACGCCGAAGCCCAAACATTGAACGTTCAGATTTTTGGACTGTAAGACATCCCTGTTTATTTGCAGGGGCCATACAACGGCAGGTCCATCATGCCTTGCAGCGCCTACCTGGACGCGGGACTGGTGCGGCCAGCGAAGCAACGCTAACCAGGGCTCCCGGGGTGTATTGCAAGCCCTGATATTACGTCAACGTGCGTAGGGCAAAGCTGCTGAACCGCTTTGACCCATTTGGCTTTCTCTTAAGCAGAAACAGATATCCCACTTCTCTTTACTGAGCTAAAAGATGCAGAAGCCTGGAAATGGAGCCGCATTTCCACGCTACTTTCATCTTGATCAACAAGTAAAAGTTGGATGGGTCAACAAGTACCAGTCGGGTACTCATGCTCTGAATTATTCCACACTTTGTAAGAGTCCAAATTGATCATTTGGTGCCGGACAGAGATAGGCACGTTACTAAATCCCTGTTCACAGAGAGAGAGAATTTCCCATTTGATGCCACCATGGCAGTAGCGCTACACAGAACATCTTTGAAGCACTGCATGGCCACTAATAACCATCAGCAACGCTGCAAGGTATCGTTGGCATTTTGTTGATGAGAAGACGAGACAAGAGACAATTCTTTACTGTGATGGCGGTGAGACACTGGAGCAGGTTGTCCAGAGGAGTTGTGGATGCCCCATCACTGGAATTGTTCAAAGCCAGGTTGGATGGGGCTCTGAGCAACCTCATCTGGCGGAAGATGTCCCTGCCCATGGCAGGGGGGTTGGACTGGATGATGTTTAAGGTCCCTTCCAATCCAAACAAGTCTAGGGTTCCATGAAAAGAGGTTAGATTTGAATTTACACAAAGGTGTTGGGCTGCCAGGAGCAGCAGGTTAGAAACCAGCAGCTCCAGCTCTGTCCTACAACCTGGGGACGAATCTCTTTGATTCAGGATATTGGGGGAAATTCTCAGTCTCAACAGAAGAGAAAAAATATAATGCATGCTCTGAAAAGTTGCCATCAGGACATGGAGCAGAGTAGGTCCATCTTGCTTCAGCCCTGGGACTGGACGGACTGGAGAGACTACTTTTGTCTTCTTTGGCCAACTTTGCCAGCTCATCTCTTCTGAAATGATCATGTGAAGAAGATCCTTTCCACACCCATTCTTCACCAAGTGTCCAGCGTCCTATTTCTTATCTCTGAAAACAAGGACCTCCAAAATCCGGCATGCAAATCTTTGGGAACTGCTGGATCCGAGGCGTTTGGTTCTCCCCAGCAATTACTTCTCTGCTCCAGAAGCAGGTCTGAAAACACACTGATGGATAGAGACACGTCACGGAACCGGGAGATCTGAAGAGATCCTAGGAAAGCATAACATGCATATTCTGGCACATTGACTTCTGCAGTTACTGACATTTTCAATGGGAAATTATTCCTCCAAAAGAAGAAAACAGCTGCTCTTGTGTCTAGACTCCGACTCGTAGCTCGGGGGTGGATTTTCTGACAATCTCAATTCTTTTTAAAGGTGACAGTGAGGAAGTTGGCAGGTGTAGACTGGAAGGGACAAAAACCCCACCTCAAACAAGCTGGTATTGGCAAACAAACAGCACGGCTACACGCCTACCTTCCACCTTCGATTACTTCTTGTCTAATTTAGATCATAAGCTCCAGGGCTCGAAATCTGCTGGGAAGCGTGATGAAAACTGCAATCTGACAGCTGGAAATTATTCCACTCACCCAGTTCAGTGTTGTCTGTTCTGCCTAGAAACAAGGGCAGAATAAACCAGCAAAGCATGGAGTTGGGCTACTGGAGGTTTTGTGCTTGTAGAGTAAGGGCACCACCTAAAATCTGATTTCTGTTCTGAAACAGACACCTTGCCTAGGTAAGAAAAATCCCATCAACCAAAGCTGCAAATTGAATCGAACACGGTGAAATGAATGCGACCCCTTTTCAGAACGCACTGATTTTGAGTCATTTCTTACTGGCCAGACTAAATCAGTCTGGTTTAAGCCGTAGCAAGCCACTCTGGAAGCAAACGATGCACCCTATCAACGTCGCACTAACGCAGCCGTGCTTATTTAGAAAACAGTTCAACAAAATTTGCTCGGTAGCGTGACCTACCTCTGCGGATGGCCAGACAGCCCTCCTTCTCCCTGACTTTACACCTGCGGGACTGCAGGCCTTCCCGCATCGCGTAGTTAGTTGTAAAGTGCTTGGAAGGTAAGCGCTGTGTTAGCACCAAGCCTTAAGTTAGGTCTAAATTCAGGAAGAAAGCACAGACCAGCGCTACGCCCTCTTCCTTCTCTCCAGATGAGAGCGACCCGTGCTTCAAGCCGCAGCGAGCATTTTGCGATCAGCCCCGTCTCACCATGTTGGGCTGCCATCCTTCGACGTTGACGCAGCGGTCGATGCACCACCAGAAGTCATCTTCGGATTCTCCCTTCCAGGCGAAGACGGGGAACCCTGGCACAGAGAGGGAGACGGGTGCTAACACAGCCTTAGCAAATCCCTTGGGGATTGGCTCTCCCTATGTCCACGCATGATGAACCAGGCTCCCGACACTACTGCAGTCTTGCTTGCAGTCTGATTTTTCAACATCTACCTACTAGGAGAAGCTTCAGAGATACACATTGAAGACACGCACTGAAGGCAGCAGGTAGGAGTCAGCGTCAGCCTTCCTAATTTCTTCCCCTCCCCCAAGAAAAAGCTCTAGCCACCAAAAGAGGGCAACACGCCCTCAACAATAGCATTTACTGGCAAAATTGAGGTTTTGCGGCGAGGTAGGTGTCCTACCTTCCTGTTGGCCACGTTAGCCGCAAATTTACTTGAACGTATTCTGACTCACGAGGGATTATTATTCAGCTTCAGTGAGCAAGACCAGGTAGCGGGTAAGCTGGTGGGCTTGGCTTCTTCTGGGTCTCCCGGCTCTCCCGGTAAAATCCCTGGCCTTACCCATGTAAAACAAGATTTGAATTAAGGCACCTCCCAGGTGCGCAGCAACATGGACAACATCTCTTTTTGTGAATGACGTCCCCCCAAAATTCTCTCTTCCAGCCCTTTTCGCCAAAGATTTGCCTCAAATTTAGAGAACTGAAATAAAATGTAGCTTAGTTTTTTTTTTAACAAAACACCTTTCAGGTGCACATGGCCCTGACGCCTAATTATGTGCGTCATCACCGGTTGTGCTACACGCTTTTGTACTCCAGAGAAAACTCACTTTAGGAGTTTCAGACCAATGGAAGGGATTGATCTTGTGCTGTTTAACTCCTATAGGTTTACTCTGAATTGAAGAGAATGAAGGAGAAAACCCTGAGAGATGGTGAAGGAGCTAAATACGACGGGACAGTAAGAAACCTTTTTAAAACCGGGAAGAACAAAGAGGGTGAAGTTTCCTACCACTCTCGGCAAGGGCAGCAGCCACTTCGTTAAGAGTAGAGTAGATGTTGCAGGCAGCCCATCGGCACTGCGCGCCCAGTGCACCAAGAGTCTCCATTAGGACCTGGATTTAAATGAAAAAATATGAGAAAGAGCAATGCAAAGAGCAATATACAACCGGGATTTTTGTTTGCTATTTATGGGAAAGCTTCGGGGGGGGGTGTCTGTATCTGATCTTGGTTCTAAGTGGCATCAGGGTCATTAGAGCGTTGCACAGAAAACAATTTTGCAATTACTTTTTCTTTTTTTTTTTACAATTTAGACTGGATGAAGTAAATAAGAACTTCGAAGTATATTATATATGCAGAATATATATGTGTGTGTGTGTGTATATATCGAATACATTACCTCGACTGCTGGGGCGGGTGGCGGGCTGCGGGGCTGAGGGGGCCCTCATCGCCCCCCGGGGGGGGGGGGGGAAGGGGCGATGGGACGAGGGGCACCGGCCTCCAGTTGTGCCAGGGCAGGGTGAGGTTGGCCCTGGGGAACAATTCCTTCCCCAAAGGGCTGTCAGGGGCTGGAAGGGGCTGCCCAGGGAAGGGGTCGAGTCCCCAGCCCTGGGGGGATTGAACAGCCGGGCAGAGGTGGTGCTGAGGGCCAGGGTGTGGGGGTGGGATGGCAGGGGTAGGGGGGCGGCTGGGCTTGGTGACCTTAAAGGGCTTTGCCAACCTAAATGAGTCTATAGTTCTATGATTCTATGGTTCTATGACTCTATGACTCTACGATTCCCTACATATTAACTGCTTGGGGTCTATTTTAGAGGCTAAGCAGTGAAAAGCCCCTGTCTAGCATTTATTGACGGGGGCCTTACAGCTGTCTGCGCTGTGATGTGCGTGCAGCCCACGATCTTGGCCCCAGCCAGCGGCTTCTCTCCCTGAGCTCTCTTCCTCAAAGCCATCAGCGCAGGCATTTCTGAAAGGCAAAAGAAAAAAAAGAAGTCCATCAATGCGATGGAATGAGGGATGAGCACAGAAGAGAAAGCGGCAGCGTCACTTCTTGCCCTGGTCTCTGGGACCCCTGTGAATTTGTACAGCTGGGGCAGCTTCAAAAAAAAGCAAAACCCTGGAGACCAGGGATCCAATAAGTCATGGCACAGCTGCAAAGGACCCAATAGCCTGCTGAGGTCTTCTCCTACCGTTTAGGATGCAGCATCATCACATTTTTAAATTTCTATCTGCGAAGGCCCAAGTGAGGCTGGGAGGAAAATCTGCTTCAGACTGAGGAGGACGTGGGACTCGCTGCTCCAATCAGCCTCTCCACAATCCCTCCAACTACCCAAGCGCTGCAACGCCTTCGCTACGGATCTTTGGAGACAACCATGCTAAAACAAAGTTGTCTAATTTATTTGACGGATTTAATCTTTTCTCCTAATTTTAACAAAATGCATTTGACTATAGAGTAGTCCTCCAGGTGGTGGTTGGTTGTAGTTACATGGCATAACCCTGCAACTCCTTTCCGTCCCACAAAACCCCATAAAAGTTTTCCCATCTCTAACAGGAACCACCGATACACTGAACCTCGCAAGAAGAGGATTTGGGGGGAAGGAAGAAGCCCACAAGACAGCCTAGGACAACATGGAGCTCGAGGAATGCACCCCATTTACCTTGTTCAGCAATTTCAATCTCTCGGCGCCCAAATTCTGCCTGCTTTATGTTTTTCACACAGAAATCACTGCTGCCTTTGGAGTTCTTCTGCTGCTTGTCGCGGGGGGAGGTCTCATCATCAGAGCTGTCTGTGTAGGAGGCAGCTGGAGGGAGAAAAGGAGGTCAGAGACAGAATAAAATATTCCCTAAAGCCAAACCACCTGCAGTGGAAGGGCATGGACGATCCGCTGAACATGCCCACGGATGTGCTTCTCCATGTGCATGTGCCAACAACCTCCATCCTCAGCTGGGATCTCCTCTGCTCCTTACAAGGACCATTTCCCCACAGTCATTGGGGAATGCAATGACCTCCTCGCTCTCATCTACCTCAACTGCAACACCACACCAGAGGGAATTAGCTCGAGCACTGCCTGTGTCCCCCATGGTCCCCATCTCCTCCTGCTTTGCAGCTCCTCTGTGGCCTTCTCCCATCTCTCTTCCCAGCCTTTACAGCTCTAAAATAGCCAACAAAACCACGTATTAATGTTTTCAGTACTTCCAGAACATTAAGAGTTGTCATTTAAGACAGAGTAGATACAAGACCCTGTTTATTTTAAACAATGGCATGGTGGAGCCTGCTAGGTAATTATTATTCAGTTATGGTGGCATTCCCAGCCCTTGGATTTCCTTAATTGTTCCTCAATAAGGGCAATGGCCACAGGTTGCTCCATGGGAGGCTCACACTGGATGGTAGGAAGAAACTTCTTCATCAGGAGGGTAACACGACATTGGCACAGGTTGCCCTGTGGATCTCAGGAATTGGTTAGAGAGAGTCATGGCTCACCTGATCCTCTGCTAGCAATGTCCTACTCTGAGTGGGCAGGAGGGCGAGATGACCTTGGCAGTTCCTTCCAACCAGCATCTCTGTACTTCTACAGGCAGCTCAATCCAGCCCTTGGATTTTCCCCTTCTTTTTTATTATAAATAACAAACCCTTGGAGATGCATTTAATATTCTGCCTTTCTGGATCTTGTTCAACCCCTCCTCCCTCTTGCTCTTTTGATAAGAGGAAGAAAGATGGTACCTCTTCTCTCCGGAGTAAGGAGCCTACAGGGGACAGCAAAGATACGGTCTCCCAGAATCAGATTATGCTTCTTGTTTAAGATGATATAGGGGTACAGAGCACGGATGTGGATGTGAAGACAGAATTAACAACAGCTGCTGTCAATACCTGCCTGCCTTTCCTATCAATGGCCTCCAAACTTTTGGTTAGGCAACTGGTCTATGGCAGACACGTGGAGATTTGCTGAAGAGCCCTTCATGGAGTCCTTTAGGGACATGGTTTAGTGGTGGGATGGCAAGGTTAGGTTAAAGGTTGGACTCGATGATCTTAAAGGGCTTTTCCAACCAAAGTGATTCTATGATTCTATGACTTTATGAGTTAAGAAATCCCCCTTCCCATTTATTTTGATTACTAAATCACACGTAGAGTCCATTTTCAATTTGAGACGCGATGCATTAGCCACCACTTCTGCTTCCAGGTCATCAGGATCAGCTGAAGAGACTGTTTGTGCCACGTTTTCCTCTGGAATATGCCCTCATGTGGGAGACCAGACCTCTTTCCTCTTCTAGGACTGGCATCAGCAGTCAAAGCAACACGTAAGGCCTGGAGATGAACTAGAAAGCATTGCTCCTCCTTCCTTTCCAGAGACAAAGCACCTAGAGCACAGGGCTCTTTGTCCAGCTGAGCTCCTCACCACCACTATAACCATCACCATCACCATCACCATCATCTCCTCCTCCTCCTCTCTGGCAGGAGTCACACCTTGGGACCCAACTCAAGAGCCTCATCCACATAGTCATGCCCCATTCTTCATGAAATTTCCCTGAAGTGTTACTCCAAGTCTTTAGTCTCCAGATCATGTGGTACTTCTAAAATGAACGTGAGACCTGGCATCAAACTGGGGAGGAGACTTTATCTGACGGGAGACCTTATCGCTCCCTGCAAGTGCCTGACAGGAGGTTGTAAGCGAGGTGGGCGTTGGTCTCTGCTCCCAGGTAACGGGCGATAGGACAAGGGGAAATGGCCTCAAGTTGCGCCAGGGCAGGTGTAGGTTGGACATTGGGAAAAATTTCTTCACTGAAAGAGTTATCAGGCGCTGGAAGGGGCTTCCCAGGGACGTGGTGGAGTTCCCATCCCTGGAGGTATTTAAAAGACGGGTGAACAAGGGGCTTAGGGTCATGGTTTAGTGGTGGACAGGTACGGTTGGATGTGATGATCTTAAAGGTCTTTTCCAAGCAAATGATTCTGTGATTCTATGAAATTATTTGTTCCAGCAGAAGAGGATCACCTTTGTAGAACAGCACTATCCATGGCAGCCTCAGTAGAGCTGGCCAATATTAGGCAAATGATGCGCATGTGTGAAGGCATCACGTACGACAATGAGCTCTCTTTCATGACACCAGAAAAGAATCGGTTAAATCTTTACCTAGGAAATGTTGCATGGTCAAACTCAGCACCTACTGGCTTTGGGTGATGTGCTGCTGCGCACGTGAGCTAGCTTCTCCCCCCGCCACAGTCTCCGAGAGGGAATGATCTACACCAAGACACTCAACAGTCAATACAGATTCCCAACTTTCTACCCCAATTCTGTGCCAAAGGAATTTGGTAGCACCAAGGGTGAGCGCTTCTTACACAGCGTCATAGGAAGAATGGCACGGCTGAACCCATGGTCTTAGCACCACCCACCAGCGCTCCCAAAGAGCTGCAGCTTTCCAGAGGCATCCAGACCTCAAATGAACATTGATAGCGAGAGCCCCTTCAGAGATCTTGGAGTAAAGGCAAACCACCCCTCTACCCAGCATTTCAACAGCTCTGTTACGGTTTTCACGCCAGAAAACCCAAACCAAGAGTTAAACCCTTCCCCCCCGGCATGGCCATGGGGCTGTCTTCCCTGCAGCACCCAGCAAGCTGATTACTTTCTCTTCTGGCTCGTGTGAAGCGCCTGAATGATCCCAAGGAAAAAAAGCTTAGCGCCGGCACTGTCGGTGTGCCAGGCTCCCTGAGACCCGCTCGGGTCTTAATCCGCTTACGGAAGAGAATTATGCATTGCTGAAATTTCTCTGCAAAGGCTCCATCCTCGCCAGGGAGCAAAAGGCAAGTCCGACCCTGCAAGCAACACGCTGACGGCTGCGTAGTTCTGAATTTGCGGTCGCAATCCCACAGCAGCTTCTGAAGGACCAGGAGCCTGGCTTAATAGCAAGAACACCTTATATAATAACAAGCTCTTGTATAGCAAGGACTCCAGAAAAGATTAATTAGTTAAAGGAGGATTATTTCCTTGAAGACAGCTAATCTGGGCAGAGGGTTTCTTTAGAACCATAGATCTTGGTTCTGGGGGCTGAAAGTAAATTTTTATTGAAACAAAAAAACCTGCCTCGATGGCAGCCAGATTTTCCTATGCAGATGGTTTTTACTGCTGCGTATGTATAATATATAACAGTGCATATAGCACCGTGGTAATTAAGCTAATATGGTGTGGTATAACAGCATATTCATATATAATAGTAAGTTTTGCCCTTGCTTTCCTGTAAAACGGGAACCAAGCACTGAAAGGAAAGGATTCCCAGCACCTGTAGTCTAGAAATACCCAGCTAGGGTAGACAGCCTCCTCAACATCATCTCCAATTGCCAAAAAGTTGGTTAAGGAAAGCTTCATAACCGGGGGGGGCATTCCATAGACCTGCGTAGTATTTTAATATTAACCGTATTATTTCCAAGAGAAGGGAAAAGGGGAAAAATGGAAAAATGGGGGGGGAAGGAGACACCTGCAGCCCGTGTCCCAACCCAGCAAAGACTGTGTCAGCACCTAAATTCGTCAGAGTTTAGCTTCGCTAATATTTTAGGTGAGGATCCACTCCTGTCTGTACCAGCATCGGTATGGGCAAAAAAGGGGCAAAAAAGGCCCCTGTTAGAGCCCAGCCAAGAAGACAAACCTTGTTTCTTCCCTGCACAACCTTCTGAGAGTTATGAAACAGAACGAGGATGAAGTCAAGCGCCTTTAATTAAAGATATTACTGTTCTAATCTCATTTCAGCACCCACATAACGGCTATGCGGTGCGTAATACACAACACTGAGCGCTTTAGTAGTCAAAGTGCTGGGCTGATAGAAACCAGCTGATCCCCCAAAATCTTTGCTCAAACAGGTAACAATTACCTGCGTTTTGCAGAGAGGGAAAGAACTGTTACCAAAACTTAAGCGATTTGCCCAGCACAAGGCCAAACCATCCTGGGAGTCCTGGGGGACGACAAGGTGGCCATGAGCCAGCAGGGTGCCCTGGTGGCCAAGAAGGCCAAGGGCACCCTGGGGGGCATCAAGAGGAGCGTGGCCAGCAGGGCGAGGGAGGTTCTCCTCCCCCTCTGCTCTGCTCTGCCCTGGGGAGACCCCACCTGGAGCACTGGGTCCAGTTCTGGGCTCCCCAGTTCAAGGAGGATGAGGAACTCCTGGAGAGAGCCCAGAGGAGGGCAACAAGGATGATGGGGGGACTGGAGCATCTCCCCTAGGAGGAAAGGCTGAGGGAGCTGGGCTTGTTCAGCCTGGAGAAGAGAAGGCTGCGAGGGGATCTCATCACCACCTAAAAATATCTCAAGGGTGGGGGTCAGGAGGACGGAGCCAGACTCTTCCCAGTGGTGCCCAGCGCCAGGCCAAGGGGCCATGGGCACAACCTGAAGCAGAAGAGGTTCCAGTTGAACGGGAGGAAGAACTTGTTGCCTGTGAGGGTGCCCGAGCCCTGGCCCAGGCTGCCCAGGGGGGCTGTGGAGTCTCCTTCTCTGGAGATCTTCAACCCCCGCCTGGCCGCTGTCCTGTGCCCCCTGCTCTGGGTGAGCCTGCTTGGGCAGGGGGGTGGCACTGGGGGAGCTCCCGAGGGCCCTGCCAGCCCCGGCCAGTCTGGGATTCTGGGATTCTGTGATCCCCTCGACTGCAAAGCTGAGCAGTCAGGTCGGTGCCCTTCCCTGGTTTGCAATAGCAGATGCTGTTAAACACCACGGCGTGGCCTTGGGTGCATAAACCACTCCCAAACAGCGCAGAAAACAATTAATTTCCCCCCTGAGGAAAATTACTCATTTTAAATGAAGTGGAACAGCTACAGAAAACGGGTGGCTCATGGCAAGGGTGAGATAAAAGACTTCTGCTTCTGCTTTGAAGAGTCAGGTCAGCGCGCGTCATTAGGATTTCTATTCTTCGTGCTTTACAGCAACCAAGCGATAAAGTTGTCGCGCTCAGCTGTGTCTCTGATGGTTTTTCATAGAATCACGGAATGTTTTGGATTGGAAGGGACCCCTAGAGTCCATCCAGTCCAACCCCCCTGCAGGAGCAGGGACACCTTGAACCACATCAGGTTGCTCACAGCCCCGGCCAACCTGGCCTGGAATGGTCCCAGGGATGGGGCCTCCACCACCTCCCTGGGCAACCTCTGCCAGTGTCTCACCACTCTCATTTTTCCCATTATTGCTTCTAGCAAAGTCCAGTTCACAATGCATTGCCCATTGGAGTACGCTGCACCACGTCGCAGCTTCACAGATTGTACGTATTTTGGAGACCAGCTGATGATTTCGATTGAACTTTCCCAGTTTTGATGGGCAGGAAGAGCAAGAAACCACTGTTTTTTTGCGGAGATGCTGTTTCCTCACCAAGGCCTCTCTTGCATCACTAAAAAGGCACCGGCACCTCCCCATCGTTTTGGGCAGAGATGCTGGGACAACTGCCTTCCCACCAAGCACGCCTCAGGGAGGAGTCACCTGGGTTTTGCTCGCTTCTTCACTTATGCCCACCACCTCCAAACCCTGGGATCTCCACACACCTCTTGTGTGTCCAGAGGAAAGCGATGGAGCTGGGAGGGGTCTGGAGCCCCAGGCTGCTGGGGAGCGGCTGGGGGAGCTGGGGGGGTTCAGCCTGGAGCAGAGGAGGCTGAGGGGAGCCCTCATCGCTCCCTACAAGTGCCTGAGAGGGGGGGGAGCCGGGGGGGTCGGGCTCTGTCCCAGGGGGGGCGATGGGACGAGGGGCACCGGCCTCCAGTTGTGCCAGGGCAGGGTGAGGTTGGCCCTGGGGAACAATTCCTTCCCCCAAGGGCTGTCAGGGGCTGGAAGGGGCTGCCCAGGGAAGGGGTCGAGTCCCCAGCCCTGGGGGGATTGAACAGCCGGGCAGAGGCGGTGCTGAGGGCCAGGGTGTGGGGGTGGGATGGCAGGGGTAGGGGGCGGTTGGGTTGGGGGAGCTTCAAGGGCTTTGCCAACCTAAATGAGTCTGTGATTCTGTGATTCTTCCCCTCCATTATCAGCTTTCTGCTCCTCGTGCTTCTTCTTCTCCAGCCCTTTCCCATCCCAGGAGGACTTACTGGGTTGTTTCGACTGTGCTACTGCTCAGCCCTAAAAGGAGAATGACGAAGATCCACGCCACCGAGAGGTGCTAACAGGATTTATCTACCCATCCTGCAACCGCCCAGAGAGCAGAAGCCTTCCGTCTTGACTGTCAGCCTCGCAGCTCTCATTAGGAGGGAAATACGATACTTTCCCCAGCTAATTAATTGCATTTGCTGATGCTTTAGCAGGAGATGCTAAGTGCAAGGGGTGGAGGAGAATTCCCCAAAGTTGCTCCAAGTTCTTTCAGACGTGAATGGGGAGCAAACGCGATGACATTAGCCAGGCTAAGCAGCCTGTTAGTCTTTAAAAATGACAGTCATCAAATATACCCTGCTGATTAGATATCGGAGGGAGTGGTGAAACCTGTACAAATGCTCTATTAATCACAGACTTGTATTCGTTAATGCCAGCTTCAAACACACAACGACAACGATAATGTTACAAACACAACCCAGGTGGCTTGGAAAGTGCACACAGAGCCCGGGCTGATGTCTCTCTGGGGAGGCGATGGCATGCATTGCTCCTCAAGTTTTCTTAAAAGCCCTTTGCATGGGACCACAGCCACTGCAGGGGTGACAGAATAAAATAGAATAGAATAGAATAGAATAGAATAGAATAGAATAGAATTGTTTGGGTTGGGAAAGCCCTTGAAGCTCCCCCAGCCCAACCGCCCCCCTACCCCTGCCATCCCACCCCCAAACCCCGGCCCTCAGCACCGCCTCTGCCCGGCTGTTAAATCCCCCCAGGGCTGGGGACTCGACCCCTTCCCTGGGAGCAGAGCCCGCCCCCCCGGCTCCCCCCTCCTCTCAGGCACTTGTAGGGAGCGATGAGGGCTCCCCTCGCCCCTCTGCTCCGGCGAACCCCCCCAGCTCCCCCAGCCGCTCTCCAGCAGCCTGGGGCTCCAGACCCCTCCTCAGCTCCATTGGTCTTTTCTGGACACGCTCCAGCAACGCAACGTCTTTGGGACTTGTCCATGGCCAGCAAACTCTGCAGCCAAAACCGAGCCATAGCTCACAGCACATCCTCCACAGGACGTCCTCCACCCCAAAACAGAATTATTTCTTGTTATACTCAAGGTATCCAGCTGAGAGGGTCAGGGTAGGATGCATCTTTGAGCTCTTGTGTTCTCTGATGCTCCGAACTGCCAGATATCTGCCTGGATTCTCCTCAAATATGCTGTGACCCGCCAAATATCAAAAAAATGCATCCATGTCATGGACAGGGACTAAATGAAGGACTGTCGTGGAGCCTCACCGTGAATGCTCCTTATTCCCCATGGCTCTGGCAAGGTCTGCAGCCAAACCTTGGCCACCAACCTGAATACCCATCTGAGACCTCTTATAGTACCCCACCGTGAGTTTTGGCATACGCCACCAGAAAGGCCTGATCATTTGCCTTCACAGTCATGAGGGATGGAGGAATAATACCTCCTCCAGCTTCAAGGTGCTTACGTCTCCATTCTTTGTAGCCTTGCGTTGGAAGCTGATTTCTTCTGCATCTTCTTCAAGGGGCCAGGAGGGAATCAGATGCGTTAAGACTCCTTGAGGGATGGGGAATTGGGTCCAAATTCCTTTCTGTGATGGTCTCTGCTAGGACAGTAGCTTAACATTTCAGGTAGCAAGCAGTATTCCCTCCAAAGTGCCAAGGATCCCGGATGGGTCTATCCTGAACAATTTGAGAGCATCCCTGATGACCTCTCCCTATTCCTGGAAAGCCGCTATCCTCGTAACCAACTCCTGAAGTGACACAAGCTCCACAGCACAGGAACGGTTCTTAATGACATATTCAGGGACAAAGAAAAGAGGACGCTGGAAGGTGAGGTATGACACCGGTCCCACATGGGTTTTACTGGACTAGGGTAACTTTAGCTGAAGGTGCCACTTGGGGGCATAACATTTTACCGAAAGGGCCGGTGACGTTCCTACGTGCTGGGACGTGGGGCGGCACCAAGTTTCCTCAGCACTCTGTGGTCGCAGCGACTTGTTTGCTGAGTAAACTGATGCTGGAGACTGTTTGCAAAGTGCAGGGCAGCTTTGCCTTCTTCACGTAAAGCCAAGGTAAGTTTGAGCAGTCATCCTCTCAAAGCTGCACTCTTTCCTGTAAGGAAAAATGCCAATTCCCACCAGAAGACTTGTTTTAGGGACTTTCTCGTGCTGCCTTTTCCCATCAGCTTTAAATGTTAAATGTTTGATGGATAAATGTTTGATTTCTACGTGTTGAATGTTTGACGAATGGGGCACTCAATGAAATCAAGTCTGGTTTTCATGGGGATCTCTACCTTTGACTGGGCTTTATGAAACCTTCACGGACTGCTGCAGCAACTACATTTCAGTTGCCTACATTGAAAATGATGCATATTCAAAGAAAACGAAACAATCTGAGCAGCTATGCAGGACAAAAACAAATTTTGCTGGGCCATGTTCTCAAAGGAACGAGCCTGCTGCTGGGGGGACCAGGGCCTGAAGGTTTCTGGGCAGTGCTGGTCAACCAGTAAATATTAGTCCAGGCAAATCAAGTTTCCAGAGCCAATCTTCATAAATATACCTGGGACTTCAGAAGAGCCCTGAAATTTAAAACAAAATAAAAAAACCCCAACAAACCCAACCCTCTCCCCAGTGAGTTCCCGTAAGTACAGCCAGCAAGACCGAACAGCAAGTCCACCGCTCGTCAAAAGCTTCATTTCACAGACTCTGGCAGGAAAAAGACAGAAGACGCGTGTGGCCTTCAAAGGTCACCACTGCTCTTCCAAAGACTCCAATTTCACGTGCAATGGGTGAGTCCAAACCTACAGCGGGATCCACATGGATTTATTCAAGAACGGGAAGGGAAGATGACATGCGAGCACGGACACAACAGAAACGCTGGTTTGCTGAGTCTGGAAGGAAAAGGAAGGGGAAGAGAGGAGGAAAGCCAGCAGCAACTGCACACGAGGTTTATAAGGAGGGACTAGAAGTGTTAAGAGGAGCAGAGTAACTTCATTTTCCATCCAACTGTGCATGAAGATGAAAAAAAAGCAACAATCCCCTCTTCCCATGCCTTCACTCCGACACTACCGACTACACAGCAGAACGGGGAGATCCCTGAGGACAAACCCTGCGGTCTGCAGAGGTGCTGGAATAAGACGCAGCTGATCACAGGATCACAGAACACCTTGACTTGAAAGGGACCTGTAAGGACCATCGAGTCCAACTCCCTGCTCCTTGCAGAAGCAGAACTGTAGATAACTTCACACAACTCTATAAGATTTCAGTTTGCTTTTCAATAACCTTAAACTTTTAATTACGACAGTAAGTAGGAAGAATCCATGCGGTGAAGGCACGCACCTGAGCTGTAGCTGTCTGTCGAGGACTGCGAGATGGAGCGGGAAAGCGAACGGCGGCCGATCTTCGTCGGGCGCTTGTTGAATTCTTGCTTTTGGTCAGCAAACTGGATCTGTGAAAAGAAATTAATGGTTAAGTCAGATGTAAAACCCCAACAGGCTGATACAGAAGATTAACCCCAAGAACTCGAAGCCTTGAGCAGAGGCCAACACCCTCTCAGTTACGGGCTGAATCGCAATTCCTGTTATTTAATTTGGGGCAGGGTACACTAAATTGCCTGCTTCGTTTAATTTCAGACCTCCTGCCAGACACAGCATCGACGCACTCGTCTTTCAAACACCTTGAAGCTCCTCATCCAACCATACCCATCAGAAAGCTCCCGTCCCCATTACACACAAGCTTATCTTTCCAAAATGCTAACGATAAGGGTTATTCATCGCAAGAGAAGTCCCACCGGGGCTCCCCGTTTGCAGAGCTGATGTGGACACTGACCTGCCACGCAACATTTATTATGATGACAAATATGAGATGGTCCCTGTTTGCTGCACGAAATACAAAAGGCAAAAATAAAAACTCTTGAAGTAATGAATGTGCTTCCAGCTGTACTCTATATTAGGAAACATTTGAGGTTAGCTCCAACGCTCAAGGCTGTTGAAACCGTTGGGAGCGTGGGTGCCTGGAGAGCACAAGTATTTAAAAGCATCGTAGTTAGGAGTACACAACTTCACAAAACAAATCAAGCAATGAAGGATAAGGCATAGAGCAATGTGCAGACTGGCAAAATGTCATTACCCAGGTTGGAGAGAAGGAACCGACTACCATTTAGCAGCAATGCCTACAACAGTATGGCAGCAATGGATGCAACACCAATATTTTGTGGCGTTTTGCATTCGCCCTCTTTTTTAATGGAGCTCACCTCATTGCAACGAATTGTTGTGGATCATAGAATCCTAGAATGGTTTGGGTGGGAAGGGACCCCCAGAGGTCACCCAGCCCAACCCCCCTGCAGGAGCAGGGACACCTTGAACCACATCAGGTTGCTCACAGCCCCGTCCAACCGGGCCTGGAATGTTCCCAGGGATGGGGCCTCCACCCCCTCTCTGGGCAACCCCTGCCAGGGTTTCACCTCCCTCACTGGAAAGAATTTCTGCCTTAGATCCAGCCTAAACCTGCCCTGCTTCAGTTTAAGCCATCCCCCCTTGTCCTGTCCAGCTGGCCCTACTAAAAAGCTTGTCCCCCCCTTTCCTCTGGGCCCCCTTGAAGCCCTGAGCGGCCGCACTCAGCTCTGCCCGCAGCCTCCTCTGCTCCAGGCTGAACACCCCCAACTCTCCCAGCCTGGCCTCAGAGCAGAGGGGCTCCAGCCCTCGCAGCATTTTAGTAGCCCCTCGGAGCATTTTAGTAGCCCTCCCCTGGCCCCGCTCCAACAGCTCCATGTCCTCCTGGTGCTGAGGGCTCCCGAGCTGGACGCAGGGCTCCAGGGGAGGTCTCACCAGAGCAGATAGCAACCTGCTCAACCTGAGATGAAGAATCAAGCTCGTTTGCATTTCAATCATCACCAAGGAATGAAGATTTCAGACTCCCAGGCAACATTTGTGAAGCCCCAAGACCAGCAGTGGGTTTGAGAGCAGCCAAGCACAGCCCAGCTCAGCCCTGCCCGTGTTACGGCTGCGATAACTGCCAAGCTGAGAGATCAATATTTATCTCTCAATCAGCAAAGCTGATCTGCTCCAAAGCATGTGGAGGACAGGAGGGATAAGTGAAGAAGCGTCACTTCTATCTAGGCACTTTTAAGGGGAAAATTACATTTAACGTTGGCATACAGAACAGGCTCCTGCCGATGGCTTCACGCCTTCCCTGCCCAATGCACTGCTTGGAGGAGAAGAACCTCGTTCTCCAAGCTTCTTTTTACTCCTGCCCTTGGTTGGAAAGAACGGCAAGAAGGCCAAATAATCAGTATTTCCTTACTGTAACCTGCCCAAGGCCAGGTTTTCACACCAACCAAACGTCTGCTCTTACAGGTGATTATTAGTGATTTTGCAGTAGAAAACTCAACCCTTCCGAGCCCCGTTGACATGCACCTTGGCTTGAACTTAAGTCTTAACGCTTCTCTGCTCACATCAGCACCGACCTTCAGCTAAGTGACCCCAAAGGGCTTCACGAGCATCGGACACGTTTCAACAGACACTAAAACCGCTCAGAGCCCACCTGCCTTGGCCAAGGGACGCGGTGCATCTCAAAACCACACCAGCAGCTCAACGTCCCTTTTAATTCTCTCTGTATGCAGCTACTGGGCCATATTTAAGCATTCAGGAGAACAGGATTACTGCTTTAGGGAATATTTTCACTCCCAGTGCTCACTGCTTTGTAAGCCAACCGCTGGCGCTCCCACCACGTTCACCATTCATGCTAAAATCTCAGGGCAATTGGAAACACGACTTCCAATTGCAAATTTCCTTGGACTTTGCTACAGGCGTCAACTGACTCCATCTGGTGCAATGGGGTTAAATATTTACATCTCCAAAATAGGGAAAGCCATTAGTTGAGCCTATTAACAAACCCCCTGGGGTATTTTGAGAAGTTATTTCTGTTTAAAGAAGTCGCCTCACCATAAAGAATTTGATCCCGTGCTGGGAACACAGATTCAAGCTCAGTGGTTTAAGAGCAGCGCTTGACGTTGTGCTTGAGACGGGCTGGTGATGCTGTAGAGCTGGCACCCGGCTTTTGGGGCCGGTAAGCGAAGGAAAAAGGTGACAGGGGTCTCAGGAGGCTAATTCAGAGTCCCCTGCGAAGCCAAGTGTGAGCTGGCCCAGGGACTGGCAGCCCAAGCCGCTGGGGAGCGGGGAAAGGACCTGGGAGAGGATTTGCAGCAGCACCTGGAAGCTCGTTTTTTTTTTCTCTGCTAATCTTAAACCAAACAACAGAACGGCACCAGATCAGGAAACACACAGGGGAGAGAAAAAAAAACCCACATCAAACTCATATTACAGTCAAGAGTCGCACTGCAGATTAACGCCTCTGATCCCGGCGGGATGGGGTCTGTGCAGACACACCAATTTATTTGATTCCTTTTCTAAGAAGCTGCTGGCCCAAAATAACAACTTTTTTTTTTTTTTTTTTTTTTATTATTTAAAACGAGTCCCTCGCCAGCTGAGCCGCTTCATCAAAGCGTCAGGTTATTTGTGCGAAACGCTGCTCGCGGCAAAGTGAGATACGCTGGGAGTCTAACCAAGGGTGAGCAGTTCCTGTCAGAGCTAACGTTTTCCTCTTCCACACCATCTCTTCAAGGACGCTCAATGCAACTATTTCAAGCGACGCGGTAATATTGATAATTGCATTCGGAGCTCCTGAAGTACCTCCGCGTGCAACATCCATAGGCAAGGACATGCCGGAAAGGAAAATAAGTCATGAGCCAAATTAGGCAGAACTAGAACTGGACTTTATAATGGGAGTCATGGAATCATGGAATCGTTTGGGTTGGAAAAGCCTTTTGAGATCAACAAGCCCAACCGCCCCCCTACCCCTGCCATCCCACCCCCAAACCCTGGCCCTCAGCACCGCCTCTGCCCGGCTGTTCAATCCCCCCCGGGCTGGGGACTCGACCCCTTCCCTGGGCAGCCCCTTCCAGCCCCTGACAGCCCTTGGGGGAAGGAATTGTTCCCCAGGGCCAACCTCACCCTGCCCTGGCACAACTGGAGGCCGGTGCCCCTCGTCCCATCGCCCGTTACCAGGGAAATAATAAACCCTGCCCTAAAGCCCTTCAAGGGTTTAAACCCTTTAAACACTGCCACAAGCTGGGTTTAGCTTTAGCTGAGTGTGGCACTGACTGGCACGAGGTGGGAAAAGGCATGAGAAGAGGAGAATGTCAGGAAGGGGTGTCTGGCAGGTCAAGGCTCAGGTCTGCTTTTAGCATTGACCCTTCACCAACGTCTTTTGAGTTCATCCTCCAAACAATGGCAAGAGCGGGCAGGAACAGACGCTGGAATTTGATTTATTTGAGACATGACCTTCATCCAGTGCTAAACTTTGTATCGCGTGGGCACGTGAAGGGTACCAATCACCAGGAACATGGCCTTCAGCTGGTTTCCACAACGCGTCTTCATTTTAGAGCCGAGATTTCAGCAACGCACACTCGATCCAGCCAGAAGGAAAAAACCAGACCTCGCTTACCCAGCCCAAAACTCTGGTTTAAACCCCTACCGAATGGCACAAGGCGACGGACGGCACGACGCGTCGTGTTCCAGCCCGGCATTCAAGGTGGGGACGAGAACAGCGATTCGGTTCCAGGCTGAACTCGTTCAGCTCAAACCAAAACGCCCCTGAAGGTAACGGCCGACTCCGCACAGGCTGAAGCTCAAAGGAGAGACCACGAAGCCTTTGAGAGCTGCAGCTGCTTGGATTTCGGTGTCCAACCTGCTCTGTGGCTACACAAACACCGCTGCTTGCCACCTCCATCAGGAAGAAAACCTCCAATTCAAGCTGAAAATCCTCGCCTCCACAGGTAGGAGGGGTTAATGACTTCTAAATGCAGGTGCGTGCTCGTTACATTTCAAACGAGCCAGGTCTCACTTCAACCTGGGGGTTCCACCACCAAGAGCCGCCCTACGCTACTGCACCGAGCAAAAAAAGTCTCGCCGGCCGAGGTTTTCCTAGGCGACCTCCCCGCTCGCAAACCCATCGCCTCCTCCGTCACGGTGCGCCCAAGAACAACCCCAGAGCAACGCGTTCGGCTCAGCCCTTCATCGTCCCGAACCTCCTGCTCCCAAGAGAAAATGAGAAGAAGTCCTCCGGAGACTGGGATTTTCTCTGAGCAAGGGATGCAGTCGGCTCCAGAAATAAGTGACGGGGGGGAATGGCAAGGAAAGGAGGAAAAAAAAGGGGGGTAGAGAGAAAAAAAAGGTACTTTTCAATAGAAAAAATGGTATTACGGTACTAAAGGCCGCCCTCACCTGGGCTTTAATCCCCGAATCTCCGTTCACGTTGTATTTCTTCTTGTTTGGCATGACGGCATCACCGACAGCCCCTCCGCACCGTCTCCCACCGGGGCAGGGGCGGCCCCCCCATTTATACCTCCCAGCCCCACCGATCCCGATCCTGCCCGCTCTGGTTTCAGCCACGGGGTGGAGGGAGGGAGGGAGGGAGGGAGGGAAGGAGGGAAGGGGAACCACTCGGATTTTCAGACGCCCAGGTTTTTTTGGCAGGAAAGGACCCCGAGACTTAATGAGGCGTCCCGCCGAACAAGCCCCGCTTCTGTTTCGTGTTGCGTTTGCCTGACCTCTGGACGGTTTGCAGCCGCTTTTAATGTGGCCGGGCTTGTGTGCGCATAACAATAGCTTATTTATATAACCAGAACATTTCCCTGCTCGCTATAATTAACTTGCTAATTAGGGTCTTTTTAACTTGGGTTCTCCCCCACCCCCCACTTTCTTTTTCCCCAATGTCAGGTGATTACGTTAACAGAGCCTCATTAGAAGAAAATTAACGAACGAGCAACTAAAACAACGAAGGCATTTCTTAGTTTTTAATTTTTGGTTTTTGGTTTTTAATTATGCCGGTCCCCGCTCCATCCCCCACGGCAGCAAGTGCAGAGTCCGTCCTCGGGTGGGTCCAGGCTTCGACACCCAAACTGCCACGTCCAGTTGGACGTTCCACTTAGAATCATCGAATCATAGAATCATGGAATGGTTTGGGTGGGAAGGGACCCCCAGAGGTCACCCAGCCCAACCCCCCTGCAGGAGCAGGGACACCTTGAACCACATCAGGTTGCTCACAGCCCCCTCCAACCTGGCCTGGAATGGTCCCAGGGATGGGGCCTCCACCACCTCTCTGGGCAACCCATTCCAGCACCTCCCCATCCTCCCCGTAAAGGATTTCTGCCTTAAATCCAGTCTCCCCGCATCTCGCAGGCACCCAGCGCGGCGGGAAGAACCCGTGGGTAACCCCAGGGGGTCGCTGGCCCAACAGCAGGGGCTGGGAGCGCGACGCTTTGCTGCCACTCACCGAGCACGCCTGGCGCGGGGCAAGTTTTGTCGTTTTTATTTAGTGGTTGGAGCTGTTTTCAAAGAGTTTTAGAATCGTAGAATCACTTTGGTTGGCAAAGCCCTTCCAGCCCCCCCCCCCCCCCCCCCCCCCCGCCGCTCCCCAGCAGCCTGGGGCTCCAGACCCCTCCCCAGCCCCTGCCCTTCTCTGGACACGCTCCAGCCCCCCCAGGGCCTTCGGGGAGGGAGGGGCCCAACCCTGACCCCAGCACTCGAGGGGCGGCCCCCCCAGTGCCCAGCACAGGGGCACGGTCCCTGCCCTGCTCCTGCTGGCCACACCACTCCTGATACAAGCCAGGATGCCGCTGGCCCTCTTGGCCACCTGGGCACCCTGCTGGCTCCTCTCCAGCCCCCTCTCGACCAACCCCCCCGGGGCCTTTTCCGCCGGGCAGCTTTCCAGCCCCTCTGCCCCACGCCTGGAGCGCTGCCTGGGGTTGTGGTGACCCCAGGGCAGGACCCGGCCCTTGGCCTTGTTGACCCTCAGTTTTGTCCCTGACAATGTACCCGAGGCAATTCCCACATTTGCTGCCGAAGAAGAGGGAGCTGGGAAATGACGGGGCATCGCCAACTGACCGCAGTGCTTTGGAAACAATCTACCACTGATCTGATCTGATATCGCGCTGATCTGATATAATATCACACTGATTTGATCTAATATCGCGCTGATCTGATCTAATATCGCACTGATCTATATAATATCGCACTGATTGATATAATATCGCACTGATCTGATATAATATCACACTGATCTGTTATAATATCGCACTGATCTGATATAATATCGCACTGATCTGATCTAATATCGCACTGATCTATATAATATCGCACGGATTGATATAATATTGCACTGATCTGATATAATATCACACTGATGTGTTATAATATCGCACTAATGTGATATAATATCGCGCTGATTTGATATAATATCGCGCTGATCGATATAATATTGCTGATTTGATATAATATCACACTGATGCACTAATGTGATATAATATTGTGCTGATTTGATATAATATCACACTGATCGATATAATATCGCACCGATTTGATAAAATAACGCACTGATTTGATATAACATCACACCGATCGATATAATATTGTGCTGATCTGATATAACATCACACTGATTTGATCTAATATCACACTGATTTGATATATCACACTGATCTGATCCAATATCGCACTGATCGATATAATATCACACTGATCTGATCTAATATCACGCAGATCGATATAATATCGCACCGATTTGATCTAATATCGCACTGATCGATACAATATCATGCTGATCTAATATTGCACTGATTGATATAATCTTGCACTGATCTGATCTAACATCATTGATGTGTTATCGCACTAATATGATATAATATCCCGCTGATTTGATATAATATCCCGCTGATGTGATACACTATCACACTGATCGATATAATATCGCACCGATTTGATATAATATTGCTCCTCAACAGTTGTCCCTGTTGTCCAGCGGATGGTACGGCACGGTGGGGAGAAGGCTGCCAGGGAAACTCCGCTCGCAAGCGCTCCTCCAAGGCGCCTCCGCAGACACGCACGAGCCGCGGTGGCGTTTTACAGCTCCACAGCCGAGCTCCAGGAATCCACCAGCGGAGTAAAAACGCCTGGGCCGTAGGGAAGCAACGCCTGCCTTGTGAAGGGGGAAAAACCAGAATTCCCAACTTTAATGAATCCGTAGAGTGGCTGGAAAATGGGACTAGGGATCATTTCCAACAGGGAAATGCGTCAGGGAAGTCGAGGCTGGGATTGGCGCCGTTTGCCTCCGCCGACACCAAAGCCCGAGCTGGGTTTTCCAGGTAATTTTTTCATTTTGGACACTATTGATGATCCTGTTTGTGCAAAATCCAAAGGGAGCCGCTCCTTTATCTCAGCGTAAGTCACGAAAAGCCTGGAAATGGGGTGTGGAGCTCCCACCACCAGGGCCCAAAATGCTTTTTCCAGGAGGCTATCAGGTCAAGATACTGACATCAAACAGCTTTTCCTTGGGGGGGGGGGGGGGGGCAGGGGGGAGCCTTGTTTTTTTCTTCCGGTAAAGACTGAGCCTACGATGCTAAAATGCAAAACCTCTCTTCCATAAAAATACAAAACACAAAGTTCTTTCCCACCCCACCAGTCCCCAGCTCAGGTACCCTCGGCAAGTCGTATGTTGGCTGTAACCTGGCTCCATCTTTGAAAAAAAACAGGGAGAGCCATGCTCAGGCCCAGTAAAATGTGAGTTCACAGAATCCCAGAATAGCAAGGGTTGGAAGGGCCCTCGGGGGCTCCCCCAGTGCCACCCCCCTGCCCAAGCAGGCTCACCCAGAGCAGGGGGCACAGGACAGCGGCCAGGCGGGGGTTGAAGATCTCCAGAGAAGGAGACTCCACAGCCCCCCTGGGCAGCCTGGGCCAGGGCTCGGGCACCCTCCAAGTCAAGAAGTTCTTCCTCCCGTTCAACTGGAACCTCTTCTGCTTCAGGTTGTGCCCATGGCCCCTTGGCCTGGCGCTGGGCACCCCTGGGAAGAGTCTGGCTCCGTCCTCGTGACATCCACGCACAATTAACATCTGCGTTTTAATCACAGTTGGAGACCAACCCTACCCCAGCCTCCCTCTGCCTTAGCTCAGCCACGCCCTGGGCTTGGAACGTTTTCTACTCTTTTTTAAAATCACTAAATGAAACCTTAAAATCCTGTAACAGCGATAAAATCCACCACCAACCCCCGCCTGTGCAACGCGCGCGAGGACCCATCCTTCCAAATCCCCTGAACTTGCAAATTTTGCGAGCGCGGCATTTTTGTAGCGCTAGCGTCTTACATTTATTCTAAGCCATGGATATTTTGTTTATTTTTTTAAGGAACAAAGGGAGGAAACAACAGTTTTCCATGCAACTAAGTAAGTGGCGCAATCTCTCCCGCATGGCTTATGGCTTGCAAATCCACATGCAGCAAACTTGGGAAAGAAAAAGGAAGGTGTGGGACAAATTAAAATCCTTCGATTTGCGTAGAAGACAGCAAGTCAAGTTTGTGGTCTCCGAGAGCTGCTGCTACTTGGTTTTTCACACGACAAACCGCCCAGAAAGTCAACACTGAGCCCTGGGGGACACCGCCTGTGACCAGCTACCAGCTGGATTTAACTCCATTGAGCACCACTCTCTCGGGTCAGCCATCCAAGCAAAGTGAGCGCCTGTCTAAGCCATGATGTGTACGTAGACACCGGGTGTTGGCACCTGAAAGGCACCTGAGAAGAGACCGGCTCCCCTTCCGCGCTATCGACGATGCCTCCCTTCCCCTCCACCACGAGGTGAGCTCCAAATGATCTGCAACCCTCAGCTTCAACGTTCCAGGCAGCTTCGGTTCTCCCAAGCCACCTCCTGAGCCTAGATGGTACCGCTTCAAGAAAGGGATTGTCCAAACCCATTTATTCCATAGTTTTGCATGCCTTAAATTAATGTGTAATCCTGACAATGCTGCTCACTGAGCCAAAACTTTAACTGGAGCTCAACACGTTTAAGATTCCAGTTCTCCAGCCAAAAGGTCACATGGAGACCGACTCTGGGATTAACACACATGTTTAACCCTTTGTCATCTTCCTTCTGAAAAAACACCTTGAGAATGTGCTGGTTAAGGCTGATTTTACCTACAGGACTTGGGACAGAAAGGACAGGAATGAAGAGTCATCCACTTGGGCCAAAGCGGTTTCCAAGCATGTTAGAAATTCAAGCCAACGACTCTTGAAGACCACCCACCAGCGGCAGATCCGCTGTGCGCTGCAAACTCTCAGCCCCGTGTATTTCTAACTCACGTTCAGCATCGGGCTGAGGTTATGAACAGTGCAAACATCAGACCGTGGCCCTAAACATCTCAGTTTATTGTATTCTACTAGGACCGAGACCGATTTTGGTCCTCAGACCTCCAAGACCTAATGAGGACCAACTCAGGCTGAGAGAGTTGGACTTTTCAGCCTCGGGAAGAGAAGGCTGCAGGCAGACCTGATTGCGGCTGTTCAGTGCTTATAGGAAAGACGGGGACAATCTTTTTAGTAGGGCCAGCTGTGACAGGACAAGGGGTAATGGGTTTAAACTGAAGCAGGGTGGGTTTAGACTGGATCTAAGGAAGAAATTCTTTCCAGTGAGGGGGGTGAAACCCTGGCAGGGGTTGCCCAGAGAGGGGGTGGAGGCCCCATCCCTGGGACCATTCCAGGCCAGGTTGGCCGGGGCTGTGAGCAACCTGATGTGGTTCAAGGTGTCCCTGCTCCTGCAGGGGGGTTGGGCTGGGTGACCTCTGGGGGTCCCTTCCCACCCAAAACATTCTATGATTCTATGATTCTATGTCTATCAAGCCATTGCCCTCATGCTGGAGTTCCCCAGGGCTCGGTACTTGGCCCAGTCTTGTTCAACTTGTTCATCAGTGACCTGGATGAGGGGACAGAATGTACCATCAGCAAGTTCGCTGATGACACAAAACTGGGAGGAGTGGCGTATATGCCGGAAGGCTGCGCTGCCATTCAATGGGACTTGGACAGGCTGGAGAGTTGGGTGCAGAGGAACCTGATGGAGTTCAACACGGGCAAGTGTGGGGTGCTGCCCCTGGGGAGGTGGAACCCCAGGCACCAGGACAGGCTGGGGGCTGACCTGCTGGGAAGCAGCTCTGCCCAGAGGGACCTGGGGGTCCTGGGGGACGACAAGGTGGCCATGAGCCAGCAGGGTGCCCTGGTGGCCAAGAAGGCCAAGGGCACCCTGGGGGACATCAAGAGGAGCGTGGCCAGCAGGGCGAGGGAGGTTCTCCTCCCCCTCTGCTCTGCCCTGCCCTGGGGAGACCCCACCTGGGGCACTGGGGCCAGTTCTGGGCTCCCCAGTTCAAGGAGGATGAGGAGCTACTGGAGAGAGTCCAGAGGAGGGCAACAAGGATGATGGGGGGACTGGAGCATCTCCCCTAGGAGGAAAGGCTGAGGGAGCTGGGCTTGTTCAGCCTGGAGAAGAGAAGGCTGCGAGGGGATCTCATCACCACCTACAAAGATCTCAAGGGTGGGGGTCACGAGGACGGAGCCAGACTCTTCCCAGTGGTGCCCAGCGCCAGGCCAAGGGGCCATGGGCACAAACTGAAACATAAAAGGTTTCAGTTGAATATGAGGAAAAACTTCTTTACTCTGAGGGTGACGGAGCCCTGGCCCAGGCTGCCCAGGGGGGCTTTGGAGTCTCCTTCTCTGGAGCTATTCAAAGCCCGCCTGGACAAAGTCCTGTGTAACATGGTCTAGGAGAACCTGCTTTAGCAGTGGGGTTGGACTGGATGATCTCCCGAGGTCCCTTCCAACCCTTGCCATTCTGTGATTCTGTGATTCTGTAATGGCTGAGACTCACTCTTAGTTTGCCCCTTTTTAAAAAAGTAATCCTCTATGGCCCACAGCAGCTAAGCTGCAGGTGGGAAACCTGGAGATAAAACTTAGAGAAGCTCTTCCAACATCGTGGCGCTTACTGGCATAGAGCACGCTTCCAAGGTAGCAAGGAGTCCCGCGCCAAGGCAGGCAGAAGAGGAAACTGTTATTTCCATATTGCTTCACCTTGCAATGAAGGGGTGACTTGTGTTTTCTAATCAAAAAAAATGTAGGATCTCGGAAGTCAGAGATGGAAAACACCTACCGAGTCATCACGAGCCAGTGCGTCACCGCTAGTGGGAAGCGCAGGCATCCTTGGCCAGCATCCCGCGTGGTCTTATGGCTCCTCCATATGTCTGATGCTACGACCCGACCCGGGAGTGCAAGCTTTCCCTGGAAAAATTGTCAACCATTACAGCGAAAGCCTCTGCTGTGAATTCGCTGAAGGCCATTACTAAAGACTACGCAAGCAGAGGTGACCTAGACCACCACGCCGTTACACAACCTGGAACGGCTGTAGCCCTCACAGATCAGACACCACGTCGAAACAGCGTTCCTGCCTCCCACGCTCACGGGCTGCAGAATTTCAGAAACCTTTGAAAATTCAGAATTTCCCCTTATTTGTTCCCATCCTCGCAGGGATGAGGCATTCACGTCCCACAACTGCACACAGAAGTTCTTCCCTGACTACCGTGGGCACAAATGTGTCCAGTGTCAATATTAAATCCAAGCTGTGGATTATTTGAAAAATGAGCTTTTTTTACCCAATGAGGGAAATATCATCATCCCTAGTTTGGCTCGCAGCAGATTAAATGACTTTGGCTTCTGCAAAACCTAAAATCGACCTGCTGCAGATCTCCTCGCAGCCAGAGGAGTCACAGAGTATGGGAGAATTTGGATTTTAACCCGCTCTTCTGAGAGGCAATGCAGAAGGGATTTTATTATTATTATTATTATTATTATTATTATTATTATTATTAACTAACAATGCATTGGTTAATATTTGGTTGCTTGGTTAATCACAAGAGGCAGGCTGTAGCAAATGTAGGACCTTGGTAAGAACGTTAAGGCATAAAAGACCGCTTGAAATAATGACCTTAAAGATAATGAGCATTTTATAGCTTAGGCTAATTACGACCTGAAACGTGGTTGTTGCTCCCACGTTGTCCCAAGAAACCACATAAAATGCAAATCAGTCGAGTTAAAATCCTGATTAAAAACGCTGCTGGAGGACATAACCCTGAGCCCTGTGCAGATGGAGTTTGATGCCACAGCAGCTTTAAGCCATCTATAAAATCACACATCCGTGCTGCAAAAGGAAATGGCTACGGCCACAAAAAAAAAAAAAAAAAATTCTATTTAAATAAGTTTTTGTCAGCTGGTCCCAATCCCAGTGGCCCCGAATTCATAAAGGAGAAAATTACAGAGGGGGACAGATCTGTAGGGAGGGGGTTGCTGTTTAGTTTTAAGCAGAACTCCACTGTTTTATAATTAGTACCAAAAAATCCACGCTTGAAACAATAAACAAAGCTGCGCATCACGCAAAGTTTAGCCCCGCTCACCCTTAAAGGCAAAATTAATTTTCCCACTGCTGATATAAATCTGATGAACTCAGGCGGGAGCTGGAAGAACCGCGGTCTATAAAAAGTGAGGGAGAAGCAGAAGGGTAAGCTGTAATTTTACAAAAATAAAATCCATAAAGCCGAAGAAAGTGCTGGGGGGGGGTGTGTGTACACATAATGTTGGATATTAAAGGGGAATAACGAAGTTGGAATCAAACGCATGGGCTTTCATCTGTAGGTAACGATCAAAGCAGCAGGACTACCTCTAGGGGAGGACGAGAGGGCCAACTTCTTATCATAGAATCATAGAATCACCTCGGTTGGAAAAGACCTTTAAGATCATCGAGTCCAACCGTTAACCTAGCACTGCCATCCCACCACTAAACCCTGTCCCTCAGCACCTCATCTCTCCTTCTTTTAAATACCTCCCGGGATGAGGACTCCACCACCTCCCTGGGTAGCCCATTCCAGAGCGATCGCAGTATTTTTAGAACTACCAAGAGGGATGACTTCAAAAATAGAACTGGAAGACAGAAGCAGAAACCTTGGAAGATATTGATGCAGAATTCCCAGTGCTTCTGAAGTATCAGGAACATTTGGGGACCAAAAGACTTCACACAGACCCTCGGGGGACCCGTGAAGCCAACCTCCAGACACGCAACCTTCCGCCTTCCGAGTGCTACCTGCTTTTTGGAGCAATGTCATTCTATTTCCAATCGCTTTGGGAATTCCTCCCGGCAGAGAAGCAAAGCAGAGAAAAGTGTATTTTAATATTCACCAGTGTCTGTTCTAACCTCCTCAAGCACCACAACGAAGCTGAGCAGCGTACGCTGCCCTGAAGGTTGTCGTAAGTATCGGAGGTTTTGTTTCAAGAACAGAATCTAAAGTGACGATAAAAATTAAAGTAGCCAAAAAGGCAGCGTTCACCGTGCCAATCCTGATGAAATGCAAAGACCTCGCTGCAAAGTTTCTCCCACTCCTCCTCCCCGCTGGTCCCAAATCGCTATAAAAATTAGTTCTTAACATCACACATCTGCGAGATGAGGTGGCCCACAGGGGACCGTTCCCACCGTCGCTTGGCCATTTTCAATTAGGCAACTCGCGCCGAAGAACGATGCTGTGCTAGCAAGGGAGGATGTCCAACCATCCTCATTAATATCAGACTTTAACGACCCTCGTTCCGGCTAAATACCATCGTATCCTGACGCGGAGCAGCGAGATCTGAAGCTCCCTCCAGAAATCAAGCAGCAATCAGCTGGCTAGTTGCTGATTAAAAGAATAAGCTAAATAACTCACCATCCACTCGGGCACGTGGAAGGCAGAGGCGCTGGCATTACCGTCCCACTTCTCCATGGGTCAAACTCTCCACGCTCACATTTGTTCGGCAGAGGGGATGCACGGTGGGATGCACCAGCCCAGCAGCCAACCCCCCCCCCCCCAACTCTTGAGTTCACCGGGGGCTTCGGTGGCCGGATCTTCTCCCAGCTGAGGTCTTCGTTATGAACCAGCTTCGTTAGCCAAGCGTTCAAGGGCGAGATGGGCAGCTCAGTTCCTCATTTCCGTTCAAAATCCCGCGCTGGGTGAAGCGCTCAGATCCAGCCCATTTTTGCAGCCGTGATTTCACGCCGACCCCAGCTCTGCTCAACGTCGGAGCTGAGAGCAAACAAGAGCAACCTCGCCGTGGCGCAGAGGAGACGTCCATCCATCATCTGCCTATGCCGTTAGCCCTGCGTCACCAGAACGCCAGTACCCCGATCGATGCAACAGCAAGGTCAAAGAGCCACACCTATATTTAGAGCTGTAGGTCTCCTGCAACAGGGACTACACTTGGCACCGTCAAAAGTTCACCCAACTTCAAACACCACAGCGTACGGACACCTCTGACGCTGAATGGCTTTGAGCTTCAAACTCAACCCGGTTAGAAATGAACTTCGTAATCCCGTGGCCATGCGCAGAACCAGATAAATATTTTTAAATGATTTGCATTTAGCCCAGTCTCGGGGAAATGCAGGGATGGAGCAAGCTGGCGGGGCTGCAGCTCCCTCTGCTGAGCACGCTCAGCCCTTGCTCTGCAGAAGGGGAAGAGGACAGAAGTGAAGATTTTGTAGACAGAGCGACTGCAAAGGGATCTCTTGCTCTTGCAAAGGCACGTTTCCACAGCTGGCAGCTCCACAACGGCCCGGACAGGGATACAAACAAAATTTTGCCACTTTGCAGTGCTGAAGACTCGAGTTAAGGTTTCAACTTAACTGAAACCTCTCTGCTTCACTCAGAATAACAAAGGATTCCACCCTCAGGAATTCATGAGCCACCTGCGACCGTTTTCTGAGCCCGCTTTGGTATTTTATATTTCAACCCGCCAAGCAAACAGGGCGAAGTGAAGGTGGGGCTGCCAGCACCTCGCTGGAGATGCTCAAGGAGCCCCCCCCTTCTCTGCTGGCAAGGTCTGGCAGCTCATCAGCCCACGCAAACATTTCCCCGTTTCAGTTTTCCTTCATGCAAAGCATTTTATTTGGAGCAACGGTTGGCACAAACCTCCCCTCCCTTCACTTGACTTCCTCCTCCTACTCCGGCAGCCTGGTGAGTAACCTGGCTTATGGGCCACCAGCTTTGCACACCACGGGTAGGCGCATCCCTTCGGGCTGCCAGCACAGCTAGAGGGACAGAATCATAGAATCATAGAATCACTTTGGTTGGAAAAGCCCTTTAAGATCATCGAGTCCAACCTTTAACCTACCCTGCCATCCCACCACTAAACCCTGGCCCTCAGCACCTCATCTCTCCTTCTTTTAAATACCTCCAGGGATGAGGACTCGACCACCTCCCTGGGCAGCCCATTCCAGAGCCTGACAACCCTCTCGGTGAAGAAGTTTTTCCTAATGTCCAACCTAAACCTACCCTGGCGCAGCTTCAAGCCATTCCCCCTTGTCCTATCATCTATTACCAGGGAGAAGAGGCCGACCCCCACCTCACTACAGCCTCCTCTCAGGCAGCTGTAGAGGGCGATCAGGTCTCCCCTCAGCCTCCTCTGCTCCAGACTAAACACCCCCAGCTCCCCCAGCCGCTCCTCGTATGACTTGTGCTCCAGACCCCTCACCAGCTTGGTTGCTCTCCTCTGGACCTGTTCCAGCAAGGCAACGTCTTTCTTGTAGTGAGGGGCCCAAAACTGGACACAGTATTCGAGGTGTGGCCTCACCAGCACCGAGTACAGGGGCACGATCACTTCCCTACTCCTGCTGGCCACACCATTCCTGATACAGGCCAGGATGCCATTGGCCTTCTTGGCCACCTGGGCACACTGCTGGCTCATATTCAGCCGGCTGTCAACCAGTACCCCCAGGTCTTTTTCCACCAGGCAGCTTTCCAGCCACTCTTCCCCAAGCCCGTAGCGCTGCATGGGGTTGTTGTGACCAAAGTGCAGGACCCGGCACTTGGCCTTGTTGAACCTCATACAATTGGCCTCAGCCCATCGATCCAGCCTGTCCAGGTCCCTCTGCAGAGCCCTCCTCCCCTCCAGCAGATCAACACTCCCACCCAGTTTGGTGTTGTCTGCAAATTTACTGAGGGCACACTCAATCCCCTCATCCAGGTCATGGATAAAGATATTAAACAAGACTGGCCCTAGAACTGAGCCCTGGGGGACACCGCTTGTGACCGGCCGCCAACTGGATTTACCTCCATCCACCACGACTCTCTGGGCTCGGCCATCCAGCCAGTTTTTAACCCAGCAAAGAGTACATCCATCTAGGCCATGAACTGCCAGCTTCTCCAGGAGAATGCTATGGGAGACTGTGTCGAAGGCTTTGCTGAAGTTCAGGTAGACAACATCCACAGCCTTTCCCTCATCTACCAGGCGGGTCACCTGATCGTAGAAGGAAATCAGGTTGGTTAGGCAAGACTTGCCTTTCATGAACCCATGCTGGCTGGGCCTGATCCCCTGATTGTCCTCCATGTGCCTGGTGAGCACACTCAGGATGAACCTCTCCATAATCTTCCCCGATACTGAGGTTAGGCTGACTGGTCTGTAGTTCCCCGGATCCTCCTTCCGGCCCTTCTTGAAGAGAGGCGTCACATTTGCCAACCTCCAGTCATCTGGGACCTCCCCTGTTATCCAGGACTGCTGATAAATGACAGAGAGTGGCTTGGCAAGCTCCTCTGCCAGCTTCTTAGGAGAAGTTCTCAAGCTCCTCAGGAGAAGTTCTCAAGTCCCCTTCCTATTGCTCTGTTCTCTCAACAGGCAATAATTTAAATGCCAGAAATTTTGGAGTTTGCTGTTTCAAGTTAAGACAGGGTGATGGGAGGCTACAGGTGAAAACAAGTCAAAGAGGCACAACTCCAATCTTCTGTGCGAACACCATGCACAACCCAAGTCGAGTAGATATATTTTGTCTGCACCACCACCTAAGCCGGCTAGCAGAAACCTGGAGAAGTTTGTTATTTTTTTGGGTGGTATTTTCACACTATTGGCAATTTCACCCTTCCAGATTGAAAGAAGTTTCCATTCAGTGCTGCTTTTGGGCCTTCAGGCCATTATATTCATAGAATCATAGGATGGTTTGGGTTGGAAGGGACCTTTAAAGGTTGGACTTGATAATCTTAAAAGGTCTTTTCCAACCTAAATGATTCTATGATTAAAGAGCATCGAGTTCCACCCCCCTTGCCGTGGGCAGGGACACCTTCCACTAAACCAGGTTGCTCAAAGCCCCATCCAACCTGGCCTTGAACACCTCCAGGGATGGAGTCTGGATATTCCCATTACCAAGCAACATTAAGCTTAACTTGAGCTAGAAAAAACCCTCTTTATCCAGGCACTCCTTTGAGCAGCAATTCAGCCAGCAGCCGAGACAGCAGTGCCCAGCAGTCCCTCATTGGGCAGACATCTCAGACGTTCCCGCCAGACCCAACATGCCACTGGGCACCAGATGTACGGGTTTTGCAGAGCAAGGATATTCCCATATAGCCAGCAAAGTGCTCCCCAGGGCTCCAGCTGTCCCTGCACACTGGGCATCCCCACCCCAGCACAAAGCATCCCCCAGGCTGCTCCACTACTTAATCATAGAATCACAGAATCGTAGAATCCCGGGTTGGAAGGGACCTCAAGGATCATCTGGGCCAACCTTTCTGGGCAAGAGCACAGTCGAGATAAGATGGCCCTGCACCCTGTCCAGCTGCGTCTTGAAAGTGTCCAGTGTGGTGGAGTCAACCACATCCCTGGCGAGATTATTCCAATGGGTGACTGTTCCCATGGGGAAAAATTTCCCTCTTGTGTCCAATTGGAATCTTCTCAGGATTAACTTGTACCCATTACCCCTCGTCTTTTCCATGGGACTCCTTGTGAAAAGGGAGTCTCCATCTTCTTTGTAGCCACCCTTTAAATACTGGTACGTGGTGATGTGGTCCCCTCTGAGCCTCCTTTGCTCAAGGCTGGTTTTGTGGCTTGAAAGCAAACCCCGTACCAGCATCCCTACGATAATTATGCTTTCCCCAACTTCTTTTTAAGGTTCACCATCAGATGTTGTCCTCCTACACCTATAGTGGAGGTCGTTCCTTAAAACAGCTGCCACCACCACCAGCCCCAGTGATCTTCAGAGCCTGCTCTGCAACACAGAGTCACGGGCAGCCTTATCTCAGAGGCTCCCTGTAGCCACGGGACAAGGGGTGATGTTTTAAACTAAAGGAGGGGAGATTCAGACAAGATATAAGGAAGAGATTTTTTACAATGAGGGTGGTGAAACCCTGGCAGGGGTTGCCCAGAGAGGGGGTGGAGGCCCCATCCCTGGGAACATTCCAGGCCAGGTTGGCCGGGGCTGTGAGCAACGTGATGTGGTTCAAGGTGTCCCTGCTCCCTGTGGGGGGTTGGACTGGGTGACCTCTAGGGGTCCCTTCCAACCCAAACCATTCTGTGATTCTATAATAAACAGGGGATCATATTGCTGTAAAATTAAACTCAAAACCATCTCACACATTGCTGGTGTCCAGCTTCAGTTTTGCTGTTAAATGCAGGGGGGTTGGGTCATTTGAAAGAGAGAAATAATCATCTATGTACAGAATTTGGCTTAAAAAGGCCAGGCAACACAAAACCTTGCCAACGAAACTGCACCGGCACAGTAGGCTGCAAAAAAAAAAAAATGCAGCCTGGTTCCAGAGACCCAAAGGACAAATAGTTCAGCCTCTCTGAGTCATGTTTTTCCAAACTAACGTAAGAACCACACAGGATTCACAATCTCAGGGTCCCCAGGTGAAGGACACAGCAGAAGCTCAGTCCAGTTGACTACCCACATCTTTGGCGTAAGCCCTGGCATCTCCTGGCTTCCAGACACTACAGACCACAGTAACGTTCCCACTTACTGGCTCAAACACATCTTTTAGCCTTCAAAATAACTTAAACAAGACACACTGATAATTAACCCTCCCTTTCAACAAATCAGCAATCGCACCGATGGGTAAAGGAGTTGTAAAGGCAGCTAATATTTAGAAGTATTGCCTCATCAGTGCCTGTCCTGGGAACTGGTGAGGCCCCACCTCAAAAACTGTGTTCAGTTCAAATTCTGTCTGATGCTACCCAATGTACCCTGTGGATGATGGTTTCTATCAGCCATGACTCAAAGTGATGTTTATTACAGAATCACAGAATCACACACAATCCCAGACTGGCCGGGGCTGGCAGGGCCCTCGGGAGCTCCCCCAGTGCCACCCCCCTGCCCAAGCAGGCTCACCCAGAGCAGGGGGCACAGGACAGCGGCCAGGCGGGGGTTGAAGATCTCCAGAGAAGGAGACTCCACAGCCCCCCTGGGCAGCCTGGGCCAGGGCTCGGGCACCCTCACAGGCAACAAGGTCTTCCTCCCGTTCAGCTGGAACCTCTTCTGCTTCAGGTTGTGACCATGGCCCCTTGGCCTGGCGCTGGGCACCACTGGGAAGAGTCTGGCTCCGTCCTCCTGACCCCCACCCTGGAGATCTTTGTAGGTGGTGATGAGATCCCCTCGCAGCCTTCTCTTCTCCAGGCTGAACAAGCCCAGCTCCCTCAGCCTTTCCTCACAGGGGACATGCTCCAGTCCCCCCATCATCCTTGTTGCCCTCCTCTGGACTCTCTCCAGGAGTTCCTCATCCTCTTTGAACTGGGGAGCCCAGAACTGGACCCAGTGCCCCAGGTGGGGTCTCCCCAGGGCAGAGCAGAGGGGGAGGAGAACCTCCCTCGCCCTGCTGGCCACGCTCCTCTTGATGCCCCCCAGGGTGCCCTTGGCCTTCTTGGCCACCAGGGCACCCTGCTGGCTCATGGCCACCTTGTCGTCCCCCAGGACCCCCAGGTCCCTCTGGGCAGAGCTGCTTCCCAGCAGGTCAGCCCCCAGCCTGTCCTGGTGCCTGGGGTTCCACCTCCCCAGGGGCAGCACCCCACACTTGCCCGTGTTGGACTCCATCAGGTTCCTCTGCGCCCAACTCTCCAGCCTGGCCAGGTCCTGCTGAATGGCAGCGCAGCCTCCCAGTGGATCAGCCGCTCCTCCCAGTTTGGTGTCATCGGTGAACTTGCTGAGGGTACGCTCTATCCCCTCATCCAGGTCATTTAAAAAAAAATAAATAAATAAAAATAGCAGCACTGAGCTGCTTCAGAAAGCTGCACTGTGCTAAGCACTGAGCTCTAGGAAAAGTGCTAACGACCAGAAAAACCTTTTAAAAACCTCCTTCACCAGGGAGACGAATTGGTCACAGGGCCAGAGGAACCAAGGACACTTTTGCTCAGAAATATGTTTCATAGCAGAGGAAAGAACCGGTTCAAACCTCAGTTCCTGAAAGCTAAACGGGACTAAAGCCCTGACTGGAGAACAAGAATTAGCAATTATTACTCGAGTACGCAGAAATAGGTGGCTTGCTGTTTCTGCTGAAAAGTTGGGTACAATTTAATGACTGGCTTGAGAGTTGTAGCAGCAGAAGCATGAAAACGAGCCGGCCCTCGAAAGCGTGCTGGGCTGTGACAAGAACAAGGTAATGAGAAATTAATGGAAGAGGCTGCAAAAGCCCCGCACAGACACGAGGGGGAGCGAGAGCCTGAGGAAAAAATCCCAAAGTTCAAGCCTTGACCTATGAAGAAAAACGGTAGAAAACTGAGTGGCTTTGAGGACGACCCAGCTTTACGTTCAGGCGTTTGGAGAAACTTCTTCCAACCTGCAAGCGTGATCAGCTGCTCGAGAAATTCATGCAGATTGGCAAGAGATTAATTGCCTTTGCAAAAGGTGAGAGAAGAAGGAGTCCCCGTGCGGTGTCCTGGTGTCCCTGAGCTGACGCTAACCCAAACCTGGCCATGTCCCCATCAATGGCTTTAGGCACGGCTCAGCTGGGACATGCCTACAGGCAGGGCACGTCCCCTTCCCTCGCTATTCCAGCAAGGTATTTGCTATTGGGTAGACTTAAACCCCACTAACTTCTTGTTCTGAAATTGTTCTCCAATTCAAATTCTCCTCAATCCCGATCGCCCCGTCGTGGCATAACCCAACACCAGCCCAGCATCACCTGACGAACGTTGGGCTGCCTCTGTTCTCCATTTCTGGTTTTCAAAGCCATGTTTTCCCCCCGCGAGTTATAAATTCTCCCGTTTTAAAGCCAAGCCAACATCAGAACGGTCTTTATAGGAGTTATATCATTTCCGCGGAACTTTTTGGGTTTATGTAATATCAGTTTACCATGAATATTAGCGCAGCCCAGACTTTTCAGACCACAGACTCAGCATCTTGCAGCAGGGAGGCTCAAGCTCTTCAAAGACTCGAGCAGTGGTTTCTTGAACATTTTTTCAGTCGTCCTTGAAGCTGTGCGGGTACAGGGGACCGGGGAACGGTTCCAGCTCAGGACAACAACATCAGATCGAAAAACTTGGTATTTTTAATGCAGACAGGTCACTGCCTGGCCCCGCAGGCGTAGCGTACAAGATGCTGCATGATATGGGCAGCGTAAACCAGCCGTGCCGGACTGTGCCACCATACTGCTCTGCTCCCTTGTTTTTCTGGTAGATAGGATGTTTCTGAAATATATAGACAAGTCACCCTCTTCCCCATAGGGGAAATGGAAAAAAAAAATAAGCAAAACTAGATTGGGAAGGCTCTTTCCTTTAGGCTTTTCTGTGACACCTGTAAAATCTGCTCACATCAGCTCTTCACCCTGCTCAGCTATTACAAATACTTACTGGGAATTCATTTTATTGGTAACTTACTCCACTCTGTCCGCTGTGTTTCACCCTTTGCCTTCCAGGCAGCCCAATTCTTGAGCACTTGTAACGCTGTTGGCTCCCTGAACCATCAACTCAGCTTAGCTAAGGCTGGTCTTTACAGCAAGGACCATCTTCACAGTAGCTCCTGGTGTCACGTTTTAGTTATAACGGCGTAGGTATCGTGTTTATAAATTTAAGTATAATGGTCTAGGTATTGTGTTTATTTCTAAAAAAGATGATGTTAGCTTGCACATGGGCTTCAAGAGACACAAATTATATGACAGCTAAAAATGTGTTAATAAATCTGTTAATGTCACCTCCCTTCCTACACAACTGTCCCTAAAAATGGCTCCTAAAGGCCCGAGCAAGCGCTTTGGCCGCTGCAGAACCATGAGCAGCCTCCTCCCTGTTGCACCGAAGAGAATGACCAGTGTGTCAGCACCGCCACTCATCACAACACCGGCAGCGTCTCACCACGCTGCTCTAACGAGCTCTACAATCAGCTTATACACCCACCTCTGCCGCGTTCTCTGCAGACCCCGTGCACGGTACGACCCGCCTGGGCACGTTCAGGAGATGGCCACCCTGTCCACATCTAAGCCTCCTTTGAAGCCCTCTCTGCTCAGGAAAAACCCATCTGTTTGTCTACACTGCTGCTTCTCCTCCAGTCATTGCCCACTCATCCTCCAGCTGTAAACTTCTCCGAGTGAGTTCTTCATCAGTTCCAGCTGAACGGGAGGAAGAACTTGTTGCCTGTGAGGGTGCCCGAGCCCTGGCCCAGGCTGCCCAGGGGGGCTGTGGAGTCTCCTTCTCTGGAGATCTTCAACCCCCGCCTGGCTGCTGTCCTGTGCCCCCCCTGCTCTGGGTGAGCCTGCTTGGGCAAGGGGGTGGCACTGGGTGAGCTCCCGAGGGCCCTGCCAGCCCCGGCCAGTCTGGGATTCTGGGATCGTCATCAGTTTTTGGAAAGCTCAAGAGCAGGTATTCATTCCTGCAATCCTGTGAAATTGTAGGCACTTGAACTTCCAGCTCAGGCAGGAGCTCTAAGTTAATCCGTGAAGAAAGCATCGAAGCTCCGAGCAACCAGGGGGATGAGTTTTCTCGGGATTAAACGTGGTTTCAAAGCACTCTCGAGCAGGAAGATCGTCAGCTGCTCAGCACTAGAAGTCAAGTCAGTGTGATGAAGGTGCTGAGGCTGAATAACAAATGGTGAATTAATTTATGCTCTCCTTTTTTCTATTTCTTTTTAAATAAGGAGCATCCAGAAGCATAGCTAACAGTGCTTGAATACAGATCTGCTTTGAAATCAGGCTGTTTACAGACCCTGGCTTCTAGATTTTATCATCAGAGGAAATTTCTTTTAAAAAAAAAAATTGATTTTCCCACAGGGCTTCAAATACTGCAGGGATGTGCAGATTTCTGCATCCGAAACTGTGACCCAGTTCAAGCAGAAGGCAAGGCAGCACCATACGAATTCCTCCCATTCTTGAATGGCAGCATCACCCCTGCTATAAATAATTCCAAAATATCATCTCTCTGACACTATGAGTAAAAGACAAGCTGGCTGGAGCAGACAGGGACAAGTGCCTGAGGAACAGCCTGAAATGTCTCTCCATCCACCAGCAGCATGGCCATGCCGGCCAGCCAGCTTGAACCCATCCCCTTTTTACAGTACAGGACACGTAACTGATATTCCAGGAACAGTTTAAATAAGGTATTTTCCCATTAACAGAATTAAAATGTGTTCTAAGCACTCCTCGAAGAATAAAATATCTGCATTGGGTAAACCGGGTGGATCTTCAAGGAGAAAGAGGCATCTTCTTAGCACACCGTTGCAAATATTCGCCAACTCCTATGAGCCCGGTTGTGCAGAGGTCTCTCAATCAAATAAAAAGCAAGGGGTAAGGTCTGCAATAGCTGGAAAGTTTATATGAACCAAAAATGGATTCTGCTTTTAAGAATGACAAGAAAGCCATCGCATGAGTTGGAGTTTGAATCAGAAAGGGCTGAGCTTGCAGGGAATGGCTCTTGCACGGGTTACGCTGTTGAGCACCAGCTTTTAAACGACTTCTTCAAGAGGCAAATTGAAGCTCAAAGCAAGAGCAGGAGACCCAACACACGCAAACGCAGAGGCCATCCTGCGTCTATGTTTCTCATCATGACGGCCACGCTTCCTAGTAGAGCAAGATGAAGCCGGGTCAGACCCAAGCCCACGATGGCATTTGTGCTCTCCTGAAGGAAAAGCACCAAATACGAGTACTTCCTTGCTACTGGAAGACTCTTGGCATTACTCACAGCACAAAAACCCAACAGGAGACTTCCCAGACCAGTAGGGGTCTTGAGAGAAGAGAAAACTTTTTATGTTTTTCCAAGTTGGCAGTGACTCAAGGAACTGACCTTCCAAGGAGGCAGAAGAGGTTGTCAGGAGGCCACAAGCGAAGAGGTGGCAGATCTGCAAGGTTCCATGTAAGGGCATAGACCCGGTGGGTTTACAGGACGCTCCTTGTTTCGCTTTCATTCTTAAAACCCACAAAATTGTTCCTTGCCAGGTGTATCAGAAAATACAAGAAAGAGCAAAATGTTTCATTTCCACCAAGGTAAGGATGGCTTTTGGCACTGAAAAGTTGAGCAGAAGTCTACCTCCCCCAAAAAATTAACGACACATTTTACATTTATTTTTCTTCCAGGGAGGCAAGTAGAGAAGTCTTAATCTGCATGAGAAAGTTCGGCTTGAATGTTCTCCCCTCCCAAAACCTGTGCAACAATACCAGTCGCTTCCTGAGAATTCAGAGTTTTCCGAAGCTGAACAAACAGCTGCTGCGTACCAGGAAAACGGGAACCGTATCAAAAATGGGATAATCAGCGGTCTTGTATATGGGAGCTTTGCCAACATCACAAACCCACAAATAACCAAAAAGAACAAAGATTTTTTTAATTTGCTCTGGACGGTGAGGAGGAAAGAGCACTTGCATCAGTGCGGTCTTCAACAGCAAGCTCCGTTCCAGTGCCTGGATGACAAAGGGCTTGCTGTGGCTCAAGCACGAGCAGAAAGGAGATGAATGAGGAGGGCCAAAGAGAAAAGCCATTTACACATTTCTGAAGGCGCCGCCGCCATTCGGAAACAGAGACACCAAACAATTGGAGTCGGCGTGCGCCTGGCTCTTTGGAAACCCCATCTGTAGGCGCATCCCGTCCCCTCCCGTCCATTTGCAAACCGCTCTGTGTTTTCATGCGCATCGTGCTGCATGAGGACAGGTATCGGCTGCAAGGGGCAGCACGGAGAGGACAGATGCATAACCACAGCTCAGGACCCTGTGCAGAGACAACTCCTAAACCTTTGGATAAACAGCACATCGAAATCAGCCTTCAAATGGTCAAATGATTAATTTTGATCACAAGCGAACTGAAAGCTAGAAGGTCAACCCTACCCTGGGCTGCATCAGGAGAAGCGTGGCCAGCGTGGAGGGAGGGGATTGTGCCCCTCTGCTCTGCTCTGGGGAGACCTCCCCTGGAGCCCTGCGTCCAGCTCGGGAGCCCTCAGCACCAGGAGGACATGGAGCTGTTGGAGCGGGGCCAGGGGAGGGCTACTAAAATGCTCCGAGGGGCTACTAAAATGCTCCGAGGGCTGGAGCCCCTCTGCTCTGAGGCCAGGCTGGGAGAGTTGGGGGTGCTCAGCCTGGAGCAGAGGAGGCTGGGGCGAGGAGTCGGCCGGTCAGGGCTTCAAGGGGGCCCAGAGGAAAGGGGGGGCAAGCTTTTTAGTAGGGCCAGCTGGGACAGGACAAGGGGGGATGGCTTGAAACTGAAGCAGGGCAGGTTTAGGCTGGATCTAAGGCAGAAATTCTTTCCAGTGAGGGTGGTGAAACCCTGGCAGGGGTTGCCCAGAGAGGGGGTGGAGGCCCCATCCCTGGGACCATTCCAGGCCAGGTTGGAGGGGGCTGTGAGCAACGTGATGTGGTTCAAGGTGCCCCTGCTCCTGCAGGGGGGTTGGGCTGGGTGACCTCTGGGGGTCCCTTCCAACCCAAAACATTCTGGGATTCTATTCTATGATTCTCTGATCTACCTGCACTGGATCCACTGGAACACTCCTACAGGTCAAACACTGCTCTTCCATTAATTGATTTTTTTTTTTTAAGATGATGATATCCTATAAAGAATAATTTCTATTTCAGTACGCTTAGATTCACAGTTCTATTAACTTTTTACCTTTACTACCTTATAAATCGCACACATTTGGAAATTATCTTATACTTTATCCATCTACAGAAATATTTTTGGAGCTGAAGCTCTGAACCGGAGCTTACATTCAGGTCCACCAACCTGTACGATCCTGTTACACAGTCCCCGCCATTTACCCGGTATCTCCTCTCTGCGCAAAAGTAACAGCATTTTTCTTTCCCAGAGGAAACGGGCTAAGGGGATAGAGGTGCTCAGGGTATCATCAGCAGACCTGAGCTGCTTGGGGACTTCTCAGGCATTGGAAAAAACCCAAAAAGGAAAACAAAATGCATATTAAATTTCCAGTGTGGAAAATACGGGGGAGCGAGAAGTCACCCAGACTGGATTGAAGCAAAATGAAGAGCTCTTCTAGAGAAATAAATACCTACAGAAAATACCCCAAAAACACAGAGCCTGCCTTCCCAGCCAGGTTGTCAAACCTAGAACTACCGGGGTTGCTCAGGAACGCAGCCCATCACCTCCTCGGGGGCATGAGTATTGACCAGGAGATGAGCGGAGAGCAGGAACTGAACGGGCTGACTGTGGGTGCGCGTACATATCTTCACCAAATATTGGGCTTTTTTCCTCTTCTTTCTGTTGTAACCTTACACAGGGTTACAGCAATTCAGCCATCTCATCCACATCCAGTGCTACGACCAGCGGTCGGAGAATCAGAAGTCCAGAGTGTAAATTTTACATCACTTTGAGCAGTGGCCAAACCCCCCTGAACAGTAAATACTTGTTGAAATTAAATTTGGAGGAGAGGCAAGAAGAGAAGTGGGACAGGGGAGTAAGAAAGGCAGCACCGCTGCGAGTTAGCACCCACTTTCATTGACCAAGTACACCTTTGATATGAGATTAAGCCAATTAATCCTTGACACAAGATTAAGATTAGTGAATCCACCCCACCCCCTGCATGAACCACTCCACCAAAAACTTGATCGGTCAGAGGAAAAACGCTACTGGGAAAAAAAAAAAGCAAAAAAAGAGCAAAAAAACCCCACCCCAACCTATTCTATTCCGTTGACTTGCAGTGTTTTAGGTACAGCACCCCAGACAGACTGACTGGTACTTTGAAAATACTCCAAATAACTTCTGCTATCTCAACGCTTCACCCAGCGGACGCCAGCGGGATCGTTTTGTTTGTCACCAGCCTCCTGCTCCGTTACACGCAAACGTTTGCGCTTTAATTCTCCTCCAGGAAAAACCAGGGATGAAACCTGCGGCAGGGGTGACGTCTGCTCCCCTCCACCCCTGACTACCGCCACGCACTCCACGTTGGGATTATTTTATGGGATAGATTGTTTTATAGGCTTTAGATACAACCAAAATATTACGCCTTTAGCAGCAGCCACGATACATATAATATACATAGCAGCAGCCATTGTACAGAGAGCGTGTGTGTGTATATATATAAAAATCAACCATTTAATACCGGTACCTTGTAATCCCTCATGCTCCTACTTGCTTCTGAGAGCAGTTTTAGGCAAATTAAAAAAGCTTGGGTTTGCTTTTCAAAGCGTGGCGCTCGTTATTTTATATTCGAAGCCCGGCTCTCCAGTAATTAGATGTACGTCTAATTTCTTTCACAGCCTCTTGTCTCTCAGAGCTCAGCGGCCTTCGGAGATCAATCTGCAGTTTATTTGAGGAGCCAGAAGTCTGCTTACCAACCTGTCAAAACACGGATCCTTTTAGGAGCCAAACAAAGGCTTAGTGGAGCCACCCGTACGACCAACTTACCCGTTCTTCACTGTAATCTCTTCTGCACTCAACGGCACGACACTAATGGCTATTTAATCAATACGTCTGCAGCGTACGTACACGTTCTTTAAGTTAAAAGGGATGCAGACCACTTCCAGTTCTGCCCGCCATGAGAACGACTCGACGGAACTGGGACATTTGGCATTTTGCCACAGACACAAATGAAAATCCTTTCGAAAGCTTTAGTCTAAGCTTGCTTTCTGTGCGTAAAATCCAACCGTAAGACAGTTTTCTAGTTGGAAAACCTCCCGTGTGGGACGGTCAAGCCAAAATGACCATGACTCTGCTGGGGAGAGCGGTAAATAAGAACAGAAAGCCAAGAACTCACAATATTTTAAAGCCAAGAACACAATATTTTGGGGACGTAGTACCAGCCAGACACAAGCTCAGTAGCCCCTCGCGGAAGGAGGTGTAGGTACCACATAGGTGTACCATGACTGGAGCATCTCCCCTACGAGGAAAGGCTGAGGGAGCTGGGCTTGTTCAGCCTGGAGAAGAGAAGGCTGAGAGGGGACCTCATCAACACCTACAAATATCTCAAGGGTGGGGGTCACGGGGACGGAGCCAGACTCTTCTCAGTGGTGCCCAGCGCCAGGCCAAGGGGCCGTGGGCACAACCTGAAGCAGAAGAGGTTCCAGTTGAACGGGAGGAAGACCTTGTTGCCTGTGAGGGTGCCCGAGCCCTGGCCCAGGCTGCCCAGGGGGGCTGTGGAGTCTCCTTCTCTGGAGATCTTCAACCCCCGCCTGGCCGCTGTCCTGTGCCCCCTGCTCTGGGTGAGCCTGCTTGGGCAGGGGGGTGGCACTGGGGGAGCTCCCGAGGGCCCTTCCAACCCCTGCCAGTCTGGGATTCTGGGATTCTGTGTAAGGACAACACACAGCACCTTTCCCCGCTGCGTTACGTCTCATTAAAATATCTTCTAGCAGGAGAATTTTATCAGTGGTGTAGAACAGGTCCTTCGCCAGGTGATCTGAAACAGCGACGGGCAGACCACAGCTCACCGGTGCTCCCTCAGCCCTCGCCGTTACAGCTCTGTAAGCTTTCTGCAGTCTGCATTTCAGGTTGACAGAGCCACAGCTCTCTATCATTTGGACAAGAATTAGAGACGTAAACATGGGAGAGATCTGGAAATTTTCTTCAGGCTTTGATGTGCGGTGGGGGAAGGAAGGTTAAGAAACAAAAATAAAAATTAAATTACAAATCAAGACTCGGGCTCTCGAAGCGTTCCTGCCTTACCTGACTGTCACAGCGCTAACGAGGAGGAGGTGAACGGGTGATTAAATTCAGAAATGACGCGCTCCACTTTTGGAAAAAACAGTGATGACACAGGCAATCAATAAGCCCTGTGGGAACATCTCTCAAAATCTGAATGCTGGGAAAAGACCCCAAGCTGATAAGAAAACCATGGCCTGGTCCAACACCAACCCCAAAACTCGGGCGTCTGAGACGCAAAAGCTTCCCTGTTTGCATGCTAGGAGCCGTCCGGTTAGCCGGTCTTATTTATTCCCGCCTCCACGTGCCAATGGATATAAACCGAACCCTATCTCACTGCGTGAATCGGTGACACACAGAGGAACGTCACCCAGAGGAACCCGTCCCTGCCAGCAGCGAGACGACGGCGGCAGACTGACGGGGTTGCCTGACTGCGGGCTCGCTCCGGCTTTCAGCATCCCCGAGCAATCCCACCTCCCACGCGCGGTACCCGCGGCGGCAGGGCTTCTGGGGGAGCTGCCAACGCGCCAAACCGGCGCTGGGAACGCCGCTCCTCGCCTCGCGCGAGCCGCTCAGCTGTCAGCCAACGGGGGAAAATGAAGTTAATGAGCAAAGCTTTAATCAGTGGACCTTGGCGTAATCAGAAACAGAGCCCCGTGAATACGTAATGACAGGCCACCTCGCCCTGACTTTCCATTTTCCCATGGGAAGAAAGTTACGGCGTCTCAAGTGGAAGAGAAAAAGCCTTCAAATCGGAGATTAAAGATTCGGGTGCACAAATGCAGCTTTTCTCTACGCACCGGTTCATGCCGCACGTCCTCCCCCGGGCAGAAAGCAACCGAACCACAAGAGATCCAAGAGCAGGAGCAGCAACGGCTGGAGCAAGGAGCAGAAATACGTTTGCTCATACAATATTGCTGTTTTGCTAACAAATCTACAGGGAGACACGGCTCATTAACTGAGGAATGGTTTAATTCAACTTTGTGGCAAATAAAAACAAATGCTTGCCTGAAATCAAATGAGGAGGGTTTATCCCTGTGTCCTCGCCCAGCCTCTGCAGGTCGGTGCTCTTGGAGCAAAGCCGTGGGTGCTTTCCCCAGGCAAGATGCTCACCAGTTTTACACCACCGCATGTCCAGACCCCACCCCAGTTTAAGAGTCTTTACTAACCCTTATTAACGGGCCGTTAAAGGTCCCTCGTCACATGGAGATTATCGTGGTCAGCCAAGAGGGCAATCCCCGGCTGGCGGATGTTGGGTCTTCGCTTTCCCATGGTCAAAGCACACGGGACTGAATTTGAAGGATCTCGACCCATTTAGTCTCAGTGAGTCTACACTCCACCACCACCTGACATATTTAATGGGTATTAAAACCAACGGACCACCGAGCCTGACCTCCGTTTAGCACACCTAAGCCGAGTCTATAAACCTGCGTTTGGCTACCACACATCTTCCTCAGGCAATTCCCTTGACTGCTTACCCAGAAGGTTAATCCCATTTACAAATTTGCCCTATAAACCACTACATTTTTTTTTTGTCTGACTTTAGTTTGGTCTGAATGGTCTCCCTGCACCTCGTACCTTGTCATCGAGTTCCTACTGAGTCTTCTCAATAACCTCAACAAAATCACCCTCTTGGCATAAGGGAACTTCTTGGGTATCTGAACACCCTATGAGCCTCTTGGGATGCGCCGTGGGTCAACTACCGCTATCAGAAATAAAGATATCATGCGTATGTGTACCAGTATTTAAAGGGTGGCTACAAGGAAGATGGAGACTCCCTTTTCACAAGGAGTCCCATGGAAAAAACGAGGGGTAATGGGTACAAGTTAATCCTGAGAAGATTCCAATTGGACACGAGAGGGAAATTTTTCCCCATGAGAACAGTCACCCATTGGAATAATCTCCCCAGGGTAGGGCTTGACTCCGCCACATTGGACACTTTCAAGACGCAGCTGGACAGGGTGCAGGGCCATCTTATCTAGGCTGTGCTCTTGCCCAGAAAGGTTGGCCCAGATGATCCTTGAGGTCCCTTCCAAACTGGGATTCTACAATTCTATATTCCTAGAGAGAGTCCAGGGGAGGGCTACAAAGATGATGAGGGGACTGGAGCATCTCCCCTACGAGGAAAGGTTGAGGGAGCTGGGCTTGTTCAGCCTGGAGAAGAGAAGGCTGAGGGGGGAATCTCATCACCACCTACAAAGATCTCCAGGGTGGGGGTCACCAGGACGGAGCCAGACTCTTCCCAGTGGTGCCCAGCGCCAGGACAAGGGGCCATGGGCACAACCTGAAGCAGAAGAGGTTCCAGCTGAACGGGAGGAAGAACTTGTTGCCTGTGAGGGTGGCCAAGCCCTGGCCCAGGCTGCCCAGGGGGGCTGTGGAGTCTCCTTCTCTGGAGATATTCAACCCCCGCCTGGCTGCTATCCTGTGCCCCCTGCTCTGGGTGAGCCTGCTTGGGCAGGGGGGTGGCACTGGGGGAGCTCCCGAGGGCCCTGCCAGCCCCTGCCAGTCTGGGATTCTGGGATTTGTGGAAACCAAGGTATCGATACTACAAAGACAAGCCACTCTCCAGCCATCCCCAGTTCGTATTCTTTACTCTTTAAGGCTTTAAATTCAAGCTTTCTGTCACAGCATTCATCCACGGGTCTCACCGCTTCTCTTGCCCACAGGGACCCCTTTGAGGGTGACTCTCGATTAACTCCCCTCTCCCCATCCGCAGCTGTGGTCTGCAAGGGCTGCACCCCACATCAAAACTTGGAAAGATCTGGGTTTGCCGACAATTCTAGGGGTGCAGAATGAAAACGTAATAATGACAGCTCTGCTCTGAAACCTATCCACCATTTCTAAGCCGGTTCATGCTTATTTTAGTATTTTAAACAATATTATTTAAGGATCGGACCCATCATCCCGTTACTCGTGGCTATTAATTGCTCTTAACGTGACGGTCGCTCGGTGCCACCTTAGCTTGCAGAAATCACAACATAACTGAAGTGACCTTAACCTTCCTGCACTGGAAGTGAGGTTACAGCCCAACCTGGGTCGTCGTCTTTCGCACGGGGAGCGGCTTTCTGCCATTAAGGACAAAATACTCCATCCCGGGAGTTTGCCACATGAGTCATTAATTGTATTTCACCTTCTGTAGACCAATCCTAATGACATTACCTCGTTACTGAGCTTTCAGACAAGGCTGAAGGTTACCTAAGAGGAAGCTGTAAAGAACAGAGCACGGTATGAACACGAAATATAAACTCACTTTATTCATACAAAGTTATCGGGGGGGGGGGGGGGATTAAAAGAAAACCCACTTGGTAGAGAATAAACGCGCTCTGAGCGGGGGGAAAGAGTTACTGTAAATTAAACAACCCAGCTTACGTCTTTGTACTTTCTCCAGGTTAATCAGGCCTCAGCGAAATCAAGTTTGACAAGCGCTATTCACATCCGCTAATTTACGCATTTTAATCACTTTAGCATCCAGTGCGAGGCAGAGCGCGGCGTGTGTTGGCTACGACCAGTCCCGGAGGAACAATAGTTGCTAGCGAATATTTGCGTTAAATGCGCCTCGGTCCGCAGAAAGCCATTGAAAAATCCTACCCTGCTGTTAAACATTAATTTTTCGTAACAACCTCCCGGTTCCAAGGGCTGACGTGGGCTCACCAGGCTTCTCAAGGTCAGAAGTGTTTTATTCAGCTTCCCTCTGCCTTTATCCGAAGTGGTCACAAACCCAGGCGTACCCAGCAACGCCGCCGCAACGCCCAAACCCACATCTGCCTGAAATGCAATTTCATTGACTTTATCAAAAATACGGCTTTTACAGCAAGTGGATTATGCCAATAATCAGATTTATACTCTTCTTCTTGAAATAACTGCATTGCTCTGGACAACAGAAGCAGCAGCGCCTTTCTACCAAGTTTGCGGCGCTTTTCTGCTCTGTTTCATAGAATCATAGAATGTTTTGGGTGGGAAGGGACCCCCAGAGGTCACCCAGCCCAACCCCCCTGCAGGAGCAGGGACACCTTGAACCACATCAGGTTGCTCACAGCCCCGGCCAACCTGGCCTGGAATGGTCCCAGGGATGGGGCCTCCACCCCCTCTCTGGGCAACCCCTGCCAGGCTTTCACCTCCCCTCACTGGGAAGAATTTCTAGCCCCCGAACTTCACTGCTCCAGGCTGAGCACCCCCAACTCTCCCAGCCTGGCCTCAGAGCAGAGGGGCTCCAGCCCTCGGAGCATTTTAGTAGCCCCTCGGAGCATTTTAGTAGCCCTCCCCTGGCCCCGCTCCAACAGCTCCATGTCCTCCTGGTGCTGAGGGCTCCCGAGCTGGACGCAGGGCTCCAGGGGAGGTCTCCCCAGAGCAGAGCAGAGGGGCACAATCCCCTCCCTCCACGCTGGCCACGCTTCTCCTGATGCAGCCCAGGGCAGGGTTGGCTTCTGGGCTGCCAGCGCCCATGGCCGGCTCATGTCCATGTCATGTTCATTTGCCACCTGTGGCTCTCAAGGTCCGGGATGCAAACGCAGCAGCGATTCACCTCCGCCGCAGTCCCCTGTCCCATCACTCAGTACAGACCCACAGCAACCCCCAGGCAGCCAGTTATTTTAACCAAACCTAACGGGAGTCAAGACTGAAAACGAAGGCGTTCCTCAGGCTTTGAATTATGGAGGAGCCATTAGGAAAAACTGCATCGTCAGGAGCCCTGTTCGCGTCCTGGCAGAGCCGTCGCCCCAGCGGGAGCAAATGGGAGGGAGCTCGGATTCACACCAGTGCAACGAGGACGACGGGGAGCTCAAACGAGATGAATCAACCCCGCATCATCAGCACAACAGGAATCAGGAGGGCAGGTACATCAATTAGGCGTTCTTCACGGGGATGAAAAGATGAAGAACAACATTTAAATACAGGCGAGATACTTAAAATTAGACTAATGGGGGATTACTAACGATTTCTCTCTCTCGAACCAGAACGCTCTGACAGTTTAAAAGGCAAATGGTTTATTATTTCCTACGTGGGCTTTCGCGTTTACTCCCACACCCAACGGGATACACGGAGGTGACAGGCATTTGAAAGACGTGAAATTCACCGCGTACCGATCGAGACCGCTAAAGGAAGGATGAAAACCCAGCGAAGAAACCTCCCGTCATCAGTATGAGGAGAAGGACAAATGGATTGCGATACAGATAGACGGAGAGATATAAAAATATCAATCGCATTGATGTTTTCCCCCTCCCCTAACAAAACCCCAATCAGTCTGGCCTTCTCGTTAACAAAGCCAACGCGCCCTTGTTTCGCTTCGATTTAACGAGGAATTGTGGGTTCGTCTTTGCAGCCCCCTCTTTACCCCTCCTCTGCTGCCCTCGCCCCACACACAACCGTCTAATTGCAGTTATTACAGCACGGCTCCAATTTGCATCCCACCGGAGGACCAGCCAGCAAATTAAATCAGCGTCCCAGCACATGGCTTGGGTTTGGTTTTTTGTAGAGACAGAGAGAAGACAACTTACAAAGCACCGCCTGTCCTCAGCGACGGCGTTGCTCCCAGGAAACGAATCTCTTCCAGGGAATTGCCAGGGACTCATTTTAGCAAAACAAGAACTGCCGCCTCTGCGAGAGAAGCAAGTTGCCTCCAGAAGCTTCAGATGATAACAAACTTGTTTAAAACCTCGGTGGCATTCAGACTTGGAAAGGGTTTTTTAGCCTTTTGCTGTTAAAGCTTAGCATGTCCCCCCAATTTTATATATATATATATATATATATATATATTTGAAAATAAACATTAGGTCCTGGAGGCCTTTCAGGAGTGATTTAGGAAACACCCACGGTGACAACAGGTCCCAGAAACGCACGAGGCTTTGGCCCTACACAACCTGCCATGCAGTGCTCCAGGCGTGGGGCAGAGGGGCTGGAAAGCTGCCCGGCGGAAAAGGCCCTGGGGGGGTTGGTGGAGAGGGGGCTGGAGAGGAGCCAGCAGGGTGCCCAGGTGGCCAAGAGGGCCAGCGGCATCCTGGCTTGCGTCAGGAGTGGTGTGGCCAGCAGGAGCAGGGCAGGGACCGTGCCCCTGTGCTGGGCACTGGGGGGGCCGCCCCTCGATGCTGGGGTCAGGGTTGGGCCCCTCCCTCCCCGAAGGCCCTGGGGGGGCTGGAGCGTGTCCAGAGAAGGGCAGCGGAGCTGGGGAGGGGTCTGGAGCCCCAGGCTGCTGGGGAGCGGCTGGGGGAGCTGGGGGGTTCAGCCTGGAGCAGAGGAGGCGAGGGGCACCGGCCTCCAGTTGTGCCAGGGCAGGGTGAGGTTGGCCCTGGGGAACAATTCCTTCCCCCAAGGGCTGTCAGGGGCTGGAAGGGGCTGCCCAGGGAAGGGGTCGAGTCCCCAGCCCTGGGGGGATTGAACAGCCGGGCAGAGGCGGTGCTGAGGGCCAGGGTTTGGGGGTGGGATGGCAGGGGTAGGGGGGCGGTTGGGCTGGGGGAGCTTCAAGGGCTTTTCCAACCTAGAGGATTCTGTGATTCCATGATTTCTTTATTAAAAGGAGCAATTAAAACACATCCCAGAAAGGGATGAAAGGGACGGAGAATCTATCACATGCTCCTCTCAATTACTTACAAACACTTGAAACTTTCTGATTAACACAGCAAGAGACTTTTAAACTCTTAAAACTTGTCTTAAAATTCTCCTGCTGTTTTAGCAACATGGGAAGACGGATGTTTCTTCAGCATCCCCGTGCTTGCTTTAACAAACCAGACTGGATAACGGGGCGGGGGGGGACAAGGCTGGCAGGTGGGGGTGCCCAAAAACTTTAAACTGCTTAATTAAATGTGAGTAGTAGCGCACCCCGTTAGTGTAAAAGTGAATTAGCAAATACCTGTCTTGGGGACCAAACTGAGATTCACGATGCACAAAGCTTCCCTCCTCCCGTGACAGGGGAGGTATCAGGGTCTGAACAAGGCAGTGCTGCGCTGTCACCCAGACGAATCCACCCATGGATTTAGATGGGAAAAAACCCCAAACAAACCCACCAAACAACCCAAAGCCAAAGCAATTTGCTCATTTGCTTCACGTTGCACAGGGGAAGAGAGAAACGGTAACTAGAAATGGAGATGACTTCAGTCGCCAAACACAAAGCGTGCCTTATAGCTTCTTCCTCACAAAAAAACCCCAAACTAAAATGAAAATAAAATCAAACTAAAAGGGAAGTTCACAATTCTAATACCAGGACAGAAGCTTTCCAGTCCTGCAGGGGAAATTACGGTCTGGAACGTTGGAACGGCACGTGAGAGAATATTCCTCGTCAGACAGCTCAGAGGAAAAGCTGGTGCTGCTCCAGATGAGAGAGAGCTTGGTTTGGAAGATGTTATTTTTCTGTTTTTTAATAAACTCCAGAGATTACATCGCTGGACACCGTGATTCAGCAGGATCAGATGCAGAAATCCAAAAAAAAAAAAAAAAAAAAAGAGCAGCAAACCAAATCCTGAAAGAAGCAAGCCTACTCCTGCCCTCCGCGTGCCTTCGCTCCCATCGCCCAGGTCTCCATGTTCTCTCCAACACGAGGGCTCTGTGCACGGGTCGGAGACCGCAATCATAGAATCATAGAATCATAGAATCATAGAATCATAGAATCATCGAATCATCGAATCATAGAATGTTTTGGGTGGGAAGGGACCCCCAGAGGTCACCCAGCCCAACCCCCCTGCAGGAGCAGGGACACCTTGAACCACATCAGGTTGCTCACAGCCCCCTCCAACCTGGCCTGGAATGGTCCCAGGGATGGGGCCTCCACCCCCTCTCGGGGCAACCCCTGCCAGGCTTTCACCACCCTCCCTGGAAAGAATTTCTGCCTTAGATCCAGCCTAAACCTGCCCTGCTTCAGTTTAAAACCATTACCCCTTGTCCCCCCCAGGAGGCCGGCGGGTCAGCGAAGACATTCAAGCAGTAATTTGAGCAATTGGCACCGCGGTAGAGAGTTTTTTACTCCCATTATTTTTACCGACGCGCGGGATTTCTGGTTAACCAGGCAGCTACCGCAGGCCTCCTGGAGCTGCACTACGTAGCAGCGGCACAAGGCACGTAAGGAAAGCCGGAGCGTGTGTTCCTATCAAAATTGTGATGGATTTCCTCACCCTGCTCTGCCAGCTCCGTTATTACGCGAGCAACGGCTACGCACGCCGACGGGGAGCTGAGCGGAGGAGTAATCACCACCTTCCCTTCCTCCTCCCACGCAGGACGAGGCGTCCTCCTCGCTGCCGCAACCCGGAGCCTTGCATCATGTTTTTTCCCAGCAGCAAAAAAGCACGTGCGGCAGCGCCTTGGCGAGGTGAGGTTTTTGCCTGTAACGGAGTCGCTGCCTCTCGGGAGAAAGGGGGGGGGGAGCGTGGTGTAGGCTGCGAGCTGGCAGGGAGTTACACGCACTAACATTTAACTGCTCTGAGGCAGATTTAGCAACGCGCGACGCTGAGCGCTCCCAGTTCCATATCAAAGATCGTTTTTGAAAAACACTCGCTGCTAAGCATTGGTCTTTAATGAACCGAGGATGAGAAATCACTTTCCTCAATGCGCTACACGAGCGGCTTAACCCCCAGAAAAACACTATCCTTTCCTGCACCAGCGTTGCCCAAACCCTTCAGCACCGACAAACCATCCGCCTTCCCAATTTTTAGGGCAGGACACAGCGCTAACTGAAAGCACGAGCAGGAGAGCTCTTCCATGGATCATCACGTACTGCAACACCACCCCCACAAGCACAAGACCTTTGACAGCCACCTTCCTTTTTCAAGTGGGTTTTAGGCTTTCTCTCTGCATAATCCCCAGCGCGATTTCCACCTAGCACTCCTTTCAGGGCTTCAAGGGGGCCCAGAGGAAAGGGGGGGACAATCCTTTTAGCAGGGCCAGCTGGGACAGGACAAGGGGTAATGGTTTTAAACTGAAGCAGGGCAGGTTTAGGCTGGATCTAAGGCAGAAATTCTTTCCAGTGAGGGGGGTGACACCCTGGCAGGGGTTGCCCCGAGAGGGGGTGGAGGCCCCATCCCTGGGACCATTCCAGGCCAGGTTGGACGGGGCTGTGAGCAACCTGATGTGGTTCAAGGTGTCCCTGCTCCTGCAGGTGGATGGCCTAGATGACCTTGAAAGGTCTCTTCCAATCCAAACCATTCCATGACTGCATGATTCAAGTTCAAACCGACTACATTAGGTTAATGACTACAAACAAACCGACCACATTAGGTTAATGACTACAAAAAAGCAAACGTATTATCAATATCAGAATCACAGAATCACAGAATCGCAAGGGTTGGAAGGGACCTTGGGAGCTCACCCAGTCCCACCCCACTGCTCAAGCAGGTTCTCCTAGAGCATGTTACACAGGACTTCATCCAGGCGGGGGTTGAAGATCTCCAGAGAAGGAGACTCCACAGCCCCCCTGGGCAGCCTGGGCCAGGGCTCGGGCACCCTCACAGGCAACAAGTTCTTCCTCCCGTTCAACTGGAACCTCTTCTGCTTCAGGTTGTGCCCATGGCCCCTTGGCCTGGCGCTGGGCACCACTGGGAAGAGTCTGGCTCCGTCCTCCTGACCCCCACCCTTGAGATCTTTGTAGGTGGTGATGAGATCCCCTCGCAGCCTTCTCTTCTTCAGGCTGAACAAGCCCAGCTCCCTCAGCCTTTCCTCCTAGGGGAGATGCTCCAGTCCCCCCATCATCCTTGTTGCCCTCCTCTGGACTCTCTCCAGTAGCTCCTCATCCTCCTTGAACTGGGGAGCCCAGAACTGGACACAGTACTCCAGGTGGGGTCTCAGATCGATAACACGTTTGCTTTTTTGTAGTCGTCTCCTGCAGAGCACCAAGAGCCTGCAACCTCTCAAGTGAAAAACAAAAACCCCGCGGACTTGGTTTTCCAGGCAGCGTATTGCATGAAGGCAGCTCCTGATAGCGCTTGCAATATAGACGTTAGGTGGACAGTTACAACTGAATCGGGGATTGCAAGGGAAATTCTGGGATGGGCACCGCCGAGCCTCACCGGTCTCGGCGCTGCTGGTATTATTTTAGCTCCCAGACGTGTCAGTCAGATTGAGATCTCGCTGCACATCGCGGCGTGCAGTCGAATGCAGCGGTTATGTGACCCAGCGTATCCATTTCCACACGTCAACACGGGACGGCTACATTACACGCTTGGAAAAATCAGTAGATCCCTTCTGGCTCATGTAGATAATTCCCCTAACGCTCTGCGCAGCAAAAAAAATATTGTAGAGGTGGTTGTGTGCAGAAGGGATGGTAGCTGAACGGGGATACCCGCTGCGACAAACCCAAGGTTTGGGCTGGGTGGCCCCTGCCATTCCCACACCCGCGACAGAGCAGCATCCAAAGATCAAAAAGCCGTGCCGAGACCCAAAGCGTTTTGAACGTATTTAAATCAGAAACTATTTTCAGCTTTCATGCCCACATAAAACTTGAAGCGCGTGATAATTTCAGGGAGAAATAATAAGCAAAGCTTCACCCATTCTGCACACGGCGCTTTTCAGGGGCGCTTTGTGTCCTTTCCCAGAGCTCTCCCTAATCCTGTGGTCCCCTCAAATCCGGTTTCCCTCTGCTTCCCTCGGTGAAACTGTCCCCCCTTATGTAGTGATGCATATATAATCGGGAAATAAATCACTGTAGAAATCAAGCAGGTGCTACACATATCAGTTCTTCACCAAAAAATGACTGATAAGAGCTAAACGCGTCCCTTGTTTACATGGCTTCCATTGTAACACATGCTTAATTTATGCACGGTTTCCTCGTTTTTATTGAAAAGACATTAAACCCCACAGTTTCTGGCAGACCTGGGCATGCACGCTCTTCTGGCTACGGCTAGAAGCGCCGACGCTACCACCTCTAGCCCCTTACCAGTAGCCACCCCAGCAAAAGTCAGCAGCCCCTCCAGCCTGCCCAGGGAAAATTTTTGGGGTGTTGCCATCCGATTTCGATAAAACGAACTAAAGTGATTTCCGCAGCGAGTTATCGCTGAATTCGTTCATTCCGACATACACCAGCACGGTCAGAAGAAAATATCCGCATCCCTGGATGACGTATTAGACCCTGAGCCGTTTGGGGAGAGAATTTCCGTCACTGACGGAATTTGCGGTCTTTGTAAAAAGCGGTGCATGGGGGAACAGCACACATGAACACAGCAAATTAACATGCATGGCAAGAGTTGCAGTATTAGTCATATTCCGCTTGAGGAGGGGCTATTAACTGGAATATCTGTCTTGGAAAAATCCGTACGCAGCTGCTACTTTATCTGGCCAAAATTGTCTAGGTTCTCCTTAAAAAAAAAAAAAAAAAAAAAAAAAAAGTGGGTACTTTATGTAAGCATACAGTTCCAAAACCTACACAGTTTTAAGGCTTTTTGAATTTAGAGTGTTATCATTGACCGAACGGGTGGCTCGGTAGGATCAGTGGAACAACTCAAAAGATCTACTCGTGATCAAGGTTGAGGTTTTGCAGAGGGCAGGATGACAAGAGGATGCACTCAACCACGAGCTCAGCGACTGCCCTGGTTCTCCTCCTAGCGTTAGCGAGCCTGTAGGAAAACAAGCGATGCAGAAGCTCAGCGTGTCCCGAGCCTCAGTTCCCTCATCACAACCTGCACGCGTGCACGGAAGCGGCTGATCTGCTCAAGGCAGGCTCCAAATGCTTCACCTCCTCTTCGTACATGGCCTTTTCATGCAGAGCTACAGCTGCTCGGACACCAGCGGGAGGGCACAACCTGCTATCACCTCAAAAGGTAAGAGAAAAAAGAGCTCCTTCAGGATTATACCTAAAGGCGTATCTAAATACACATCAGGGAATGATATCATAGAACCATAGACTTGTTTAGGCTGGGAAAGCCCTTTAAGCTCCCCCAGCCCAACCGCCCCCCTACCCCTGCCATCCCACCCCCAAACCCCGGCCCGGGGCCGGCCCCCTCCCATCGCCCCTTCCCTGGGAGCAGAGCCCGACCCCCCCTGGCCCCCCCCCCTCAGGCATTGGGGGCCTGGGGCTCAGCCCCTGCCCCTCTGCTCCAGGCTGAACCCCCCCAGCTCCCCCAGCCGCTCCCCAGCAGCCTGGGGCTCCAGACCCCTCCCCAGCTCCGCTGCCCTTCTCTGGACCCCCACCCCCCCGGGCCTTCGGGGAGGGAGGGGCCCCGACCCCCGAGGGGCGGCCCCCCCAGTGCCCAGCACAGGGGCACGGTCCCTGCCCTGCTCCTGCTGGCCACACCACTCCTGATACAAGCCAGGATGCCGCTGGCCCCCTTGGCCACCTGGGCACCCTGCTGGCTCCTCTCCAGCCCCCTCTCCACCAACCCCCCCAGGGCCTTTTCCGCCGGGCAGCTTTCCAGCCCCTCTGCCCCACGCCTGGAGCGCTGCCTGGGGTTGTGGTGACCCCAGGGCAGGACCCGGCCCTTGGCCTTGTTGACCCTCACCCAACTGGGCTGGGCCCATGGCTCCAGCCTGGCCAGGTCCCTCTGCAGAGCCCCCCTCCCCCCCAGCAGATCCACACTCCCCCCCAGCTCGGTGCCATCTGCAAACTGGCTGGGGGTGCCCTCGGTCCCCTCGCCCAGGTCATGGATAAAGATGTTTAACAGAGCTGGGGCCAGTGCTGAGCCCTGGATCCAGGCACCAAACATTAAAAGCTTCAGGAATATTCCTCATCTGCATGGAAAACAACGTTTTTCTCAAGCACTGATCAGGCCGAAGCACCTCTCGGTTATGTTAATTATGAATACATCCGTAAGTGGTTGTGCCAGAACACTTTGTTACAGGTATTGAGGGATAAAAAAAAAAAAAAAAAATAAACACACGATACACCCTGCGTAACTCTCCTGATCATTAAACGCTGGATGCCGAAATCTGAAGTTTTCTAATAGGGCACGTTACGCTTAATAACATTAAAATACAAACCGCGACGGTGCTGAGGGTCACCTCCTCGGCTCTGCCCAGTTGCCGTCACACACCTTCCCTCCCTAAGCCCCGTTCTCCCAGTACAAACACCCAACTGGCCTGGTGGTTCTTGGTTGGGATTCCCCGCTCCCCGCCCAAATCTGGGTTAAAAAATAAATCCTTTTTTTTCCCTGCTCTCAAAGTTTAAAAGGCCACGTCACTGAACAAAATCTCTTTCCTTTTTCTTCCCGTACTTTGGGGGGGGGCAGAGGGTGTATTTTTTCTTCTACTGCTTCCAGCAGTTTGAGAGCTTTCCTTTTATAAATGTAATGGATTTGCCCATTCATTGGGGTCCTGCCTTGCCTTCTTCCTTATAGCCATATGGTACATTTTTCATATTTCTTAGGAAAAAAAAAAAAAAAAAAAATCTATTTAAGCCACATGAGAGATGGCTGCATGGCGCACGATCCATAAATCTATTTTGAGAATCCATCTCTGGTTTTAATGGGCAGCATAGCTTCCTCCAGGACCCCGGCCAAGTCACTCGGTTCTCTGCCTTTCAGCTTCCCCATCCATAAAGCAGCAATAAAATGACAGCAATTCCCAAGAAAGTGCAAAGTTGAAGTCCTGGGGAGTTTGCAGGGCTCATCCGAGAAGCCAAGCCCTTTACCACGGGGCGATGCAACCAATCCGACGGTAGCTGAACTTCAGATCAGTCACCGTGTTCCACAGCGTTGGTGAGAGCTGGCTTGGAAACGGGATTTAATGAGTCTGGCAGAAGCAAGATTGAAAGGAGCAATTTAAACGCCCAAAATTCCTAAGTAACACCGGTTCTAACAAAGACCATCGGCGCGTTTGAGTGTAACCTACTGAGATAATGGAAGAAAAAGTCTGAAGAATCAAATGTGGGTGGGCTTGAAAAAGGAAAAAAAAGGGAAAGCCTAGTGAAAAGCCCAGGCTAATGGAGAATGTGGGAAGAGGAGTAATCAGGGCTGCCTCCAGCTGCCTCTGCACAAAGAGGTTAATAGCGGAACCGTTTGGAATCTCAGCAAGTTTCTCTCTATAATTTTCAGGATAGAAGAGAAGGCATCTGACGTTTATTAGCTCGACTAACACTAAGAGATTTGCAGGCTGATTCGAGGCCTTCAGGTTTCAAAAAAGGCCGCTGAACTATTTGTATCACACACAAGAAGGCAATGGCATCACACGAATAATATCAATGCGTAAATGTCTGCGGCGAAATCTGACTTAAACGTAGCTCGTGGCCCCCTAAGTGTTCTCCCACCTCCAGCAAGGAAGAGCAGGAGCATCCCAGCACGCACGGATCCGTCCGCCCGGTGGAGCCCATTGCGTGCGGGAACTCGGCCGCGCACCGCGACTTGCATCAAGATCTGGAAGATTTGTGCCAAGAAGGGTACGGTGAGACACGTGAGCTCCATCAGGATCACATCAGGCCTCAGGTGATGTACCCTGAACACTGGAAGACACGGCCATGCCTCCGTCGGTTCCAATCACCTGGGAAATCGCTAGCCCTGCCTGAAAGCGGTTCTGCTTATGCAATATTAGAAGCTAAATTTAAATGAAATGCATAGCGAATAGAGACATCACGGAAGACACAGATCCCCATTTGGTTAACCACAGTTAAGACATGCCGTAAATAGGAACGCAGACGTAATTCCCTGCAGATCCACAGAGACAGCACCTCAAAGCCAGAGGTTTAATTAAGTCAGGTCTCGGCGGAGAATGGAACGCGCAGGCATTTGTCCCGCATCCACGGTCTATCGACAAATTACGCCCGGGGTGGCAGCGTCTGCAGAGCACACAGCTCTTCCTAGAGGGCGTTACGGCAGGCTCTTTTAGGTAAACTTCGTATAAAAGCTGCCAGGTTTTACTGAACTTACTCTGAGGTGAAGTTCATTTGATACGGGCAGCCAGAGAGAAGCCAACTTTCTGTATGTCCGGAGTTGTCGAAGCGCTCAAATCGAGCAAACAGAATGAAAAGGATCCACCTGATCTCACTGGTATTAAATAATAATAATTAATAAATAACAAAAGCCAAGCGTGTGACTGTGAGCTAAGAGCACACGTTTCCATTTGCGAACGTATACGGGCCTTTCATAAGGACTGCCTTCAAAATTTGGGATTAGGTTTTCAATCTAAACTGGACTTGAGTCAGATTAGAGATTTGCCCCCAAACCCCTGATCTGAACCGCGTTCAAGGTCAAGCTCGCGTTCATGCTCATTCTTTTAAGAATTATATATATATTAAAAAGCAATAATGTATTGTTTACAGAAACAAAGCAGCCAGTAGACGCCAAGGCCGACAACAAATGAGATGAATTAGAAGGCCTTTAGATTAAAACCATCGAGAAGCTGAAGCCAACAACGACGACCAAAAAAAAGAAAAAAGCTTCACGTTTCACATGGAGCCGCTCACGATAGCGGCGAGAACCACACGAAGGGTCTGCAGGAATGCACCATGACCAGGGTTGTGAGACACTGCTGCGCTGGGCAGAGGGAAGGAGGGGAGGGAGAAATGACACCCGACTTCTTTTGTGTAGGTACCGGTGGGATGAAAGCATGAGCGACGCAGCAAACCTGTACCAAAGCTTACTCTGAAACAGGAAGGGTCGACGTGGATTCGCACAGCGCTGTGCAAGAGCTGTGGCAAAGGCGATACGGCAGAAGGTGCTTGACAGACACAGGTGAATACAGGCCGAGAGAGCACAGAAGGGAAAGGAAAATTAGGAAACAAAAAGCCCAGGTGACCATGGTGGAGTGCTGAGGAGTCCCTCAAGTTTTCCCTGAGCGCTAGATGCTGTGCCATCAACCACTCACCCAACGTAGGCACTCAGCCCAAGTTCAGGTTTATTGGACACAAGGAGAAATTCCTTCCCCGAAAGGGTCATCAAGCACTGGAAGGGACTGCCCAGGGAAGGGGTTGAGTCCCCATCCCTGGAGATATTTAAAAGCCATGTAGACACGGTGCTTAAGGACATGGTTTAGTGGTGGGATGGCAGGCTTAGGTTAACGGTTGGACTCGATCATCTTCAAGGGCTTTTCCAACCCAAACGATTCCGTGATTCTGATGCCACAGCAAAAGGCAGCAGGTTGCAATCGTCTACCTCTGTCACTGCCCTGGGATGGTGGCAACAGCCGAAGAGGTCAGAGCTCAAGAAGCTGCTGGCCAACTCCGAGTACGTTGTACGGGCAGATCCCAAGCTGCGTTTCACTTCCAGGCATTCCATGAAGCTGCATTAGCCTCTACTTTTGGGAGCTGGGGCTATCGTATTTACTCCACCAAAGGCCCTCTGGAGCGTACGGCTGCATTTTCGGAAAAGACTTTAGCACCTGAGACAGGCTACCTGTTCAAAAGCACAGTGTGGACCTCCCTTACAGGGAACAACGTACCCTTTCCCTCTTCTGGATTTGCAGAGTCTCAAAAAGCAGCTTAAGCAGCCAAAAAAAAAAAAAAAAAAAAAAAAAGGAGGCAGCGTCCTAATCTTTGGAGCAAAGGAAGGCAATGGTAATAACCAGCTGTTCAACAAGAGCAACGCCAATTTATTATTTAAGAGCTGTGAACAAAGGCAAGCCACAAAGGGTATTTCCAGGTTTTATCTCTAACTTTTTAAAAAAATAAAGTAGTACGATGACTTTTTTCCCCATTTAATAAATCAGCAGGCCTCAACAGTTGCCTTCAAAAGCAGCTCAAACTGCTTTTCACACCCCCGGTGTTCGTGACTTTTCCAACAGCATTTGCTCTGGAGAGGAACCGGGGCTGTAGGCAGCTCGGCTCTATATTTCAACAGAGTAACCTCCCTAATTACATCTCTGAGCAGTAGCTCTTAATTACCCTCCGCTCCTGAGCTCTTGTTTACTCCACTGGAGCTGCAGCAAGACCTTTACAATTCACTTTCAAACCCAAGTTGGTAATGGCTTGTCGCAAAGGCTCCACTTTTTTGGTAGCCCAGAAGAGAGACCAGGCTTTGGATATGTCCTGGGACATCTGGGACATCCTTTAAGTCATGTCTTCCACATAAAGGAAAAGCCCTTTAAGATCACCAGGCCCAACCGCCCCCCCCGTACCCCCCCCCTTCCAGCCCCTGACAGCCCTTGGGGGAAGGAATTGTTCCCCAGGGCCAACCTCACCCTGCCCTGGCACAACTGGAGGCCGGTGCCCCTCGTCCCATCGCCCCTTCCCTGGGAGCAGAGCCCGACCCCCCCGGCTCCCCCCTCCTCTCAGGCACTTGTAGGGAGCGATGAGGGCTCCCCTCAGCCTCCTCTGCTCCAGGCTGAACACCCCCAGATGCTCCTCATAGGATTTGTGCTCCTGTGGTGGTTTGACCTTGGTGGATGCCAGGTGCCACCAAGCCGCTCTATCGCTCCCCTCTTCAGCCGGACAGGCGGGGAGAGAATGAGATGGAAAAAAACCCCTCATGGGTCAAGATAAAGGCAGTTTAATAAAGAAAAGCAAAAGCAAAGGCGGCGCGTGATAGCAGAAGGAAAAACAAGATTTTATTCTCTACTTCCCGTTAGCAGGCGATGTCCAGCCACTTCCCGGGAAGTAGGGCTTCAGTATCCATAGTTGTTCCTCCGGAAGACAAAAAGTCATAAAAGACAAATGCCCCCCCCCCCCGCCGCCTCCTTCCTTTTCCCTTAGTTTTTATATCTTAGCTGATGTCACATGGTATGGAATATCCCTTTGGTTGGTTTGGGTCAGGTGTCTTGGCTATGTCCCCTCCCAAGATCTTGCCCCCTTCCAGCCCACTGGTGGGGGGGAAATATTGGAGAGACAGCCTTGATGCTCTTTGAGCACTGCCGAGCAGTAGCTAAACCATTGGTGTGTTATCAACCCCTTTCTACATACCAATAGAAAGCACAGCCCTATGCAGCTTGACCCAATACAGCTCCACACTGTTCTCTTAGATGGGTTTCAAACTTCTCTACCTCTGTGAAGCCAACCGTCTCCATCACGCAATGATCAAGGATGTCTTAGGATGGAAGAAAGAGCCAAGCTGATTACGTGTTGGAAGAAAAGTTAAAGTCTGCTATATATGGGGGTCAAATATTGATCTTCAGTGCTTCCCTAATGCATTAAACCCTTTTATCTTAGGTAGATCTTCCTCACGAGCATTACACGGCTGTGAGATCCAAGAGGCCACACCACTTGTTGCAACAGGAATAGACGCAAATGTCAGTTTTCAGTAAAGAATTTGTACGCGCATCATTAAAATCCAGCCCACTACAAAAGAAGAAATAAAGCAGCTGCGCGAGACTGATTAAAAAAAAATTACTCAACTCAAATGTTCCTTCCCAATCTCTCAAGTTCTATCTTCACACAAGCACCATTGTCTCTTAAGGGCTTTCAAAAAAAATGAAAATTAAAGGAAGCGCCAAAGGCAAAGTGTTTTCCTCTTCTCCTCCAGTATTCAAAAACTCCACGAAAGCTAAAAGATGGCACATTCATCACAAGGCACGGGATGAAAAGGAAATCACCTCCCTATTTCAGTCTCTATCAGCCGCACTGTTGAATCCTTTCTGCTAATCAGCGTTTTCTCAAAGCTTTCGGTAGGAAAAAAAAAAACCCTGTTATCCAAGATCACAGCTGTAAGAGTTTGGCCGTAAAGAGAATAAAGGAAACAATGGAAGTCTGGGAGATCTGGCCTAGAGACCAAACAGTCACTAAAGCTAACGGGCACAGCATTTGCCATAATAATGCACTTTTTGCAACCAACATATTCAACAGTTCAAAAAGCATTTTCAAAATTTACATTGTCGCTCCCAATTTAGCTCAAGCCCAAAATCCAGATTTTGCTCGAAATAGGATAGTAATAATAAATACTTTTTTGTACATCTGACAGAGCCAGACTCTTCCCAGTGGTGCCCAGCGCCAGGCCAAGGGGCCATGGGCACAACCTGAAGCAGAAGAGGTTCCAGTTGAACGGGAGGAAGAACTTGTTGCCTGTGAGGGTGATGGAGCCCTGGCCCAGGCTGCCCAGGGGGGCTGTGGAGTCTCCTTCTCTGGAGATCTTCAACCCCCGCCTGGCCGCTGTCCTGTGCCCCCTGCTCTGGGTGAGCCTGCTTGGGCAGGGGGGTGGCACTGGATGATGTCCCGAGGTCCCTTCCAACACTGCCAGGCTGGGATTCTGGGATACATTTCACTTCCAAGGAACCAAATGTTAAAATGTTGGGGTTTTTTTTCTTTTAAAGTATTAGAAATCCCAAGCCAAGGGAGTCTGCTTGCAAAGGAAGGGACTGAAATCCACTACAAACAACGGGGCTTTTGCCATGCAAAACGGAGCAAGGACAGAGAAATTAAAAACCACCAAACTTATTCTCAAGCTTATTTAAAGAATTAGATACGGCCAACATTTAGAAGATACCCAATGGATGATCATAAGGTTTTACAGCTCAGCTCTGGCCACCTTATTTTCCTCCAGCAAGCTCAGCAGGTTGCAGCCTGCCACACGGCCGGTAACAGCCACCTCACCGAGAAAGCCGGAGATGCCGTCCCACGGGCACGTCACCGCTGGTTTGAGGGGAGATTGCTGCTGCGAGGGGCAGCCCCAGCTGTCCCTGGCACCGGTGCTACCCTTGGCAGATGGGGTTGCACCAACGAAACCACTTTGCCCCTAAAAAAACCACCTGAGGGAGCTTCCCAAGTCCACAATTACCTGAAGAGGGACCATGAAGCAGGTGGCCAGAGCACACTGCCAGGTGGCCAGGTCTGCAGCTTGGTGGCCAGCCTTCGAGTAGATGTGGAACTACAGCCTGGGAGAGGTTCAATTAGCTAAATTCATCTCAAAGCTAGACTAAGCCAAATGTGGGCAAGATCCTGCTCCTCACTTCTGTCCTGGAGGGTACGGCCATCACCCCGCTTCCACTGGCACCTGGTGCTCCTCTGATCTGCACTGACTCAAAGAACTAAATCAACAAAAAATGTGACGTTTCTGGTAACGACCTTCATGAAGGCGATGAAAAAGGAGTTGTTATTCAATAATACAAGCACACACCGAGTACCAACTGCAAAAGAAATGGGATCTAATTCATGGTCAAGAAAAAATATTGACAGTCCTTATTTCTGTTTCACTTCTGGACTGTGGATGTGACGCTCTCCAGCCAGATGTACGCAACCCCCGGGAAGCTTTGTTAGCTCTTCGGCCAGACTTTAGAATCATAGAATCACGGAATCATTTGGGTTGGAAAAGCTCTTTAAGCTCATCAAGTCTAACCATTACCCTAACCCTGCCATCCCACCACTAAACCACGCAACACCTCAGAAACCAGTGAAAATCCTGCAAGGACTCGATCTGTCTGCACGTGGGGGATTACCCTCTCCCGACGAACTCCCCACATGCTTATCGTTACTGAGAACGAGAACACCCCCAAATGCATCCTCGGGAATAGCTGATGCCCTTTAAAATGTGCTCTACCTCAGTAAAAGGCGGCTTAAAGGCAGAAAAGTTCCAACACGTTTTTCAACTGGTTTTACTGGCCAAGCCGCTGCCTTTAGTAGACGCGCCATCATGCCAAACACTGAACAATTCTTTAAGTGTTCATGAAGAAACTTCTTTTTATGCCTTGCTTTTATACTTTGGCTGGTCCTTCAGGTAAAAAGCACCAAAAAGCTTTGCAAAACTTGTTTCGACGACACTTCACGTTTTGAATTTTGACAGATGTCAGATGTTTGCTACACCAGACGTAAAAGATTTGTTCAATTTTAGGTTTCTTCTTTTGTTAACTTTAACTGAACTCGGGCACACGGCAAGGTGCAGAAGAGCAAGTCCACTGTGGGCTAAGCCTCCCAACAATGCTTTCTGCCAGCCATCAGATGGAAAACTGCGAAGTATCACAAGCAAGTTCCAAAGTTAATGAACAAGCAAATACTTCCTAAAGCCATTTACTCATGTTTGGAGATAATGATCTCACTGCGCTGGTTTCAGCTCAATTATCCTTTTGAAGATTCTCTTTGTTGCCACATAAAAGAAAAAAAAAAAAAACCAAATGCTTTTAAAAATATTAAACTATTTTATCGCAAAAGGCAAGTTTTATGGTTAAGGCATCGGAATACACCAAGCACTGCTTAGGAGACTGCGGCCTGTACTGCCAAGCCGAAGAGCGTGCCCAGCAGTTGTATCTCTTGCAGAGACTCTGCACCTCGGCGCTCAAGAGGTTCTGCCACCGCATCCACACGATGGCCAGCAAGCCAATACTTGGACGAGGAGGTGAAATCTAACACTTTTTTTAATCCAATCGCTGTAAAGCAAGCCTCAATTAGAGTGGTTTACGTTAACGCACATCCCCGTTCTGGTACGTCTGCCAAAGCTGTTAAGAAATCCACGGGGCGAGTTAAGTAATACCAAGTGACCCATTTCCCTCAGGAGGTAATTGCTTCAAGTGATCCCTACGAAATGCAAAAGCACCAACTGTATTTTCATCAAGATTAATTTAAATAAACACGTTTAAAAACCAAAACAATCTTGGGAGAAAGGAATGGGAGCCAAAGCAAGAAGTTGATTTCTCAGCCTTCTCCTGGTGAAAAGGAAAGGTGGAGCTTGTTTCAAAGGCACACAACTGCCCGGGCAGCAGGTTACAACACTGGCTTTACATTCAGCTTTCCAGTTTGTTTGTGGGAGGGGATACAGGTCAAGACAACAAAATTAAGTTAATGGCAGGATCTTTTCATTCTCAGGAATAGCCGGTATCAACTTGGCTCTCAAGTTCTGTGATTTTCCTTTTTCTAATACCCCAACTGTCACAGAATCCCAGACTGGCAGGGGTTGGAAGGGACCTCACGAGATCACCCAGTGCCACCTCCCTGCCCAAGCAGGCTCACCCAGAGCAGGGGGCACAGGACAGCGGCCAGGCGGGGGTTGAAGATCTCCAGGGAAGGAGACTCCACAGCCCCCCTGGGCAGCCTGGGCCAGGGCTCGGGCACCCTCACAGGCAACAAGTTCTTCCTCACGTTCAGCTGGAACCTCTTCTGCTTCAGGTTGTGCCCATGGCCCCTTGGCACCACTGGGAAGAGTCTGGCTCCGTCCTCGTGACCCCCACCCTGGAGATATTTGTAAGGATTTATGATCATTGGTAGGACCAAGAATATTTCAGTTAATGAGATTATATCAGCCCCAACTCATCACTCTTTCCTGCTCTACTCCCATTTATTTACTTCGCCAGAATCTTCAACGCCAAATACCCGATCTAGTTAGCAGTGTCCCTGCTCACTGCAGGGGGGTTGGACTAGATGACCTCTAGGGGTCCCTTCCAACCCAAAACATTCTGTGATTCTATGATTCTATGAAATAAGAACTAGAAAGGAAAGTGCTCAATATGTTTGCAAGTGGCAGCTGGAACAGACCGATCACTGGTATTAATTGAAGAGAGGTTAATACCAAACTGCTTTCAGAGAAAGAAATTGAAAGAAAATTTCTTTTCTGAAACGGTATTTGTGAAAGTCATCTGAAGTTATCATAAAGCAACGTTTTTAACCTGCGTCTCCACAGGGCACCGAGGGAGGGCAGGTTCTGTGATCAGGCAGTCTCACGATGAAGGGTTTGCACCTCTCCTGCAAAATCTGGAGTATGTTGGAAGTCATCACTGCAGCATCACTTTTTTCACTGAAAAACAATTCACAGCCCATGTTGCCAGAGGATTTTCACGCATTTCTTCTGTGGGTACACATTTCTGATTATTACTCTTGATCCGCTTCAGTTACCACATTCAAACAGCAAATGATTAATATCTGGTTCCTTTCTAGGCTGGTGAAACACCGACTGCACAGATCTCAAATTTCACGCTATTCTTAATATGGCAGAGAAAACAGGGAGTTCCATCAGGACAAGCAACCCAAAGCTCTCCTTTTCAAGTGCTTGGGCTGTTTCTTGGAAGAAACCAATGGACGACTGCAGTGGAAATAGAGGACAACCATGTTGGAAGGTCAACCCAACCCAACGACAACCCAAACACCAGAGCAAATAGCGCAAACGGACACTGAAGTAAGGACAATTAATGGTGCTGTAGCACCACAAATCTTTACACAAAACCCCTCTAGCGTACAAGATTACAAAGCATAAGATTTTTGCTCAATCACTCAAGGGACAAGTGTTAAAAAAAAAATATCTCCGCTGATGTGTAGTGAGAGGAGAACCCCACGGCTCTCCCCTGGAGGCCTGCTCTCATGATGTTCTACACCAAACACATGCCTTGCATCTTCAGAAATTTGGGAATATCATCCAGCACAGACTCTGAGCAGCAGAGGTCTGCAAAACATCAAGTCTGAAATGAGTAATGAACGTACCACGCGCAGAATCCTACAGAGTGTTTATTGCTATAGCTATGCGCTTGCCAATGATGTTCGTTAGATTTCTCTAAACGTCTGTCAAGCTTGTTTTCATCTTCTTCCCAAAGAAACGAATCTGGCCCTTGGCACTGTCATTGTTTTATAGAGCACTTCTGTAATTCAGATGCTGCTGCATATGTGCGGGAGTGGGGTTTTAACAGTGATGCCCAGGGAATAGCGTGAAGGCAGATACCCAGCGACAGCCTCCCCCGCAAAATAGCCATCCCTCTCCGATAAAAGGATTTGATGGCACCAAAGCTCATCAAACGTTCCTTGGAGAATTTCAGGCAGAATTTTAGACATCCTGGCACCAGGCTGGGGAGTGCCTTGAAGAAAAGCATGAAGACCCTAAATCTGATTTGATGTTTTACAGAGCGCTGATAAGCAGGCTCGGCGCTCTCACGGCAGAGTGCATCTCTGCACAGCCATGCTGTAGCATCCAGCATCAGTTGGAACTTCCTAAGGGCGAGGTTTCATGTCCAAATAAAACCTGTTGGCCGATAGCGATGAGAGCAAAAAATTACTGAAGCCCTGGGTCTTGCTGCATTAGGAATGTTGGGTGTGTATCTATAGAATCATAGAATGGTTTGGGTGGGAAGGGACCCCCAGAGGTCACCCAGCCCAACCCCCCTGCAGGAGCAGGGACACCTTGAACCACATCAGGTTGCTCACAGCCCCGGCCAACCTGGCCTGGAATGGTCCCAGGGATGGGGCCTCCACCCCCTCTCGGGGCAACCCCTGCCAGGGTTTCACCACCCTCACTGGAAAGAATTTCTGCCTTAGATCCAGTCTAAACCTGCCCTGCTTCAGTTTCAAGCCATCCCCCCTTGTCCTGTCCCAGCTGGCCCTACTAAAAAGCTTGTCCCCCCCTTCCCCGGGCCCCAGCTCGCCCGCAGCCTCCTCTGCCCGGCGAGCCCCCCAACTCTCCCAGCCTGGCCTCAGAGCAGAGGGGCTCCAGCCCTCGCAGCATTTTAGTAGCCCCTCGGAGCATTTTAGTAGCCCTCCCCTGGACCCACTCCAACAGGTCCATGTCCTCCTTGTGCTGAGGGCTCCCGAGCTGGACGCAGGGCTCCAGGGGAGGCCTCACCAGAGCAGAGCAGAGGGGCACAATCCCCTCCCTCGACCTGCTGGCCACGCTTCTCTTAGAAGCACAGAATTGTTTATGTTGGAAAAGCCCTTGAAGCTCCCCCAGCCCAACCGCCCCCCTACCCCTGCCATCCCACCCCCAAACCCTGGCCCTCAGCACCGCCTCTGCCCGGCTGTTAAATCCCCCCAGGGCTGGGGACTCGACCCCTTCCCGGCACCCTTCCCCCCACGCCTGGGAGGCACAACGGAGGCCGGCCCCTCGTCCCATCCCCCTTCCCTGGGAGCAGAGCCCGACCCCCCCGGCCCCCCCCCTCAGGCCGGGCGGTGAGGGCTCCCCTCAGCCCCTCTGCCCGGAACCCCCCCAGCTCCCCCAGCCACTCCCCAGCAGCCTGGGGCTCCAGACCCCTCACCAGCTTTGTGGCTCTCCTCTGGACATGCTCCAGCAACGCCAACGTCTTTCTTGTAGTGAGGGGCCCCAAACTGAACACACTTGTTGCAGCCCAGGGTAGGGCTGGCTTCTGGTCTGCCAGCGCATATTGCCGGCTCATGTCCATCTGTAATCGGGGCTTATTCCGCTCCTATTTTTCCAAAGAACTTAACCGCAGCGTCAGGCAGCCTTTCGAAAGGGTAGCACTGCTGAAGTGCCAGCATAAATGCAGCTTACACAGCTAATGCAGCCTCCGTGCTCTAAGCTCCTATTCATCATCCTTCTATTTATCATACCGACACGAAACATTTACAAAACAGTCTTCAGTGAACATGGCCCATTAAAAAGAACTGCAAAGTCATCACACTTCCAGCAGTAAATAACGGCTTCTGGCAGGGAGCTAACACAGGATAATACCTTGTTTTCTGCAGCAGCTTTTCCTCAAATAAAATATACGGTCTTGATCAGTAGTAAGATCTTGCACATCTTGATCAGTAGTAAGATCTTGCACATCTTGATCAGTAGTAAGATCTTGCACAATCTTCTCCCTCTAATAGTTAAAGAGAGATCTGGAGTGACGCTCGGCTCTACGTGAGCCTCCACGGGGCAACAGGAGCACCGCCGCAAGAAATAGAGAGATAATCAAAAGGCTTTTCCTATCTCCAGTGCCCCCTCTTTGCCTGCTGCGGTTTTCTACCCTCCTTGCATGTGAAAAAGCTCAGCAGGGACATTTGGACAAGGCCACCAGGAATGAGCTGTTGGTGTTGAGGGCTACCAGCGGGTTTCAAGAGAAACGCCACGTGCTCCAGCAGGCTCAGGACATTTGCCCAACGCACCCGAGTTGCTGGTTTGCTCTCTTAGAGGCAGCAAAAAGGCCGTTTGGCAACAACTTTGAACCAATTACCCCCAAAGCACATAGATTTTCAGCGAGTGAAGTTTGCTAGCTTCAGTGGGCAAGCGGGAGAGATAAAATTATGATTTCGGTTTCCTATTACTCACATCGGTTACAAACGCAGACAAAAATGATAAGGTTTATCACATAGCGGTGGCTATGTATTACGATAGTCTCTGCAAAATGTAATTTTCAAAGGCAAAGATTTATAGCAGTGTGCGTGCCAACAGAAAAAAAAAAAACCACCCTACAACCATAGAATCATAGAATCACCTCGGTTGGAAAAGACCTTTAAGATCATCGAGTCCAACCGTTCAACATAACAGCTCATAACAGCTCATCCTCCCTCTAAGACGCAAACGCCGTTGCATAGGAATCCAACACCGTGCTACCGTACAGAAACACGCCCCGCTCTGCCAGCGAGTCCAATAAATGGTAAAAACCACCAGTTCCCACAGAGGTATGTGGATGGGTTTTGGACAACACTGAAAAACCACCTCTCCCAGCACTACGTTGTAACGCCTGTTAGAGATAAGAAGAAAGGCAGACTTCCCGTGTAAAGATAAGGTGTGCTGGAGAGGACCCAACCAGGATCACCCCGCTGCCATCTCATGAACATCTCTGAATTCCTGCGCACCTCGTCTCACTCCTCGCCCTTTGCCAGCCTCCCTGAGGGATAACGCTTACTACAATACCAAACTTTTGGAACACAAGGCAATTTTTCAAACCTTCCCACTGCTCTCATGAAGAAGTATCAACCCTTTCACCCCTGTTGTAGCGGCTATCTCGTGCAAGTTGGTTTTGGAACTAAGAATATGAAATTGCAGTCATTCAAACAAAACAACCCATCGAAATACCCCAACCCATCAAAACCAAAACTCTTCTTGAAGGCTCTTCCAGTGGTACTGCCCACCACCATCTTCCAGACCCTAAATTTTCCACTGCTACTGCACAAGCAGAAGGAAAACGTGCAATGGGACACTCAGCCCGCGGGACGGTGGTCGCAATGCATTACAAAGGAGAAGAAGAGAATTACTCGAGAAATTTCATCACTCATTTTCAGGCAACGGGAGAGTTAGACGAGGTGCTTAGGGACAGGGTCTAGTGGTGGGATGGCAGGGTTAGGTTAACAGTTGGACTTGATGATCTTAAAGGTCTTTTCCAACCTGAATGATTCTACAATTCTATGCTACAATAAGGATCTGGTCTTTTTAAAGAAGCAAGGGGGTCCACCTCAAGAATTTTGGTTCAGAACTCCACTAAAACAGTGCAGTCTTTGCTGCACCCAGAAACAGGAGGCGTTTTAATACAAGTGCTTTCCGCTCACCTGAACGTACACGTCTAATCGTGGCTTCAGGGGGCAGTCAACAGTGACATTAATTCTTTAAAGGGTTTCCAAGAACTGTTGAAGCGTTGGCCACTGCGCAAGTGTATTTCAGGATTATTTAGTTTATTTAAAGGTCTCTCAGAACGCGTGCTTTTCTTAGAATACAAAGGCAGACCTTCCGCTCTTCTTCCCCTTATTTCTCAAACCTAAATACAGGCGCTGCAGAACATAAATTACCGAGTCCCCAAGCTTTTTCAGCAGTTGTTTGACGATTATTAGAGAACTCCAGCACTCAGAACCCTCCAAGCGACACCCTTTCAAGGCACGCAATACAATCGCTTCAATTGCATAGCTAAGGTTTCTTAAAGCAGTTGATATTAAATAATTCCTCTACAGTTAAATAACTCCATAGTTCAAGACTGACAAGTTTCTGTCCTTGTCTGTGTTTTCACCATTCCAGGACACAAAACTTTAACGAAGCAAAGAGGTTCCTGACGAGACACGGAAGAGAAACGAACATTTGAGAAACACCCAGCTCGTCACCGCTAGATACACTTAAAGAGAATCAGCTGCGACGAGGGCAGATAGAAACAAATAAAAATTAAACTCCAAGTCAGCGTTGGCCTTTCCGTCTTTGTTCACAGCCTCTCTCCAGGTTGACTTCTCATGCCATTGCATGTGGCTGAAGGATTTGGTTCCTGCTTTATGCTTTCAACTTATTTCTGTTACAGAAAAAAAGCAGCAAAGACCATAAAAAAATGGGATTAGTACATATTTAAATGGAGGTTTGTCCTTTAAAATGGAAAAGGTGATCAGCAGACTGTTGTGCTGTATTCTTTATAAGTGTTTGACTCTGCTTGTGTTGGTCCACAACCGGCAAGACCAAGCCGGTTTTCAGCCAGATCTGCCATTTGCAACTCAGCTTTTTAAGACAGTGAAAGCTTTCCTAGCTATATTTGCCGTGTTGGATCGCCAAGGGTGGTAGCCCTGATGTAAGACTTTCTGTTCAAGGCTTCCTCTGCACCGGCCTGGAGCTTTTGCGATAAATCCCAGCACGGGCATTTCAACTGCCTGCCCGAAGAGCAAAATTAAAATTTTCTACGTAGGATTGAAATGTAAAATTCACTTCCTTGAGTGACAAAGTGGGGGGTTGAAACAATTGTACAGGGACTGCGATGAAGTCTGACATTCTGCCTTCACAGAATCCCAGCCTGGCCGGGGCTGGCAGGGCCCTCGGGAGCTCCCCCAGTGCCACCCCCCTGCCCAAGCAGGCTCACCCAGAGCAGGGGGCACAGGACAGCGGCCAGGCGGGGGTTGAAGATCTCCAGAGAAGGAGACTCCACAGCCCCCCTGGGCAGCCTGGGCCAGGGCTCGGGCACCCTCACAGGCAACAAGTTCTTCCTCCCGTTCAACTGGAACCTCTTCTGCTTCAGGTTGTGCCCATGGCCCCTTGGCCTGGCGCTGGGCACCACTGGGAAGAGTCTGGCTCCGTCCTCCTGACCCCCACCCTGGAGATATTTGTAGGTGGTGATGAGGTCCCCTCGCAGCCTTCTCTTCTCCAGGCTGAACAAGCCCAGCTCCCTCAGCCTTTCCTCACAGGGGAGATGCTCCAGTCCCCTCACCATGATTCCCTTAGCATGGAGAGAATGTTTATGGCACGCTTACAGGCTTCTGAAGTTGGGGTTTACATTGGAAGCACTGACTGAACCATCAGAGTCAAGACCAAAGCAGCAGATGCTGCTATAACAAAGCTACAAACCTCAGAAAAATATTTTTCTGAAGTCAGCATCTGCCAGCAAAAAGCCACAGATGAAGCTGATATACCTACAGAGAAGACCCATTTCTCTACGTGTTTGCGTAAGCACAAAAATCTGCTAAAATCAGAGTCTGGAGGTTTTTTCCTCCATTTTCTCTTCACATTTGTCAAAGTTTAACGTTTCAGGAATGCAAAGGACGGCATTTTGTCAAGTCATCAGCTAGGACAGCGAAACGAGAAAAGAAAAGAAATCGCTGTGCTCAAAAGTACTGAAATATAGGGCACGACTTTGTTCTACTTGGATTTTACAATCTAAAAATATAAGATCAGTTGAGCAACACATCCTCTCTGAACTTTCACTTTTCTCATATGCACATCCAGTCTGCTGGAAGCTAATTCTCCACAGATTTCATCATCTCCTGACGGCACAGCAAACACGCACCACATTGCTGGGTTGTTGTGAACAGCCCTTTTGGGGGTGTCAACTGCTGCTTTAAGCAATGGTTCCCTACACTTGTGCGAAGGCTCAGGCCAGAGGAAGGCTTGGGTAATGGGTTGGGTTGGAAAGGACCTTTAAAGATCATCCAGCCCAACCCCCCTGCCGTGGGCAGGGACATCTTCCACTGGATCAAGTTGCTCAAAGCCCCGTCCAACCTGACCTCGGACACTTTCAACGAGGCAGCATCCACAACTCCTTGGGGCAGCCTGTCCTAGTGTCTCACCACCCTCACAGAAAAGAATTTCTTCCTCACGTCCAAGAATCTCCAAAGCAGCTTCCTCTGCAGACCTCAGCAAGCCAGAACAGCCCCCAAGTATCACATCTCAGCAAGGCCTCAGGAAGGGCAGTAAACTGCAATTTGCAAAATTGCACTGAAGGAAGAAGAAAGAAAAACCCGTCGGAGATGGCACTCCTCGTTCCAATTTTTTCAGCAACGTACTCTATAAAATCACCTCTTTCCCCATACCTACTCCTTCCTAAAATAGTTCTATTAGGGGAGACTTACATGGGTTTTTTTCTATGTTAGGATATAAAAAAATCTTCCCAAAGGCCAGAAAATCTTGGGCCTCTCTACTGGGACTGTGCCCATCTTAAGCAATATCACCCTCTCCATGGGCTCAATAATTTTAGTCTTAAATTGGCTCCAGAAAAACAATTTCTCCTTCCTGAGGAACGCAATCATTTCTGAACGCAGATGGAGGCATTTTTCTTTGGGAAACCATAATGTGGTTATTTCCAGACACCTTTGCTTTGCATTGTAATTGCATTCCCTGGCTTTTGACACCGCAAAATTAGAATAAATAAAAAATAAATAAAGGAGGTCGCACAGTTTGTGTGATATCACACTGAGCCAGCCAGCTTCATGTCTCCTGTAGCATCCTGAAGCCTCAGAGCTGCCCCGGCTCCAAATAAAATATTCCCTTTACTCCTCTTAGTTTCTTTAATAAAATTTTAATTACCCTGAAGGCAGTTACGGCTGCATACGAAGATGGATGCCTCATAATTAATATAACAGAATACCAGGACTATTGTCTAGCTGCATTTTCTAAAAGCCTGAGAAGATTCTATTGGGCAAAACACTTTGGCAGCCAAATTTTTAGGTTTTATTTTCTTAAATGGCTGCAAGTGTCAAGAAGCAGGAGCATTTATCACCCCGCAAACCCCCATGTGACACATGGGCAGGCTCCTTTCCTAATTGGAAAATTATTTACGTCCAGCTTGCGCTCTCCTAAAAGTCACCTAGGAAAAGCAAAGCTGTTACTGTCTTGGATGACTGCTCTATGGGGCTTAAGCACCCAGGCTCTTCTAACGGTTCAGCTAGTCGTCAAAGGCCCAGGCTTCAGGACTGATAGATGATGAGAACCAAAATCTGCAAATGAATCCAACAAGAAGCTTTAGAAATCCATAAGTGAATGGAGAAGAAAAAAATTGTATGAAGAACTATGGGTGGAATTATGGAAAAAATGATTACATGGGTTATTTCCAGTGTGGAATATCTTTAAACCACACTCTTATTTAGAGCGGAGCTTGGGCTAGTTGGCAACTTTCCATTGGAGAGTTTAGGTGACCGAGTCACGTAAAGCGCTAAGTTCCATCTTAATGAGAAGCATTCCCATCACAGGCCCCAGGAGGTCTCCATGGCACTTTAGATGCCAATCTTGTCAAGGCTAAAGACTAAACGAGCCAGGGGAAAAAAATAAATAAAAAGAAAAATCAGCTCTTCTACTCTTCCCAGTGGTGCCCAGTGCCAGGCCAAGGGGCCATGGGCACAACCTGAAGCAGAAGAGGTTCCAGTTGAACGGGAGGAAGAACTTGTTGCCTGTGAGGGTGATGGAGCCCTGGCCCAGGCTGCCCAGGGGGGCTGTGGAGTCTCCTTCTCTGGAGATCTTCAACCCCCGCCTGGCCGCTGTCCTGTGCCCCCTGCTCTGGGTGAGCCTGCTTGGGCAGGGGGGTGGCACTGGGGGAGCTCCCGAGGGCCCTGCCAGCCCCAGCCAGTCTGGGGTTCTGTGATACTCCTGTGTTCCTCGGGTGAAAACGAGAACACAGACCACAAGAATGCTTAATTTACTTCATAATTATTTGTTTAATGTTTGCAATAAGTTGGACAGAAATCAAGAGACAAAGTAAAAACCCAAGCACACACAAACTACTGAACAAGGAACGAGCTTTTCTTTAAAAACCCCGATGTGGACAGGTAATAAAAAACTCCCAAACTCCAAGCTGTTTAGGTAGCTAGAGGGAAAAAGTGACTTCCGACAACTTCCTCAGGTTAGCTATTGCTAATATCTTAGAGATATCCGCAATGAACAGAAAAACAGCCTAAGCCATCTGGCACTAAGATCTAGAAAGTCTCCAAAGCCACAACTGGTAAAGCCCAGATCAGCAGAAGCAGCAATTGCCTTTTGACAGCTAGTAGTATGTGCTTTTTTCCTAACACACACACCCCCCAAAAAAAACCCCAACAACCACCACACCCTCCCTCCAAAACCAGATTCAGACAAGAGCAGACAATAGACAAGATGATGTTTTACCTGGACAAGCTGGAGAGATGGGCCTGTGTGAACCTCATGAGGTTCTGCAAGGTCCTGCCCTGGGTCGGGGGAACCCCCGGTATCCATAGAGGCTGGGGGAAGAGAGGATGGAGAGCAGCCCTGCCCAGAGGGACCTGGGGGCCCTGATGGGTGAAAAGCTGGCCAGGAGCCGGCCATGGGCGCTGGCAGCCCAGAAGCCAACCCTGCCCTGGGCTGCATCAGG